>OZ007562.1:138798032-139424142 GCA_963931875.1 Pollenia griseotomentosa
TTTATTATTCTCAGCAAATAAACACCAAGTAAAATGAAGACCCTTGGTTTTATGTCCATGTAAATTTTTGTGAGTAAATCATTTAGGCAATCTAAAAAGCATTTATTTAATTACTTTATTAAGCTTTAAAAATCTACCCTTTTTTTGTAAACGTGGGCATTCTCATTTTTTTTTTTTTTTTTTTTTTTTTTTTTTTTTTGAAGTTTTCACCCAGCTAAAGTGTCTTTAGCTGTCATAATTTAAAATCCAGCCTTTTCATACACTTTGCACTTTTTGCAGAAAAAAAAAATGTATTACAAACAAATGCAAACAACAACAAATATGCAAAAGAAAATAACAGAAAAAATACAACAGGCGAAGTGTTTATGTGTCTGTAACATCACAACATGCATTTTCAACATGTTGTCATGGTCATTTTGTTTATACTCATTCTCGAACTATTCCACAGCCAGTATTTCACCGTCTGTCTATACGAGTATTTGTAAAGCTCAGTATGAGTTTGATAGTGTATTTGTGTATGTTAAAAAGGAATATGTCCGTTTTTCCGTGTCTGTCTACCGGTTTATCCTTGTCTGTACCTTTCCACCATTTGTGTACTTATAATAATTTAACATATCGTGCTGCTTGTAATTTTTTTATCCCCCTTTCTCATGAATTCATCAGGGAATTTCAGTTTTTTTTTTTGTTGCTCGTTTTTATTTTTTAACTGATGTCATAATTTACAACAATCATGGGTGAAATACGAGAGCTGGCACGATGTGGTGGTTAATTAGGAAAGAGTGGGAGAGTATTCAAATCAATCTGAAGCGGTATTAATAATACGGTGAGTACGGATTTTCTTGAATCGAGTACAGAAAGATTGATTCAAGTACGGATTTTCAATCGCGAAATACTTTACTTATCTATCCATAATCAATCCCGAACTCTTACTTGAAATAATCTGAAATTGATTGAAACAATCTCAAAATGAGCTTGATTCAAGTATTTGATTCTATCCCGAACTCGTACTTGAAATAAACCAAAAGTGAAATTAGAAGGAGAATTTTATTATGATGGATTTACTTACCAGTTTTACACCTTACAGAAGTTCAATTATAAAACAAAAGCATCATTTCCGATATTCCCGAAAATATAAACTAAATGAGAAGCATGGACTCAGTTTTACTTTTTAGACATGAAAATAATGTGTTTTCGTCTTGTTCTGTTGTTTTGGTTGTTTCTACACACAACAAACAAATCGTGTGGAGTTTTTGTAGTGTCTGCAACAAACTTGGATAAATTAAATGATATTAATATGCTCATTTTGTATGAAGTTTCCTGGTGATCTGGCCTAAGCAACCAGTGAAAAGCGCGCAGGAATACCTTATCCCATCAACAATAAATTTCAGTTTATCAAAAGTATGACTTGGAAATTTAGCGCATTTAAACGAAACCTTGTTAATTAATATTTTGAATCCAAAGAAAAACTTGAAATTTTTATTTTAATTTGATGTAAATAGCGATGGTTTTGTTTTTCATAATTAATTAATTCTCGATCTTATTTTGAATGTACTATCCATAACATAATTTTAAATAGTTCTCTTGAAATTATTATTAGCATCTCAATAGCCTGTGATTAAAATCAAACTATCACTATTTGATGAGCAGCGCTAAAAAATTAACGGAAAAGACTTGCAATCGCCATTATTGTAAGATATTCAGAGGAATTAAGACATTAGTTTGTTTTGCCATTTGTTAGCTTTTTCTTGCTATGTCATTAGAACAAACATTTTACATTTTAAAGAAATCGATACTTACAAAGCGTCGTCATACGATTTACTTCAAAAATTAGTATATTACTCATAACTCTTTTTAAACTACTTCTGAACAAATTAAATTTACTTTATATATTTGTTAACTAGTTATTAACGTTAAAATTAACATTAACATAACATAACAAGCTAAAGAAATATATTCGGCAGTGCCAGATATGATATACCCTGCACCAACGCATTGAACATTGAATTATTCTCTATCTCAAAATTTATCGACGCTATTGTTTCAAACTCTTTTTTGCGGGAGCATATTTGTGAAATAATAGATCGATTTTGCTATGTTTAAACACTCAACTGACCGCATATATAGAATATATTTAAGCTCAATTTTATCAAATTATCAAAACTCTAAATTTGGGTGGACTCTTGTATGGGGGCAGGTGAATTAATGGATTCATTTGTCATAGTCATTTACAATCCGATTTTGTTAATTTTTACTAGTAGAATTCTACTAATTTTATTAAAGGTGACAGTGAAAAAATAAAGTTTTTAAATTATAAAAAATAAATTTTTAAAAATAGAAGCGGTCGTGTGCTTTTGCTAATATCTAAAATATACTAATTGAAACAAAATAGTGTCAACTACAGATAAAGGTCTCTTGATTTTACTGCGAGAAACTTGAAAGTTTTTACATTGGGGCTAGATCAAGTAAATACCAAGAAGAAATTATACATAAGTTTTCAAGTAAAAGAATGCAGTACTTGTATTTAGTACCTGAAGCGCTGGAAAAGCTTATTAGATGAATTGAACTTTATATTACATATGGGGGATTTCATGTCAAGTGACCCAATTTTTAAATCGATGTCTTCCGATTTGGATGAAATTTGCACCAAGGTTAGTCATATTGGATAGTAGATAGTTTAGACACAAAAAAAACAAAAAAAAATTTTTTCAAAAGACTGATCAAATAGCTACCGAAGCTACTTGCGACAAATTTTGCTTACACCAATAGGTAATAAGTTACATGGATGAGAAAGAACACCTCTATGGCCAAAATGTCAAACTTTGACCCCCTCTAATTCAAAAACTTTTTGACCGATCTTGTTGAAAATTTGTGTCTAAACTACTTTCCTCCAAATAGGAAGACAATAATTTAAAAATTGGGTCACTTGAAATGAAATCCCCCATATTTAAAAACACGGTTCAAATTGCTATAATTACTAAATATTATTTTAATTACACTGAAAGAATTATTAATTAATATGGCTTTAACCAGGAAAATGTTACTTGGTTTAAGCAAAATGTTTCATTATTTAAGAAAATTGTACACAGAAAGAAAAACACTCGGGATAAATCAAGTTTTTTATGATTACTTTAAGTACGAGTCGTACTCAAAAAATCAAGTACGAATGACACTTAAACGTACTCAAATCTATACACATTAAAAAAAGGTCTGACGAGACTCATGTGCACCAATAAGGGTTAACAAGTAAATTTGAACTCTTGATTCTCATTAAGTTTATATTTTTAGTTAAATATGTACAATGTACATAAGATTTCTAAAATAAAAACCATATAGGGCATGATATTGGTGTTTTATCATTCTGTAAGGTGAAATAGGGTAAGTAAATTAATTATTATAACTTTTTCTTTCTAATTTCTAATTTCTTGATAAAATCACTTTTATAATACTTGAATTAATCGCATTTTTAGATTGATTCAATCTTAGTTTTACATAAATCAATCTAATTTTCGGACTATTTTAAGTACGAATTCGGTTTAAAACAATTTTATAATTCTTAATCAAGCGTATTTTGAGATTGATTTAATCTTAGTTTTACTTAACTCAATCTCATTTTCGGATTATTTCAAGTAAGAGTTCGGGATTGATTATGGATAGATAAGTAAAGTATTTCGCGATTGAAAATCCGTACTTGAATCAATCTTTCTGTACTTGATTCAAGAATATCCGTACTCACCGTACTATTAATACCGCTTCGGATTGATTTGAGTACGGATGGATTGATTTTTCTTTTGAGCGAGCTAGTCTATCAGCGCCGAGGTTGCGGGTTCGATTCCCGCCAGAGACTCTGGTTTCTTTCCTGCAGACAAGCATAGAGCTTCGCGGGAATAGCTAAGTAAATTAAAAAAAAAAAAAAAAAAAAGAAAAAGAAAAGTAATTATTTTTAGATTTTGGATTTTCTTGTTTTAAGAAACGAAATTGATTGCTTTAGAAAATAAAATTATTTTCGTGAAATATTGCTAAAACTACTGCTTTCAGAAATCACACAGAAAAAATTATCAATGTAAAATTAACATGGCACAATGTTGATTAAAAATCATAGTAAATTTTTGCAAATGTATGGACTTTATTTAAAATTATAATTGTTTTATATTAATTGTAAATGAAAAATGCTAAAACAAACATTGTTCAACACTATTAAAAGACAAACATAATTTTTTTATTTTCGTGTTTGAAATAATTTATAAAAAAAAAGAAAAATTCCCGTATTCTTTGTCTTTTGATTGTGGGTGCTTCTGTAAACACAGGGGAAAACAAAAAATTGAAACATGTGTTACAGGAAAATAAATAATTATATTCTCTCTCTCTCTGGTTCCGCGGGTAAGTGATTGGAATCATTCTTAAATAAATGCATTCAACGTGATCCGAAGTGTTATTTCAATATGAATGGCCTTTTGCTCTAACTTTACGAGAACCAGTGAAATGCGCATAGGAATAGCTTATCCCATCAACAACAAATTTCAGTGTTTTTATCAAGAATAAAAATTGGGAATTAAGCACGAATAACAAAATCTTTTAAATTAAAATTTTGTATTCCCAAAAATTACTTTTGATAACTTTACGGGAATGTTAAATTAAAATGAATTATAACAGGTGGTTTAATTTTAAGGGCCGATGTTGAATGCGAACAACACCTTAACGTCAAGTTTTTTTCTGCACTTTATTTGACATTTCTAAATTACAGACTAACTCTATTTGAACCATGGAAAGATACATAATCGAGCAACGCGTTAAAATTATTCTGCCCAATTATGAAAATGGGCGTTCAAATCAAAACGCATATCGTGCACTTCGTGATTTTTTCGGACAATTTAATCGTCCAAATGTGCGTACAATCGGAAAAACGCTGCAAAAATTTGAGCAAACCGGGTCTGCAGGAGATGTGAAAACACTAGTGCCTGCTCGTCCAGCTCGTACTGCAGAAAATAGTGTGTTAGCGATAGTGTGGCTGAAGAGCCGCCCACCTCAACTCGTTGTCGTGCCCACCAATTGCACCTCTCACGCTCGTCGTTGATGAACATTATGCATAAAGACTTGCATTTCCACGCTTACAAAATCAGAATGGTGGGAAGAAATGGCAACAGTGAATGATAAATTTTCGAAGAAAATCATCTTCAGTGATGAGGCACATTTTCACCTCAGTGGATTCGTCAATAAGCAGAATTGCCGCATTTGGGCGAACGATAATCCAATGGTGATTATCGAAAAACCAATGCACCCACAAAGAGTGACTATTTGGTGCCGCTTATGGGCTGGCGGCATCATCGGGTCAGGCAGTTACTGTGAATTGTGTTCGCACCGTTGGACTGCTTTCTTTTAGGTTATTTCAAGAACTAAAGGATGAGATAATTCGGCACATTAACGGCATAGAACCTCAATTATGCCTCAGTGTTATCGAAAATTTGGACATTTTGGGCATTTGGCGAATATTTTGTTCAATATATAATTGAACCATTCCAATATTATCATAATAAAATGAAATGACAATAATTTCCTAAATAATTTGTGTTTTATTCAAAATCAACATCGGCCTTAAAATTTTACCGCATTTTAGTTATTTTAAAAGAAAGTAATGTTGTTCGCAAGTTATTGTAAAATCATGTTAAATTAGTATGAAGTAACTATGAAGCAAAATCACTACCGAAAAATGTAAAATTTGATTTTGTTTTCGAGGATTTTACATTGATTTTTTTCTGTGTGAATATGCAGCAGTATACTGCTATAGCAATACCATAAATGTCCTTATAACTACAACGAACGTAATCAAATCATTTGTAGCTAGTTTTTTATTTCTACACGCAGAAAAAATCACTGTCACATCGTCGAAAACAATTTTGATTTTACATTTTTTATTAGTGATTTTGCTTTATAGGTACTTAACGTGAATTTAACATGATTTTACAATAACTTGTGAATAAAATTTTTTTCTTTTTAATTAACTTTAATTTCATATTAATTTAACAACCAGTTAAGTTAGAGAAAAATTACATTTATTTTTAAATAACACTCCAACGTGAATTTAATAAAAAATCAATTTGATTTTTATGTGAAACAACAGTGAGAAGAAGCTTCAACAACAACACATGTATTTTTATAGAATAATTATAATAAACAGTTTCCCCCCGAACAAGAGAGAGGAAGAATATTATTATTTATTCAACTGTAACAACATGGCTCAGCTTTGTTGTATTCCCCTTTGTTTACAGAATTAGTAACAATTCAAAGACAACGGTGCTGTTCAGAATTTTACTTTGAAAATTTGATATAATTAAGTAAAACAATTTGACAAAAAGAATACGGGAATTGTTCTTATTTTTATAAATTATTTTAAACATGAATGAAAAATGTATATTTTTCTTCTGAACAATGTTATTTTAACACTTTTCTTTTTAAATTAATATAAAAAAAATGATGATTTTAGCCAACAAGGTTTTGGACTGGAGTAACCAAATACCTTTCCTCGGGTAATTTGGTGGGCTGAATTCGAAAATTGGTTTTTCTCTATCACGTCAGGTTTTTTAAATTTGTTTTTTACATAACAAATCACTAGTTTAGTTAAAAATCAATGAATTTTCAAAAGTAAATGGCGTTATTTGAACGTCGTTTGTATTTTTTTGGTTCGGTTTTACGTATAAGAGCCCAGCAAAAGTCTTCCAGCATGCTTCTGTTTCAAAATCCTTGATAAATTTTCATTTAATCTTAGTGAGCACGAGTTATGAGTTGATTAAACCGCTCTTGGAAAAAAACACGTCTTGTCTTTTCTGTTATAAAATCTTTAATACACTTTATTATTTAATTTCTTTATAATTAAACTTATTAACTAAAAAATACAAAGTGCTTATTCTATTATATATATATATATGTTCCTTTTACTCCTCTGGGGAGCATAGGGCCGCCACAAGTTGATTCCAATGATCTCGATCATCAGCGCGATGTTTGACTTCGTTCCACTGTAGTCGTAGCTCGGACAGTTCGGTTATGATTTGGCGTTTCCAGGTGTGTGATGGTCGTCCGATACGTCTGCTTCCCTGTGGGTTCCAGTCTATGGCCTTCTTAGCGATATCGTCTAATGGCTTGCGGAGAGTGTGTCCAAGCCAACCCCATTTGTGTTTTCTTATTTCCAACTCAATTGGTTGCTGGTTGGTATCTGACCAGAGTTGGGCATTTGATATTACGGAGGGCCAGTAAACACGCAAGACTCTACGCAGACATTTGTTAACAAACACCTGAAGGGACTGGATATCGCGCGGTGCCATATTCCACGTTTCGCACCCGTACAGCAATGTGGATTTAACGCTGGAGTTGAAAATTTTAATTTTGGTCCGTTTCGAGATGTTAGGCGATTTCCAAACAGGGCTGAGTTGGGCAAATGCATTACGTGCCTTATTAATGCGACTGGCCACATCGGCTGATGAACCACCGGATTTGTCGATTATACTGCCTAGATAGCAGAAGGACTCCACATCATCAATTTCCTTGCCGTATATTAGGAATTTCCTCGTTGCGTTAGCATTTATCCTAAGTGTTTTTGTTTTGGGGATGTTTATCTTCAATCCAACTAGCTTTGCTGTTTCGCTAACTAGATTTAACTTTGATTGCATATCGGAAAACGAATGACTTAGCTTATTCTATTGGTTTAATAATATTTTTAATAATCAGCAGTTTCGTTAAAACCTGTTCGATCGATATTTATTAACTAGAAATATAAAAGTGCTTATTCCATTTGTTTGATTTTAAAAATAATAATTTTAATGATCAGCAATTTCATTTATTTCATTTAAAAGGCTAGAAGTACAAAAGTGCTTATTCTATTGTTTTAATTTTGAAGTAATATTTTTAATGATCAGCAGTTTGATTTATTTCGTTTATTATGTGTGTGTGTTATAATTTCTTAGTGGTTCTGGTGGGGGTATATGTGGTGACATAACTCACGCTCCACTTGTTCGCGCTCACCGCACCTAGTTTTTTTTTTTTTTTTTTTTAAAAAAATCTAAATGCAAATGAAGAATATGCAAAACATTGTCGGTGCCCACGGTTTACCCAAGTTTCTGACTGCAAAACCAAAATAATGTAAATATGCATATTTTAATGATTTTGATATTGAATATCCTTTTTTTTTCAACCAAAAATTCACCACACACAAAGCAAACATATAATGAATCAGTGACACACGATCTCCCTGACATGCTTAACTCTACTTTTATGAAGATTTAGAATGAATATGGGCTTCTGTCAAATGAATAATAATGAAATTGTAGTGTCAGTATTGACTTTTTTACAGTATTGCCAGCATGCGATAAAAAAATAAGACGGGAAAGCCCAATTTTGATGCCAGAATTGAATTCAGCGCACCCAGATTAGTTAAAAAAATTCTTCAATTTTTTTTTTTTCCAAATTTGTAGACCAGTGTAATTTTAAATAAAGTGAATACTTCTGCAGACTTTAATATGATTTTCAATCAAATGTACGCCATTTTAATTTTTCATTGGTATTTTTTCTGTGATAAGTTTTACAATTTTTATAAAAAATAAAAGTAGTTTTTAATGCGGTCGAAAAAGCAAATCGCTCTTAAATTATTGTTGAATTCGGCTTTTAAATGTAAAAAGTATTTTCTGTCTCAGACGGAAAATATTCGTGTTTTCTAATGCCTTCGGTACAAAAATATGTTTTTTTGTTTTTCTGATTTCTTCATATGCTACTTAAATGCTACATCATATGCTGCTTTTCGCTTCACTATTTGCTACTTAAATGCTTTTTCAATTACTCCATCTCTTGCTACTTCAAAGAACCTTATTTTGCTATCTTTACTGCTGTTAGTTTAATGCTTTTATTATTAGTCTTTTACCATAACTATTGCTTTAAAGTTATAACGAAATTTAAAGTTCTCTACTACTCTTTAAATTTTATTTTTGTGCTACGACTATGAGTTATTAAAAATATTGCTCCAAGTTCTTAGCGTTTTTTAACTAGACTGTTTAAAACATTTTCGTTGTTATTGCAACTTTTCGTCTAGTTTTTTAAACACTGTTTATAAGCACTCATTTTTAAAGTTAATAATGATCTTGAATAAAAAAAATATGTATATGTCAAAATAATGTGTTAAAAATTACAAAACATACTTTCCTAAAAAAGGCTAAAAAAACCGTGGCATTAATATTATT
Source organism: Pollenia griseotomentosa (assembly GCA_963931875.1). Lineage (NCBI taxonomy): Eukaryota > Metazoa > Arthropoda > Insecta > Diptera > Polleniidae > Pollenia > Pollenia griseotomentosa. The sequence goes on from OZ007562.1 coordinate 138,807,251, forward strand.
TGACTTACACCACCCTCGTAAATATTTAAGTCCATGTATTTATATTGCATCACACACATGCATACCCAATATACACACATCCATACAATTTTTATAATGAAAAACGGTTCATTTAGTTCTTCTCATTCCTTCCACTACAACAATTGGCTTTTTAATTTTAAAGTTTTTAAAAATAAATATAAATTTAATTTACTATATAACCCCACGCATGCATACATGTGTGTATACATTTATTCTTGTTTAAACTCTGCATAACCTTTTTTTAAAAAGGTGGTCTTAGTGTTATTTTTTTTATTTGCTTTCTTTAGAATCTTTTTTTTAATTATGTCAAAAACACCACGATATCTAATAAATTGGTCAGCCAGTGTCAGCTACCACCTTTGCTTTGTGTAAAATAAATTACAACCAATTCTTATTTTAAAGAAAGGTCAAGATACAGAGGAACAACCAATTTCAATAGCAGTAAATTATTTTTAAAATTTTAAGATTTCAAGCAAAATACAAATTATTTATTAAATGGATTTTTAAAACACTGTTTGTTTTTAAATCATCTGGGTTTAAAAATTTTTTGAAGAAAATAGCTAAAGTTTTAGAAAATTTTCAAATAAACTATTTTGTGCCTTAAAATTCTCCCGGGGCATTGATACAAAGGATACAAATCAGTAACATAAGTAATTTAAGGTTTTCAAGTGTAAATATGATTTAAAATAATAATTCTTTTCCCAGAGAATTTCGCTACTTATCTTTTATTCTTAGTCTCTGTACAGACGAAAATACAGACTTGAGTGAAAATATTTATAAACATTGAATATTTATGACGGCAAAGAGAACCCAAATAAAACAGCAGAAAATGGCAAAAAGCGAAAAAGAGTGAATCAAAGAAAGTACATTAAATAATTTTATAGTATTTGCTGGCATTAAGAAGTAAATCCCTCAAAAGCTACTTTAACATATGGATAAATACATACATACGTATGTATGCAAGTGCGCTAATGTATAGATACTCAGGTACCCGTATACATATCTACACATGTTAACTGTGATCTGAAACATGTCTATTAGGGTGGTGTAATATCCCTGCGGGAAATTTGTGTCAATTGGTCCAACGGACTGGTCCTGGGAGTTGTGAAAAAAGAACAGGTACAAAAAGAAAGAACTCATGACCAGTGAAAGGTGAACCAATCATGTAATTGGTTTATGAGGAACAAAAATATAGAAAAAGTAATGAATTACAGGACAGTCTTCACCGGTAGTGTGACACAGTTTTTGGAACTTTCTAAAATTTGGTTCTTGAATTTAATTCTAGGACTTGTTTTATTGAAATAATACTACATTGTATTGAAATAATTCTACATTGTAGTAACTGTCACTAAACACGTCCATTGAGAATAGATGTGCGACTGGTCATATGGTGTCAATTGACCCCCTCCAATGACAACCCCATGTAAAAGTGATAGGTCTTATCCATAGAAAGTGTTAAAACAAGAACCGGTCACTACCACCAAAGACCTATCACGGGACTACTTTGGTGTTAGTTCGGTTCCCTCTAGGGATATTCTTTAATATCGATAAAGGACAAACGAACAATATTTACAAGTAAACATTTTCTTAAAGATTTTAGCCACGTTTTTGTAATCATATTTTTGTTGACCATTACATGATTATCACAACGATACATATGGTTATGGAACTTCTGTAATATAAGCGTTGTGCTTAAGCGTCTTGAGCAGCACCTACTTCTTGGCGTTTCACTTTCGAAAGGTGTTCTTTGCCCAAGTTCTGAAAACTCCCGCGTCGAGAAACTTTTCGATTGAAATGTGAGTAATGAAACAAAAATGTCATATAATGAAACAAACAACTGTTTTTCTCACTTAACTGCATCTGTAACAATTTTGGCGAGTATTAGCTGTAACGTAAGAAAATTACTCGCCAATTAACAGAAACAGTGTGTCTGTAAAATTTTTGTGAGAAAGTTCCCCCTTTTAACTGTCAAATAAGCTCACGATTAAAAATGGGATGAGAAAAATTTCAACACAAAAAAGTATATTAAAAATGCAATGAATAATAACACGGAACAATAAGTATTTTGTTCTTAGTTTATTTAAATTTATACATTTATTGTACTGATAAACTGTCCGTTAACGATTTTGATTTTCCCAATACACTTTACAAAATACATCTAAAAATGGGGAGTCAGTCTGTACGGCAAATAGATAGATAGATTTAGAGATATATGTAAAAAGCCATAAGCACCATGACCCAGAGGATCGTTTGTGCAGCCTGTATATTTTACCATGTCTGGTTTAGGCTACGTATAAAGTCAAATATCCTGCCTGGTAAAAGATCATAAATTTCAGTTGGGCGAATCAGTTGTCCCCCGTAAAATTTCCGCCTGGTAGTCCCCAAGGCAGCAGAGCAAAAAGCATCATCTACCCAATAGAATCTGCACACCTAAGTATGCATACATACTAGAACAAATTCTCAAAAATTTTTCACCAATTAAAGCATTAATAAAAAAAAAGTTTGAATTAAAAATTTAATTAAGTGAATTAAATGTTTAATCAAGTGAATTGATACTATTAATTTGTTTACTGATGCAAATTTAATTAATATTTTCATTAATTAAACAAATTTTCTAATTGAAATCAATTTTAATTTTTATCTGTGAACTTATATTACTCATTATAAACTGATGGACTCTAAAACCGCAGTGCGCCGTAAAAAGGCTCACAAAGTAGCCTGATTTCTTTCTTTTCTAGCAGAAGTAGCCTACCACAAATCTCTTGGACTGTCTCGACCTAGAAATGAGCGTCCATGTGTGAATGAATTCACATTCAGACCATTTTTAGTCCGATTAATGTGACCAATTGGGACGCCGAAGATAGGCTCAGGACCATTAACCGTCCAGTCCGAGTGCCAGTATTTGCCAAGCAGTCAGCCCTTTCGTTGCCCACTTGGCCGAGTAGGCAACACAATTTCAAATCATTGTGTTTCCCAAGATTGCTCAGAGATGTAAAACAGTCCATGACTAACCTGGTCTTCACTTCTTAAGAAGATAGTGCTCTAAGAGCGCCTTGGTTGTCCGACATTATAAATAAACTCAAGCCATTTGCCCTCCTCCTTAGACATTTCCCAGAGCATATGAGGATAGCGAAGATCTCCGCTTAAAAGATCGTTGGCTGTTTGCCCATAGGCAAGCCACTCTGGAAACCCGACCCATAATGTCCGGCCCAGTATTACCATGTCTCTGTTTTGAACAATGGTTTAACCAGACCTGGTCCGCGCACCCCTACCATCAGAACTTATCCGCCCATTGGTCCATATCAAGTAAAAAGACAAACAAGTTCCTATCCAATACCAGACTAGGTAGCATATGATCACCAACTAAAAAAGATGATGGATCATTCCCAGGTATGGGCACCACTACATTAAAAAAATTGCATGTGTGGCATTGTATTGCTTTATTTACGTTTGCATTTGTTGGTTTTATGCTCTTTTGCTATTTGTTTTTTGTGTATGTATACAAATCGTTCGCTCTTTTTGAATTTTAATTTTGAATTTTCTCATAGCCGATCATTGCCAAGAATTACAAGGTCGGCATATAAATGGCAGATAAGGGCCTCGCAATAGAATAGAAGCAAATGCGACACTGAGAAAACCAAATTTCTTTAATCTGCAGTTTTTCCTTGGGAAAAGAGATAATCGCCTAATGAGAAAACAGCCATTAGTGTATTTACAAAAATACAATTTCGCTTTTTATTTTCTTAATAGATACTAAGGCATAAAATATTCCTCCTAGTGCTTTTTTATATCTTAATTTCTTGTTATGAGAATTTTTGGAAAACCTTAGTTTACATGTTTATTAAAATTGTGACACTCCTTATAATCACATATTGATTTTGCATCTTTCCACCTTTGTCTACTCTTAAACAATGCCATGCAAACATTAACGTAAAGAGTACATTTTCGAAAATATTGTACGTCAATACAACAAGTGGCAAAGAAGGATATGAATGGTGCCGCATGTTCTGCAGTATTTATGCAAAAAAAAATAAATAAATAAATGAAAAAGTCTTTTAAAGGTCTTTTATAAAGCTTTATTCCTTTTTTCCGATTTTGATAATCTTTTTAAAACTGACAAATGGACTACGTCTGTAGTTAGCAATAGAGTGTTCAGTCGATTAATCCTTGTTCGATTAATCGAACAATTTTAGACGATTAATTGTTTGAATAATTGAAAATTGCCTGTTTTGATTAAAGGAATAATCGAAGAATTTATACCGATTAATCGAATAATAATAATATATAGAATTTCTGTTAGATGTATAATTTTTTTAAAGTTTTAAGTCGAATAAACAAACCACATGTATGTCTCCGTTGAAATTAAAAAAAAAAACAGTCATGTTTAGTGAGTTAAATTTTTTCAACAAAATTAAATTATTCATTTCACGAAAGAAAAAACGTCAAAGGTATGTTAACTTAAAGATTTCTATTATTATATCGGGTATGTTCTAGAAATCGAAATGAAGTGAAATTGAACGATAATTTAAATTCTATTACTATTTACAAAATGACCTTAGTTTTTCGTGGTTTTAAGTGTTGTTCTTGCAAAAATAATAGAAACTTAAAGAATGAAGTAAATAAAATGTAATATTTTTATGAACTTTCATTACAGGGGCCTTTTAAAAATTTGCTCGATTTTAAATCCACTTCATTTCGATTTCGGAAACACGCCCGTATTTTTAACCCTCCGTCATGCACATGTTTCGGTAGTCACATACGTATCGCATGTATCTGGCCAGATACACTATGTATTTCAATACATTTATATGAAAAAAAAGTTATTTTAGGGATACTATTACATTGTTATATTATTAGCACGCCAGGCAGATGCACATTTTCTATTTTTTTTTTTTTTGTTTTTTTTTTCTTAGAACATGCTAAGAAAAAAATTAACGGAAAATAAATTTTTTTAATTTCAAACAAATATTGGTTTTAAAGTTTATTTCGATTAATTTCAATTCAAAAATTACAACAGCTATAACAATGTTGAGCACAAATAAAATGCAGTTTCAGTTGATTTGAGTAAACAAATGCAAATAAATTACATTGTTCTTCATACAAAATACAAGTGTATCTTGCCTGATACATGCGCTACGTATGTAATGTGTAGATGAAAAAATCCACATAAATTGCTTTTGTTTTTTTTTCATAAAACGATGGCTAACAATATTTGTAGAGGGTACCTGAAGATACAAACGCCTAGCTGAATTAGAAATTTATTTAAATAACTGTTAAATTCTTAGAAGATCTGGCCAGATACATGTGCATGACGGAGGGTTAACAAAATAGAATGAGCTGGGCTCAAAAATATTGTACGAAGGATAAATCTAATAATGCTAAATGTAACAGGTGTCCAAAAATGTATTAAGGTATCAACAACTTCAGTAATTTACCACTTATCATAGTGCTTGAAGAAAATGCTTCACCAACAAAATCAAGTGGTCCAATGTATAAATATTTCAAACAAGATACTTCGATCGATTCTCTAAAAGCGTAGCAGAGGATGGAATGTCCGTGAAAAGTTTCAAAAATCCAAAGTTACATTGACTCTTTTTAAAATCTAAGTGCCCGAAAGTGAAGCAACAATTTGGAGCTACATTGACAAGTTTTATTTAAAAAACAATCTTTAGTTACTCAAGTACTAATTTTTTCTAAAATCATCGAAAAAACAATCTCGTAATTTTTAAAAATTCTGGACTTATAATTATTCAATTAATGAATGGCGATTCTTTTTATAGAATATTTTTACCCTCTAACACTCATTTTAAGGGGTCATTTTTGTCCTTTTTTTAGCTTCTAAAATGTTCCACGAATACTTTTTGTATCAAATTTTACTAGGGGTCTACTAAGATCAAAAGATTTTCGAAATTCAGGGCCTTGAAATTTTTGAATTTTTTAAAACCCAGTTTTACATACATTGCAAGATTTTTTTGGTCTTAGAAGACCCCTAGTGAAATTTTATGCAGAAATTATTCGTCAAACATTTTAACCCTCTAAAATGCCTTTTTAGTATATTTTTGTGTGGAAGTTAAAAAAAAGAAAAAAAAATTACCTTTTAAAATGGGATTTAAAGGGTTAACATAATCTAAAAAAGAATCGCCATACAATCCTATTAAAGACATCTGGAATAGTCTTTTAGTTCAGAATTACATTAAGTATATTTTTTGACTTGTGCCAAACGGCTTTTCAAGAAATTCAAACATTTCAAGGCCCTGAATTTCGAAAATCCGTTTTACATACATTGCACAAACTTTTGGTCTTAGAAGACCCCTAGTCAAATCTTATGCAAAAAATATTCGTGGAACATTTTACCCCTCTTAAGTGCCGTTTTAGAATAAATTTGTGTGGAAGTTAAAAAAAGGGACACAAATTACCCCTTAAAAAAGAGTGATAGAGGGTGAATTTATTCTATGAAAAAAATCGCCATACAATTCTAAATATTAAAGACATCTGAAATAGTCTTTCATCTCAGATATTTCGGAAACCCGAGCTAACTTTTTAAACCCTTTTGGGCAGATTTGCTCTACTAATAGTCCAGTTTCATTTCGCGTTGCAAGCTTTGGGTGTTTATGAATTTAATTTTCTTTTTGTGCGCGAGGTTAAATAAATAGCCAAAATAATGGCTAAAATTAATAATTTGTGTTCGGGAGCAGATATCGAAATTAAATTTGATATGGATAATGTCTATACATAAGTAGACTAAAGCAGACTTTTATTGGTCCGTTTGAAATAGTTTTATAAGACTAGAAATTGCATTGACAAAATTTGTGATCGTAATTCCCATATAAAAAGGCCATTACTGAAATATTTTAACTGTCAGTAGAGGGTATCAAAGCTTCCGCACAGCCGAATATATTGTTATTTATTTTCAAATCACCATACAGATGCTTCCGCAAATAAAACGAAGAAGTTTATTACTATTAGCCATATTGTTTCTTGTATTTTTGGGATTATTTATAAGTAACACATGAATGGATTTTACTACCGATTTTTATGGCGCTATTTTTCTTTTTAGTTAATATACTACTTGTTGTATATGTGTCTGACTGAGGATGCCATCTACCATTAACATTTTTCCATATGTAACCATTAGGAATTTTTGCATGTAAACAGATTTTTTTTATTTGGCACTTATTTTATAAAAGTTAAAATATGAATAAAGATTTTAAAAACCTTAGTAGCTTTTAAATATGTTATCAACAAAAAAAAAAAAAATCTAGCTGCTATAGGTAATTTTTTATGAAATTTTTCTTAAGGAATAGAAAAGCGTTTATGTGTTTTAAATGCTTCTGAAATTCACTTTATCTTCTACTAATTTAGGAATAATCTTTGTTACGTTAGTTATAAACCAATTCATTCCTCGTTGCCACAACTACACTGATAGAAAAGCCGTCATAACGCTGAAGTATTTTGACATCAGTCCTACGACAAGTGTCTTCTTTTTTGACCCCATGACTGTTTTCATCATTGTGCGGTCAGCCTTAACATTACTTGGCCGAATTGACGTCAGCTTAAAAAATTTATGTTAGTCCATCAATGGGATGACACATCGGCATCACAGCAATGAAGAATCTGAGTCAATTTAATAAAAACAAATCATCAGTGCGATGACGCAGTAACATCGGAGAAAAGACTTATTGTGCTCAATTTTAAAATTTAAAGAAAATATAAATTTTTACTTACTAGTTGCACAATGTTTCCTTCACTTTTGTTGTATTCCGCCTTTTGTTAACAATTATAAGACACAAGCACCAGGCCCGATATGGTTTTCGTTATCATCCTACTTTGAAAATTTTATGTATTTTACTAAACAATTTAAACGAATAGAATATGGGAATTTTTGCTTCTTATTTTACTTTTAAAACATGAAAATAATGAATGTTTTTCTTATTGGATTGTTGTTGTTGTTTCCACAACCAACTTTTCGCACTTATTCTTCACAACTTTGTCAACGTTTTAAGATATTAGCCATTGACAAATCTATGAGTTCTTATAGCTCCAAAACCTATAAATTTTAGATTTGTCTATATGTTTCTTCTTGGTACTATAATGATTGCTATTTTGGCTTAGAGATGATGAGGATGAGCTGAAATTTTACCAAAAATATCATTTTTATAAAATTTTTGATGGCTAATGGATTTAAATATTCTTTAGGAATATGGGTTTAATTACGTAAAGTGTCTCAGCAGAGGAAAAAAGTTGCTAGATTTTTAAAAACGTAATCTTTCTGACCCCATACAAATACTGCTTCAAACTTAAAGTGCTTAAAGTTAACAACCCCCTGAGATTTACAAAGAGTGTTCGGCGTATAAATTGGAACAAATCATTCCTTTACTGCACTAATCTGTCATACATCTGGAATAAAAGTTTTGGCAAAATGGGCCTTAAGCTGAAGGTCCACACCATGCGTTCATGCGTAGATGCGTATGATACTTTTTGTGCATTTTATGCGTTTCTAAATTCAAGTTACATGCCATGCGTTTAATGCGCCATATTATTTTTTGGATCAGCTGTTGTGTTAAAATTGTTATCAAATAAAAACAATTTTGGCAAAATAGGAAGTAAAATTTAGATTTAAAAAGAGTTTATGAAATTCATACATAAGTACATATGTAAGGAGTAAGCTTTTATTGTTATAAATAAATTATTATAAAATTATTTATAATAAATATTCGTGATTTTTCACGGCATTAATAAGCTTCTCCTCCATAGCACTTGTTTTTTAAAATAATAATAAACACTACAGTGATGGTACTCAGTACTTAAAAGTAATCGATAAATATAATACAAATCGATAAAGAGAATACAAAATACAAAAATTGTATTTAAAATTAATTTTTATGTATTTTTTTCTTTAAAGTTTATACAATCTTTATTACAAAAGCTTTTTCTTTTATTAAAAACCTTTTTTAATGCAAAAAAATAGTAAAAAGTAATCCACCACACAAACATATTTATCGATAACATTGAAAATAAAATATGATTTGTCATCCATGGCCATCAATAACAGCTGACTTTTATTCACCACACATGCGACGGATACAAAAGTAGAAAGTAAACCTACTTTGATGCGTTCATACGTCTATGCATTCTATGCATTTTGGTGTGTAACTTGTCATATGCAATTACACTGATTCAACTTTTTTGTCAAATGCATAAAAAGGACAGACGCATAAACGCATGGTGTGGACCTTCAGCTTTACGGCAGAGAAATTAACATATAAAATTAATTTTGGTCAATAAAATGAAAAATTTTATTACAATTTTAACAAAATTATACTTTAAATAATATATTAATTATTCTAAAACTACTGATCAAAAAATCAAGTCATATTCATAAATGTGCCTAGCAACAAATTATTATTTGTTTGTATAAAATCCAAGTGATCACTTTACGTTTAACACCTTTCGTTTTTTAAGCCGACTTGGCACTCTTTTGGCCGTAATAACCGATTAAAAACGTAGATTACGTTCGTCGATCCCCAAATGCAATTTAGGACACAGAAAGCATGTTTAAAATAAATAAAATGATCTAGCTTAATCTTTACGGCTTGCTGAGATTAAATTGTAATTTCAAGTATTTGAAATACACCCACTAAATCTAAAGTAATCAATAAAAGAGGCTTTTTAAGATTTCGTTGATGAAGCTAAGCTCTCTTCTCCGATTCAATTTTTTTTAACGTGTTTTGAACGGCGGAAAGTTAAGCTTTCTGAAAACATACACACGATCAAATAAAGGAGCAAAAATTAGTCTTAACAATTTTTCATACAAATGTAAGAGTAATTTCATTATGAAATAGCTCCCAACCCTCTCGGTTTTATTTAATTTTTTTTTTTTGGAAGTTATTTAATTTTTCGTCTGGGAGCTATTTCATAATAAAGTAATACCCAAATGACATAAGTCCCAAACAAATTCAACATGGGAGCTATTCAATTTTACTTTGTTTTTCGATGTTATTTCATTTCGTGGGACTTATTTAATTTTCAACTATTTGCAATTACTTAAATTTTTTAAACATTTAATCGGCTTTTCGCAAGGATTTTCTCCTTAATAGTATAACAAACAACAGCTTCGCTAACTAAATCTTTTATGCAAAGGCGGCCGTCAGCCGGGCCGATGTCTGGAAATTCTTTAAATTTTTAATTTGTTAGGAGTTATTTTATTAATTTCTTTGGGAGTCATTTAATAACAAATTAAGCCCAAAAGTTGGGATTTGTTACATTTACAATTTACAATTTATTTATAATTTCCAGCCTGGGATAAGTCCCAGGAGCCCAGTAAATGACAAATTCCGCCTTGGTTTTTAAGGGCCAACTAACCGACACAAGCAGTTTGAAAACAACAAAATGTTTGTAAAAATTTTTAACATTCACACAAAAATGCTGTATACCTTTTTTATGTTTGTGTAACCGTTTTTGTGGTGTATTTGGCCCTTTAGTGTATTTCCAAGCAACTCTTTAACAATATTGTTAAAAATGTATTTAAGACGAACTATAAAAAATCGCCAGATTTTCCGCTTACAATTTTTCCCGCAAAGTTTGATAAAAAAAATTGCTAGATTTAATGAGAAAACATCTAAATTGGAAACAGCGCTAACAAGAGCGTTTAAGGTTTTCTTCGTGTTGTGCGTTCGTTTACATTATCGTTTAAATGTAATTTAATAAAAAGTGAAATGTTTAAAAAACATTCTTCAATTTTATCTAGAAAAAGTAAAATATATTATAAAAAAATATCATGCAAATTATTATGTCTTAAACAATGCATTCCTTGATAAATCTGCAAGCAAAGTTGATGCAACACGTAGCAATTTCTATCGTTGTTGTATCTGTTGTTTTTTATGTTGTTGCAATAGTAAACTTGCTTAGCTTAACTCAGTAAACTTTAACCGTATGTTCATTTTAATGTGTCTATTTTCGCATGTTGTTTTTATTTATACTCCCATTCATTTTTTCAGTTGTTGTTATTTGTTGTTATATATGTACATATTTGTTTCAGCAGTAGAAACAGCAACAACTGATGTTGCTACTGATGTTATTGTTGTTGTTGATTCGTTCTGGTATTGTGTTGATGGTCGGCATATTTGTAGATACCAAAACATCTTTTTACTATACCTACAACAATAAACGTATGAAAAGTATTTTACGAATACGAGCAAACAACATGCTGCTATTTTTTTATTACTTCTACTAAATTTTTTTTTTTTAAATTTTATTTATGTTGTTGTTTTTGTTTTGCAATTTTGCAACCATCTCTCTAGTCAAGCATGCAACTATAAGTCTATGAATTTTTCATTCGTCTGTTGCTAGTGGCGTTAAATAAAATATATGTATGTGTAAGAGTATTAAGAGTGTATGTGTTTTTAACCATCTACAATATATAAAGTCATATCTATGCATATGTAATAGTAGTTTGAGTATTAAACTGCCAACATCATGCTTCATACTAAAACTTGTAACAAAACACCAGCATCAGCATGAGAAACAATACCAATAATGAAAAAAAAAAAAAAAATAATACATATACAACTACATACATACATATGTTTGTAATTCACAAACACACACACATTTATTACAATTTTCTTCCCATATACTAACGTCTACATAAAGGGGATTTATTTCTAACATTCATGCATTAGTCGCTAAGTGAGTGGGTATAAAATGTTTATACGTTTTCCAGTATTATTATTTTTTCCCTTTTTGTTATTGTTCGTCATTTAGAAAAAGTCCCTTTGTGCGTTTTTATTCAAATGTTTTTATACTCCCAGTTATTATCCCTTAAAAGTCCCCATCAGGGGTACTTAATATGTTATAATACTCTTTCCCTTTATTTTTGTGGGCTTTTTTTTGTAGTTTTGCATAAAATTTTAGGTTGATATTTTTACTTCTAAAATTGTTGGTGAAGTGAAGTAATTTAAAGTAATTAATTCGTTATTCAAGGCTTAACAAGTATTTTGTAAAGAAAGATACTGCAGGACTCATACGCTATGCTATTCGCACATTTTTACAAGCTAGCTGGGCACCCTACTGGTAGAGCCAAATCGAGAGTGCTGAATTTTTTTACTTTAATCCCAAAAGTATAAAAATATCAAAAAACGGCTATGTTTAAAAAAAATCAATTTAACTAATTTAAATAACATTTTTTGTTGTTTTTTCGCAGAAAATTTTTTTTCGCGATTTTGAAAAGAAAATTTTTTTTCTTAGCACTATCGAATATATGTACATATGTGGCAGTTTTAGTTAAAAGGGACCTATGGATGAGAAAATCGATTTTTACTGTTTTGGTGCTTCTTAAAACCCTGCAGTTTTAAAAGTAGAAATTGACTCAAAATCGTTAGGTATTTCCCTAAGGAAAAATCGGCTAGCTACTTCATTTGCCACAAGTAATGCAAGAGTTCGTCTTTTAAATCTCTCACTATATGTATTTTTTGTGTGTCGAAAAAAACTGTGCCGTTATAACGGCACAGTTTTTTCCAAAGAGAATTCAACAAGAAAAACATTAACTATTTTTCTATAGAAGCAGTGTCAGTAAAATCGCACATCACATGTGATTAGTGAAATCATTAGTAAAAGGTTATGCAGATGGAGGCAATTGACTACCGTCAATGTCATCCCCATGTTAAAATCGTTAGTCGTGTGCATTGCTAGTAGTTAGGCTGGTAGTTAATGGTAATGATTGGTAGTTAAGGAAATAGCTAGGCATTCGCTAGCTACGCCGACTGCAGGGAATAGACAATACGCTCTTTCTAATGCAGCAAGCCGCAGTTTTCTAACTGCATTACATTTGTCATATACACCTCTGATAAGAAAACAATAAGAAAAGAACCCGATGTAACACAATTTGTTGTAATTGATCTAATTTACGAATCTGGTACATATTAGATTTTGGAAATTCAAAATCCAATATGGCGGACTTTTTGCAAATTTAACAAGTCGATTTTGATACATCTGATCGCTTTTGTGGCTTGAAACTAGTTATCCGGGGGTTTTTTGGATTGTAGATTACGAAGCTGTTTTTAGATTTTGAAAATTCATAATGGCGAATCCAATATGGCTGACTATTTTCTGTTACATAATGGGATTTGCTTGAAACTCGTTACTTAAAGGATTTTAGGGTCGCTGATTACGAATCTGATATTAGATTTTGAAAATTCTAAATGGTGGAGTGTTTTTTGTAGCATTATGGGATTTATTTGGAACTTATCATTTAGGGGTTTTTAGGGTCGCTGATCACGAATCTGGCAGAGCCTTAAACTCCGACATTTTGATTTTGGAAAGTCTTACTTTAGATTCATAACCAGCTACCCCGAAAAACCCTGAGGGACGAGTTTCAAACAAATTCAATAATATTACAAAAAAATAGTCCGCCATATTGAATTCGTCATTTTTAATTTTCAAAATCTAATATTCGTAGTCAGCGACCCCGAAAATCCTTAAGTGACGTGTTTCATGCGATTCCAGTAATGTTACAAAAAATAGTCCGCCATATTGGATCCGCCATTTTGAATTTTTAAAATATAATACCAGATTCGTAACCTTCAACCTCAAAAACCCCCGGATGATAAGTTTCAAGCCGTAAAAGTGTTTAGTTGTATCTTTTAATTAAAAAAAAAGTCCACCACATTGAATCGTCATCTTCGATCCCAAAAACAACCAGGTAACGAGTTTCAAGGCATAAAAACATTCAGGCGCATCAAAGTCCACTTGTTTTAAACAAATTAAATAACATTACAAAAAATATTCAACCATATCGGATCCGCCACTTTGAATTTTCAAAATCCAATACCAGATTCGTACTCAGCGACACCCAAAACCTCCGGGTTTCTAGCTATAAAAGCGGACAGGCGTTTCAAAATTAACGTGTCAACTTCAAAATCGTTTTTCTCCAAAACTCAATTTTTGCCCATAGTTCCCTTTTAACTGAAACTGCCACATATACGAAATAACATATAATTTTCCTATTAATATTGTATTAATTGCAAAGTCAACAAAAAATTGTTGCTAGAAAAAAAAAAATTGCAGCTTCTTAAAAAATGTTAATTCGCGAATACGAGAGCTAACTTTGAATTCAGCGACCTCGAGAAAGCTTTGCTAGAAGGATGTTCAGCTTGTTACAATTTGCGACGAACACAATGTATTCAATAGAGTTGAGAAAAAAAATTTCTTAAAAAATAATTGCGAAAATAAATTTTCCGCGAAAAAATATACCGAAAAATTTTATTTAACAGAGTTAGATTGATTTAAATTAAACAATTACCCCAGAAGAATAAAAAATATCGTTTTAGGGCACATTAGTATTGAAATTTTTAATTGCTAATATCTAGTGCTAACTTCGACTAGTGACTGGTTCCATTGAATTCAGCGTACTGAAATTAGCCCGGTAGTGTGCCCGGTTTTATTAAAAAAGAAGGGTAAAATTCGTGCGCAGTGTCTATGCAAGATGATCAACAAGAGGGTATTAACAGAAATTTTAATTTTTTCACTCTTTGGAAAACCATCGACACGTAATATTAATATCTACCCGCTGCTAAAATGTCGTTATATTTTGTCTTCATTTTGGTAAAGAAACGGCTGGTTAAATTTTTTTTTTTATGCCTGGTTCTACTGAAAATTTCGAGTCAATTAATACTCTTTTGTTGATCAAGTGCGATATCAAGATTCAATAAAAATATTGAATAAAAAAAAATTTATATTGTACGTATTAAGAAAATATAGCAAACCAGTGATCCGCCCGCATGTTACAACGTAAGCTGTTTTGAAATAAGATTTCGTCATTCTAAATTTTATTTTTAGAAGTCAAATCAAATTTCGGGAGATATATTTAGTAAAAGGCTGTTTCCAAGAAAATTTAGTTGTCATTTTGTATTGTCTCGATTATAATATTTAAGTTTGAGTTTATTAACTTAATATTAACATATTTATGTAAAATTGTAAATTGAAATTATTGCAACAATATATGAGAGATTAGTTGCAAGGGGGTAAGTGAAATATAATATTGGAAGGCCAATGTTCGTGTTATGCGGCAGCGGGAAACAATAGCCATTGTAAAAAAGTTAGCTTTGTTTGCAAAAATGTACACAAAAAGACCATTAACCCATTTTGAGCCGGAGTGCAAAAATGTTCGAATCGTAAACTAAAAAGTACTTTTTTGGTCTAATTAGGCCCCAATTACCATACAAAACCGTTATCAGAAATTTTGTATCTCCAACCGTTTCCCCAAAAACGACTGTTCGACTAGTCGAACAACGGCCGTAGGCGACAAAAAAAATATATATTATCATACAAAAATAATTTTCAGGTATCGGCAAAAAAATCATATGTGGAACAAAAACACGATTGCAATGTTTTTTTTTTAAATATTTATTATTTATATTGTCATTAAATTTTCAGTAATTTTAATTACTCTTGCTCCCATTTATGGTAAGCAGCAAAACATTTATTTTCGTGCAAATGGACTTGACACTTAGAGCACATTCTCTGTGTAGGCTTATGACAAAAATTGCAACGCCTGGCATGTTTTACAGGTTGTGTTATCATTTGGTGATGACCTGACACACGAGGGTGCGGGCGAATCTTAAATGATTTATCTTTAGTAATGTCATCCTTCCCAATATCTTCGTCGTTGTTCTCGTCAGGCGTTAGTAACAAATTTGTGGCCAGGTCGACCCGAAATGTCAGCTGTGAATTATATTTACGAACAAGCTTCTTATTTACTAAACAATTTAATTTCCAAGCGTTCACAACAGATGACTCTAGAATCCATTGCGCTGCTGAAAACGCCGAAGGCAGTTTGTACTTTGGCAACGGTCCAACAACGTTTAATTCACAGTATCTATCTCGATCACTGTTTTTCCCAAATATAGCACGTCTTTTTGCACCAAGTGTTTTCGATGGTATGTTTTTTTTTTCCTTTTTTGTATATGACCACTTTCAGACGATGTTGAAGGTTCCTCATCATTGTAAACAGCAAAAGCTTTTCGAATTGACTTTCGAACATTATCTTTGATTGCAGGCGCTTCATCTGCAAATGCAGACAAACCTTTGCGGTCTTTAAAAGTTTCAATCTCGAATGTTCCGGCTATATCCTTTGCCAGCGGTTCCTCGCCCGTTAACAAGTGGTCGTCAATATCTTCCTCATTAGTAATTCCATCAAACATCTCAGGTGGAATTGCTGCAATAGTTTCTAACTCATCATCAGTGTCACTCATCGCCAACTCATCAAGAATTTCCTGCACACAAAGTGCTTTACGCCGGCGAATTGTCGAAGCACCCATACGATTTGATTCCAAACACTTATTCATTATAAACTGATAAATTGTTAAAAGACAATAACAAATAGGTTTTTGCCAACAAAATTATCACAACACAACAAATATTTTCCAACAAAATTGTCACAACACTTTCACTAGATTTATTATTGTAATAAACTCTGCTTAGTAAAACCAACGAGCTTATTATATATCAGTTTTTTCTTTATTTAGTAATAATTTGTTTAAGCGTCGTTCTTATTGAGTTTCTATTTTATGAGTAATTACTTTTTGTGTAAATAATGTTTTACCAACTAACTATACAGAAGTAAGATGAAATATAACGGTTTATGAATTCAGTGTGTACTCAAAATACAAAAACAACAGCACCCCAGCAAAAACTTTACTTACAATCCTACTTTTAATGACTTCAAGAATTCATTACTTTGTAGCTTTATTCGCCACTTTTTGGATTATTAGTTATATATTAAATAATAACGAAATATCGGATGAAAAATAAAAAACAAAATTAAAAATACAAAAATTTGTGGAATTTTTATTTTAATTTGTATATGACCTTAAGCCAAACAAAAACAACAACATTAAATAATAACTTTATTATTATATCTTAAATATACAGAAAAATTTATATTTTCATTATGACTAGGGCAACCAAAAATAAGCACTAAAAAAACAGTTTTAAGCTCTTAAAAAAAGCGTTTAAAAACATGAAAATAAGCTGTTAAAATAAAAAAAAAAGCAATTAAAATTTATGGTTTATTTTCCACTTTATTCGTTGAATGCGTTATTACAGTAAATTATAAATTGATGCGATAAATTTTCGAAAAGAAACCCCTGTCTATTTGAAGTCAGCACGCTTTTGTACATAGAAAAAGTTCTTTCTACGTCTACAGATGTTAAGGGAGCATATTTAAAATTGAGTATTTGCTCTGAGGTATATTTTATACGATTGAACTCGCAATGCCGCTTGCCTCCCAGTATATCCACAATATCTTTTAGTACCGAAAATCCTTCATTTTTTAATAAAACAGATTCAAATTTTTTATTCACTTTGTCGCCTATATCCCCTGGAACACCGGAAATTTTTCTTACGGTGTCCATAACTATATTCACTTGGGAAACCAATGAAAGATTTTTTGTTTCCAATTTGGTTACTACTTCGTGTAAAAACCCAAAATTTACAGAAATGAACAATATTTGGTTGCGCAAATTATTTTCATTCATTAAAGCCTGGCATATACGCACTGCTGAAGAATCTGTAGAGTTTAAATTTGAAAAAATTTCTACGAAATTATCAAAATATTTGGCATAATAATTTACAGCCATTATCCACGTCCCCCATCGAGTTATCACTGGTTGTGGAGGTAGTGGTATATCTGGTGCTGTTTCTCGTAAGATTTTAACCCTTGCAGGAGATTTAAGGAACGTTTTTTTAGCATTTGAAATAAATTTGTCTACATTTGAGTAGTATTCTCTTATATGTTCACAAACTCTGTGAACTCCATGTGCAAGACAGGTTACGTGAGTTATATGTGGGTAAAATACAGCAATGGCTTTTGCAGCTTTCACCATATATGGTGCGGCATCACTTACAAAAAGAAAAATTTTCTGTTTATCTAGGTCAAATTCTTTCATTGAATCATCAAACAAACGTGCAATAGTGGAATGATTGACTTTTTCTAATACAGCTGTTTTTATTAAAAATCTTTTTTCTGAAATATTTTCATCCACATGCAGTATACCCACAACAACGTTTGCCACAAATCTGTTCGACGCATCGGTGGTCTCGTCTATAGAGACCCAAATAAAATGTTTTTGTATTTCTTCCTTTATTTTGTTAACTGTAGATTCATAAACTATTTTTGTATATTTGTTTCGAAGAGACGATTCAGATGGAATATGGAATGATGTATAGTTTTGAAGATAATGTTGTACTTTTAAATGTCGAATTTTGTATAATGGTATATCTGCTGATATAAAGGCTTCACAGAGATCAATGCAAAATTTATCGGCGGCCGATGAACTTGTAGAACTTTGTAGAAAAGTTTGTTGTAAATTTTTTTTTGATTCTCTTTCTTTTAGATCTTTGTGCTTTTTTGAATCCAGGTGTTGTTTTATGTTGTAATTTTTATCAACAGATAAAGGTTTTGAGCACACGTTACACACTAAAGCTGATCCATCAGTTTTTAAATCTGGATACTGTTTGACTAGCTTGCTCAAGTAAACCGATTTGCTTTCCTTGACTTTAGGCATTTTCTAAATAATAAAACAATAAACCAATTTTAACAAAGGTTTTAATAAATTAAAAAAAATTTATACTTACATCCAAAACGCAGAGGCTATGAAGGTAATTTTATCTGTTTTTAAACTAAGACAACTTTAAAAAGTTTTAAAAATGTTATGCTTTCAACAATTCAATGAAATTTTTAAAATGTAAATTTGTTGACAGTAAAAACTTGGCTACTTTGATTTTAACGTTTTTTTTTTCAACCAGAGTTGTAGCAGCACAAAAAGTAAGGCGATTTCATGAATTCGCCTTGACAAAAAGGTGAATTTGTTAGTACAAATAAAAAAAGTTGCCACATCAAAAAAAAAAAAAAACAACGATTTTTGCAAAAATTTATTAAATAATTTTTTTTTCGTATGAAAAAAATGAAAAATTATCTTAAAATGACAAAATAAGTAAAAAAAAGCCGATATCGCAAAAATAACTAAAAAAAAGCCGATATTGCCAAAATAAGCAATAAAAAGCCCTAACAAATATAGCTCATTTTCTTTGTTTTTTTATGATCGGAATTTCTGTTCAATCAAAATCTTTCTATCTTGTAAACAAAAAAAAAAGCAATTGCTTATTTTTGGTTGCCCTAATTATGACAATAAAAATGTCATTATAGTCATAAAACATAGTTTTTTAATACAAAAACTACACTGCCCCGCTAGACTAGCTGGTAGAGAGCTTTGAGTGAGAAAAAGAACTTTTTATTTGTATGCTTTATTTGATTTTATTATACCCTTCACCGAAGGTAAAAGGGTATATATAAGTTTGTCATTCCGTTTGTAATTTCTACAATATTGATACTACACCCTATAAAGTATATATATTCTGGGTCCTTATGAAAAGCGAAGTTGATTTAACGATATCCGTCCGTCTGTCCGTCGGTCTGTCCGTCTGTGATATGTGTTTTCCGGAGACTCCAGACATGATAGCGGCTAGGTTGTTTCACACTTATGTCGCATATAGTCCCCCATTTCTTGCTATTGAAATTCAGCCACATCGGTCCAAAAATGGCTGAGATATGAGCAAAAAACCACGACTACCTCTAATTTTTTCCAAAAATCCCTTGTTGTTGTTGTATTTTTATTACTTTTTTGTGTATATCTGGAGAACGGCAAGAGCCAAAGTTTCCAAATTAGGTACACACATTAAGGTTATCAATATACAGCATTCTACAAAATGTGGGCGGGATTGCACAAGTGGGCGTGGTACCTCCCGTGCAAAAAATATTAAAAATTGTATAAAAACCTGCTTTTTTGGACTGTCATACGACCTATGGTTACGCGTTATATATCAAAAGATCGGAAATCTTTAGTAGAAAATATTTTCTGAAAATTTCGGAAAAATCGGTTCAGATACAAAAAAGTTATGACCAAAATATAATTTTTTTTTGGAAAATACCCATTTTCGGACACAATAGATCTTCCCGAGTCCAAGGTTTATAACTCAAGTAAATGGTAAATTTCTTCTTTAACACGTCAGTATATAAATCTGTCAAATCGGTTAAAAAATGGCTGAGTTATAACCGAAATACTGAATTCCCAAAAATTACTCTTTTTATACCCTTCACCGAAGGTAAAAGGGTATATATAAGTTTGTCATCCCGTTTGTAATTTCTACAATATTGATACTACACCCTTTAAAGTATATATATTCTGGGTCCTTATGAAAAGCGAAGTTGATTTAACGATATTTTGTTATTTTTTTTTTTTTTGAATTTGTTTGAATTTTTTTTTTTTTTTAATCAAAACCAGAGTCGCCGATTAAATGAATACCCTAGTAGATGGCCATTAACTGGGACTGAAGGACACTGCAGTGATCCGGCAGCCTAAGAGGAAAGCTGCAGTTTAACTGCTCGGACCCGTCAGTGAATATTCGTATCGCATACAGGATTCTTGCATGTCGGATGTTATAATCCTTCCATGCTCTGGTGGCTTTAAGTCTTAACTCTACGTTTGTAGTTCAAGATAGATTCTATAGGCACCTGTTACCGTTATTGCCACCATTCTCATTATACGCTTTAACCTTGAAATCGTTTTTAAAATTTTTGTTACAGGTTTTGTTTCAATTTTCTAATCGATCGAAAAAATACTAGTCAAGGCGAATTCATTTTTCAGGTGGCGTTGAAAGCACAGCTGTGCTACTTTTTTTTCTTAATTAGAGAGAGAAATGTCAAAAGTTCCTAGTGATTTTGACATATGGATCAACGAAAGCAACAAAAAAATACATTGATGTGTTTTTGGTGTTGTTACTTGTTGTAGTATCGACACCACCGTTTACATGAATTCGCCTTGATACTAGTTTTATTTTATAAATTACAAACAAAAATTGTGACAATTGAAATGTTAAAACAACAATTGCTTGTTTGCGACCATATTATTTTTTTTTAACTAAAAAGATTTTTGCATTTTTAAGTCGGGGTCAGCTGCAAGGACCGTAAATCAATTCGGGATCTACCAGCGGAACATTTTGCCATGAAATTCTAGCTAAAAGTTATTGTTGCCAAATTTTATATCAATGTGCTGATGATGATACCACCTTAAAGTATTGCTCCTAGACACACCTTTTAATGTAGTGATCGAATTAGAAACACTTTCAGCTGGCGTGTTGTCTGTCTATGCAAGCTTTTTGCCGAAAGTTCGTGTCGAAAGTTCAGGTCGTATAGCTTATTCGATAAAATTTGTTGCATACGATCAAGCCTATTAAAAATAGTGAGAATCGGTCCATATTTGCACATACAAGCTTCTTTCGGGAAAAGAGTCTTTGAGCCCATAAGTCATCTAATAATGTTTGCGTTTAGATTAAATTTGGCCCTAGCTTATTTTATTGCACTCTTACCAAATCTTACCAAATTTGATTGGAATAGGTCTATATATCACCATAGCTCTCATACAAATACTACTCCCGAATATAGCTTTTAATTCCATAACTTCCTCATAAATGTTGGTATTAACATACAAATTGGTGACAGTAACTTTAACGATGGCTGCTATGTCATGACAAAATATTTTGTTAGTAGGTCCAAAATAAACCATAGATACCATATAAACCTCCATCCTTAAATCACTTAAAGGCAAACAAATATCATGTAGATGAGGATATATAAAAATTATCCGCCACAAAGAACTTTTCGTTAATCTTAAAGTCATAACATAATTTGTTTCTGGCGGGCCCATGTTTGCCCATAGGTCTCAATTTTTTTTTTTTAAACTGTGTATACGGTATCATAGGGTCGGACCACACTTTCTTACTTGATTATTATTGCATATACATATATCGCAACGAAATACTATTGACAAATTTCGATAGATATCAAAAATGAACTAGAAAATATTTAAGTTTCGTATTGTTCCGCAAACTTATTATTTCAATTTAAAAACTCGAAAAAATTGTAATCGTTTTGTATATTTTCAGTTAGACTTACAATTAAAAAAGTTTTGTTATGGTTTATATATGCATATTTATGCGCTATTGCATATTTTCCACATATTTCTTTGCAGTTTTAAGCTTTTTTGCTCTCATGTATATAAAATTTGTTTGTGCAGATAAAAAATTGTTAAAAAAAAGTTAGTTAAACAAACTGGGGGGTAATTATTTCAAGATTCAAGTATCCTTTACAAAAACTTCAATTTTAAGATCTTATACCTTTAAAACTCTGTATAGATTAGTATGAATTTCATTTATTTGTTGATATTTTTATTCAGTTTTTTTTTCTTTTATCTGCAGTATTTTTGTGGACACAACACACGTTACTTTATGTTTATTTTATATATTTTTGTTATTTTTTTTTTTAATTTTGTTTTGTTGTGTACCTTTATTTTGTATTGAAATGTCATTTTGTGTATCTGTAAGTTTGTATGAGCGTGTAACTTCTTTTATGGACTTCTTTATGATTTGGCTCCCCAAACAGAGATCGTAACCGAACAACGTTTTTCAATTCCCCAGTTGTTCATCTTTTATTGTAGTAGTAGTAGTAGTAGTAGTAGTAGTAGTACGTCAGGGTGTATAGGTTTCTGTCGCCCTACTCTGTTACGCTAACGCTACAAATATTTATTGTAATTCCATGAATTTGTATTATGTTGTCTTGATGTAACAACAACTGTTGTTGTTGTTGTTGTATGTACAAATAAATGAATGAATGTGTATGCTGCGTGGAAACATATTGTTCATGAATACATTTTAATAAATAATAAAGTAAAGTGTACAACAACAATAAAAATATATCTCATAAATATTTTAAATATTCAAAAATTCCAAAAAATTCCTTTCAGTTTTTTTTTTTTCTTCACTTTTAATTTGAGACGTAGTAAATGTACAAAGGGAATTATGTCTTAAGTGTTGTAACGTTAAAAAGGGTTTTATTGTTCCATTTACTTTTATACATTTTGATTATTTTTCTCCCATTTGTTTGCTTTTTGTCTTGCTTTGAAAGTGATACTTTTAAAGTTAGAAAAACAGGTGAAGTGCATAAATAAGAACTTTTTAATATTTTTAATATTAAAATGTTTGTAATGGATAAAACTTACAGAATATGCAAATTGAACATATTAAGAATGTTAAAACAAGAAGAATAAAATGTATATTCAGCAGTGCCATTACGTTATTGTGTTTTAAATGTTTATTTAAGATATTTTTACATGGTCACCGTAATAGTATTAGGATTGCTCACAGCCACTATTTAGATACCGAGAAAATGTTTGTCATAAGCATGCTGCATTCAATGATTTGAAACTATATTATTTACACATTTTCTGACTATTAAACAATCTTATATATTTACTCCCGTATTTATAAACGATTATTAAATTTAACAATCTTTAATTAAGAAAAATTTTCATAGAACCACTTTCACCTGTATTAAATTTAAAATATTTTTTTGAATACAGGCATTATAACTTACATTTATATCTGGGTCAGTGATGTACGGATTAGACAGATAATCATATTTTTGCTAACATTTTAAGGATATTTCACCTTTTGATGTTGAAATCTCCGGGCATAATCTGGTGCAGCTAAAAGCTGGAATTCGGCAGAAATTCGAAATTTTTAGATTTCTTTTAACATCCATCTCTTGACATAGTGGCTGACAAGAGGTCCAATATGGAACCACGAGAGTAAGTAGCCCCTTGTGCTTCAGCACCAGACTGGCTGTTAGTTGAGGGCCCACGGGTCATGATATCTCGAGATCTACATGGGAAATACATTTTATGTGACAATTAAAATGGCTGATAATGCTTTCTTCGTTAGCGAAGCCGGTGTTAATTAAGTAATAGAGAAGAAAACCCTTTCGCCCAGCCAAAAGCCGGCTATACAGAAAAGCTTAAGTTGGTGAGCTCGACGTTAGAAATTCGGAATCTTGTATTCTGGATTTTAAGTTTCGGGAATATGACCCCAACAGATTTTGCTTTGAGTGATTTTGCTGTCAGCCTTTCTTCAGGTCTCACATGCATACGTTTGTAATGGATATTTTTAACTTCGTTCGCCATGAAAATGCGATGAGTTCTATACGGATTTAGTTCGGCCGTATTCTTGACGAGCTTTATTTATGCGGCAGAAGATATCTGAGTTGGAACCTCCATTCTTTTTCAGTATACTACTCAAATAGCAGAAAGAGTATACTTCTTAAGTATATTTCTTAAGCGTTTGCTCGTTGCCTGCATTTGATTACGTTGTTTTAGCTTTTCTGATGTTTATTTTCATGGACCATTGTCAATTAAGCAAATCTGAGAAAGTGTGGGTGAATTAGCATAAATCGTCAGCATAATCAAGGTTCTCTAATCTGTCTTAAAGACCCCAGGTAATCGCTCTTCTCTTCGACGTTGCCTTATTCATTACTACGTCAAAAACGCAATTGCAAAGCGGAGGAGATAATGCGCAGCATACACCGGCACAGATTTTAATTTTACTGCTTAAGGGTGCTTTACACTATCACAAAGGTCGTATGTATTTTGACGAAAATGCTTCCATGATCTAATTATTGTGGAAAATTTTCCAAACCAAGTGCTGTATTCACTAAACACGTTTTACCGATGGTATGTTTTAATAAAGTAGAATGGTGAACTATGTGTTTTAATACAACATACACTTGATACAACGATACAAGGCGTTTTGTAAATACGCAAATAACAACTGATTGCACAAGGCAACAAAATTAAAAATATTTTAAAGGCTTGAATAACCACTATATTTTTTGGATAGGCACCTTACTGCAAAAATCATCATTTTTTTTTAAATTCTATGGTAAGGCTTTTTTAAAATAGTTTTTCTAAAATTTGAGATCTTTAAAGAGGCTGCTCCATGCATCTTATCGCAACTCTGGAACGACGTACCCGATTTTGTTATGTGATCCCTCAAAACATTTTAAATTACGCCAGATTAAAGTTTCTCTAATATAATTTTTTTACTTTAACCGTTATTTTCAAAGTTATTGAGGCCGAAGTTGCAAAAAAAAATATTATTTTTTTTGTTTTTTTAATAAAATAAAAAATTGTAACCAACAAATACTTACCAGTTTTAGTACTTAAGCTCAAAGCTGCATGTATAAGAAGTAAAATAGAAAAAAATCCATGGACGAATTCCTGTTTTATTCCTTATAAACTGAAAGTACTTAGTTTTGACCTTTTTTATCGCGAATTTGTGTAGAGCTAAAAATCACAAAGTTTTACCTTTTTATTACACAATATTTTTTTTAATAATTTACTTTAATTATTTTTTCATAAAGCTGCATGTAATAGAAATAAAATAAATTTTGTTTCATGAAAATCCATGGACAAACTCGTTTTAAATTCCCGATGAACGTTTGTTTTAACATTTTTTATCGCAAATTTGTGTAGAGCAACATGTTTAAATTATGTTTGCAACATGTTGTTCTTGTACAGTGCTTGTCATAGATGGGGGTAGTACACTCATTTTGCAGTTTCAACTCACCTTTAGTGATAGTGCAAAAATATTGCAATCATTTTGTTGATGTTGAGTGATGAATTGAACATTTGCAGTCTCACTAAACATGAGTGATAGTGATGTTAAAATATTTGGCACTCAAAAAAAAAAATAGTTTGATTTAAAAAAAGCAATCATCAGCTTATTGCAACCTTTTTCTTCTTTACTCATTTGGGCGTAACTTAAATTGTTGCTTGTTTTTTCATGATTAAAGCCAATAATTATACTGTTATTGACAAAATTTAATTTTTTTAATGTTTTTTACTTATGCATATCCTGAAAAGAAATCAAAAACCATGCACATACAAAGTTACATTTTTTAAATTTTAGTGAGACAACATTTTTATGCACCTTTTTTGATTGCATGTCCATATTTTGCACTATTTGATTTGAGTGCAGATATTTGCATTCAAATCTGCGTTTAGTAATAGTGAAAATATTTGCAATATCACTTAAAATTTTTTAGTGGTAGTTAAAAAACAACAATCATCACTAAAGCTAGTACAAAATAGTGCAAACAAATTTCTTTGCAGTTTTGTTTAGTGATAGTGCAATGCTGATTTAAATCAATATTTAGTGCACTACCCCCAGCTATGGTGCTTGTAAATATGCGATACTTCCAATTAATTGTAAATAAAAACGTAAAGCATGCATCGATGTTCATGACTTCATAACTTTGAAACTATTTATCGCTTTAAAAACATTTGTACACATCACTTAAATTTATTGTAAATCATAATTTTTGTAAAATTTAATTTAATTTAACAAAATCGGACAAGTTGTTTTTAGTTATGACTAGGGCAACCAAAAAAAGCACTAAAAAAACAGTTTTAAGCTCTTAAAAAAAGCGTTTAAAAACATGAAAATAAACTGTTAAAATTAAAAAAAAAGCAATTTAAGCTTGTTTATTTTCCACTTAATTCGTTTAATACGTTGTTATAGTAAATTATAAGTTGATGCAATTATTTTTCGAAAAGAAAACTATGTCTGTTCGGAGTCAGCAAGTTCTTGTACATAGAAAATGTACTTCCTACGTCTACAGATGTTAAGGGAGCATATCTAAAATTGAGTATTTGCTCTGAAGTATATTTTATACGATTGGACTCATAATTCCGCTTGCCTCCCAAAATATCCACAATATCTTTTAATACCGAAAATCCTTCATTTTTTAATGAAAATGATTTTAATTTTGTATTAACTTCGTCTTCTATATCCCCTGGAACACGGGACATTTTTCTTACGGTCCACAACTATGTTCACTTAGAAAACCCATTAAAGATTTTTTTGTTTCCAATTGCTATAGTAAATTATAAGTTGATGCAATAAATTTCCGAAAAGAAAACTATGTCTGTTTGGAGTCAGCAAGTTCTTCCTAAGTCTACAGATATTGAGAGGCATATTTAAAATTGAGTATTTGCTCTTAGGTATATTTTATACGACTGGACTCATAATTCCGCTTGCCTCCCAAAATATCCCCAATATCTTTTAATACCGAAAATCCTTCATTTTTTAATGAAAATGATTTTAATTTTGTATTAACTTCGTCTTCTATATCCCCTGGAACACGGGACATTTTTCTTACGGTATACAACTATGTTCACTTAGAAAACCCATTGAAGATTTTTTGTTTGTAATTGCTATAGTAAATTATAGTAAATTATAAGTTGATGCAATAAATTTTCGAAAAGAAACCTATGTCTGTTTGGAGTCAGCAAGTTCTTCCTAAGTCTACAGATATTGAGAGGCATATTTAAAATTGAGTATTTGCTCTTAGGTATATTTTATACGACTGGACTCATAATTCCGCTTGCCTCCCAAAATATCCCCAATATCTTTTAATACCGAAAATCCTTAGTTTTTTAATGAAACGGATTTAAATTTTTTATTAACTTTGTCTTCTATATCCCCTGGAACACGGGACATTTTTCTTACGGTCCATGACTATGTTCACTTACCCTGCGGCCACACGATCAAGATGTTCTTGATAGTCTTTTACATATACTGCTTGTCAAAATTTACATAAATTGAAAGCTGTAACGTAGGCTGCATTAAATTTGTAAGCAATTTACTTTCAAGATTTCATCAAGAAAACAATTTATAAACACCAACATGTAATCAGCTGTTAAATTGAAAGTAAAATTGCCAAGCAAATAGAGAGGTGAAATTGAAAGCCACCTCATGGTCAATTTAAAAAGTGTAAGTGTGTTAGTAAAAAAGTGAGAGTGTATTGAAAATTGAATGGAATTGAAAGGCAAAACTGGATCGTGTGGCCACAAAGTTGGAAGACCAATGAACGATTTTTTGTTTCCAATTTTGTTAAAACTTCGTCTAAAGCCCCAAAGTTTGCAGAAATTAACAAAATTTGATATACAGAGAAATTCTTAATAGTTAAACTATATTAAAAAAGCCAAAAATAAGACGTTACTATACCAAAAACAGAGAGAAGTGGAACTAACAGACGTTACTTTATACAAAAACTATGTTTAAAAAGAAATAAGACGTTACAGACTGAGAAATTTGATCGTAAGAATACAGCTATGGAATTTTCGAGAGAAAAGAACCTAAACAAGCAAATAATAAAATAAGTTGGTAAAAAGGCTTAATACTAAAAACATAAACACATACAAATTATACACAACACTATAAAAGGTACGTTACAGTACCGCTAAGACAGAGTTGCATAAAAATCAAGTAAGAAAGTATAGTCGGTCAAGCCCGACCGTATTTAAAAACAAGTTTCGAGAGTGTATGGCTATATGAATAGAGATCTATCTATGTTTTTAATTTCACTAAAAAGAAATTGACCCTATCTCCCCTCGTGGTCCTATTTTTTTGAAAATTGCATACCTTACGTGTCCATATAAATATGGATCTATATACATATGTCTTAAATTGCATTTAAATTGGTTTGACAGTAGGCACAAAGACCCTCTTTAGGATAGCAGCTTGTATGGGGGCTATATTAAATTATGGACCGATTCGCCATTGTGCCAATTAGAATCCACGTACCAAATTTCATTAAATTATCTTTAAAATTGCGACCTGTACTTTGCGCACGAGGTTACATGGACAGCCGGACGGATATCGTTAGATCGACTCAGAAAGTGATTCTGAGTTGATCGGTATACTTTAGGACTAATATTTTAAGGTGTTTCTCACATCAGCACAAATGCATAATACCCTCTCCACTCTTGTGGTGTGGCCCACACCGTGTGGGTATAATAATTGTGGGGATGATATTGTGCAAGGGAAGCACAAAATATTACCATAACTTTGAACAATTTTTTTAACCAGAGTTGTTACAGCACAGAAATGGTTGATTTTTTAGTATTTATAAAAAAAAGTTGTACATAAAAAAAATAATAATAACGATTTTTGCAAAATTTTATTAAATAAGTTTTTTTTTCGTATGAAAAAAATGAAAAATTATCTTAAAATGGCAAAGTAAGCAAAAAAAAAAGCCGATATCGCAAAAATAACTAAAAAAAGCCGATATTACCAAAATAAGCAAAAAAAGCCCTAACAAATATATCTCATTTTCTTTGTTTTTTTATGATCGGAATTTGGGTTCAATCAAAATCTTTCTATCTTGTAAACCAAAAAATAAGCATTTGCTTTTTTTTGGTTGCCCTAGTTATGACAATATAAGTGCAGAAATGTCTCAAAATATTGACAATTTTACTTAAAAATTATTTAAAAAAAAAAATTACCCATAGAATTGAAAAATTTTACCATTTTTGTACTTAGGTAGCCATGATGCATCAAATCTATAAAGTTATGTTGACCTGTATTATGATAGGGTTGTATTTTTCTCAAAATACGTAAGGCTTGTGTAATAGTGTAAAGTAACCTTAAGCTGTTTTTCATGGAGGATTTGGCAGGCAGCGCTCGCTGAAAGACCCTCGATGAGACTTGTTATTTTGGGTGGTACGCCTTTGCCACCTAATGCGGTCCCTATGGCAGAGTGGCTTTGGGTGTCAACTGCTTTTTGAAAATCTAATTTAAACTTAAAGCAAATATTTGTTATTCCAAGAATTAAATTTAACTCTTCTGCTTCATTTAAATAGTTTAATTTTTCCGAAATATGCTGCTTTTTTTCTAAATATAATATTGTATTTTTGCAATAACTAATGCCATTCTTTCATCAGTATAATTGCAATTACTTACAAATATTAACTAAAGATTGCAAAGATTTTCTAAATCTTTTCAACTTTTGTGATTTGTTTTTAACTACAATTTCTTCTTACAAAAAGAATTTTTAGAAATTTAATTTAAACTTTCAACAATAACTAGACATAATTTCATGTAAGTATTCTCAACTAAACTACTGGACAAAATAATAGCAGTTTATTAATTTAAAAGCTACTTTCTAGGCTCATTTTATAGTTGCCAACTAAAAACTTCAACACAATTGTTTTTTTCATATGCAGGGTGAGGGTTTGTAAATGTTCCACATTTTTCTGTTTTTATCTGCAATTCATGTTGTTGTTTGTTTCTTGCCAGACAAATCATACAAATTGTTTTAAAGTTGTTTTAACAAAGTTATGTTTTCTATACACAGTGAGTGTGCAGTTGTAGTCAGATTTCGTAGTACTTGTTCGGTTTTAAGTAAAATTTGCGATGTTTTTCTTGCATTTTAGTATTTGTTATTCTTCATGTACTCCATTACAGTTTTCCCAAGACAAAATAGTTTGTTTTTTTTTGCTTTTTTTTCTCTCTCTTGTTCTTTTATTCGAATACATTCGCTATGATTACAATAGGAATAGTACCAAAGTACTTGTTATTATTTTAAAAAATAGTATCTACTGGTAGTTGTTGTGAAAGAAGCAATTCTATTTTTGTATTCTTATATTCTTTAAGTTAAACAGTAATAAATTATTCAAACTAATTGAATAGAATAGAAGCAGGAGCGAGCAAACTAGTGGGATATGAAACTGAAATACCAAAAACAACTAAGAGTGCTATATTCGGCTATGCCGAATCTTATATACCCTTTACCATGGTACGATAAAAACTGAAAATTATATAAATATCGTTCCTGAGATATAAATAAATCTATATTGTGCCACGTACGCTTCTCCAATTTCTCCCACTTTGTGTCGGATGTAGATCCGTGTACCTAATTCGGAAATTTTACCTCTTGCGGTTCTCAAGATAATAAATAAAAAAAAACTACAACAACGAGGGATTTATCGGTAAAATTAGAGGCAGTTGTGGTTTTTTCAAATTTTACCCATTTGTGTACTGATCAGGACAATTCCGTACTCTATGTGGCATAAATATATAACAACCAAGTCCCCATCATATCTGGAGTCCTCGGAAAATGGATAGACGTACGGACAAACGGAAATTGTTGTTACTCATAAGTAAAAACTACAAACGGAATGACAAACTTATATATACCCTGTTACTGATAACTGATTGCAATCCTAATGGTTTTAAAGGCTTTGCAAATACCCTATTGTAGAGGAAGTTGTAGCATAAAAACTTCTGATACATCAACGACTGGTATGGCTATTTCATAGTGGGGGTAGTGCACTAAATATTGATTTAAATCAGCAGTGCACTGTCACTAAAAAAAACTGCAAAAATTAGTTTGCATCCCTTTTTTACCAGCTTTAGTGATGATTGTTATTTTTTTAACTAACACTAAAAAAATTTTGTGATATTGCAAATGTTTTCACTATCTGCACTCAATTCAAATGGTTCAAAATTTGAACTTGCAATCAAAAAAGATGCATACAAATATTGTATGTGCATGATTTTTGATTTTTTTTTTTTTTTCTGAGGATAAGCCAAGAATATTAAATAAAATTAAATTTTGTCAATAAAACAAGTCTTTGATTTTTAATTTAGTGCAACATTTTTAGTTGCACTCAAATGTGTGAAGAAAAAAAGTTGCAATAAGGTGATGATTGCTTTTTTCAAATCAAACTATTTTTTTCTTGAATGCAACATTTTTTAACATCACTATCACTCATGTTAAGTTAGGCTGCAAATTTTCAATTCATCACTCAACATCAACAAAATGATTACAATATTTTTGTACTTTCACTAAGTGTGAGCTGAAACTGCAAATTGAGTGCACTATCCCCATCTGTGGCTATTTACACTAATAGCAATATCGCCCTGGGGACGAGAACATCCCTTGACTGTTGCTCAAACAAGATGTGCTCAGTATGACATAAGGAAATTATGGGCCCAGGGCAACATTAGGGCAAATTAGTTTTCTAGATTCGGCACAGCCTTACAGGTTCCACGGGAATTAGAGTTTGTTGGGTTACCTTTTCTCTACGCAAACTCAAACTGATGCAGTTGACTATCGATACTACTAACGATAGATATGCCGCAAATATTTATTGTAGAATTACCAGGCAATTACCCATCATGGATCATGTCTACTATCGATGACTAAAAGGGATGTGTCAATTTTGTTATTTGTGATGGCCGGACATTGTCTTATAGATAAGCATGAATAGCGTCTAGGAGCCAGACACTTAAATAAGATCTTGTAATACTTTCCCTGCCACTCTCCTGCATTAACGAAAAAGCGACTGGGTGAGATTCATTTTGAATTTATTAAAAAAATCATTTGAAAATCTTTATTATTAACATGACCGAATATCCGGCACAAATTACTTTAACATAAAAAACATTTTTGTTCCGGTAGGTCGATGACTGCCCATGGGTCCAAAGTAGGGTAGATTCTCAAAAAATTTTCAGTAAACACTATGGAATGAAAATCATATGATCGGACTTCGCTTTTTGTAGATTCTTAAGCAATTTTTGAAAAAATTTTCGAAAATTCCTTTTTTAAGTTTGAAATTAAACATTTAACATCCCTCCTTTGTATTCGGTTCTGTAAATTTGTGGAAAACACAAACGCTTATAGTGTTTGTATAGTAAATCATTAAAAAATTACGTTTCCCTGTTTGTCATCTTCGAGCACAAAAATAATATTGTTCTTATCCAACTTAACAAAAAGATGAGAATATTTAATTCGTTCGGTTTTTTTTTAAACCACAATTTTTATTGTGTTCGGTACAGCTCATTAATGCTCGTACCTTTTGGCTGGTTAAAAAGAGCAAACATTTTCTACAAAAACAAAATACACATACGAAAAAAAGACAGCAAAATAAATTTTCACATACAAAACATAAACACAATACATACACAAGCTATTCGTGGTGTGGTCGCTGCTAAAATGTTTTGTGTTTTAATTTCTTTATCAATGTAAAAAAAAGAAAAATTATAGAACATTAATATGTTATATTTATCTACAGTACCACTACAATTGTTTTGTTTTTAATGAAGAACAGAACAGTATTAATGTTCGGTTCTTTCTTGAAAAAAGTTACGAACGGTATTACGGGTTGTGTTTGTCTACACAAACACGAAAACAAAAAAGATATCGTTACTGGGTGTGTGAGCCGAATGCTAAATAATGTTCTGTTTATTTTCGAACACTAGTATTTCGATACACTAGTATTCTTTAAAATTTTGTTTTTACAATTTTGCAACCCTGTGCAATTTTTTCTTTTGAGTTTTCTAATTTTTATTTCCCATTTATTCCTAACCTTTTGACAAACTCTACTACCATAATAAAAATTTTGTAGCTAATAAAATATTTGTTGTTGTTGTTTTCGTTAACAATAAAAATTAACAATTGTGCTAAATGAGAAAGAGAAATAGTTAGAGAGTTGCACGGAAACTATTTAAACATTACTTTCCGTGATGTTAAATTATTTACACACCTCTGATACAAATTTGCAAACTTAATGGTACAAAAATAAATACAAAATGGGTAAATAATAAAAATAAAATACAAAAGGAAGTAAAAAAAAACTAACAAAATGATGTAAAATTGGAACAAATTCTAAGTGTAATAATATTTGAATTTTATAAGAGAAATATTTGACATTTATACACACTTTTCACATGAAAATGAGAAAAAATATGAGCTAAAAAGGACTAACATTTTTTAAAGTAGGTGGTAGGTTCAATAAAAGCAGGAAGGAAAGTGTAGTCGGTCAAGTATGATACCTATGACCATGCCAGCGTAAATTGTTGTTATGACATAGTAGCTTTCATACATTTTATCGTCGCCAAATTTAATATTAATACCAATATTTGAAAGGAAGTTTTGGTATTTTAAAATAATTTTTGGGTCCCGTTTAGTCTACATACAAACATAATAAGATGGTTTATGGGTAAAAAAAAAAAAAACTCAATTACGGAAAGAAGTTTGTGTGAAGTCTATGTGATAGTATAGACCTATTTCCACCATTTTCAATAAGTCATCTGACAATTGAGACGTTTGTACCAAATGACATCCAATTATCTTCAAAGTTAACATGTCAGGCAGCCGGACGTCTTAAGGCCAAGCTAGAAAGTTATTTTAAAACGTATATACTATACTAAAATGTTGTTCAATAACAAATAAATAAATAAATAATGTCTACCCTATCGTAGTGTTGGTATATGAGCAACTAAAAAAACTTTATAAGCCCAATATGGAAAGCTTGTCAAATTTTAAGATATTTTGAAGTCATTCTTAAAAAAAATTTAAAAAAACTAACAAAGTTACAAATAAAAAAAAGCACTGGTGACGCATTTAAACAGTACACAAAACACCTCAAGTGCTGGGTTATTTTAAATTTTCTAATAAATAAAACTGGCTTACGTACGGAAAAGGCAAAAAAATACTTGTCGACTACTTGAGAGAAGTAAAACTTGCATAGTTGTCCAATAAAGTGCTCACGTGTCCTTAGAGTATTGCGTGCAACTAAGAAATAATTTCACTTAACCAAAGTGCGAGACAGGCGGCAAAAGGAAAATTGTTAGAAATGAAAGTGACACATTTTATGTCTAAACAAAATGTGCAACAAATTTCCTTATTGGCAACATTAAGTATAGAAATTTATGAGGGTTATTGCGAAAAAGTTAATTTTTATTAAAGGGGGATGGATTAAATGCAAAATATAAAATGTAGAGTTTATATGTTGAATTGTCTGAAGAAAATTAAATTTATCATCGTCAAGGAATCATGGTCTGCTGGCGAAATAGCCATGTCAAAAAAATATGAAAAACATTAATGGGACTACTAACTAGTTTGAATACTTGGTGAATAACACTGTTCAAAATGCATAAAATTTTTAAGGTAAAATAAATAAACTACTTTGAATAATCACAGCTGCCCCTTGGTATGTTAAAAACTCAAATATTCACAAGGATCTCAATGTTCCATTAGTTAAAACCAGGGCTGTGGAGTCGGAGTCGGAGTCGGAGTTGAGGAGTCGGAGTTGAGGTTTTTGTACCGGAGTCGGAGTCGGAGTCGAAGTACCCACAAAAACTAGCGACTCCGACTCCGACTTTTTTGCATTAAAATTTTTCTAATATTTTTCAAAATAAAAAAATTTTAATAACCAATTTCTCCAATTCTTTTTAAATATCAATTCATATTTAAATATAATTTTTCTTATAATTTTATTTTTATTTGACATAAGAAAACAAATCTTAAACATAAATTGATATTTAGATAAATTAGTGGAATTGGCCATAAGAGGGTCTGCTTTTCATATGAGTAGGTGAGTCTCAAAAATTAAAAAATTGAGATAACATCTTATTTTGACAATTTATAAGAATAGTTATATAGATTGTATCAAAGCATGTCCTTTTCTATGTTTTAATGTGACCTCAAATTTCTGTAACAAAAACCAGCGGGTTCACTATTTGAATTTCGGCATGATATCGTTAATGAAATAGAGCCGAATTAAGGAATTTAAAAATTAAATTTGTAAAGATGTTGTTTTTTATTTATCGTATATTAACAAATATATAGCCATATAGCCAAAAATAGCCATGTTCATAAATATGACTTGAAATCTGCTGTAGCTCCTGTGGTGAAAGCATTAAGTGAACTACATTTGAAGTTCCAACCTTCAAGGTGAATTATAATAGAATAAGAGGAAAAGGAACTCGGAAAAATACATGACATTGTTCCAGATATAATTCCCATCAATGTGGGAAAAATGATTTGAGAATACTTTTATCTACTCACTTTAGGGAAAATTGGAGAGATAATAAAGACTTGCAATTTCAAATTTCGGTCTTGGACAATAATAATATTGAATTAGGAACGGAAAAATGCAATGGCGAGTACACTGAAGAAAAAGATTTAAATTTAGCAGTTTAAAAATTCACATTTTTTTTAACTCTGCAGGTGGGAGATAAACTACATCAAGCCACATTTTGAAAACTTTACAGCGGACCGCGCAAACATGTTGATAATCGCAAATGATGTTTATGTTATAAAAATGTGCATTTGTACGAATATTTTATATGATCCTAACATATTTTTTTATGTCGATGATATACTTAAAAAATTACGCCCTAAAATGTTCGTTACCTTCTATGGTACTGTTCCATGCCTTGAGACAAACAGCACCAAGTCCAACAACAAAAGGGGTACTATTTCCCAAAAATAATAGAAGGCTAACAACATTTTTTTACGTTACATTTCTCTTCAAAATGTGTTATATAAATTGTAGAACTAACATCTGAAGGCGCATATGCATGTTTTAATAAACTTT
The DNA here is from genome assembly GCA_963931875.1 of Pollenia griseotomentosa. Taxonomy (NCBI): domain Eukaryota; kingdom Metazoa; phylum Arthropoda; class Insecta; order Diptera; family Polleniidae; genus Pollenia; species Pollenia griseotomentosa. The sequence continues at coordinate 138,843,388 of OZ007562.1, forward strand.
ATAAAATTTTCCTGAGAATGATTTGACTTAATAAATAAAATGTATATTAAAAACAAAAGACCTCACTTCACAATTTGCAAAAAAGGACTGTCCTTTGCCTCTATTAATATTGTGGTAAACAACACTAAGTACACTTGATGCCTTTAACGTCTAAGCCAATTGGACTTGCTGTTGTTTTCAACTTTTCTATCTCGAAAGCTACATTAGATAGGACTTATGGAAATTCACACATCTATAAATTCCAACAGTATAAAAAACGTTATTTGAAAAAGATGTGAATTGATGTAGTTTATCTCTCACTTACAGAACTATTTTTACATTTTTTAGCACTGTTTGCATAATATTAATAAATTAATATAACCTTTAAAATATACTAAAATTCAATGATCCCATACAGATTGAAGCAAAACTCGTTTCTTTCGAAAGTTCGTAACAAAACTCGTTCGTTCTAAAATTAAATCTATTATTTTTTAAAATTTCAGTTGGTTTAAATTTCTCAACTGTTAAGTTATAAGTCAAGAATGTCATAACACTTTAGAATTGAAAAAAGGTTCAACTCATTTGGTCTATTTAATCGGGCACTATATGTTTTTTGCATTTTTTCCAAAATCCAAAAAAAATATTTTGCAGCTTTCCTACTCATATGTTAGTAACTAGTATGTTAAAGCTCAATGCGCGGCACGTTAGAATTAAAATATCGATTTGAAATTTTTACAGAATCATTTTCTTGCTATATTTAACCATTTAACAGGTACTCAATTAAAAAAGAGTTTAAAGTCAAAAAAAAAACTAGTCTCATAAATAATGCTAGGTTAGAGTAGGAGTCGGAGTCGGAGTCGGAGTCGGAGTCGTGCTTAAAAAATTTCACCAAAAGGAGTCGGAGTCGGAGTTATAACTTTTTCTTAACGACTCCACAGCCCTGGTTAAAACTATGATTACGAAATATGCAGTAAAAAAAGGCTCGAATTGCATCCGAACCCAATTGCTCGAAATATTTTAAATGATAGCGGCCACTCTCGCTTCAGAAGAAGATACACTGCAGCACTTATCCATTAGATGAGCGATAAACACCTACATTATAAGTGAACAGAACCCGTGATGAGAAAATGTATGTCTGGCACTGGCAGGACATGAAATAAAGTATTAGGCTAAGATTTGATTAATTATTGTTAGTTCATATTAAATATATTAAGATTCAATAAAAAAATAATGAAAAAAATAAAAAAAAATAAAAATATATAACGAGTAACAATTTGTATATTTTACGATATATTTATGAAAACTGCATCCAAATTGTTTTATTTTCGTAAATTTATTTGTTTTATTTTCGTAAAATAAATAAATAAATAAATATATATGTATTTTCTATTCTTAGAATATTATTTTGATTATTCTGTAAAAAATTATAAATTATATATCTGTTTTTTGGACAGAATTACTTGTTTGTTCAAAGAAAAGTTTGGAGTTGAAATACTAATGGACGAAGAATTCCAAGGTAATCGTAAATGGAATTTTATGTTTCGTCAATAAAGTCCTCTTCGCATTCCAAAATTTCATTGATTTAAATAGGATGAGATTTATATATAACATAATATTGTATTTGGATATCAATAATATTCTTTCCCATATGATTTTTGCCATGTTGTTTTAAAGATAATAGCATTGTGACTCTCTTGTTCACAAGACACTTCATTTTCTACTGTTTGGATATTTAGCCTAATTATATAAACGATTTGGAAGGTCGTTCGTGTTTTGATGTTGACGGTCCGTCCTCCGAGACTTTCTACAAAAACATCGACAAGGCTTTAATAGGAAAGAGGAAATATTTATCCAACCAACATTTAAAAGAAGACGATGTGCATCCATCCTCTTCCTGAACAGTTTGCTTACTCAACATTGAACAAATCCCTTTTAGTGATAGAGACTGCAACCTAAAAATTCAATATAAAGTGTATAGACAAAAATAGGCATCTAATTTCTTAAACATTTACCAATTTACATTTTAAAGATGATACCGACACAAAAATAGAAGCGACAGCTGGTGAAAGTCACATTTAAAAGTCTAACTCAAGTTATAATACAGAATTGCACAATTCAGAAATGCATTTAAATTTCCATACACCTTTTTCTAAACGGCACATTTTAAATTAAAAAAAAAAACATACCTCTATTGTTTTTATAAAACCAACAAATATTACCGAAAATGTTTTCACCACATGCAATTATCGACTGATCTCTTATTAAAAACAAAATTAAGTAATTATTTGTGCTCGGTGGGTACTTGTCATTAAAAAATCAACAAAATTTTTAACTTTTGTACCATCCTCAAAAACGACTTTTTCGCACTAAATATGTCATTGGGACCACTGTGTGATCTACCCAAAATTGAAGGACCAAATTTGGTGCCTGAGTCAAAATTGGCAAACATCTTAGCATTCAATAATTGTTAAGAGGGTAAATGCTTTCTATCTATTTGGTTGTTCACGGAAGGCTGGCTATAACCTGACAGCCAGCCTTCCGTTATTTAGTTATTTTAACAAGAACAAAAAACATTTATCAAACGTACTTTTTGGAATACAAAATTTTAATTTAAAAGATTTTGTTATTCGTGCTTAATTCCCAGTTTTTATTCTTGATAAAAACACTTGAAATTTATTGTTGATGGGATAAGCTATTCATATGCGCATTTCACTGGTTGCTTAGGCCAGATCATCAGGAAACTTCATCCATAAAGATTTTAGAAAAACTAAAGATATTAAACCAAATAAAACTGTTAAGCGTATAAGAATACGCAACAGTTCTACTTGTAACAATATCAAAGTTTAAACCAAAACATCAACAATAAACAGTGAGTTTATCTCTTCTTACATTCCCCACTACAATTGATTGGAATTCTTCCAACCAAGGCCTATGCAATAGGTCTGCTTACCTCTACAACAATAAAACAACACAAAAAACAACAGGCATTTTGTTTGTGTAAAATTCCTCACCGTTGTCAAAATCTTACTACTACATAGAGGAAACAAAAGGAAAAATGTGTTTTGTGTGCATGTATGTGTGGCAAAAAAACAAAAATATACATGTATAAGGAAAAAGTAAACAACTTTTGACATCGTTGAGGAATAAACAAATCAAACATCTGGCTTCTTAAGCAGACCTTTGGATAGGTCTTGCTTCCAACAATAATTGTAGTTGTAAGTAGCTTAAGAAAAAACAAAATGCAAACAAACAAAATGCAAAAAACAACTTGCAAAAGCATGTTGCCAGGTAAGTTTTTTTAGGCCGTGCACTTGCCAGATTATTATCAAAAGTAATTTTTGGGAATACAAAATTTTAATTTAAAAGATTTTGTTATTCGTGCTTAATTCCCAATTTGTATTCTTGTAAAAACACTGAAATTTGTTGTTGATGGGATAAGCTATTCCTATGCGCATTTCACTGATTGCTTAGGCCAGATCATCAGGAAACTTCATCCATAAAAATTTAAAAAAAAAGTATCAAGAATACGAACTGGGAATTAAGCACGAATAATTAAATCTTTTAAATCAAAAAACATTTACTTAATTTTTTGTTATATATTCTGTTGCTGTTAGTATAACTATATAACCATATAATCTGATAATCTGTCTTCCGTGAAGAACCCTTATATTTCTGTGGCCCTATGGAAAAACTAGGAAACTGCATTTTCACAAATTATTTGACATAAATTTATATTATTATGCTTCGCATTCAATAAAACCTAATTTTAAACAATGTTTAAGATTTCTGGTTCTAGTGAACTCATTTTTGGACATTAAAACCGAAAATCAATGCCAGCTACCTTGTTTTTCGAAAAGCGGAGATACTTAGTTTTTCCATACGGCCACAGGTTTGTAAAAATTAAATTGCGTTTGTTTGTTTGTGTGTTTATTTGTTTGTTCTTCCTTAACTACTGAAGTTTTCACAATAATGTACTGATTGCCCGACGCTTAACACAGCTTTTAAATTTTGGTAAATTTTTTAAGTGGGGATGGCAGGCCTTATATAAAGACAGCTAAAGAAATCACATCAATACATGGTGCAAGATCCCACCATGAGACGTCAGTCCCGAAATAACACTCAAAAAACAATATGCCAACATTACAACGCCAATGCCACCATAAAGATAGAAGCAGATAAAACAACAACTGCACCAGACTGTACGACCAGCTATAACAGAACGGTTATAGTAAAAGTTCCCAAATTTCGAACAAATAGTTTTGTTGACAATACAAAACATCAGTAAAAAAACGAGCCAAACAACAAAACTGATCGTGGAAGTGTAATGTGAACACCCCTTCTACTAATAAATAGAATACGGTATAGTTATTTACATTATTATTGTTTACAACAATATTATACTGGCATAAACAAGAATAACTAGTATTAAATAGTAACGGTTAATATTGTCGATTCAATAAAGTAACCTTGAAGAGAACACAACAGGAACCTTTCATAGAATAACAATATCATTGTCTCAATTTCTGGAGAAGGAGAACAGTAGAAGCTTGAAATTTGGTACAAATTGCTTCGTTATCAATATGCGAGACCTGTTTTAAAATCGGGAGCACCGGGTTAAGCTAGTATTATAAAAAATGTTAAATTGCAAAACTCAGTAAAAATAACCAACGTAATTCCTGAATGGTAACTTCTGCATGTTATAATATAATACAATATAATTATTTCTACTATATTTATTTTATAATTAATGAAATACATATTTATTATTTAATGTGTCAAATTTAACAACATTTTGATCATTTTAATGGCAACATCTATCAACTAACAATTAACTCTTAGCACGCAAGTATTATATGCGTTACTTTCTATTTTGAAGCAACGAAATATTTAACGCATGAAATTAACCATTTTAACTTTTTATCGCCCTTTTCAACTTAGCAAACCAACAAAATACAAAATTTTGCCTTAAAACTAAAAAAAGATGTCAATTACCTAAATGCATCAACACCTCATAATTGTAGAGCGTTGGCGCACAATAAAAAATAAAGTAAATTTGCATAAAATGATTTTAATTCGTCAAGCAACAGTTATATACATATAATAAATAAACTTTGCAGCGATGTCATTTATAATTTACAAATCTATGTAGAAAATTACATTAGAAGTAAAATATACAACGAGAGTTGTCGGATAAAAGATGCAAAACAACCAACCACCATTTTGAGTGTCTGAAACAATTCAATGCCAAAGATAAACCCTTCAGTAACGTAACAGGAATTATATTTCCGTTTATGGGCGGTGTTTTTTTTTTTTTTTTTTTGCAACTAGATAGCAACAGTTTTAATTCAAATGTCTGTATGTACGATACACAACTACACAGGAATATACACATACATTAAAATCTAAATACTCGTATACACAGGTATTTACACTTTATTTACATAAATATGGTATAAATCCTACTAAAGTATCTAAGGATGAATTTGGCTAAACGAGTATGTGTGCGTGTGTGTTTGCAAAGAGTACTTGATGTATTTATGTATAAATACTCAGTGTATGCAGAATGTATTACACAGTAATTTGCTGTCATGCTGAGACAAAAAAAAAACTGGATTTGTATATTTGTTGTTGCAAATAGAGTTTCCGGCTTTTGAAATAAGTTCTGCTGGCCTTTTTTAGGGAATGAAAATAAAAGTGTAGGCATTGTGGTTTAGATTGCGAAAATTTTTCTTTCAAAGAACAAATAAATTGTTATTAAACGTTGTCGTTGTCGAGAGCTTAAGGGTCACAGTCAACAGTCCAAATCATAAATAGCCGTAAATGGCTAAAGTAAAGGAAAAACGCCAAAGTTTTGACTACATGCCTGATGGCTCAAAACCTGTTTTATTTTAATTTTATATTTGCAAACATGCGTGTAATTAAAGAAAGGACTGGTTTATAAAAAGCTCACAGCTGTTTGCAAAAACAAATAATATGAATCTATCCCTGTTAATATTCACAGTCAATATTCACAGAAAAAAATTGTCTCTTATCGCCAAATTCATACCAAATTGATAGAATCAAGCAACCCATATTTGTTGATTTGCTCCTATTACTAAAATGATTATATAGATTACTAAAAATTGTAAAAATATGAAAATGTGAATATTTTTTTCAAATAAATGATATAATTAGTATTGTGGTTATTCTGTTGAACTATTTATGGTTTTTAATCCAAATTCTTTTTAAAATTTTTAATTAGGCTTAAGTTCATCAAATTTAATTTTCATTAAATTATTTTTATGAAGAAAGTAATTTTACAACATGAAAATTAATTAAAATTGTTATTGATAATCTTTCATTCTTGACCGTGGCCGGGGCTCGAACCCAGGCCGACAGGTTACCCTAAGATGTTTCGATCGCACTCACAAGTAAAACGTTAATTAAATCAAAATTATATTTTAAATTTTCTTTCAACAAAAAAAAATAATTATTTCAATTGTTACATTTATTAAATTGAAATAATTTTGAAACAAGTTTTTAATTGATAAAAACTACTGATAATTTTTTCTGTTCGCCTAAACCAGCTTAGTGCTGAATATCGACATAGATAAAAGATTTACTGCCTGTTTTTAGAAAACGTAAACAAGTGAGTGAGTGAGAAATTATATTGAAAACAACAATAAAAAACGAAAATTTGTTTTTGTTTTCAATATAATTTCTCACTCACTCACTTGTTTACGTTTTCTAAAAACAGACTGTAATTAGTAAAAACAATTTAATTTAGAAATAAAAAAGTGATTTTTATCACCAAATCGTAAAAATTTAAAATTGTGCGTTTTTTCAACAAATGATATTTTAAATTCTAAAAAAATATGATCAAAAAGCTGCGGCATTCAAACAGTATGTTACAATAATTATTTGTTAGAATCAATCAATTTGTGTTGAATAAATTTTATATGAAAACCTGAAAGTTGAATTGAAAACTAATTAAACAAATTAATTTCTCTATTAAAATTACTTGTTTAACAAAAGCACATTTTTATACCCTCGACCACGAGTACAAGACCCCATAAAGTATATAGGTATATTCGAGGTCCTTGAATAATTCCAAGTTGATTTCGCCATGCTCGTCCGTCTGTTGAAATCACGCTCACTTTTGAAAAACTCAAACAAAGTTTGATGCGCTCTTAAGGGCTTGAAAAACACCATGGAATTTTTTTTTGATCGGTCTAGAACTTTTCACAGGTAATAAAATAAATATTTGATTCAATAAACATATTTATTTAACTCTACACAGAAAAAATTATCATTAGTTTTTTATCAATTTTTTAAAAAGTATTTTAATATAATTAATGTGGTAATTTAATCTATTATTTTTTTGTTGAAAGAAAATTAAATATATAATTTTGATTTTATTAACATTTTAGTTGTTTTGAAAAAAATTTTTAATCAAAATATTAATTAAATAACAAAAAATCTTGAATGATTTTTTCATTTAAAATAAAATTATTTTAACTTGTAGAATTGTTGTTGGAAATTTTCATAACCTGAGCTAAATTTCATTTAATCAATTAACACATTGTTTGAAACGGCAAAGCTTTTTAATTATTTTTATATACCCTCTACCACAATTAGTTGTGAAGTGGGTATACTAAGTTTGTCATTCCGTCTGAAACCTTTTTATTAGCCATCTCAGACCCCATAAAGTATATATATTCTGACTTCTTGGGTAATTCTAAGTCGATTAAGCCATGTCCCTCTGTCCGTATGGTAAAACTTCTTCCAACTTAGTTTTATATGGCCAGAAAAAATGTTATGAATTTTGTGATATACGGTCCGTAATGAACCTTAGAGCCTTTTGAAATTCACTGTAAACGCTAAAACTAATTTGACCGCTGTTTTGAAATATATTGAAATTTATGTTTTTAATACCAGAAATCACTCTGCAGAATTTTAGGATGATTGATCCTAAAATCATTTAAGTTCAGCTTAAACTGTTACAAATCATGAGATTTTACTCAAGCTACTTAAAATTGCTAAAAAAAACCATAAAACTTTCTGATTGTCGGTCAATAATTTAATATAGGTCTAAGCCGCAACCAATTTTAATGCTGACGTCTGCTTTTGTAAAGATAATTTAATAATAAATAGATATCATATAGAGATCACTCCTGAAATAATTGAACTGTCGGTGGAGGGTATTAAAGATTCGGCACAGCCGAATATTTTACCCTAACTTGTTTTAAATTAAAATAGAAATATCATTTATTGAAAAAAATATTTAAAATTTTTAAATTTTTACAAGTTTTAGTAATCTATATAATCATTTTAGTAGAAGGTGCTAAATCAACAACTTGTTTGCTTGATTCTATAAATTTGGTGATTAGAGACAGTTTTTAATTTTTTCTGTGTACTTTTCAACCAATTGTCCCTTTGCGACTCGTATTTTAAGCACTAGGTTTTGGATGGCCAGTTATACGACCAGTCAAACCGACGAACTTCATTTGAAGAACATCATTCTTAGTCAATCGGTATTGAAACTTTAACCGAGATTAAAACTTGTTTGGATCGAAACTTTATCGAAATCCTTTAACCTGGATCCAGATTAAGATTCCCAAACAGCCGCGCCTTGTCACTTTAAACCACTATGCTCACTTTTTTTTGCCAAATAGAAATGCAGTTCATCAAAGTGTACAAATGTGGCATGGCATGGCTTTTATTTCATGTCTGTTGCTTTTGGAAATTTAATTCTTTTCTACTTTTTTGGAAGGCAAATTTGTTGCTGCTCTGTTTTTACTTTTACTTTTTCTTTTTTTGTTATTGTAGTTTAAGGTGGCATGAGTCTGTCTATTAAATATATTCACGTTAATAAAAAAACACTTGCATACCGTCAAACGAACCTATGTTTGAGCATCAGCCTGAATCAGACTTCTGTCAATGTCTACTACAGGGTGGCGAAGAAGAAACGAAGTGCGGTCATGGTTAGCAAGACTTGGACACATAAAAATAATAAAATTCACTATTGAAAATCGAACTTAAGTAATTGGTTTTTTTTTCGGACAAAAAATAATGTTAACGCACCGAGCATATCGCATTATTACAATAATAGGAATGGGCGAAAAAATCATGAATTTATACACGAATTACATCTGAATCCTAAGGTAATAATTCAGCGGCAATAACACCTTCTTAAATATTCAGTTTGGTGTGGAACCAGCCAAAAACGAATATTGGTTAATTTTCTTCGAGCCTGCCGCCGAATTTAACCGCTCTCGACTTTTTTTTTTGTATTTTACGTGAATACGCTCCAAACTCAAAAGTAATATTTGATTTGCAATAAGATATATAGCTCCGAATATCTTGAAAAAGTCTCTGAAAAACTGTCAATATGCGAAGGTCAGAATAAACTAAAATAAAATAAACCTAAATTGATCTTTGCGCCACTCTGTATAAAGTTAGGCAATTTATGTTGTAATGACTGCAAGCATTGTAAGCAACAAGCATCAGCAACAACTGACTAACTGTACTAAATTGTTTGTTATTTTGTTTGATTATAATCCTGCGATACCGACAACTTTTTTGTCATGGCTTTTTTGCACTCATTTTAAAGAGCAACAATTTTAATTTAACAACACACACATTTTTTGTTTTAGTTCACAAAAAGAAGGCGTTAACTTTTTTAGTGTCTATTTTACAACACTTAAAATGTGTTTTAATTTTATATATTGGAAAGAAGAGATAAAATCGATAGATAATCCTTTTATGTTACGTTCGAAATTAAAAAAAAAAACACAAAAAAATCAGTACATACCGTAAATTAAATTATTCTTTTTTAATGTGTACTTCAGTAAAAATGTAATATCGAACATTAAATGATGGTGTTAAGGATAAGGATATTTAAAAGTTAAGCGAAAAAAAATGTTAAAAACAGTTTACCGTTTTATTTTTTTATATAAATTTTTATATTTATTCGAATGTGTATTCTAAGTCAAATTGCAATTTATAAAGCTTTCATAATTTAACAGTCTTATTCCTTCAATATTTTCCAGAAAATTTGACTAAGAATACACATTTGATTTTATATGAAAATTTATATAATAAATGTTACTCGCCATGAGAAATTAATTCCCAGATTCTATTTGTTTTATTTTTTTTTTTTTTTTTTGCAAAATATTTTTAAATGGCAAAATGTGTGTATATAGTTGGATTTGTGTTTTTTGTTGGACCAAAGCGTACAATATATTCGGATTCAACATTATATTCAAAAATAATAGGCCAAAACATTTATACTCCGAAAGTGACGTTTGACTACCCGAATTTGCAAACTAAAGGAAAAGTGTGCATAATGTTTTTCCAATTTTTTTTGGACAATAGAGTATGTACAACCTATTCAGATATTTCATTTAGTTCTAGGACAAAATGCCGATCAAGCTACAGGGTGTCCGCCGGGAAGTTATACTGCTTTGTTTTGCCGCCCTTTTGGTAAACATTAGTCTTGAGAGTTCATATTTGGTAGTCGTGAAGTAGACAGGTGGCAAATTTATTATGGAAAAATATTCGATAAACCAACGTGTTTAAAAGTGACAGTCTGGTGTGCAATTTGGTCAGGAGGAATCAGTGGACCTTACTTCTTTGAACTGATAACGGCGTAACTGTTAATGGGGAGCGATATAGTGATAAGATTGAAAACTTTTTAACGCGACAACTGCATGCTTTGGTCTGGATTAACATGTGGTATCAACAAGACAGTGACTGGATTACAATGGAATAGCTGCGAGACCTCTTTCCACAACAAGTTATTTCAAGAAATGGTAATGTTGATTGGCCTCCACGGTCGCCTGATTTGACTGCTCCGGGCTTCTTTTTGTGCGGATATCTGAAAAGCAAGGTTTATGCAAACAAACCAGATACACTCGAGCAACTCAAACACAATACTCGTGGTGAAATTAATGAAATACCGCGTGAAATGTGCGATAATAAACGAAAAATGTGCTCAAAAGGGCTCACATTTGTGAGGCTAACAAAGATGGACATTTATCTGATATTGTATTCCATACATAATTGCCGACAATAAATAAGACATTTATCAATATAAGATCCATTCTCTTTCATTTAATCAAAAATTATAAACAAACAAAGTAGTATACATTCCCGTCGGACACCCTGTACATGCCAATAAAACTTTTCTTGTCAAAGGTTTTCTTGGGAGTCAAAAAATTTAATTAATAATTAATTAATATAATTCCTACTATAGATAAACTAAAATTTATTGTTGGTGGGATAAGCTATTCCTATGCGCATTTCACTGGTTACTGGCTACTTATTTTGGAAAGCTCTAATGATAAAGTAAACGCATATTTATGCACTACGCAATAAGAAATACATAAAAAGAACCAAGAAATTCCCTTATTACCAAGGCGAATTGAATACGAAATTGCCCCATTAGCCTACGTCATTATCAGCTGGGCAAAGCAAATGGTTATTCAAACCCGAAGTGTCAGAAAGTGTTAATGTTTTTATGTTTCGTTTAATTTACCTTTCATCACAGATTGAGGTAGGGTTGCAAGATGGGCTTGATTTAGCTTGATTGTCAAGCTTTTTTAATATGTGTCCAGAATCAAGAACTGATATAAGTTGCCAAGCAAAATCGGAATTTTAAACAAGTTTTTATTAAATTGTCAAGAAAAATCAAGATAAAGTAACCATTAGAAATCGTATATTTGGCCAAAACCAAGATTTCTGGTAGAATTAGGTTGTTATTTGTTTATAACTATGTGGGTTATTTATAGAACGATTTTATTATTTTCACTACCAGTATTCTAACGAGTTTAATTTGTGTGAAAGTTACAAAAAAATAAAATTCTTAAATTATAACAAGACTTTAAAGAGTAAAGATAAGAGGCATTCATAATTTATTGCTGATAAGTGAGCCAGTTATGAATCGATATGGCGGAATTTCTATTCCAGACTATACGCGATATAAATATCTTCTTTAGAAAACCCATTTCAACATACACACGGACAGACACACCAACGGACGGATAGACGGTCAGTGTTAAATCAGCTCCGCTACGTATAACATCAGTATTGTAAAAATAACTAACTGAACAACCATTTGTTTGTAATTTAACCGAATTTTTAGTAGTCAAGAAAAATCAAGCTTTTTCTTTTGAATGTCAAGCTTTTTGCCAATTTAGATCTGGCAAGCCTAGGTGGAGGTTATACATAAGTTTGTCATTTCCCTTGTAATTTCTACTTATACAGGGTAAGTTTTGTTATGGAAACGAGACTAATGAACAAAGACTTACTGCCAGGCTGTCGTCAAGAACATTTCTTTCGCGTATTTATATTGAAAACAATAATAAAAAACTAAAATTTGTTTTTGTTTTCAATATAAAAAAATAACTTAACCAACAGGTAAAAAGTAGAAACCTGTGAGTCCATGCTATCAACTCTAAATTTTCTAGATACTGAAATAGGTTGGTTGGAAGTAATGAACTTGTGCGAAAAAACAAAAAAAGTTAAAAAACATAAAACGTTTAGTATATACATATATTAAAGTATATACAAACATATTATTTAAAATTAATCAAATGTAAAATTAATACACAAAAGTGTATTTAAAAACATTTTTAACGTATTATTTCTCAGCTATTTATATCGTTTAAATTTTTAATTCCTTTTTGTTTTGTGTTTTTTTGATTAACTATTGCCTTACCAAGATTTTTATGTACATCGTTAACCAATACCCAGCCGGGTATTACTGCATGTCTATAAGCGATGAGAACAAGTTATCGTCATACAACTTTTTTTCGGTTTTAAGAGAGTTATTAGAGAATTAAAACCGAAATTAATATGTTAAAAAAAAGTGTGAGACTTAAATTTGAAAAAACGACTTTTTGTTTTAAAACCAACTTTTTGGTCGACTTTTTCAAAATTCTCAACGGTAACCCTGTTCATAATAGAGCAACAATTTTTTTCACAAACTCACAAATTTTGCATTAAAAAATCGTTTGCAAATTTTGACCACAACAATATTACTTATTTATTATTATTTTTTATTTTTTGTTGCTAGAAGCTCCACTTGGAGTAGCGTTCTTATAAATATTGTAAGACACGTTAACTAAAATAAAAATAAAAAAAAAATTATTATTTTTTAAAACATTTGGTTAACATTTTCATTAAAAACTAAATAAAATTATTTTAAACGTCAGAAACAATTTCATACAAATTGTTTCTAACCCTGCCTTTACACATGCAAGTAGTGGCATGCCATTACTGTATACATATTATCAAAGAAAATTTGTTCGAAATAGTTGAATCTCATGCCATTAGCTTTTGTGTTTACACATGCCACTGCGAGTTCATTTTCAAAATGTCTTTGAAGCGTCAACTTGAGATAATTTGTTTACTTCTCAAATTAAAAAAAAAGTACCAAAAAACCAAAGAGAGTTACCGAGCTAATCATATAAGCACATTTTTGGGGGAATGGTTTACATTTATTTATATAAGCATTATTTTAACAATATTAATGCTCTATAATTGACAAACTTGCTTTTAGTAATGCGCGTTTCAAAAAATTAATCATAATAATACATTAATCAAGTCAAAATTTTAATTAAAATTTGACAATAATCCAGTAAGTTTGCATTAAATTTTAAACAGGGTAACATTGTTCATCGTTTTGTCATTTAGTGGCATGCAAGTGTCAAATTTCCACTCGCATGCAATTTTTGCTGCCACTGGAGCTGCCATTGCGAAAAATGTAAGTGTATTAGTAAAAAAGTGTGAGTGTATTGAGTTTTTCGAACTGGCAGTGGCATGTGTAAATGCTAGGTATAGTTCTAGTTGACTCAAATTTTTAAGAAAACTTCAGTTACATTTTTGTTTATAAAATGAAAGGAAAATATATTAAAAACTTTGGGAAGAAATAAGATAGAAGGAATAACGAAATTGCTGTTTTGATTGTGAACCAAGCTTAAAGAAGTAGACAATAAATACACAAAATATTGAAAATTAAGCTACAGTCAAGGTACAATAAAAATTTGCAACTCAAAATATTTTATTTGTTTAAAATACAATTAAAGCGTTAAGTAAATTAAATTGAATTTTGAAAAATCGAAATAATTTAAAATAGAAAAAAGATAACATGCTCAAATACAACCTATAAAGTAAATATATTCAGGGTTCCTATTACCCCTTTCACAATCGGCAAGTTACTTGCGCAAGTCTCTTGCGCAACTCTTGGTTTGTAGACGTTAGCGGTAAGGTCGGGGTAAAGAAAAAAAATTTTGTACAGACTTTGTTGTTGTCGGCAAGCAACTTGCCGAGTCTGAAAGGGGTCTTAGAGCAGCAAAATTGACTTAATGATGTCCGTCTGGCCCTGAGTATGTAGAAATGGGTTCTGCGAAGACCCAAGAAATGATGGGGGCTATGATGTTATATATTACACATATTGTGTCTGCTAATGAAATTTAGCCTGATCGGTTTACAAGTGACCCTTGTTGCTGTTGTTATTTTTAAATCTGGAAATCGGCAAGAGCCGAAGTTTCCAAGTTGATACAAACATCTTGATAATTATCAATTATAATCAATCCACAACCTCTCTAAAAAATAGGAGGGATTGGAAAAGTGTGATTGGCACCTACTTCAGAAACATGACAGATTTTTGTAGAGTTATATAGATTCACCAAAAATATTTTAATGAAAATTAAATTTGATAAACTTAACAAACGCTGCATCCCAAACGTAAGTCAATTTGAGTAACCGCGCTTTACAATATTCTATAAAATGTTCCTTTTAAATATCAAATAAATTATATTTTCACAAAAGACGAAAAATTTTAGTTCAACTCAAGAATTTCATTAAACGCCATATTTGTATGGGAGCTCCCCTAACGGGTGGTTATAAAGGGCGAATATGTTTTAAGAAAATGTTAAGAACGAAAAATTAATGAAGGTCGCTCTTAGATTTTATCGCCCAAGGGGCGACTCCTAGGCAGTTATGGGACTTTTCTTAAATATATTTCCAGCCTGTTTTGAAAATTTTCTATGGGAGCCCGTTAAGGAACGGATATAGCGGGTAGGTATGTTAAAACGAATGGTGAGGATGAAAAATAAAGTTGGGCTAGTCTTACATTTGGGCATCTTAGGCTGTGCAGGAGCCAAATTAAAGAATTTCATTAAACCGCAATATGTGTATGGTAGCCCCCTTAAGGAGTGGCGATAAAGAGCCTGTATTGAAAATTTTCTATGGGAGCTGCCTTAAGAAATGGAGATAGCAGGTAGCTTAATTGGCAACAAATTATGAAGATGAAAAATAAAGTTGGGTTAGTCTTACATTTTATTGCGGACTTTCTGTTTTTTTTTTTTACTGTGTTTTCAATAAACTGAACCGTTTTTATGTTACGCAAATAAATGTTGTGCAACCTCCTTCATTTTCGAAATAACGGTACATCTCGAAAACAAGAGCTAACCTAAAAAACGGCAAGCAACATTAGATTCGGCGTACCCGAATTAGATTAAAACGCCAGGTGACCGGCTTGTCTGTTTTTCCAACCAGCACAGTGTATTTATTGCTTATGTATGTGTACAAGGGCTTTATTGTAATAACATTCTGTTCTACAAAAAAAAAAAAAAACAAAAAAAAACACAGTTTATATATTTAAATTTTAAAAGTATATTAAACTCTATTTAAATCGTTTTAACTTTATTATTAACTATCACTAAAAAATATATGTATGTTCGCATATTTTTTCATTTGCAATACAACGATTGCTAAATTTATTCAACGCCAGAAAAACTTTCTTAAACAGCCCAAAACAAAAAAAAAAAAAAAATTACTATAAAATGACAGGCAACTTAATCTCCGGTTTTGTTTTTTCCATGTTTGTTTCTACTAATAATGGGTTTGTCATTAGTATTTTATGTTCTTATTGCAATTTATACAATACACATATTTACAAATTTAAATGAACATGTATTACAAAAAAAAAAATTAAAAAAAAAACAAACAAACTTGTATAGACAAAAAATTTGCAATATATTTTTTCGTTTGGCACTTGTTTGAAATGTTGCCCAATGTTTTCCTTGTACATATGTAAATGTCTGTTTACAAGATGAAAAAAATGTCAAATAAACGTTACAGGTTGCTCTTCAATGACATGAAATATCTTGGAAAGTTTTCTAAAAAAGAGAACTTAAAAATGCTAAATTTATTCAAAGAAAAATACAAGAACCAAAAAACAACTTGATAAGAGAGTTGACACAGGCATATTTGCCAGATGAAACTGGTTGAAAATAGTCAAGTTTTGTGGAAAAAATTGTCAAAATTGTCATCCTGATGTACCTTCATAATTCCTCACAAAAATCGACATTGCAAAGACCCTCTAAGTTTTATTTATGTTAAAAAAGGTTTTGTTATTGTTAGCTTGTCTCTAATAAAACTTAAACAAAAAATTAAATATACTTTTCTCTTGTTAATAGCCTGACCCACAATGTCGATCGACAACTAAAGCGAATGACTACAAGTCACTCATTATGGTTTTTATAAGCGCCCCACACTAACTATTGACTCGTCGGCTGCCAGGCTTTACGTTTATAACGTGATCGAATACTTGTTCGAAACATATTTCGAAACATTGTTTATTTCTAATTCTATCATGCCATACTGATCAGGGATGTTAAGGTTGGTACAATTGTACTTTTTTGGGTACATTTTGAATTTCTAAAGTGCCGTGGTACTACCGTGACTCATTTGGTATAATTTCAAAATTTGTCATAGTTCCTCCTTTTTGAATTTTTAGTTTTGAAAATAAATTATTGAGCCCTTTCCATTGCATTTATTTTGTACAACAAATCGTTAATGTAATGGGCGCTTAAATATTCGACTAGTATTGTGGTGTATAGAGGCCTTTACAATGTGGCAACAATGCGGAACAGAAGTGGATTTATATATTTCTACAAATAATATCAATAATAATACTGTTAAAGAAATGAAAGAAAATGCAAAACAATTTTATATAAAATTTTGCGAAGTTTTGAAAACCAAAGTCAACTTTAAATGTGGTTCCAACAATTTACTACTGCAAATGTTATTTCAAGTAAAACAAGTAGTATTGTACCCTTTTAGTAAAAATGTTCCCTAATGAAATTACAAATTTTGATTCAATCAATAATCAATATAGAGCTTTAGCTGATGTCGAGCAACTGCAGTCGTTAAAAACTGAAAACATTTGAAGTTTTTGGTCGGCAGAAGCTAATTTACAAAATGAGCTGAATGTGCATATGTTTTCTGACATTTCTAGAGTCGTTGCTGGAAT
Organism: Pollenia griseotomentosa; assembly: GCA_963931875.1. Classification (NCBI taxonomy): domain Eukaryota; kingdom Metazoa; phylum Arthropoda; class Insecta; order Diptera; family Polleniidae; genus Pollenia; species Pollenia griseotomentosa. The sequence goes on from OZ007562.1 coordinate 138,860,669, forward strand.
TTTATCCAAAGAGTTTATTATTTTCAAAATATAATAAAAACTAAGGAAAGAAACATACTACATGTGCCAACATTATCAAGTCTCATACAAACAAAGAATGGGTTAAGATCGACAAATTCATGATGTAAAAATTCCAAATAGTTTATTAACTAAAAAATGAGTGCCTGATTTTGATCTCATATATTTATAAGACTTTTACGTACCTAATTTTATCTATACATATAATGTATGTTAATGTTCAGTTTTGTTTTTTTGTGTACAAGTGAATTTTTATGTACTTTTTCTGTTGTTTTTATAAATTAAAAAAAAAGGGGTACCGTGAATGTCCAAAAAGTACATTTTTTTTGGAAGTTGGTACAAAATTTAAAACCCCATTTAACATTCATGATACTGATCGAATCAACAATATGTTTCCAGTGTTAAAAAATCTCAAATAAATGCTTTACAACACTGAACAAATAATTTCGATTCGTTCAGTTTCGTTAAACATTGCAACTGTTTGTGCCTCTGCCGACAACCACAACGCTAATTTTGACATTTGTGGTCGCATAATAATTAATAGTGGGGCGCAAATTTGAATGTAAACTATTACGTTATCGCTCGCTTGCATAGTTAATCGCCTTTTCGTGCTGAAAATTTTAAGTGGGGCGAAAATCAACTGTTTTTTTTTTGAAAATGCAGGCGAGCAATAGCGGTCGACATTGTGGGTCATGCTGTAAAAAAGGTATTCTCGCTAAAAAAAAATCCTTACATAGTTTTGGTACCAAATCCAATTGTTTCAAAATAGAAAAATATTTAAAACCCTACTCGATTAACCTTCATAAGGTCTTTTTTTCTAAGAGTGAGTGACTTATCGTTTTTTTATTTTATGACTTTTATTTAATTTTAAATGCTAACAACTACGTAAGGTTTTTAGAAAAAAATATAAGCGAAAAAAAAATTTATAAAATTTTTCGCACTTAAGGTGCGTTAGAAATTTACAGTTGTTATTTATTTTTTTCACCTCCTGTGACATGCTTTATTTTGAAGTTCCGATAGTTTGTGGGATGTTGTGGAAGGAAAACCTATTTTAAGAGAAATCATGCCGTTGAACAGATTCAAAAATCTTTCGAGAGTACTAAGATATGACAACAAGGATACTCGCAGTGAACGCCAAATTTTAGAAAAGTTTGCTCCGATACGTGATCTATGAAATCTATGGGTTGATTAGCAACCGTATACAGGCAAATAAATAGAAGCTTTGCCGGAAATAATCAAATGTATGCATGTAGCTCTTAATTTGACAGTTGAATTGAAATGTCACAGTGTGACTGCATACAATTCTTTTACATCGTACTAATTGGGACAAAAATTGCTAGAGATTCAAATTACTTTAGTAGAAAATATGTGTAAAAACAAGATTGAATTGCCACCAGAGCTTTTGGCAAATTAACGTCAGCTAAACATGGCTAGAACAAAAACTGTTTTGTCAAACGTCGACATTTCTTAGAAAATAAAGGTTTTCAACTTGCCGCGCCCTATATCAAGCAGCCAATAACATTACCCAAAGACAAATTTTCACGAAAAATTGCAAAAAAGTGCATGAGCAAGGACAGCACTCGTCATCTTCATCCAAAACCTAGGAAGAAATATGTTTACCGGCAAAAATAAGTCGTTGCCAATTATGTCACAAAACAGATACAATCACTTTATGTTAAACATCAACTTGTTTTAAATACTAAATTGAAAAAAGTGACTTTTTATATAAAGTTTTCTATTTGGGCCAAATTTGACCCGAAGACCGTTAACGTTTGCAAATTTGAAGAACTATAAAGGTTAGGATCCACGATTATTGAAGTCAAACAACCAAACGTGTTTCTAAAGTATTCACATTTATAAAAAAAAAATATAAACTGGGTTGTCATATGTACTGAATTAAGGTCGATTTTACGCGTCGGAAATCCTGTTTCAGTACTCCAAAAAAGAATAGCTAAAAATTTGATTTATTACCAGAATCCTTTCATGAATAAAATGGTATCAACGAGCTAAATAAATGCCAAATAATATGCGTATTATGTATATTAAAATGCTGAAACGTGAAAATGAATGCCAACTAAATGAAAGTGCGTAAAAATCTAATAAAAAAAAGAAAGTATAGAGCAATTCCATATGAAAACGATCAAAATTGCCAAATTTTTGGACGACCCCTCTCCGATTTTAAAATAAATAGTCTCAATCGATTGCCCAGCAAAAAATAATGTACCTACATATTTTTTTTTTTTATAGTGACTGGTTTAGTGGTGGTGTACACCACTGTCATGTGACAAAATTGAAGAATTCTTCATAAGGGACCTCATTGAAAGTTGTTTTAAAACTACTAAAGCGATCGCAACGAGTGATAAGATTTATGAAGAAAAAATCAATTTTTTTTTAAGAGCCCCAAGTTGAGTGTGTAGTGAATATGGTCTGCCTGCCTTCACAAGATCGGCCATAAATCCATGGATAATAGCAGCAGTGGCATGTAATGGCACACCAAACCCGACTGAGGCTACAGGTCATAAAATGTTTTGTAAATTTTTTAAACTACCAGGTAATAAATATTTCGCCTAAAATGACACGTGCAGAAACAAGTCATAAAACACGGATTTTCCATAAATATGGCGAAATATTTATTACCTGGTAATTTAAAAAATTTGCAAAACATTTTATGACCTGTGGTCGGTTTATTGGCAGTAACCAATTAAGTCCCTCTTTAAAAAACATTTTATGACCAGTAGTTCACGCAAATTTTCCTATTAAAGAAAAGCAAATATCGCTTATTTTTTTTTACCTATTTTTTACCAAAAAATAAATATAAATACTTCACACACTCTGAGTCAAATTTCAGTTGAATACTAAACGTGAAAGTGTTAAAGTGTTTTTTTTGTAAAGTAAAGAGTGAAGCTGTAAAGACAATTTAAAGTAAAATGAATAAATTTTGCTGCAATCCGTTTAACAAGAGTGGACATCGTTCGAAAATGATTAAAAAAGCAAAAATTATGAGGAATCCAAAAAATTAGCCGGAAAATTTAGGAGCTTCTGTGGAAAATCGGAAAATTTAATTTTTATGGGAAAACTTCTAAGAAAAATTAGGAAAATTTTATTTTTCAATTAAAGCCTGATTCAATACCTTTCCAACGAGCTATCACTCGTTGCGATCGCTTTAGTAGTTTTTTTTTAAAACAACTTTCAATGAGGTCCCTTATGAAGAATTCTTCAATTTTGTCACATGACAGTGGTGTACACCACCAATAAACCAGTCACTATAAAAAAAAAAAAATTTAGGTACATTATTTTTTGCTGGGCAATCGATTGAGACTATTTATTTTAAAATCGGAGAGGGGTCGTCCAAAAGGTGATCGCTTTCATATGGAATTGCTCTATATTAAAAACATATTAACCATTTTTTCGAATGTGTTTTATTGTAAAAGACTTTATAATTTGAAATTCAACTCATTAAAGAACATCCGAAAAAAATGTTTAATATAATTAAAATAATTTATGAAAAAGAAAAAATTCCCACATTCCGTAAATTTAAAACTTTTGTAAATTGGGAAAAAATTTGACGTTTGGAAAATCGTCAAATTTAGGGCATTAATCACCAATATAACAATAAATCGCCAAATCTGGCAACCGTGCACACAAGGACAAGACGCAGCCTCATGATGAAGAAAAAATAAAATAATAGTAATTAAAATTTTCCTATAAATTGTGGTTACTTCAGCCTTAATAGTTTCACCGCAACCATTTTATGTTTAAATCAGCAAGTGAACCATAAACATATTATCTAGTAGAATGTAGACTAAAAACCAATTTAACCAAGTTCAGTTAAAACCAACTATTAGTTTAACTTTCAGTTAACAATATGTTTTTGATTGTAATTACTGATAGTTAGTTATAACTGAACTTATTGAAATGTACTAATGAAATTTTTGTTCCAATTTCTCCATATGATCGCTGAAGAACAACCTAGTCAATAGTTTTAAGGTCAGTAAGGTGATTTCCAATGACAAGCACATGCTAAATATCTTTAGAATAAATCATTGTATGTTCTACAACTGAAGCACAGCCGCGAATAACGTTGTAAGTGACAAAATTATTATTTTTCACGAGAGTAAAAAAACGTTTTTAAAGGGCAGGATTACTTATTTTTAAAATTTTTTTTAGATAATCAAAATTAATGATAATAAAAACTTGTATGCAAAATATCAAGAAACTTGAATATAAAATAACATGCAATTTTGCAGTTTATAACTTTTTTTTAGTGGAAAAACGTTTCATATCCACAATCGCGATGTCATTTAAAACGTTTTTCCACTACGTAAGCGAATTTTAAGACGTTATTCCAACTTGCAAAACCATTAGTTTGTATAAATTTGTTATTAACTTACAACGTTCTTTCACTGTCTGACTCTTTGTATTGCATTTTGAAGAGGTTAAGGAGCATAATTTTGGATGAAATGATGTTTAAGCAATGTAAGAGAGTAAAGTTAGCGATAATTTGCAAAAAAAAAACAGATTTAGCAAAAAGTGGCTTTTACAACGTTATTCGCGTCTGTGATTCAATTGGTCAATTGTAATGGTGAAAAAGTTAATAGAGAATTAAATTAACATATCAGGAATCAATACATTTTTGCATAAAACACCTTAACGTCTGAAAGTCTTCTGTATCTGTTAAATGCCTTACCAATCTACATACATGCTCGTACTTCCAAGTCTGTATCTATGATGACATCTATATTATCCTTTCTATCTTTTTAGCAGTTGTTTTTTTTTTTAATATTTGTTGCCTTAAAACAACATAAATATTTCAATCTGCATTTATGTGTATTTATGTATATCTTTAAATTTTTGTTTCTGTTGTCATTCCTGTTCAGTGTTAAGCATTTTTTTATTTTTAATACCAACCAACAGGGGAAGTTTTATAGACATTTTCGTCATTTATGCGACATTTGTGGACTGTATATTTAGAAACCGTATGGGGTTCCTTTCCGTAACGCCTCTTAATTTAAATTGGTTTACGCCCTTCTTGTTCATTGGCATTAATCTAGTTGTTGAAGTGTGTACATTATGTATTTTTAATAAACCATTATGTATGTATTAAATATTTTATCAAGTATAAGACTGTGTTGTTTGTATGTATTTGTGTGTTCTGTGTGTTGTAGAAAACTTAATATAAATGTAGATGTTTAAAATTAAACGTGTTGATGTGCTGTTGCATTTGAAAGAATTCATATGGGAATTATGAAATTGAAAGTAGACAAGAAGTGAAATTATTCAATTTAAACATGTTGGCAAATAATTAATGGTTTAGAAGGAGCCAGAAACTTATTACAATATGTTAAGTAAAATATTATGGTAAGTGTTACAAATTGTAGAAAGTCTATACTTTGAATATTTAAAAATATTTTTGCAGTTGAAAAAATTTATCTTTGATTAAATAATGAGCAGCTATTGGTCAAAGGAAAAGCCCTTTCCATTTTATTTAGCCGTGTAAGACAGAATAGCTGGCTGGTATAAAAACTGGTGGTGGGCCATACACATACTCTGAAACATTTGCTGCCAAACATTTCAGGTTGGTGTTTTAAGAATAAAAACTAATGAAATATTGTACTTTGTTTTGTTTACAAGTAGTTTTGTGAGTTTGTCATTAAGAGGACGCAATATCGCAATATTGTTCTCAGCTGGGCTGACTTCCAAAACGTACTAATACAAAGTTCGTGCACAATTTTACTACTGTATTTTAACCATGTACATGTACAAAGTACCGAAACAATGCAACTATGTGTTTTGTTTATAAAAATGTTTTAAAATGCAATGCATAATACTTTTAAAATAAATCTGTATTGCTTGCAAATAAAATGTTAAATGTCACAAGTTTTTTGCTTACCAAAAGATGAATCAGACTGCCGTAAGTCAACACATTAAATGTCAAGGATGTTTAATATCCAACCAATTTTATATCGAAAAAAGTACGTTTTGTTAAAAAAAAAAATGAAAAAAGTACGTTTTGTTTAAAAAAATATTTAAATTTTGTACAGATTCTTGTAATTCTTCCATGTTTTAATTATACTATTGTATTAATTATTTTTTTCATAACACTTATTCACCAAACAATAGTTAAATTATTGGTGGCTATTCTCGAAAACTCGTGAGAATTTTGACGCATTTCTTTCTCTAAAAAACGGTATATTGTATGATAAACACAAAAACAATTTCTTAAACTTTGTTTTTGTTTTAATGAAAATATTGACTTTTTCGACGCGTTTTCAAAAATAGTCACATAGTAAAACAACTACACGAAGAAATGGCAAAAACAATGTAAAAAGCATATTTTGAAAAAAAAAAAATTAAAAAAGTAGGTTTTGTTATGCACCAATTTTTTTAACCCATTTCTTTGGTAAAAAAAAAAAGAAAAAAATATGCTAAATAGGTTTTTTCTTAAAGATTTTAACCCAAATATTATAAAAATATCAAAAAACCAATTTGTCAAAAAATGCGAAAAAGTACGTTTTGTTCTGCGGCTCCTCATATATATTGTACTGCGGCATTATGAAACATTATACTTTGTTCTAATACAAAGCAATTGACGTTTTGGAAGTCAGCCCTGCATTAGAACTTTCGATATCGAAAACTATGGTTTGATAGCTGAGAATGTTAAACTCTGTTGACATTTCTGTTCTGTAAGGTTTGGCAAGTCATCATGCAACGTTTAAAGCTATGCAGAAAAAATTAAAATTGATTTCAATTAAAAATTCGTGATATTAATTAAAAAATTAATTAGATTTGCACCAGTAAAAAAATTAATAATATCATTTAAATATTGTTTTATATTAACGACATTTTCTGCACTAATCTTTAGTTTATATAAGTAATCAGCTGATTAAATTTTTAATTAAAACAAAGGTCTAGACAAAAGTTCTAATTTGCTACACAGTGTAATAGATGGGACTTATCCTGTCCCACCAAATACAGAGCATTACCTGGGCGTTATTAGTATTTGGTTTTGGTGTTCATTCGGCGGGTTGATTGGGCTGCAGAACGATCGGGTGGTATCAATTTCATTGCCAGTAATTATTCGATGCAAAAATTAATTTTTTCTCCCAAGCAGCATTTTGGATATTGAAAAATTTTTATTCAAAGTCTCTTTGGTTACAACCCTTGCAGTATTTTATTTGTTTATGGATATATTTTGCTGCTTGCAAACGTTTTGGAATTACAGTGAAAGTGGCTTCCAATGACTTTGTAATATCTTTTTTAGTTTAACAGCAATTTGTACAAAGTAATGCCTACAAAAAGGTTTCCTGACGATCTGACCTAAGCAACCAGTGAAATGCGCATATAAGCTAGCTTTCCTTCAACAACAAATTTCATTGTATTTATTAAATATAAAAAAATTGGAAATTTAGCACGTCATACGGAAATCTTATTAATAACACCTTTGTGAGCAATCGATGTGCCCCTGCAGCATTACTTATCAAGTTGGCATGAGCAAAACATTTCACGAATATTACCATAATTTTAATTAATAATAATTTTAAATGACTAATTGAGAATAAATGACAGATATTTTCTTTGTTAAACGAAATATTAGTTATTCAAGACAAAAACCACGTATACGAAATACGCCATTTGTGATCTTTGCATTTTCTTGTAATAAAACTCAAAATTTTATGTATAGGTCTATCCATTTATCAGTTTAAAAGGAAAGTTCAATAAAGCGCATATAAAGCTATGATTTTCATGAAACTTATATTTCGTTATAACGCTTGGACCCTGCCACTACGTACGAAAAACAATGCCATTTAAATGACCGCAACTAGATTTGTTGCAGCAGTCGATCCTTTTGAAATACTTTTCGACGAATTTTAGTTTTCAAGAATTCCAACGTTTGGAAATTATCCGCGTAGATAAGGTTTTTCACGTAGCTCCACAAAAAATCTAGCGGCGTTAAATCGCGTGGTCTTGGTGGCCAATTGATGGCTTCAAAATGTGATATAATGCGTTCTGGAAACTTTCCATACAATAAAGCCAAAAGCTCGAGCCACCGTCTTGTTGAAACGGCATATTGTCCAGTTAATAGCCTTTAATTGCAGGCAAATTCGGCGATAGCGCTCTGAGCCATGGAATTAAAAAAAATCGAATTGTCCGCCACAATTTCACTAACAGAAGCGATATTTTCGAAAGTGAGCACATTGCGATGTTGCACAGGCCTGACAACATCTGCAATACTTTCAGTCTCTTTTATTTTTTTTATAATCTTGCCAATTTATTTCACAGTAGGTCGATTATGACAACCATAATCACTCCGTAATGCTCAAGAAGTACGCCGCGTTTCATCCACCACTTTTGCAGTAAGTTTTATCTATTTTTACGCATTCTTCGGTTGTTATACGATCAATATTCCCAAATAGCAAACCTTTCATTAAAAATATGATACTTCAGATGACATATATTTAAAATCTGACAGCCTTGCCAGACCGGCGGTTTTCAAAACAATAATTAGATAACCCGCATACTCAAGTTTTGAAGGTGGTATAATTATTCGACCACGATTAAAATCTGTGATCGTTTGTTTTTATCTCCAAAACTTAATTTAAACACTTAATTTTCAAAACAGAAAGATATGTAAATATTAAAGTTAATTAAAATTTGGGAAACAAGTAAAGGATCAAAATCAATCCGAAGCGACATTAACAGTACGGTGAGTACGGATTTTCTTGAATCAAGTACAATTCGAAAATGAGATTGATTTAAGTAAAACTAAGATTGAATCAATCTCAAAATTCGCTTGATTCAAGTATTGTAAAGTTGATTCACACCCGAAATCGTATTTGAAACAAACCAAAAGTGAAATTGGAAGGAGAATTTAATAATGATTGATTTACTTACCCGTTTTACACCATACAGAATTTCAATTAAAAAACACCAGCATCATTTCCGATATGGTTTTTACTTTAAAAACCTAATGTACATAAATAACGTAAAATATAAACTAAATGAGAAGCAAGAGTTCTTAATTTTACTTTTTAAACATGAAAATAACGTGTGTTTCGTCTTGTTCTGTTGTTTTTCGGAATTTCTACACGAAAAAAGCAAATCGTTTTTTAACTACTTGTGTGGTGTTGTTGTAGTGTCTTCAACATACTTTGATAAGTTAAGGCCCGTTTTCACGACTTAACGATAGCTAAATGTAGGAAGTTATCGAACAGATAATGAGTTATTAATTATCACAAGTTCTCTTTAACCTAAAAGTGAAGGAAAAGCTAAAGAGAGGAACGTTCTACCTTTAACTTTTGTCGTAAGGTTTAGATTTGAGATTGCCATTATATTCACATATTTTTTTTATATGGCAACTCCAATTATACGTTTATTTTGTAAATGTAAAAAAAGTACGTGGTTGCCAGTTCGTATTTTTATTTTGGCAAAAATAATCGGTATTTTCTTTAGTATTGCCACTTTTTTAAAAATGTTAAGTTTATTTTATACAGAAGTTGTGAAATGAAAAATAGTTGAAGGTAACTTTATTCCTCACTAGTGCTAAAGGTACCGTTAACTATATCGAACTTTAAAGGTAAGTCGTGAAAACGGGCCTAAATGAGATAAAAACGCTCACTTTGTAATTTTACTCTCAGAGTGGCACTACTGACGAAAAGTTTAAATTTTTTACTTGGTTTAACATCGTTGTACTTATTTTAAAAAAATTCCAGGATTGAATTTCCAAAATAATCCCATTTAAGATTGTTTTTAGTACTTTTTGGTGTTATTCATACTTGAATTTTTGAGTACGACTCGTACTTAAAGTAAGTTTAAAAATTTTAATTCATCCCGAATGTTTTTCTTTCTGTGTGTGAAAGAGAGTCTTGCACTAAAAGAAACTTTTAATATAATATTTTTAACGCGTTTTAGCTTTTAGAATTATGCTAAAATAGAGCACCTCAATATACAAATATTAAAAGCTTCATATTTGCATTTTTTAACATTCCTGATGTTTATATAAAAATAGCAGGATACCATCGTAAGTACACATAAAGCTTTGAAAACTCATCCGTGTTTTTACTAAACAGATTAATACATTATCCGTAAATAATATTTAAGGGTTATTAAGGGTGGTTTTTATAGAGTGACATAAGTTTAAATCATTTATTGGAACGAACATTTAATGAAAATAATGTTTAAATGTGATTTCTGCCATGTGGCTGCCACGGCAGGCTCATTGAAGGCGCCATCTGGAACACCAATTTTCAACAACTTTTCGCATTATGACCATCATCGTTTTGGAAGACTAGGCCTATGACTCTGCCAGCCCATAAAGAGCACCAAACAGTAATTTTCTGTGGGTGTAATGGTGTTCCGACAAAAGCTGATGGATTCTCCTCACTCCAAATGCGACAATTCTGCTAATTTACGTACCTATTCAACGAGAAATCTGCTTCATCGGAAAATAAAATTTTTAAACGAAATTCAAAATCAATATCAATTTGTGCTTCAGCCTATTCGCCGAATTATTTTTATTAAAAATTTCAACAATCTGCACGCATTGCTCTGTTGTAAGTCGATTCATAATGAAATTTCAAAGCAAACTAAGCAAAAAGCTGTTAAATGGGTGCTCAAATAAAGCAGTGATGCCAACTCAAAGTTGTGGCACTTTAAAAAAAAAACACCCTATAGAGAACTCTAATAAAATATAAAATTTTTTCTGAAAATGTTTTTTTTTTTTCATTAAATTTTAACTAAAAATTCACAATTTTAGTCTTCATTAAATGAAAAACCAACCATTATTTTTTTATCTTTTTTTATCTTTGCTTAAACAATCTTCGTGTTAATATGCTAATACAAAAATCTTTGCATTTAAATTAGAAATTTCAATGAATAACACTTCTAACTGTAACCACAAATCGATCATTTTAAACGGAAATATTTAAATTGTGGCCAGACAATTAGAAAGTCAATGTTTTTTTTTTATGTCTATCAAACGGCATTTTCTGCTTAAGTTTTCAAGTGTTGCAATTTATTTGTAGACCATTACGCTTGACAAGTATTGTCACCACAGCCAATATCAAGAAATAAACTAAAAATTTTAACAGAAAGGAGAATGTATAAGAACTCGATATAATATACATACATTTATACTTACATACAAATAAAAACAAGTTTGACGCTATGTTTTACATACATTTATATAAGTATGTAAATATTTATTTTGTTATTATTTTTTGCAACAGGCTAGACAGTTTCTTCAATATGTATGTATGTGTAAATAACAACAAACAGTGGATTAAATTATATTTTAATTGAAAGCGGAGGAAAATTTTTACTAGAAATATTTAAAGCATTTAGCAATTAATAGTAATCCCCAAATGAGGGCGGCACATCTGAGTTTACCACGAGAACTCAGAACTTTTAAGCCTTTTCGTGGTGAAGGAATTTAAAACCCGAATTATTGAGAGTGACATTTTCAATATATCGGTTAAAAAATTGCTTGCACTTTTACCTGTGGCTCTGCTTATTACTACTTGAAGACGAGGTAAAGTAAAGACGATTTAAAAAGCACACGCCGTGCTGGCCTTACATCATGATGGTCTTAACCACTGCTTGACAAACAATGTGTTTACCAACCGCGCCTGTGTATGAGCGCAACCAGTATACACAGGTAACATTTTTATTCTGCAGAATTATACAATCGTCCCTTGCTTAGGAGGTGGAGGAATTGAACCTCCGCTGCTTTTAAAATGAGCTAGCAGCACCTGTTAAATAGCAACAGCATCTCGGGAAAGCCACCCGCATGTCGAACTTTCCCGCAAGTGGTGAAAAAAGCTCTCGAAGCAGGCTTTTCAAGATCTTCCTTCCCGTGACCTTGAGTATAAACGACAACAATCACGTGATTCACGAACGGGCGTAAGCTGTAGTCAGGCCGGAGCTGTATCTCCGGCCGCTACTGGCTTCCGTGGTACCAGGTAGCATTTCTGGTCAGCCGCGATTTCAAGAGATTTATCAATTTTGGATTATGCCGAATTCTAGATATTGGCTGCACAGAGGATTTTGCCACCAAACTAAGAAAATGTTTTACTAGAAACATTTTGATCATTCAAAAATAAAATGACAATCACCGAAGGAGGATGGCACACCAGAGCTCACCAAGGCAATACATAACTCTACCTGGAGGTGCTGCCTACGCATCTTGCAGAATACGTTGTACTTGTCAGGAGCTTACAATGGACAAATCTTTTAATATCTCGGTTGAGCAAAGCCTTGTTTGGTGCTTCGGTAACCTTTAAATACGAAAGTGCTTTATTATCAAGTGATGGCTGCAATTTACCCTGAAGCGCAGAAAGTTTCTAATTACCGGGTTAATTTTTCCCCAAAGTCTAGAGGGGAGTTCAGCTGTTGTGTGCGGTTGCTATACAGCCAAAGCTACTTTACAGTGGAGATAAGATAGTCCCAGTTCGTAAGCAAATGTGCTGGACAGTCTAGGTAACTCCTAAGGGCATATAAGAAGACGCATTGTGCCCGTTTACTGTTTACAGTACCGGTACTCAATTTAATTTATACACATCGCCTCACACATTTTTTTTTTCTTTTTTTTTCATATAAAACCCATATTGTTTCAACTAATTCCACTGTGCGGCGCTCATTTTCTTATTTATTCCTTGTTGCTATTTCTAAAAGTGTCTGTGCTTCTAAGTGTGTTTATTTGCTTGAATTTGTAATTATTTGTTTGTTTGAATGTATTTGAATGTTTTACTAACAAGATCTAACATTGACACAAGACACACGACCATAATAATAATTAACGTCTTTAGAAGCATTCATTTCTTTTTCCTGTTTTTTTTTTCATTTCTTTTATTACTTTGCAAGGGTAGTCTTACCAAGTCTACTATTCGCTCTCTCTCTCTTTCAGTTCTTAAAGTGTGGTTGGGTTCTGATTCCGCAATCACTCTCACATACATTCAAGAATGGAATACTAGCCCACCAAGCAATTGGTAGAGTTCTTTTCGATTGTCTACGAAATTTAAACTACTTCGTCTCATTTGGTAGTTAAACAGTAGATTTTGAGGAATTAAACAACAACAAAATACGTTAGAATCGAATAATGAGTTCTAAAATTATGCTTTTTCGTTACTTTAAAGAGTTGTTCAGAAAATTGTAGCAGTTATACAATTACAACAATAGTACAAATAAACATTGTCCATATATTATTGACTTCTACGCAACGATTTGAGGTTAAAAAGTAAATACCAAGAACAGAAGCAATTTGCCTAAGTTATGACAGTTTTTATAAAAATTTCAATGTGATCGGTGGTGCGTGAGTGTAAAATTAAAAAAAAAAAATAATTAAAATAAAATAGAATCTGGGAATTTATTTCTCATGGTGAGTAACATTTATTATATAAATTTTCATATTATTCGAATGTGTATTCTTAGTCAAATTACAATTTTTAAAAGCTTTTATACACAGAAAAAAATTTCTCAAGAAAATTTTTAACAAGACAGTTTGTTAAAAATAAAATTTTAGGTCAACAAACTTTTTGTTTGATTCAAAGAAAAAATTTATCAAATATACACTTGCAAAATAGCACTCAATAAAACATATTTAATAATGAAATAATTAAATATTTCTTCATATTCAATAAAAAAAATATTTGAATCAAAGTAAAGACCGTATTTTAACAAATCTTGTCCATTTTTAAATAGCTCATAATTCTCATTTGTTTTACGGTTTTATTTGAATATAATATTTAGTTTTGCCAAAGTCTTTGAAAAAGGTTTCCTGATGATTTGGCCTAAGCAACCAGTGAAATGCGCATAGGAACTTACTTATCCCCACATAATAAATTTCAGTGTTTTTATAAAAAATAAAAATTGAAAATTTATGACATCATCATTAATAAATAAAAAAATAAAGATTCGATTAACATTTTGTTTGATTTATTCAACATTTTCAACAATTTATTTTAACAAATCAAGTAAAGGTTTTGTTGAAAAAAATTATTTTGGGCAACAACTTTTTTTATTGACTCAATAAACTTGGTTGTTGACTAAAAATTTAACAATTATACATACAAACTTTTTTATCAATATCGCAAAAATCGTCATCGCAGAAAATTCAAAAATGTTTGTAATCAAATATGCGATTTTCGTATTCAAATATGAAAATTATTTTTTTCTGTGTACTTTAATAGTCTCATTCCTTCAATATTTTCCAGGAATACTTTCTATGCACCATCAGAATTTTCGTTTGTATGTTTCTGTTACGAGGCTTTCTTAAGCTATCCTTTGGCTAGCGATGAAGGAAAATGTACAAAAAATGTATACAACTATTAGATACCAGCAGAATGTAATGCATTTTCTTGCCCGCTAGGGCCTTCGTCAGCATTCTTTGTATCCTATAACTAGATAGTGCATAGAAAAAAATTTGTCCATATTATTTCAAACATTAACAATTATTTTGATTAAATGTACTGTAGACAAAAACAAACAAAGATAAACCGTAAAATGGCCCTCTTTTTATTATAAAAAACAATTGGAAACAATTTAATTTCAAAAGTGTTCTTTTTAGAGCCCAAAGCGATACTACTAAATTCAATTGATATTCAACTACCAAAGCGCTCTAATTCGTCATAAAATATAGACACTAAGTAGATTTTTAATGTAAATATTACCATAGTGGGACATTTCTTCCCGAACGATGTTACTACTTAAATAAGAATTGAATAGCAAAAGCAAAAGCCATAGATTATTTTTCGATCGAAATTGTTTGCAGGGAGTACATTTAAAATGTCCCAGAAAGCATTTTCGCTTAGAATTCAAATAGTTACCCCATATAGCAGCAATTAGTCTTTTGTGCTAACGAATTCTCATCGATGTAGCAACATCGATATAGATAAAGAGTGAAATGAGTAAAAGCGGTTTGGTTTTAAATCCTATAATTTCAAAATTTTTAACATTATTTACTAAAATTAAGATAAAAAAATTAATATTATAAAAGATTAAATAGAAAATTTAATTTTATAAAATAAATGCAAATTTAGACAAATTGTATAAAATGGAATCAAAAATTTTTATTTTCTTTGGCGCCAAATGGAAAGGAAAAAGGACAATACTAACAATATTTAAGACTTTGAATAACCTAAAATTGTACTGGAGTGACCCGGTAGGCTAGTTAGTACTGTGCTAATCTATCAGTGGGAGGGTTGCGGGTTCGATTCCCGCCAGATTCATTAGTCTGCTTCACTCTAACGGGCTGAAAATCCAAGTTGCTTTTGCTCGGTTTATTACGTTAGAATATAATTTATAATTGTATTTGTAACTATTAATAAATTTTTTAAATAAGTACCTATTTTTCCCAATAAGCACCCAATACAATACAATCTCCCTTAACGAATATCTTTCGTAAGCGGACACTCCCTTTCGCCAGACAATATTCCCTGGTCCCGGCAACGCTCTAAGTTGATGCATTGGGTTTTTTTGAAAAAAAATTTTCTTTTTCGAACACATTGTTATGGTCCTTTCGGTGTCCGGTCTTTAGCGATTACACTCTACCCAAATATGTTTTAGTTTAACCTTTATAACACTAAATAACACTAAACTGAATCCTCTGTATAACTACTAAATATAACAAAGTGGTGAAATTCTAACAGATTCCTGGAAGGGTTAAAGTTGTTTTATGTTGCTTAGGTATATGTGAAAAATATAAATAACAGGTTATCCATTTAGTGGTTTCCAAACTGCCGCTTTGGTAAGGCTGTCAGCTTTTAAATATCTGCCATTTATTGAGTTTATAATTATAAGGTTTGCCATTTACGAATGTGGATCGTTAAGCAGTCGAAGAACGCGTAAAAATAGTTAAAACTTAATTCAAAAGTTTTGGTTCAAACGTAGCCACTTATCGAGCATTACAGGCTGATTAAGGTCGTCATAATCAACCTACTGTGCAAGGAATTGGCAAGATTATAAAGAAATTTTAAGAGTCTGGAAGCGTTACAGATATAGTAAGGCCTGTGCTTTATCGCAAATAACAAAAATATAGCTTTTGTTAGTGATAATCCGAATTTGCCAATTCCACGGCGGCTTCATTGGGCCTATATAAAGGCCCATTATGGTATATTTTTCATTTGGATTTGCACCTCCATCTACATAAAGTTTAACTCATGCAACAATCAAAGCCGCTGACCATTCACAATGATGTAGATATGCTGATTTTGTGCTAAAGCAACAGGCTTTCAATGCTGATTTTTCGATTAACATTTTCTTGAGCGATGATGCAGATTTCTCACTCAGTAGCAATGTCAAGAAATAAAATTATAGCATACGGGGCTCGGAGTAATTGTGCAGCTCAACGGTGATTGTGGAAAAGCCAATGCATCCGAAAAAAGTGACTGCTTAGCACGCATTATGGCCTGGAGGCGTCATTGAGTAGTATTTGCTCAAAAATGAAGCTGGAAGAACCGTTACCGTAAATTCAGAGAACTATGGCCGTACGATAACTGACTTTTTTGGCCTGCAATTGAAGATTATGAACTAGACGATATGTGGTTGCAACGAGACGGTACCACGAGCGACACAACACGACCGATTTTAGCTTTATTGATCATGCGATTTGACGCCGTAAGACTTTTTTGTGGGGCTACGTCTATGTTGATAATCCTCTAACGGATAATCGCCCAGATACGGCCCAAAATGTGCGAAAAAGTGGTCGAAAACTACTTCAAAATGATCGACTGCTGCAACGAATAACATTGTACAGGATGGGTCATAATTCACAAACCCTTTGTATTTTTGATACTCCTTTTTTATTTTTTATTAAAAATTAATAATTTTGATAAGAAAAGATAGTTTTAGTCATAAATAACTGAAGCCAAAACTGGTTGATCAATCGCAAAAATTTCAATTATTATGTTGTTTTTTAGTTGTTGTAGTCCTTGCGATTTTATTTGCGAATACACGGTCTTTCAAATATCGCCACAAAAAAGGAAATCTGGTAGTGGTAAGTCGGGTGACCGTGATTGCCAATTGACATCTCCGAATCGTGAAACGATACGGTTACCAAAAACCGTTCGCAGAAAATCCATTGTTTCCCTCGCGGTATGGCACGTAGCTCGGTCTTGTTGAAACCACACTTCTTAAGTATAATCAAGTTTAGGAAACAACAAATTTTCTAACATAGTTCTGTCACGCTCACCATTTGCAGTCAATGTATTGCCATCTTCGTCTTGGAAGAAGTACGGGCGGATTCTAAAATAGCGTACTTCATTTCGTGATGGTGCATTTCTGGTGTTAAAAAAATTACTAAATTTTCTTTGGGTATGAATTACTGAATTTTGACTAGCAAAATAAAACTCAACAATTTTTGCTCGTTCCTCAATCGTATACATGGCCACTGAATCTCCCAAACGTTTTGTATAATACTTCAATATAAAAAAAGAAAAAAATAAACAAAATAAGAAATTTACATCAAAAATGGGCCATAGCCCACCCTGTATTACATGTGTAGCAAAAAGATTCAAACATTACCTATATAATGATATAAAAAGTTTCTCAAAATCAAAGCTTTATGTGCATTTTATTTAACTTGACTTTTGAAACCGAAAAATGGATTACCCGTTATGTAAATGAAAAAGTAAAAATGTATGTGTAAATATATAATATATGTTGTATGTTGCATTACGATTTAAACATAAAATTTTATGGAGAAAATAAAATAAAAAAAAAAAATTTGCAATATTTTATTGTTGAGCATTTGAGAACGACAGCGAGGGAGCGTTGTTAGTATGAAGTTTGTCATCAAATTGCTTCCTGCCTGAATAATGACGACAAAGTCAATGATGGCAATAATGTCACTCTTGTATTGTTGTACTATGTAGTTTGTAGTTTGAAATTTGTTAAAAACAATTCAATGATTCAGACAGAAAAAGTGACTTTTGTTACGCACAGTGAGTGAGTGGGTGATAGTGGCGGAGTTAGTAAGTTAGTTTTTTGGTTTGAAAAATGACGTCAACTGTTAGTTTTTATTTGAATTTTTTTTAACAACAAATTTTATTAACAATTTAGGAAAGAGATTTTGTAATGTGTTACTATAAACAATTTCTATAGTCATTATGTTTTCCGTTTTAATAAGTAATTGAAATATTATGGAAATCTAAATTATATTTATCACAAGGGGGGACTTGTGCAAATTTTGACTAAATAAATAATAAACAATGACAAAAGCAATAAGGGGAGCAATTTAATATAAAATAAAACTAAGGGATATTTAAATGTATAATATGTACATACATACGTACATATGTATTAATATATTTATGAGGCTTTGAAGGTCCTTTTAAAAGTGGGTATGGTGTGCATGCATAATTTTGAATTAATTATGCTGGTCAAAGCCAGATGGGAATTTTTGTATAAGAAATCTGGAATTTCAAGGAGAATTAGAATTCCTAAAGGAATGTTAATTTTTCTTTGAAATTTAAAAAGTTTATGTTAAAGCACCAATTATGTGGAGTGTTTTCCATTAAGTTAAAGTTCTTTCGCCTTTGTAAAAGATAATTTTTATAAATTTTAAGCATTTGATGAAAACCAAAGAATATACTTTTAAAAAACGAACGAACATACAATTTTGGTATGGCAAAATATCGGTTTTTTTTTTTTGTTTATAAAAGGATTTAAAAGTTGTATGCAAAAATTCACTGATTTTTGTTATTATTTTGTCACAAGATGTAAAAAGGTTTAATATTCTTGGCAAAACTTAAAAATTTACGCCCGTATTCATAAACGATTATTAAATTTAACAAACGTTTATTAAGGATAATTTTCATAGTAAATTTGTTCTTTAAACCTTTATTAAATTTAAAAAATTTTTATGAATACAGGCATTAATTAATAGAATGGAAGCGTTAAAAGAGCTAAACTAAAAATGGTTGGATCATTAACTACTAACCATTTGGCATTTAGATAGATTTTGTCACAATTTATTACCTATAACGACAAAACATCCCGGGTTCATTCTCTTTTTTTTCATTGACTGCAAAAGAAATGTTTGAGCTTCTCAAAAGCACAACTATAGAGAAATGGATTCCTTTTGAAAATCTAGTTGGATGCACCAGATATACCTAATGTTATGTTTGGACAGTATAATTCAGATGTTAAAAGACAAAAAGCTAGATATTGCTTTCATAAAATGCTCGGGCCACCTAATACATTTGGTAGCGTCAAAGGCCTGTCTGAACCTTCCAACATACTTGGAAAGTTTACTTCGTAATATTATATCTTGTTTTATTAGAAGTAATGCTCGGCATACTTAAGTAGTTTCAAAACTACATATTTTCGCGACAACGTGCACTCTTACATTTTGAAAACCTTTAGCTTCATATGAATTTGGAGCCAGAATATTATTGGAAAAAGGTTTTTAAAATAAAAAATTCCTTGGGAGACAGATTATTTAAAATAGTTATTTTTGTTTTAGTCTTTTCAAATGCTGCGCGGAAAGAATATTGAGCAATTTAAACAATTGTACGACAGATTTAAAAAGGAATACATAGAAATGGTAACCCAAACTTTCCTATTCCAATCATTATAAACAAAGTGTAGAAAAGTAGCTTTAAATAATTGGAAAAATCAAAAAAAAAAAAAATCTACTTCAATCTAAATGTGATGTATTTTACTTTGTTTATTTTTTAGTAATAAATTACTTAAAAAAATAGTATGAATTTTTTGTTTTGAACCGTTATTTTTATAAAATTAAAAAACAGTGACTAGTTAATTTTTTGAAAAAAACGCAATCGTTTTTTTTAACTAAATGAAAAGTTTATACATATTATAAAATTCAAAACAAAACTCGTGAGATTGCAAATAAAAGATTGCATGTGTAATTTGTATTTTCATGTGTAATTTTGGCTTAATCCATGTGTAATTTACCATTTCGTTAGTAGCAACACTGCTTTCTACACTCAAAAGAAAAATGATTCCATCCGTACTCAAATCAATCCGAAGCAGTATTAATAGTACGGTGAGTACGGATTTTCTTGAATCAAATACTGAAAAATTGATTTAAGTACGGATTTTCAATCGCAAAATACTTAAATTATTCATATTCAATCCCGTTTCGTACTTGAAATAATCCGAAAATGAGATTGAGTTAAGTAAAACTAAGATTGAACTAATCTCAAAATGCGATTGATTTAAGTATTATAAACTTGATTTTATCCCGAACTAGAAAGACAAATTATTATGTTTGATTTACTTACCCGGTTTACACCTTACAGAATGATAAAACACCAACATCATGCCCGATATGGTTTAGAAATCGTATGTACATATATAACCAAAAATATAAACTAAATGAGAAGCAAGAGTTCAAATTTACTTTTTAACCCTTCGTGGTACAAATGATTCTGGCCAAACCTTTTTTCAATGTGTATAGAAAATCAAAACATGCGTAAGTCGGAGGGTTAATCACAACAAAAAGTTTAATCTTTTTTTTACTTGATTTAAGAATTTTATACTTATTTCAAGAAATTCCGGGATTGATTTTCGAAAGTTATCCCATTTAGGATTGTTTTTGAGTACGTTTTAGGCCCGTACAAGTTCTGTTTAACCTTAAAGTGAAGAATAAGCTAAAGAGAGGAACGTTCTACCTTTAACTTTTGTCGTAAGGTTTAGATTTGAGATTGCCATATTATATTCACATATTTTTTATATATGGCAACTCCAATTATACGTATATTTTGTAAATGTAAAAAAAGTACGTAGTTGCCAGTTCGTATTTTTATTTTGGCAAAAATAATCGGTTTTTTCTTTAGTATTGCCACTTTTTTAAAAATGTTAAGTTTATTTTATACAGAAGTTGTGAAAACGAAAAATAGTTGAAGGTAACTTTATTCCTCACTAGTGCTAAAGGTACCGTTAACTATATCGAACTTTAAAGGTAAGTCGTGAAAACGGGCCTTAGTGTTATTCGTACTTGAATTTTTGAGTACGACTCGTACTTAAATTAATCATAAAAATCTTGATTTATCCCGAGTGTTTTTCTTTCTGTGTACACAACTGGGAAAAACGAAAAATTTTTGGCCGCGAATTTTTGTCGACAATAATATTTGTGTTTTGTAAAATACACACAATTTAGTTGACCATATTTGATTTTGGTTTTCAGATGACAAAGCAAATGAAGTTAGCTTTTTGCTTTTATGATTATTTTATATTTCTGTTAAGGCTTTTCTAATAAATGGGGAATGGGGTGTTTCATAGAGGTGCACTAGCGCGGAAAGCTATCTATCTGTTATCCACTTGGGGAGGACAAGAAGCGATGAGAAAGCGGACAGTTTTCTCAAATAAATGGCAGACGAAAACCATTTCCTCCCAGGCAATTAGGAGAAAATCAATGAGAAACAAGCACTAAATCTCAGTTGCTCTTTTGCCATTTTACCCTTAGCCTGCCTAGAGGTTATTGCCGCAACCATAATATGTTTTTGGCTTCTGCATGGAGGACTAATTTAACCATAATATAGTTGTCAGGGACAATAATATATTCCAATTTAACATAATTCCCTTAGTTGATAAATGAAATTAAATTAAGTAAACGTTGATTAATTGCAAACTTATCTTAATTTTTTTATCTATTATTGATGTATTTCTGTTTTATTGTCATAAAAACAAAAGAAATATAACCATACCAGAGCAAAAGCAATAACAAAAAGGCCCTAAAATGCGCGTTTTTTAATTTAGGGCTAAATATTTTTTATCGCGTTTCCGGTACTTAAAAAAAGCTAAGTTGGCACCACTGATCGCAGTTTCAAAAGAGAATTGAAGAAAGTTTCTTCAGAAAACAAAAGTAGCATCTCTAAGGCACCGGGAACTTACATCATTTGCATGCAGAGCTATTGGATCCCTTCAAAGTGAAATTGAGAGGAGTTTATGTGTCGTAAATGATTTAAGCGTGGTTGTTCAAGCTAAAAAGTACCTAAGTAAAAATATGAAATAGATAACACTGTGCTTGTTAAAAAAAGACAAGCCGGGCCCCTGGCGTTTTAACCTACCTCAACATATATTCGCGTAACTCCAAATCAGTTTTGTTTATTGAAAATACTTAAACATCCGAAATTCCGCAATAAAATTTCCTTTAAGTTACACAGTGCAACACGAAAAAAAAAATAACCACATACGGGCAATAAATAACCATAAAGGATCAAAAAAAAGACCCTTGTCTCCCAGTTTTGCCCAAAATCATGCACTTTTTTATTGGCCCTTAAAGATTTAGGGTCTCGGTGTCATTTTTGCAAAAAAGTGATCATTTTCTCAGGCTCATATCTTGCAAACCGTTCGGAATTTTGATTAACCCTCTGAGACAAAGTTGTAGCTCTTGCCATAAAGAACATATAAAATCAAAAAACTTCATCTTCAAGATCAAAATCGCAAAAAACTTTAAAAAATTAGATTTTTTACCTTTTTTCCGTTGTTCAGGTCCATAGGTAGCAAACCTTTCAAAATTCAAGGAAACAATCAACTACAAAAATGTACCTAAGATCTGAATAAACAACTTTCTAGAGCATATGAACTTCCTAGAAATGATTCTTAACACCGTTTAGGTAGCCGCAATAGTGAAAAATTTCGCGATCACGCACCGACCGCAACATCACAGGTAGAGCAGTAAGCACAGTATGCACCAGAGTCTGGGGAGGGGATCGAGGCGCGGAACCGGCAGCAAAATAATGGATTCTAGTTGACAACAAAATGTTCTTGCTTTAGCCATAAAACTCCATACAATTAATAGTTGTCCCAGCCAGGTCCTGGATTTCGTTTATGTGGGTTTCTTGCGATAGCCACAAAACACTCCATACAAAATACAAGTAGTCGCAGCCAGGTCCAGGTGCCAATTTGTGCCACATCAAAAAGTTATCCTCTTAAGAGTTATTAAGTATTTTATATACCTTCTCTTTTCATTTTTCTTGCAATCAAAAACTCACAACAAATGCTTTTACATTAAATAAAGTATGCTTTTCCAATTGTTTCGCTGCAAAAAATGTTTCATTATATGAACAAGGATTAACATAACCACGACAAGGTAAACGACGACGAAATTTTCGCTGCTTTAAAACATCAGACTGAAAATTGTTTAAATAAGCAGCAACAATAATTACACGTAATTACAATCCATGACTTTCGGACAAACTAACTCTTCATGTCTTCATCACAAATGTCAAAGCACACTGACAGATGGCACTACTCTGCAAAAATGGCAGCCAATTCATGTATAAATTTTAATCTATTTGCAAAGACAAACTCCTGCTTAAAAAAATTTCATTTAAACTAATTTCTATTATTTATTTTCTAAAAACAATATACATACCTAAAAGTTAAAACAACTAACTAATACATTTTTTAATATCCTGAAGTCCATATTTTAATCACTTTTATAAAATTTTGTATTAAAGCGGATAAGGATTTTTTTTTAAAACTAATATACAGCATCTGTCCAAAAAACTAGAAGCTTATTTTGTCAACCGTCAATAAAAAAAACTTTTTTCAAATATATTTAATTTTCTATTTAGTTTAAATAGTTGTTTATTTCTATTATCTCTTTTAACAAAATCTCAAACTGATTTTTTTATTTTTTCTACTTTTATTAAACAAAATATTGATATATTTTTTTAACCTAAAATATTTTTATTTTTTATCTCAATTTATTTAATAAAAAGCAGCTGTCTTCATTAATTTAAAATACATATTATTTATATGGAAAAAATATAAATTTTCCGCAAAAATTAAAAAAAAAAAATTTTGTAGTCGATAGTAATTGATAACTGAAAACAAAATATTTTGTGACACAAACGTATGTACGTAAACTATTGCTATAAACAAAGGACAACTATACAAATATATATATATATATATGATATTTTGTTGGTCCTTTTGCGAATGATATTATTTATTCCGGTTAAAATACAAAGAGTATTTTTTACATTTTTTTTTTTTTGACATTTCCATAAAATTTTATTTGGCTAAAATAAAAATTCACAACAATGTTCAATACACAAGTCTGCACGTAAACGAGTCTGTTCGTGTTTAAAACGGAGACGGGCAAAATATATACTGCACTGTGTATGTAAGTGGTGATTCAAGTAGAGATACTATTTTCAATAGCCTTTTTTTGACAGATCACGTGTGAGTCGTGTCATGCTGTCATGTTATTTTTGTTAAGTATTGTTTGGCATTTCATAATGGAAGCGCTCGACCTTTCCGAGCGACGCCGCTTCGCTCTATGGGCTCTAAAAAAGTTTCAAGAAGATCCGACGTTTTCGAGGCAAATTTTGTTCAGCGATGAGGCGCATTTCTGGCTTAATGGGTATGTAAACAAACAAAATTGCCGCATTTGGGACGAAGAGCAACCTGAGGAGATTCAAGAACTGCCACATCATCCAGAAAAAACAACGGTTTGGTGTGGTTTGTGGGCCGGTGGTATCATCGGTCCATATTTCTTTAAAAATGATGCCGGTGCGAACGTATCCGTCAAAGGCGACCGTTATCGTGCCATGATAACCGACTATTTGATGCCCGAAATTGTTTTCAGCAAGACGGCGCCACTTCCCACACATCGCATCAATCAATGTATTTATTGGGAGAACACTTCGGTGAGCACATAATTTCACGTTTTGGGCCGGTCGATTGGCTACCAAGATCATACCGTTAGACTTTTTCCTGTGGGGATATATAAAGTCTAAAGTTTATGCGGACAAACCCGCTTCGATTCAGGCCAGTTAGCAGTCGGAGTGCTCGAAAGAATCATCGAAAATTGGACTCGACGGATGGACCACCAGCGACGTAGCAACGCCCAACATTTGATAGACATAATCTTCAAAAAATAAATGCCAAAGAATGTTCTTTTAAATGAAAATAAACATTCCCCATTAGGTTTGAATTTTCTGTGTTTTTTCTTTAAAAAAGTAGGGAACCTCGAAATGGATCGCGCTTTATTAAGCAGCAGAAGAACTTTTTTAAAGAAATAACAATAAAGCAACAGTAGAAAGAAAACAAGTAATAATTTTTAATTCTGGTTTAAAACGGATAGCAGGGAGAAGGAATTTCAAAATGTTCTCTAATCACGCGTACCGAAAAACTGAAAAATGTGCTCTTTACGGATCTGAAAGCAGAAAGAACAAAAGTGGTAAAAACAAAATTTGTTTAATAAGAGAAACATTTTTAACTAACAGCCGGCCTCCGATGTCGATCGACAACTTAAGCGAGCGACAACAAGTCACTCATTATCGTTCTCTTAAGCGGCCCACTAACTACCGACATGTCGGTCCGCAAGTTTTACCTTTTTAACGTTATTAATTTATTTATTGTCAAATGACTGTAGTGCCACATCAGCAATTACACATGCTTAGAGGCAACCAAAATATGGTTGTGTCTTCTTGATGGAGGACCAATTAAATTAAACATAGTATGTTTAAAATTTTCATCATCTTTTAAGAAATGGAGTTTGCTGTCAATATTACCTAAATATCGTGTTCTCATCTTCGAAAGGTCTAAGTTTCTTCTTTCTAAATACGCTGAGAAATTCAAAATCGGTTGATATTCAACAGAATTACTGGCTTATTAGTACAAAAGGAACGAAATATGTCAATATGTCAATATATTCATCAGTTTCGCATTTATTAAAAAATGTGTTGCTTTTTAATTTGGTCAACATTTGATAACCAACATTTCGGTTAAAAACTTTGTTAAGTTTTTTAATAACATTTTTTGTCTTTGTTTTTTTAACTTTTTCTTTTACGTCTTCCGTGACAGATGAATTTACATGTAAACCACACAAAGCAGAACGGAACAATACACTCTTAAAGTTCTTGGGTAAACTTTCACCAAACGGCTATTAAAGTCTTTTTTAATATATTTTGTCATTTTTAAATAAATCACTATTAAAAACAAAACATCCAAAATTGTTCGGATTTTAGGAAAACTATACCCGCTGTAATATCTTTAAGTTCTTGTTAAAAATTTCAATATAAGAAATTGCATATGAAAGAAAAGGACCGATACATTTTTATTTTGTAATTGCAACAGATTGACTCAAAGGCGATTCTTTTGTTTAGCATGGCTGCCAGTTTGCGAAATATGCAAATTTATGCAAGGCATATATTTCGGGAAGAATTTAAAAAAAATGCAAATGCATGATTTACATGCAATAAAAGCTTGCCCTGGTTATGTGTAAAAAGAAGCAAAAAATGTCAACACATTAAAACGGACATCGTTAAATAAACTTCCCTACTCATAAAGACTAAAATTTAATATACTTTATAGAGACTTACATCAACATTGTAGAAGTTACAAATGGAGAGAAAACCTTATATACTCGTGTACACCTTCCACCTGTGGTGAAGGGTATAAAAATTTAATTTAAAGGTCCACGGCATTCCCTTACTACGAAGCAGATTTGTAACAGAAAAAAATTTAACTGATCAAATACACTTACCAGTTTTTATATGTGTTGAAAAAACGCTTTTTGTGACAGAAATCTATTGTTCTAAAGTTGGAACCCGCCGTAAAAATGTCGTGCCTTCCGTAACCGAGGTTACTTATAATTCTGCTAAAAGCGTCATCGCAGTGTAATGAACAGTAATATTTACTTATCTAGAAAGACTGACCGAAAAATAGCTAAATTGCCATTACTGTTTAACAATAACAAACTTGACTGCTTAGCGCGCTATCAAATTCGGATTTTTCCATTTCAAAAGTTAGCGCTGCGCTATTTGGGTTTGCTTTATAGATTTTGTATGAGCATGAGAACTTTTACAGATAGAAAACGCTTGAAGAACTGATAATTATTTTAAATTAAATTTCATTAATTTCACTTAATTAATTTATAAAAAAAAATTAAAAGACATAGTTTAAATGCTGCCCACCTTGGCAACAATTTTTTTAACCGTTTTAGCAAATTCATGATAAAAAAAAGTAAAAAAAAAAAATAATAAAATATTTAAATTTATAAACGTTCACTATAAATTATGGCTTTAGCTATCAAAATGACAATTTAGTTACTGGTGGGGTTTTATGGTTGAATGGAAAAAATCTAAAAAATAAAAAATATATAAAGGATAATAACGCTTCTTTGACTGAAATATAATATAAAATAAAATTGAGTAATAAGAGAAAATGTCTAAGAATTATAAGCCATAAGATTTTTGTAAATTTATTTTAATATTTCAATAGATTTTAACAATCTCTACAAATACTTGATAAAAAGCCTTAATTTTAAATACATAGAGTAAGTGCGGGTAATGTGGTATACCTAGTTGTTTTTAGATTGCCAAATTTTTAGTTTTTGTCCGATTCAAATATGATTGAGCCACGAACATGCTACATGTGTTGAGCTTCCACAAAGCCATTTGCGAAAAAAATTAAACTCACACTTTTAGAGATATTTGAGAATATATTGTTAGTCCCATGAAACGCGAGTTTCAAAAATGTGCAGGTAATGTGGAACACCATATGCTGGTAATGTGGTATAGTGAACAAATTTACCAAATCAAAGTATTTTCTTTATAAGTAGTTGTGCTGTATAAACATTTTTACATTATTGCAAAAAAAAAACCAGATAACAAAAACAATTCATGCAAAAACAACAATTTCATTTATACTTAATTTGGCAGATAATGTGGTACACTATAACAAATTAGCTGATTTACACCCAAACAAGGTCGACTAAACAGCTAATCGAATTTTTCGAAACTAACAATTAAAATGACTTAGTAATATAAAACATATCAAAGTTTTCTTTATTTTTTTAAAGGCTCAAACCATTTAGATTAGTTTAATTATCCTTGATTTGTTAGTTTAAGAAAAAAGGCATTTTACCGCATTACCAGCCTATACCACATTACCCGCACTTACTCTACATATGTATTTTCTTACGAGATAATTTATTATTTTTATGTTTATTAAGAATTAATGCTTTATGGACCTAATAAAAAAACTTCAAAAACTTTTAAAAACAAAGCAGATATGTATGTAAAACTTGGCGTCCTTCTAATTAAGTTGGTATTGGGTATAATTCTTGTACAAACATGATAAATCATGTTCAGTACGAATATGTTATCTTTACCTTACAACAAAATTTTGTGGGGACAGGCCTATATTTTCTGATAGATTTACTCAGGAAAGCGACTTTTACTTTAAAAAATTTCGTAAATATTAATATCGTTATAAAATTCATTAAACTTTTATATCTTACTGATAAGTTTTGCTATGTTAGATCAATAGTTCAACCAGCTCTGCAAATGTCCGGCTCTAGGTGTCAGGAGAAACAGATTCGTGGGCAACTCGACTCTTTCCAAGCTTGGTGAGATATCTGGATCCAAACTAAATGATCTACTGAGCTATCTTAAGGCTATAGGGTGGATCTGTATACTTTAGTATACAGCACGAAGTAAGTGATAATACATCTGACGAGTGGTGTGGTCTTCTCAAAATGAAGTACATTCGACTCTGCTTGACTGTTGGCGCAAAGTGAACTATTACGGCACCCAACCAGCCTATAGGGCCCACTCTTCAAAACTATTTTATCTATACTTGCAACGAAAGTTAGTCTTACACAGAAATTTTTCATTTGATGATTCATTTTGGGATCACTGTTACACAGGTTTTACACTGAAAGAAAAATGCTTCATATATTTAATGAATCATTTTCATAAAAAAATTTTCATTGGTTAAATGAAAATTTTAATTGTCTATGGAACTTCCTAGTTATAATGAAGTATTTTCGTTAAAATCGCTTCATTGGATTTCGTAATTACGTTAAAAATTTTCATTGGATATATGAAATCTTAAGTTTGTCCAAGTTAAACAAAAAATTTTAATTGGGAACATAAAAAAACAATATACAAACATAACTATATTCATAATTTAATACAAAATTATAGTTTTCTTAAAAAAATGTTTAATGGTTAATTAAAAAATGTAAGATTTAATTATTTCATACATCTAATGTTATATGCCATTAAATTTATGAAATCAAACATTTTTTTATAAAAGCAACATACATCAATAATTGCCTTCATAAATTTAAATTTTCATTATGACAATAAAAATGTCATTATAGTAATGAAACAAAAACTTTCGATCCACTTTCAATCAACGTTGTTATTGTTGTTATGGACAATTTAATCTCATATTTACGCTCTTATATGAGTAGAAAACATTGTTTTTTTATCCAAAAACTACACTGCCATGGTAGGCTAGCTGGTAGTGAGCTAGTCTATCAGCACCGAGGTAGCGCGATCGATTCCCGCCAGAGACAGAAAAAAAATAATATAAAATAAAAAAAATTGAATAAAAAAACAAAAAAAAATAAAAAAAAAATAAAATAAAATAAAATAAGAAAAAAATTTTTTACTTTATTGCAAGTATTCATCCAATGAATAATATTCATAGATCTAATGTAATGCTTCATTAAATACATTTTAATGAAACAGGTTTTATTGATCCAACGAAGCGCTGCAT
This sequence comes from Pollenia griseotomentosa, assembly GCA_963931875.1. Taxonomy (NCBI): domain Eukaryota; kingdom Metazoa; phylum Arthropoda; class Insecta; order Diptera; family Polleniidae; genus Pollenia; species Pollenia griseotomentosa. The sequence goes on from OZ007562.1 coordinate 138,890,171, forward strand.
AGGTTCCTTTTTAATGCAATTATTCATGGGATTAATGTCAAAATTCATTGGTATTGCGAAGAAAATTCTTTCAGTGTATAAAGTTAATTAGCTCGAATTCTATATGCAAGTGTGTATAGTTACAAAACCAATATTTTTTGCAACATAAAGGGAATATAAGGTTTATTATACGCTTAACAAAAAAAAAATTGTAAAGTTTTTATTTTTATGAATGTTATTTTTGATACCAAAATTTGTTAGATTCAAGGTAAATTTAGTAGCATTTTAATTCTTAAGTGGAAACCTAATATATATGGCACTAATTGCCAGCTGGGCCTGGCCGGGAACACTTGTATTTTCTATGGATTTTTTTGTTGCTATAAAAAAGTCATGCTAACGAAGTCCTGGGACTGGCTGGGACTACTTTTTTATGTATGGAGTTTCATGGCTATAGCAGGAACATTTTGTTGTCAAATAGACTAATTCTTCAAAAAAAGTAAAGAAAGAATTCTTATGTGTTGCGTATGCTTTTTGATACGTTTCGTTTTGATTTTATTTACTACAGAACATATTATAATAGGGCAGGGCTTGACCAGGCCCAGGTGGACACAATATGCACAAAATTCCATTTGGCCGATTGCTACGCCCACGGTGTTTAAATTTGCACTTTTTTCTCATTTGTTTTGTAAAAAACACTTTGTTTGAGGAATACATAAAGTTTCGTTTTAATATATTTAAAAATTATATGAAAAAAAAAACTGGAAAAAACGAAAAAATTTCTGGCCTGGCCCAGGCATACACTTAAGGGTTAATAAAACCGATGATCTAATACGGCCCTTTTAAATCTTGCACGAATAATTATGTGGCGGTGCGAAATGTGAACCCAGGAAGTATGGCCCAAAGTACTAAATAAAGAAGAGCACCAAAACTTTTTTCGTTGCTGTGATTACAGTATTGTTCGGAACCTAAGCAACTTTTCGGGACATTATAATAAAAGTCTTACATTTTATTTTTAAGTAGATTTAATAAAAATAACACAGTTAATTTTTTATTAAATTATGCAACTACTATCTAGCAGTAACTGCAAAAATTTAATTTTATTCCCTTGCAAGAAACAAACAAGTTAAAATTAACAAGGTTTCGTTAAAATGTGCTACATTTCCATTTCATACTATTGATAAACTGAAATTTATTGTTGAAGGGACAAGCTATTCCTATGGGCATTTCGCTGGTTGCTTAGGCCAGATCGTCAGGAAACTTCATCCAAAGATTTTAGAAAAACTAAAGATATTACACATATAAAACTGTTAAGCGAATAATAATTATAATCCACAGTTTGACTTGTAACAATATCAAAGCTTAAACAAAAACAACAACAATAAACTTTTCTTACAGTCCCGGCTACAATTGTTTGATTTTTTGTCAACTCTAAATGTAGTTGTAAGTGGGAAAAGAAAAAACAAAAATAAAAACAATTTACGAATATTTATAAATTCATCACTCTGGCCAAAGAAACAACTACAACAAAAAAAAAATTACTTAATTTTATTTTGCCAGTTCAGTTTTATTTACACTGCCACATGCATATTATTATCAAAGTTTTTCTTGGGATTCAAAAATTTAATTATCGTTTTGACATAGAATCAATAAGATGTGTTGAAATTGTTACTGATATGATTCCCACACAAATTTTAAGCAATCCAACAGCTCCTGCTTATTTTTGAGACGACAAGCTCCCACCGGCGCTTTAGAATGTCGAAAATATTCTCTATGGGATTTTAGTTTGGTGATTGAGCTGGCCAATCCAAGACTCGAATCCTATTACCAGACAATTAATATTTGATTAGTTTGGGCAAGTGTTTTTGGTCATTGTCCGATTGAAACACCCATAGAAGTGGCATTTCCCTTTTGGCAAATTAGAAAAATCTGAAGTTGTTAACTGGTTTTTTCTGCGGACAACGCAAAATAATCGGTTTGTAGGAAATTTAATAATGTAACATTTCTCTATTTTTGAAACATAGAAAATGTTTCAATTGAAAAAATTCAAAAAGAAACAAAAAAAAACTTACTCATACTCTTTACCACAGGTGCAAAGGATATATAAAAGTATATATATTCTAGGTATTTAGCGAAGTATCCTAACAAAGCATCTTAGACCACTCAGCCGCTAACGCACATTGTTAAAAAAGCAATAAAAAAAATATATTTAGTACGGTTATTCTTTTAATACACATCTCTCTATTTAAGCTGCAAATTATGCATGTGTTTGTTATGTTAAAAAAATGCAAACAAATTCAACAAATTAAAATAAAATAAAACCAACAATTAATTTTATGGGTAAAAATTAAGCTTCGTACTTCGTTCAGATCTCACAATATTGTCAGTGCTAAAAATGTCTTTCAACGGTGTGAACTGGCAAATTTTGTTCGACAACGTTGTCCATCCATTGTAAGACAACAATATTTCAAGATGTCTGACGATCGTGTGAACACTTTTCGTTGCAATTGCCAGATCATGATCAGACGTTGAAAGCTAATTTCTTATTATCAGATGTGCGAAGTTTATGCATCTGACAATGCCATGATTGTCAGAGAACTTTTTTTATTGGCAATACTGCAAATACATGTGAATCAGAGATGGAAAAAGTGCTTTGGTATTTTTTACGAACTTCAAAACCAAAACGTTGTTTTGGAGAGTATGACGGTACTTTTTTTTCTGTCTTATCTCTTGATATATTAAGAAAGATACTTTTTATTAATTATTAAATTTTCTCCAAAGATAGCTACCAATGTATAAAAAAGTGCAGTTGCACTATAGTTTCCATCCCTAGTATGAATAAGTGAAAAGAAAAAACAAAAAAAGTTTAATATTGCAAAATTAAAATTTATTTTAATGAAAATTAAAAGTGTAAAAAATCCGTGCTATGGCTTTTTTTCCTTCAATAACAATATTTTCACTTTTTAATTAATAAAACTACATGCAATTTTGATTTTCTGACAATGTCTAAAAACAGATCTGGCAGTTCATGCCATGCAATTAACTAAGAAATGTGTGAACTGACAATTTTTGTTACATTAACTGTCAGATAGTTGTCTGCAACTGCAATTGTATTGTTTGCTTAAAATAGTCTGAACTGATAATTCTTTGGCAGTATATTTTCACCATATTGCCAGACCTTACATAATTGTAAGATGTGGCCACCGTCTGGACGAAGCTTTATAAGCAGTCATTGTTGTATGCATATATCTCAAGCATTTGTAGACCGATCTGAGTGACTTTACAGAATAGCAAAATATTTTGGACTATATGTATGTAATTAAAGTATATAACAACCTAGTCCCCATATCTCGTGTCTTCGGGAAACCGATTTTAACGGACACACGGACAGAGTTTATTGTTTTGAAATAACTTCGCTGCTCCTAAGGAGCCAGAAAATACATATTTATAGGGTATAATATAAATATTGTAGAAATTAAAAACGAAATGGTGAAGTGTATAAATAAATTATAAAAAGTGGTTAAATTTTGAATATGAACCACACCTAAACGTCAAATTTTTTCTACATTTCATTTGACATTTCTCAATTTCGGACTAACTCAATTTTAACCATTAAAACACAATCGAGCAACGCGTTAATGTTATTCAGGCTTATTATGAAAATGGGATTTCAAATCAAAATGCATATCGTGCACCTCGTGATTTTTCGTGAGGCACATTTTCACCTTAGTGGATTTGTCAATAAGCAGAATTGCCGCATTTGGGCGAATGATAATCCAAGAGTGATTGTCGAAAAACCAATGCAACCGCAAAGAGTGACTGTATGGTGCGATTTCTCGGCTGGCGGCATCATAATCGGGCCTTATTTTTTCCTAAATGAGGCCGGTCAGGCAGTTACTGTGAATCGTGTTCGCTATCGTGAGATGATAACGAACTTTTTATGGCACGTATTGGAAGATAAGGATGTGAACGATATGTAGTTTCAACAGGACGGTGCCACTTGCCACACAGCTAAAAAAACAATGGCTACTTGGCACGACAAATTCAATGGCCGTGTTATCTCACGTGGTGGCGATGTCAATTGGCTGCCAAGATCATGTGATTTGACACCGTTGGACTCCTTTCTTTGCGGTTATTTAGAAGAAAAGGTGTACGTCGATCAGCCAGCAATAATTTAAAAGCTAAAGGTTGAGATAATTCCGCACATTAACGGCATAGAACCTCAATTATGCCTCAACGAAAACCATCGGATGGTGGTGTGCCGTCGAGGTCGCGGCGGCCATTTGGTCGGTTTTTTTTCCCATACATAATTGAACCATACCAATATTATCATAATAAAAAGAAATGACAATAATTTCCTAAACAATTTGTGTTTTATTCAAAATCAACATCGGCCCTTAAAATTTAACCACCCTTTATATTACAAGACAACTCCAAGACATTTAAGCAATATTTTCCCTTTAATTTTCCAATTTTAATATCAATTATTAAATTATACTCTTTCTTTCATTCTTTATTCAACGAATACTACCTTGCTTTAAAAGAACCCGTTTGAGTGTTCAAATTCATCCATGCAACATAGTGAGCGCTCTTAACAGTTACTATCAACAGTAGTTGCTTACTTATTTTCATTTTTGTTTACACATTTAGGGTTTTTTACACTTTTGCAGGATTTGAAATTGCATATTCGTATCCTCTTAGTTTTGTCCATAATCTGTGTACATTTAAGATGCCATAAAATGGTTTTTAATAGTAGATTTAATCGACTCAAAACAGATGGAAAACTCTTTATAGCAATTTAGTGAGTTCCTCTATTTTCCCAAACTGTTTAATCATTAGAACAAATATTTTTGCTTAAACTACACATTCATTCGTAGCATGTTGGCAACATGTTTAGTAATAACATGGCAAAGGCAGAGCTTCTAACATCCTGGATTAGATACTGAGCCTTTGTTTGCATATAAACACTGTTGCTTTATAAATGCATATAAAGCAGAAAAATATTTTTCTCTATAGATGTATTTATCTATTAAAGTGTCTAAGCTGATATTTGTGTGTGTGTGTAAAGGATTTTTGAGAGAAAAAACACAAATAACTATTAAAAACACTTTGAAAAGAAAACATTTTTGTAATAGAAAAATATTCGTCGTATATAGTTAAAATTAAGAGCAGCAAAAAAAAAATGCAGATATTTAAACAAATTAACAAATTTTTGTTATCGTTATTTCTATTTTGTTTGCATGCTCTAATACTCTTGGGATTTCAAAGAGTCAGGGCGAAAATGCTATTAACTTGTTGGAAAAATAAAATAAAGATTATCTTAACTTGGCTAAATTTGGTAAAAACAAAATTAAGCAGAGAATTTTATTTTTCTAAATAGTTCAACTATTTAATGGAGGTTGAATGCAATTTGTTCATATGAGCATTAAAATAATGATAATACACTAAGAGAAAAATACAGAAATAATAGAAATTAAGAAAAAGCCCCAGAAACTTATAAGTTTGATAATCCCTTAAATCAAAAATATATGGAAAATCGTTAAAAACTTTAACCTTGTAATGCATACTTGAAATCACCATTTCATAAAAATTTAAAAAAACTCGCTAACATTAAAGAAAATGCTCGAATAAAAATAATAGTTAAAATTAAAAAGAATGAACTTTTTCGTTACCATTTAAAATTATCTGAAAAATAATTACTTTTGTGGTTATTTTATTGAACTGTCTATGCTTTTTTATCCCAATTTTAATATTTTTAATCAGGCTAAAGCTCATCAAATTTAATTTTCATTAAATTATTTTTATGATGAAAGGAATTTTACAACACGAAACTAATTGAAATTTAATGATAATTTTTTATTCTTGACTGAACTGAACTAGGAATCGAACCCAGGTTTCCACGGACAGGTTGCCCTGATATGTTTCGATTGTATCTTGTAACAAAATTTAAAAAACTTGATAACAGTAAAGTGAGAAAAATAAACAAATTCTCAAAAACTTTTACAAAAAAAAACGGTAAAACTGGAATCCGTTTATATCTTAGAAAGTGCTACAAAGGAAACACAATTGACTAGAAAACCCAAAATCTAAAAAAATATGTACATCGGGGGTGTGCTGGAAATCGAAAACGTAAAAGGCAAGAATTTGGAAGTAGTTTTTAATACTCTTTTAATATAAATTCTTTAATTTTTGTTATAAAATTCTGTTTAATGGAAATATGTTTGTATAATACTTGTCATAAAATTCGTTAAATACAGAAATCTACACAGAAAAAATTCTACAAAATTGTTCACCAATTAAAGCATTGATCAAAAATATAATCAGTTTTAATTAAAAATTTAATAAAGTGAATTAAACGTTTAATCAAGTGAATTAAACGTTTAATTAATACTATCAACTAGTTTAATTGATGCTATTAATTTGTTTACTGGTGCAAATTTAATTAATTTTTTAATTAATATCACAAATTTTTTAATTGAAATCAATTTTTATTTTTTTTTGTGTAATTTAAAAACGACTTCTAAATATCTTGCGCTTTACGTTTTCGATTTCTAGTACACCCCTGTATATTTCAAAAAAGCAACTCTTTTCCAAAACAGTTTTTCCACCTGTGGTGAAGGGTATAATTATTGCATTTTTACTTTCGTTAAAATTAAATGTTAACCCTTATGTCTACATTCAAAAAATATTTGTATGCATTAGGGCTGTGGAGTCGTCAAACAATAGTTCTAACTCCGACTCCAACTGCAACCGCTGAATTTTTTTTGAGTCTGACTCAGACTCAGACTCCAACTCCGACTTCTACTTTAACCTTGATGCTAAATGTATATGCGACTGGTCCTTCTTTAACTTTAAACTCTTTGTGTTATTGTATTCCCTTTTAAATGGTTATATTGTCATGAAAATAATTCTGTAGAAATTTCAAATCGATCTAATTCCAACACGTGCCACACTGAGCTTTAATATAGTTTTTTACATACGTAAACTTTAAACATTTTTGGACTGACTCCGGTACAAAAATCTCAACTCCGACTCTACAACTCAGACTCTGACTCTGACTCTACAGTCCTAGTATGCATACACCCAGCGTACCCAGGTGTGCTGGTTCCTTTTCATTAAAATATTAAAACGCAGTGGAAATAGAAATTGGGAATTACCAAACTATATACATATGTTGTGATTTAAAAGATCATCAATACTTGTTTGTGACCATTCACATTGAATGTATTTTGAAAATGAAAAGTTTAATCCCAAGCTATAAAAAAGTTATCATTCAGAAGATTATTTTTGTCAATTTGAACAGTTAAATGTGTGTGCATAATTTACATAAGAAAGCAAAGTTATCTTTTTTATATTGAATAAAAGCCGCCGATATTCGTATCCATGTAAAACAGTACAAGCTTGAACTAAGATTTAACAAAAATGTTTTTATTCATTTCTACCAGCAGTTTCTTGTCTTTATTACATGCATATCTGGGTGTGCTGAATATATATAAAAGACTTCAACTTCAACAAAAAAAATATATATATATTTATATATATAAGTAATTAGCAAGCCATTGATAACATCAGACGAACTGCCATATGGAAGAAGTTGAGTAGGAAAGGAGTACCTCAGAAAATAATAAGAATTATTAGAGCCATGTAGGAGGAAGCAGAACTTTCAGTTCTTTACAACGGGAACATCAGCCAGTCATAATGCTGCAGTAAAACAAGGATGCCTTTTATCACCCCAATTGTTCACCATCGTGCTGGACGTTAAAATGAGCGAAGTCTACTTAGAGAGAGAAAATCTCCAACATTTAAACGAAACTAGAAGATTTGAAAAGATAAGCGAACATTATGCAACAAGACCAATCAGTTGAATACGTAAATAGCTTCTCCTATAAATGCAGTATAGTAACAACTAATGGCGACGGCAAAAAAAAAAGACTCGAAAATATCGAAATACTCAGAATGTTCAATGCATATGTAAAGTCTGCTCTGTTGTACGGAAGTGAAACCAGGCTAGTATCACACACAATTGCGCAAAAATTACAGGTATTCATCAATAACTGCCTCAGGATATTCTAGCCGAAAAACCTCAGCAACACGGATCTCTAAAATCTTCCAATAAGGGACCAATACTGAAATCAATAAAACGCAAAAAACCTAGGTAAATCGACTATACTGCAGTCAGAGTAGAAAAACTGCCTTTTCATCCACTTCTTCATTTGTCTTTGGCAAAAAAAGAAAAAAAAAATTAAAAAAAAACTATTGCTTTTACTTCTGATTCATTAAATGTCAAGCTGTCAAGCCAATTCAAAAAGCGAAAAGTTTTACACAAATTTTCGTTTTTTGTTCGACTGTTTTTTAAGCTAAATTGGAACCCGCAAGACCTATAAGTCCGTGGTTGGTCCAAGAACACCTGGAAAGGCACAATAGTCCAAGAACTCGACAATGCAATCTTACGTCGGAATTTTAGCTTAAACAAAAATTAAACATATTTTTATTTGTTTTAAGCATGCCCAGGTATGTGGGTGTTGACATAAAGGCCGAGGCATATAGAATGCGTTGTACTTTATACATTGCTTTTTTCAACTGACACTAACGCGACAACGGAAAGAGGCACACAATATATACTTTTATGATGGTTATTTAATTAAGACGGAGACAATTTTATTTATTTAATTCTAGTTTACTTATTTTATTTTGCTGAAACATAACACAGAAAATGATATCAAAACAAATCAAAAAACAAAGTGATAGCCAAGGTATATTTACACAAGGTAAACTCGTTGGCTCATATGTTTTTCAGCTGTTTACCCCTAGTTGGAGCCAAAACGTCAAATTGCGTGTATATGAGCCAAAATTTGTACATGTGTGCGTTAAATTGTTTTTGTTTTATATGAAGACAATTTTGACAAATTGGCTCCTTTTATAGAGCAGCATGTCTACACTCCCAAATGAGTCTACCTTGTGTAAATATACCTTGGTGAAAGCTTTCAATAACTCCACGTTCATTAAAAGTTGCCCAACTTAAGTACTATGCTTCAACGAAGATGGGCGAAATGGGACTAAGCTCATAAAAACTTGTATATCAACTTAGTTGACAGTTGAAAAAGGCGACGTTGGATTCTATGTGGCTCGGCCTTAAAGGGGAATAATCAAACATTTATAAAATTATTTTAATCACAATTTCCTTTCCATTTTTCTACCAGTGTACAAAAGTATCATGAACTTAGTTCTGTTTTGGCCTCTTACCTTTTTATTAACCATTTAAGTGTAACACAATCTAAAAACTGTTTGTCTGCATTTTGCTTCACTGGTTTAAAAAATGCAAATTGAATCACCTTCTATTACACACACCAACAATTTCTTATCGTTTTGTTGCGAAAACTTTCCATAGAATCTATTGCACAACAACAATTGAGATTTAAAATTGTTTCGTTTAGTTCTTGTCTCCCTCTCTAATATAAAAATACACCCACTCACTGTATATATGAATAGTTAAGAGATACCGGAATACAATTTCGTGCACTGATTACAACGTAGAGAAGTTCAGTGGTTGATGAAAATGGTCTTGCGAAAGTGCAAATGCAAATTATTGTAGCTTTTGTTTGCAATCCAACAACAAAATGCACAGAATTGCACTTGTTTTGATCTTGCCTTTGCACGGTACTAAAACTATAATACTAAAACATACTAAGCTTTATCTGCTACGTGTATTGAGGTTTGCATCCGTGAACAGCTCGAACAGCTAATATTTGTAAACGATAATTTGGATTCGTCAAATATTTATACTAATGTTGCAATAAAATGTTCCTTTACACTTCTTCATAGAAATTTAACATAATTTAACATAATCAAACACCTTTTTGTAAAGTTTTACAACCAATAATTCTGTATATCAGCTGTTACCTAATTTGCATCTAGTATTGCAAAGTTGCCTACAATACCGATCACTGTCAATGTCAAAAATTATTGCAATAATAAACAGTTGCATCCTAAAACGCGCCAATGACTGAATACTGCTAATAATATGAATATATCTAGATATATAGTCGTATGTGTGTATTAAAAGATACATACGGATGTATCTCTAAACAAATCCATATGGAGTTAATTTTAATTTCTTAGTTGGTTTATGTTTAAACATGCAAAAAAAAATCTTTAATAGAATGAATCTTGTAAGTCTTAAAAAAGATTTTGAATTATCTTAAAGGATAAATATTTTAAATTTAAAAAACATTTAATAGAATTCTGCACTAGAAAGAAAAGCTTACGAAAATTATGACACTCTTTCAAGAATGTATCCAACTAAAATTTCCCAAGCTTTTTTCTGAAACTAGAATTTCTATGTTTTCGAATTTCGACCAATTGGCAATAACAGTTCGAATTTATCTTTATATTTATGTTAATGAGATTTATTTTGCAATTTACAGCTACTCAAATTTAAGAAACATATTAAATGCCTATCACACCCGAGGGGACCGAAGTTAAAAATTTTTAACACCTGCGTTATATTTCGTTGCCCTTAACCAACATTTGCGGAAGAAAAACCTTTGTTTTTAAACTTATTTATTTATTTTAAGTTATTAACTTTTGGTGACACAAAAAATATCACCTTCTGAAAAGGTGTATCTATAAAATGTCTTGCCAACCCTGTAATATTGACCAGATCAAAACAGAATTTATGGAAAAGTGAAATGCTCGGTTTTTAACAGCTGACAAAAAGTTTGTTTTTCTTCATTATAGCAAATTTTTTAGCGCTTTTTATGTAAATCACCGATATTTTGTGTTTTTTTTTTTACCGATTTAGTGATTTCAAATAAATTTTCGGGCTTGTTTTTAATTTTGCAATTTTTCGGAACCTAAGCAATTTTCGCAATATATAGAAGCAATTTTGTCCTGTGCGTTTTCTGATAACTTACAGCTTTTGTTTTTATAAATTTTTAATAAATATAAGACTTTGCTATCGTGCCGCTGTTAGCAAATTTTTGCTACTCCCTATAGTTTAAGGGCCCTTTAATTAATGTTATGGCTCTTTTGAAACATTAAAAATTTTCACGAATTTTGCCTATTTTTGCAAACTTTTCCGAATTTTTTCGTAGCTTTGTTGCTCCTTGAGAAATCATCGCCAGTTAAAAAAAGACCCATATATAAGCTAAAGTCTCTTATTTTACAGGGCACTATCAATACTGTCGATTTATACGGTGCGAAAAGTGCAATCAATGCTTTATGCCATTAGTAAGTCTGAATTATTGAGAATAAAACATGCCTCTGTTTTAGAGAACAAAACATTTTTAAGAAACTAACAACAAACTGCAGTTTCTTTAAACGTTGCACATAGGAATTTTTGGCCAATCTACCCGGACATTAGGCAAAAAAATTAAATTTCAAAAATGTAAAAATTTAAGTACGCACCTCGACATACAACAAAATTCTGTATCGTATAGTGAATTTTGAAGTCTTTTGCTTGAGATTTGTGGTTTAACAGAGTCCAAAATTTAGGAAAGTTGAGTAAATTGCATGCGTCTTCATTGACTTTTTACGGTTTTGAGAGGTTTACAAAATTCTATTGTTTTGTGGGTAAGCGAATAAAGATTTTACATTGGTTTTTTTTTCTGCGAAAGACTAATTAAAAGCTACTTATTAAAATGTATATATTATTATATAAATATACTAGCATATACCCGCTACTTTGGTAGCGTCTCCTTTTTCTCGGTGGACATATTTTTGTGCCAAAGTTTATTTTTCTGGGTTTAAACTTGTTTAAATTCTAGCATTTAACCCGATACTTTAGCAGAACCAAAAAGCTAAAGAAAAATATCAAACTTCCCGTATTTCCTTTTTTGGTTACTATATTTTTCCCCCATAAAAGTATCTAAAATTTCAGTATTGTAGTGGCAGCCCATAATTTAGTACGAATATGTCAATGAATGGAGGAAAATGTTTTGTAAAAAAAAGTACCAAAAATAGTTACGATTTTCACCCCTTAAATGTTCGAGTTTCGAAAAAGTACCATATTCGTATACGAATGTGGTATTAACTTTGTTTCTATGTTTATTGGTTCAAAAGTTAGATGGGGTGGCAAAAAAGTACTAAAATTCAGATTTTATCCGTTTACTCCCTAATAGGGCCGAATTTCAAAAAATTACCAGACACCTGTCCGCTTATTTTTCTAAAGAACAACGATAAGTATTAAATTTATTTTGCATCTCTTTTAGTTTTGGAGATATAAGGTTACCGAATTTTGCCGTTTTTAACTTTTTTTACCCCCTAAACATTCGAATTTCGAAAAATCCCGTCTTAGTGGATCGATTTGAGGAGTGACCAATCGTTAGTCCAAATTTCAATTTTCTAGTGTCAGCGGTTCGGGCTGGGCGGTGATGAATGTGTCACTCACTCATGAAACTCTTATATACATATATAGATATATAAAAATTTATATAAAAAAAAACGATTTTTTTGTTCACTTTTTTGTAAAAAAAAAAAACAAAATAAAAGGTTTTTGAAACTGAAGCTGGTTGCGTTTTTAAAAATGTTATACATAACGATAAAATTTGAAATCTCAACTTTTAAATTCAAAACAAATGTTGCGCGTTTTTGCGCCATTTTGTGATGATTTTTTTTCAAAATTTCACCTTTTTTCTGTGTTTGCTCATCTTGCATAGGTACATATGTATGATAGAAACGCTTTCGTCAGTCATAAAATTTTTTGGTTGTACTTAGATGTTTTTTATTTAAATTATTGGCTGTAGGAAATATCGCCCAAAGAAAAATGGCCCAAAAACAAAAATGAAAAATCGCCAAAAAAAATTGCATGTAAAATTGGGCCTGATTTCATATGAAAAATGGCCCAACATTTTTGGGCTATTTTTCGTTATTGTTGGGTGATTTTTCGCTTTTGAAATTGGGTGATTTTTCATTATGAAAAATCGCCCAAAAATTGTTATATGAAAAATAGCCCATTTTTTTTGGGCCATTTTTTATTTTTAAAATTCTTCCAAAATGTTACATAGTATTCATTATCATTATAAAAATAACGGGACATATTGTAAAAAATTTCAAATGCATTGTATGCTTTATCAATTCCCCCAACACAGCATTATTTGAAATGCTGCAATGAATGTGTGATTAAACTGCAGGCACAAAGTTTGGCGGAGGGCTTAAATGAGTATTACTGTCCATACTGCCGAACAGCTGTTGAAGGCACAATGCAAATTTTTACATAAAACTTATATTTGTATATAACTAAATTTATATGAATAATAAACACTTTTTTGCAAATTGAGTAATTTTCAATTTTTTTTTTTTTTTTTCTTTTTGGAAAAAATTCGTTTCTGCTTTTTGGGTCATTTTTCATTTCCTTTTTGGGCCCTTTTTCGTTTTTTTTGGGCAAAATTTCGTATTTACCTTTTTGGGTCATTTTTCATGTTTGGTTGGGCGATTCTTCGTTTGGGCGATTTTTCATTATTTTTTTTGGGCCATTTTTCTTTGGGCGATATTTCCTACAGCCTAAATTATTACATCTAAGACTAATATAACCTGTGTAAGAAAAGGAATGTGCGAAACAGTAACTGCCCATTCACATTATACGATTTTTGTCGTTGCGATTCTTACTTTATTGGCAAGAGGGGTGGGAGGAATTATAAGGGGTACAGAAGCGAGTGTACTCTTCGATTCGTTTTGTTCATTTATTCGTTCTTTCAATTTTTTCTCATTTGATGAAAAATGTATTAAGGTCGTTACGACAAAAATCGAACAATGTAAATATGAGACCGACTTCAAAGAGGGAACGACAATAATCGCAACGACAAAAATCGTATAATGTGAATTGGAACTAAGTAACCCTACAAGAAATGAATGAGTGAATCATCATATTGTTCACGTTGCTGTTAATAAAACTTGATTTTCTATAATTTCTTCCATCATTTTCTTAACAGCAACGTGAAAAATATGGTGATTCGCTCATTCATTTCTTGTAGGATAACCACCTGTGCAGCAGCTAAATGAGAAGAAGAAAATATTTTGGCAAAATACTGTTCACCTATTCGCATCAGATTTGTAAAAGAAACTGTTGATGTAATCCAAGAAGAAATTGACTATGTACAAGATGCTATTAGTACATTACAAAACACTAATTTTTTAATGAAAGGAAAGTAATATTGTTTTTACAATGATAGATGCAAGAGTATGTATTGCCACAACACAGACGAAGTATATATGTGTGGGGCTACTTCAAAAGAATTTAACAATTTGAACATCAAAAGAGATATAGAAGTAAAAGCACTTTCTTACGGATTATCTTCTTTGCACGCCAGACTTCGTCTATTTAAGAGCATATTACACCTGTCGTATAAGCTCACAGTGAACAAGTGGCAATTAAGATCGGATGAGAACAAAACTACTGTTAAGAGAGGAAAAAAATTATTCAACAAAAATTTAGAAGAAAGTTAGGGCTAATAGTGGATGTACCGAAGACTGGATTTGGAAACAGCAACGATGGTAACACCAGCAGCATATTTTTTTCCAATTATGAATTAGCTGCAGAAATAACTGGAGTTGCATTTGATTTCATCTACCGAATCAAAGTTATTATTGAAGTAATTGCAAGTGGTCACAAAATCAATTTGCACGAGTTTGCCAATTATTGCTTAGACACTGCAAAGCCTTACGTTACTCTAGATCCCTGGCATTCTATGACACCTACTATGACCAAGAAATTAATGCATGGCGCAACTGTTATGAGCGAAGCATTGTTGTCTATGGGGCCATTATGAGAAAAAGCGTCTAACAATTTCGGCTTTACAGGCAGAATTCAGTTTAACAAAGATATTATAAATAGACTTTTGCTCAATTATGACTTACTGATTACTAGCATATAAGACCAATTCCAAAAAAAAGTCACTACGCTTTTCAAAAGAAGCAATTTCTTTTATGCTTCCACCTGCACTTGACTATATAGAGAATTCAGTTTCGGAAGAGGACTTTGAAGAATAATCATCTTAGTGCAAAAGAGAAGTTGTTTTAAATAAATTAGTTGTTATTAATTTAAATAAATTTTATTGTTACTATTATAAAAAAGAGCAATTCCATATGAAAACGATCAAAATTGGCAAATTTTTGGACGACCCCTCTCCGATTTTAAAATAAATAGTCTCAATCGATTGCCCAGCAAAAAATAATGTACCTACATTTTTTTTTTTTATAGTGACTGGTTTAGTGGTGGTGTACACCACTGTCATGTGACAAAATTGAAGAATTCTTCATAAGGGACCTCATTGAAAGTTGTTTTAAAAAATAACTACTAAAGCGATCGCAACGAGTGATAGCTCGTTGGAAAGGTAAAGGTAAGAATCAGGCTTTAATTGAAAAACAAAATTTTTCTAATTTTTCTTAGAGAATTTACCTTTAAATTTTCCCATGAAAATTAAATTTTCCGATTTTCCACAGAAGCTCCTAAATTTTCCGGCTAATTTTTTTTTTTTGGATTCCTCATAATTTTTGCTTTAAGAATCAGCAATAAAAAAATCGGCCCCGACTCCTTGTTTGGACAGGAGAAGAGCATTTAAGAGACCACCTTGTTAAAAATACATTTTAAAAATTACACTGTGCATGAAATTGACACGCTGAATCCAGTGGTGCCCGCGGTTTTTTCAGATTGGCTCTGGTTTTCGAGATATACCGTTATTTCGAAAATGGAGGAGGTTGCTCAACATATATTCGCGTAACTCAAAAACGGTTTAGTTTATTGAAATTACTAAAAAAACCGAAATTCCGCAATCAAATTTCATTTCAGAAAAGTTAAACTCGTTTTTCTAATATGAGTAGTCGTTATTGAAACATAATTTTTTTTTTGAAAAAAAAATTAATTTTTTTATCAAAATTTCGAAATTTTTGTTTTTTAAAAATTCATAAAAAATTAAAAAATGCAGCTAGGCTTCTAATTTTTTGCAGACTTATAAAAAACGAAGCTACAAACAAAATAAGCCATAAATGATTAAAATCTGTTTGCAACTTTTGATTTTATTCACAAAAGTCGACAAATTTTTCATTAATTTAAGAATTTCCCTTAGGGGGAAATTTGTCGACTTTTGTGAATAACCTAATAATAACCTAACCTTTCCAACGAGCTATCACTCGTTGCGATCGCTTTAGTAGTTATTTTTTAAAACAACTTTCAATGAGGTCCCTTATGAAGAATTCTTCAATTTTGTCACATGACAGTGGTGTACACCACCACTAAACCAGTCACTATAAAAAAAAAAAAAAATGTAGGTACATTATTTTTTGCTGGGCAATCGATTGAGACTATTTATTTTAAAATCGGAGAGGGGTCGTCCAAAAGGTGATCGCTTTCATATGGAATTGCTCAAAAGTTATAATTACGAATAAATTAATTCCGGTCATGAAGAAGTCTTTTAGCTCAGAAGAATATTTAGTATATATTTTTGATCTGTACCAAACGCCTTTTCAAGAAATTCAAAATTGCAATGCCCGAAATTTCGAAAATCCCTTTTACATACATTGCACGAACTTTTGGTATTAAAATATCCCTAGTAAAATTTGATGCAGAAAATATTCGTGGAACATTTCAATCCTTTAAAAATAA
Organism: Pollenia griseotomentosa; assembly: GCA_963931875.1. Taxonomy (NCBI): domain Eukaryota; kingdom Metazoa; phylum Arthropoda; class Insecta; order Diptera; family Polleniidae; genus Pollenia; species Pollenia griseotomentosa. Next base: position 138,906,744 of record OZ007562.1, read on the forward strand.
TCCCTTAAAATGAGTGTTAGAGGGTTTATATATTCTATGAAAAGAATCTACACACAATTCTACAGAAGAGATATGAAATAGTATTTTAGCTCAGAAGTACATTAAGTATATATTTTTTGACTTATACCAAACGCCTTTTCAAAATCTTTAGGGGATATTTCGGGAACCTGAGCTAACTTTTCAAAACCCTTTAGCAGATTTGCTCTACCAATAGTCTAGTTTCATTTCGCATTGCAAGTATTCAGGCTGGCGGCGATGACCCGAATTTCGGTGCACTGTGATATAAGCCAACTAGGGTTGCCAGACGGCCTGGATTGTCCAGTTTTTTTATTTTTGTCTAGCTACCAGCTCAAATACATTTTGTCGTGCACAAATAATTTAAGATTTTCGGATAGATATTAAATAATTTAAAAAAATCTTCTCCAGTAAAATTCGTGTTTTCGCGCTTAAGATTATTTCACAAAAAAGTAGATTTTGAACTTGTTTGTTACTAATGCCCTTTTTGATTTTAGGTCACAATATGTAATATGACATAAAACTGAGTTTTTATTGTTACGTTTCCTCGTTTTTTTTTTTTGATGTTATTGTCAAATTTTATTTTTTTTTTTAACTTTTTAAATTGTCCAGTTATTTTTACAAAATCCAGGTGAATTTCTTACATTGTCCAGTTATTTGAATATTGGTTTCTGGCAACCCTAAAGCCAACTCATATTGTCAGATCATCTTAATTGATTTTGACAAAAGACTGTAAAGTACATACTTGTAACTTTTGGTTTTTTGATTTTGTTTGATTACAAGGGGGTTTTTTTTTTGTTGTTTCAACTAAAGCTCATATGTGAAATTGATTGACACGACAGACCAAATGAGCAATGCAATGATACAGTTGGCTAGCAATCATACATCTCTAAACACAGGGTACTTATTTATTTTTATCTATGTGCACGTTTTAATGACAATTTGAAATGGGCCTTTTTGCCAACTCATTTATTTGTTTGTCCACCAGAAGAAGCGGAAGCAACCTCAACAAAAACAACAACCATATTAAATCAACCACTTAAAAGAAGTTAAAAGGCAATCATGTATGTGTATTTGATGTAGTGTGTTTAACTCTGATTAGACTTATATTTTTGTTGTAGATTTTGTTGTCTTTATTGTTTAGTTTTATTTTTTTTTTTTTTTTTGCTTAAGTTGTTTCTTGTTTTGTTTTGTCTCTATTTTTTACAGAAAGGACTGAGGTCAACTAAATTGTATTACTTTCTGTGTTTTAAGCATTACTCGTTGATATTCTATATTAAACAGGATCTTCTACGTTGTTTTCTATGTTATCTAATAACTGGTCGATTATTTTTATGGCTTAGAGAAAATTTTCGATAATAATGTATATTTTTTGGAAAATTTCGATAATTTTCTATTTTATAAAGAAAATGTTAAAAAAATTTAGGACAACAAGGTTGTATTTGCACCAGTGTTGCCAATTTAGCCATTTAGTGTCTAGATTTAGCCATCTTTTACCTTGTTTAGCCATTAAAAAATGAGTTTAGCCATTAGCCATTTTTCAACTTGTTTAGCCATAAATTTTTTTTGCCGTTTTTCTTTAAAAATAATAATTTTATTTTCTTATGAAAATTTATAAAAATAAAATAGTTAACAAATAAAACGAATTTAATTTAAAACACAACATTTACAAATGCTGAAAATCGCTTTCAACGATGATAATGATGCATCTTTCAAAATTAGGGAACAGTATTCCAATATTAAAATTTGAAAATGGATCAATACAGAATTTTGATATTTGATATTTATTATTCTTTCACCCATACAACAATATATACAAAATATTTTAGATTATAGTAGGGACAACAGGTGTAATACAAATAAATGTTTTTAAGATGGTACTTATTATTTTATATAAACCAATTACAAAAAGTGCTGAGTAAAAAATAAAAAAAGGAATTTCAATAATATTTAAGACGAATTGAAATTTGAATTTACTATAAAGTTGCTCTCACTTCTATGGTTAAATGATGAAGTAGAGAGGGTAATTTAGCCAAGTAAACATAGTTTAAAGTAATTTTAGAAAAAGGTTACATTTAACAACCGTTAATTCGATTTTATCAATTAGGAAAATATTTTTACCTTGACAATAAAATATATATATCCACACCACAATAGCGGACGAGGTACTTTGCATTTTGGCTGATGTGTGTAACACATTCAAATATTGACCCACCTTTAAGTATACCGAACGATTCAAAATCACTTTCTGAGTCGAATTAACGATGTCCGTCCGGCAAGATGTCTGGATGGCAATTTTGGAGAAAATTTTATTAAATTTGGTAAATATGTTCTAATGTGGTATGGGGTAGAATATAGTGGGTTCGAACGACTACACTTTCTTATATGTTTTTATACCCTCCACCACAACTAGTTGTGAAGAGGGTATACTGAGTTTGTCATTACGTGTGAAACTGTTTTTAATTTTCATCTAAGACCCCCTAAAGTATTTATGTATACTATGAGTAATTCTAATTCTCCATCTGTCTGTCCGTCTGTTGAAATCACGCTCACTTTCGAACGACTCAAAAGAACAGAACGATATTGTATCAAATTATTTCTAGTTCTCCTAAGCAGTTTGAAAATGAAACCCAGCAACATCGATAGTTATGATCAGGGAAACCAAAAATATGCAATTGAATGTTTTTCCTTGTGGGACCAATGAAAGCAGAAACAATATATTTATCCATTTTAGAACTTTTTATGAATTTTGGCATCGATTTGTTAGTGCATATTTATGCATATTTTACCGTTTGCAGCAATTTTTTATACCCTCCACCACAATTAGTTGTGAAGAGGGTATATTAAGTTTGTCATTCCGTGTGAAACTTTTTTATTATTCATCTCAGACCCCATAAAGTATATATATTCTGGCTGCTTGAGTAATTCTAAGTCGATTTAGCCATGTCCGTCTGTCTGTCCGTCTGTCCGTCTGTCCGTCTGTCCGTCTGTCCGTCTGTTGAAAACACGCTCACTTTCGAAAAACTCAAAAGAAATAAACAAACTAGGTGTCAAATTGCTTGTAGTTATCCTAAGCAGTTTGGGATTGAATTTCAGCAAAATCGGTTCAGTAGGACCAGAGCTATGAATCAAAATGTGGAACCACCACCTTCAAAAACTTGATAATTTTGTTACAAAAACTAACATAAATGATGCAAAAATGCACGGACTGACATAAGATTTTGCACAAGTCCGTTTTATTCGACTAGAAATGACACTGTAAAATTTCGCGAAGGTCGGTCCATAATTTACCCTAAGCCCCATATAAACACTACTCCCGGAAAACAGTTTAGTCTCCTAAAACCATAAATAATAACAAATCGTCACAGTTTAAGATAATAATAATAAAAAGACATCATACAGATATTACTCCTTAAACATTCGAACTGTCGGTGGAGGGTATCAAAGATTCGGCACAGCCGAATATAGCACTCTAACTTGTTTTTGAATAATTTAGTTAAAAGAGCTTTTTTGCTGCATTTTTTAAGTTTTTAATTTTTTTTTTTTATTATGCCTTTTTGAGGCATATTTTATAACATTTTTTAGAAGTCTGCAAGAACTTTCGCAGCAAAAAAAAAATATTTTTTTTTGCAAGATTTTGGCTTTTTTGTTTTAAATATCTATCTGCATATCCAACGTGTTGCTTCAATTTCGCCAACTATGAACATTTAATGTTAACTCGAAAATTGTAAGACAAAGGCTGGTTGTCATTAAAGAAAAATGTTATTTTAAACTTTAGAATATTATGTATAAGCACAAATCAACTATTTATGTTCATGGCAGTGTGTGTAATACATAGAAATCAGGACCAATCCTTCAGTATATCGATTGATTTAGAATCACTTTTTTAAGTGACCTAGCGATTACCATCCGTCCGTCTGGCTGGTTGCCTGTCCATGTCAATTTTGTGTGCAAAGTACAAGTTGCAATCTCGTAGATGATAATTTGTTCAAATTTGGTAAGCACATTTTATTTGTAGTAAAAACGAAGTCTATGTAAATGGTGAGAATCGGTCTATAACTTTACATATTCCCCATAAAAACTTCTTTCCAAATTAGACTCTTTGTGTCCGTTAACCATCTTATTATGTTGGTATTTAGATTAAATTCGCCCCAAAAATATTTTACAGCAAATCAAATTATTTTCGAATCAGTTCACTTTTGCCCAAAGCTCCCATCTATAAAAAGCTTTAACTTCCTTTAAAATTTTAACATTAATAATCAATTTAGGGACCGTCCCTTAAATCCCTTAACGACAAAAAATCTGATATGCATGTTCATATCTAGATAGTATTCTGTACGAAAAACTCTTATATGAACTTTAACCTCTTAAGATAGCTTTGTTTTTTTACCAGATTACTGCTTATCGTTTCCAAATAAGGTAAAATCTCGAAAACTCGTCTGTAAATGCTTTTGGGCCATTATTTTAGGATTGTTTTTATTAAATGAAGTTGTTGAATATTTTGTATTTAAACTAGCAATTTTTGAATTTTTTTGAGGCATATTATTAACAATTTTCATGGCACCTGAAAGGTTTTACTGCATATTTAATGCGCATAAAACGTGTTTTTTAGAGCATATTTCTGGTTTTCCTGGTTGTGATTAAAAAAGTGGAGCAACCACCCTAAAAATTGACAAATTGTTACAAAAGCTAGCATACATGGTGGCGGAATACACATGTTGATGTGAGATTTGCACAAATTCGTAATAGAAATGATTTCAGGAAATTTCGTGAATATCGGTCCATAATTTACGATAGACTCCATATAAAGCCCACTCTCAAAAAACACTTTAGTTCGACTAAAACTGTAAGGAATAATTCTATTGTAATAAATTTTGGTCTGTTACAGTTTTATATGAGTAGACATAACACTGTAAAATTTCGTGAAGATTCTAGCTGTCGGTGGAGGGTATCAAATATTCGGTACAGTCGAATATAGCACTCTTATTGTTTATCGTAGATTTGGACCTTCAACATATTTAAAACTAATAGACACAAGTGATTCATATGGGATGAACAATAACGACATCGAATTTATCGATGACTTATTTTTTAAATGCTAAAATATTCATTTACGTTTATTCTTATGTAACAAATTGGTCTCAACTTACAATTTCTTTGTAAAACTTTTTTATGAATTATTTCTGTTTTGTTATCGAATTTAAATGTGTTTTTATTAAAAAAAAGTTTTAAGCTATTTTTTAGCCATTTTTTGGTTTTTTTTAGTTTAGTTTTTCTTTTTAAAAAGACAAATTTTTGGCATGGCAATACATAATGGGATTTAAAGGCCTAACCAGAATAACAAGCTTGAGCTACTGTCAAAAATTAACGAAATTAAAAAAAACAAAATAAAAAACATTGATTCCGTACAAGATGTGCGATCAGTTTCGCACTTTGCTTAAGCAAATGACAGTTCCTCAAAACTTAATAAAAAGTTTTCTTAATTTAATTGTATTGGCACATTTGCTTAAGTCACCTCTGCACATTTTGGTTAGGCCTTTATTTTTGGAAATGATGTAGTATGTGTTCTAAGTTCAGAAACGTCGCCTTTAGAAATTCATTTAACGAATTTCAACCCCTTATTACATCTTTAAGCTACATTATTTTATTTCTCGATTTTTTTCCTTTTCAAACACTTTAAAATCTCTTAGTTGATTTCAAAGCATAATTTTACATTTTATTTTCTTGATCTAACAAGTAAAAATCCCTAAAGAATTCCAAACGTTCGTTTTGTGTAACAACTTTTTAATATTCATATTTACAGCTCATAAAGCAATTTTGTTAATTCAAAATGTATTTTCGTGCTGTCTTTTAGTAGAGAGCTTGTATAACTTCCCCTGCCTGCTGTTTTCTTTGTCGAACATTTCGGTTTCAAAATTGTTTGTTTATTGCCCGCTTTTGCGTTCTTTCTAAGGTTAATGCAACATTTCATTTTCTACCGCACAGTTTTCTTTGGTTAAAAATAACTTAAGCTACGGTCAGATTTATCAAATATTTGACGAAACAAACGGGACCAGCAACCATAACTAAAAAATCATTTCGCTTAATATCAATATTTATTTTGATTAAAATACCACATCTTAAAAAAATTGTTTTTTGCTATGTCTAGTAGTATAAATAGTTTATTTTGTAATATTAAGACCATTTTAAATCTCACTAACTATTAACAAAAGTAGGGGTTACGCTTATTTGATCAAATATTTAATAAGTGTGGCCATAGCTTTAGATGTATTTCCTCGATGACTGCTTGTTCCAAACTTATAAGATCTTCAATAACGATTCTGACCACCAACCCAATGAAAAATTTCTTTATTTCGCGAAGCACTTAAGGTACCATTTTAAATGTAAGCGCATATTTATACGCCACGGGATAAGACAAAGGAAGTTAAGTACATGAACACTTAACAAATTTTATAAAAAAAAAAAATATAGCATATAAATGCTGCTCTTACTACGAAGCAGGATGGTAAGGGAGAATATTAAAGAATACCTTTAGCAACAAAAAATTCAGCGTGTAAAGCACATTTTTAAATATGGTCATCTCAAACAAAACTATTTCTAAAGAAAATTTTAAACATATTCCCCGTAATTATAAATGATTATTAAATTTAACAAACGTTTATTAAGGAGAATTTTCATACAAAATTTGTTTTGTAAACCTTTATTAAATTTAAAATTTGCTTTATAAATACAGGCAATTATGTTTAATATAACCATATTATAGTCACCTACAACCATATTATAGTTAAATAAATCCTCCATCAAGAAGCCACAACCATATTATGGTTACCTCTAAACATGTTATGGTTAAATATGTCAATAATTTGTTTTAAAACTGACAATAGTATTTTCCTCTTTCCCAAGAGCAACATGTTTTGGTTAAAAACCAACCATGCTATTATAAGTGTTAAACATATTTTAGTTATTATTAACCATAACATGTTCGGAGGCAACCATAGTATGGTTGTGTCTTCTTGATGGAGGACTAATTTAACCATAATATGGTTGTAGGTGACAGTTTAAAATGTTTTTTGCTGGAGGTGACCATATTTAAATATGTTTTTTCTCTGGGTATGACCCTCACCAGTTGTGGTACTCGCCATATAAAATATATGTCTTTCTTGAGCGAAATGGTTAGCGAGACTTTTACAAATCTTCCTTACAAACCTGGTTTGTTCGAAGCTCAATTTTTATTGGGTTGGTTCTTTTGGCAATTAAAATCGTGGTAAAACTATTTAAAAATATAAAAATTGATTAGTTGATAACATTTTTTTATATATATAGTTATAGTTGAGTACCCAGTAAAAACTTCGCTTACTTTTTCAAAATGAATAGCTTCTTAAACTCATTATTTAGTAGCTTTCTTCTTTAACTATATCTATAAAAACTTCTATAACTACTTTTTTCTGGATGTATTAAGGTAAGAAAATAATGGCTTGCTTTTGAATGCGTTCATTTTGGGACATCCCTTGTAAAATTCACTGGTTCTTTCAGTAGAATTGTAAGTAGTGCTCTTATGCTTTTCTGATTACTCAACACATTATTTTGTAGGCGAAGTTTTTACTGGGTAATAAGATACTTATTTAAGTCATTAAAACAACGTACAATATTGACCACTACTGAAATAACCACTAGGTAAAGCCCTTATGACACTACATTTTTTTTTTCATTGTATTGATATAGAATTGATAGAAAGAAACAGTAAATGTTAGAAAGAGCAAACTTAAAAAAATGTAAACAAAGTTTTTTTCTTTTATTTAATTTATTATGAAAACATAAAAACAAAGTAAACAAAAAGCGGTAAATCGCTTAACTTGCCAATAAACCGCTGATTCAGCAACACTTTTAATAAATATTTCAAGCTTGAAATTTCAATTTTAAGTTGAACAATTTTTAATTTTTTTTGATAAAACTTAATTTTTTATCGATAACTTTAGTAAATTTTTGCCATTTATCTTAATACAGCTTAACTCTTTGCCCTTGGTAAATTTTTCTATTACATTATATTTGTACTGTTCACCAAAACTTGAACAATGCATTAAAAATGTAGCGTCATAAGGTCTTTAGGCAACTGTTTTTGAAAAAGTTTCAAGACAGTTGGTTCTATTTGTGCAATATAAAATTTTGAATCAGAGCAACATGGTTCTATTTGCAATTAAAGTTTCAACATATAGGCTTTCTAAGTTAACAGGGTTCTATCAGTCAGAAAATTGTTAACTGAATCTCAAACCAAAAACGTGTAGTTAGAACCTAGTTATAAAGAATATCTCAGTGACTTCCTGACTTCCTTCACGTGAAAATTAGAACAATATTTAAAGAAATGGAAAATTTAGTTTCCTACATCTATACGTATTTTATGTTAAAATATTTCTATAAGCAACATTTCAAGATTTTTATATTTCTCCAACACATATGTATATGTTTTGACACAGTGCACTAGCTACCGTCCCTTTAAAAGGACACCCGTTTTCGGGTAAACTCTAAATTTTAGGAAAAAAACTTGCTTAAAATAACACTTTTAGATACTTATGCAGATTTAAGTTTCGAAACAAAATTTTAATTTATCATTATTTTATAACACTACGCAACATATGGGAAGTTTTTTTTTTACCTGAATAACCACTATATTTTTTTGATCCACTGTAGTCACTTAACTGCAAAAACATCAGTTTTTAAAATTCTATGGTAAAGTTTTTTTTTAATTGTTTTTCTAAAATTTGAGATTTTTGAAGAGGCTGCTCCATACATCTTATCGTTACTTTGGAACGACTTACGCGAATTTGTTATGCAATCCGTCAAAACATTTTAAATTACGCCAGATTTAAGTTTATCAAAAATAATTTTTTTAATTTAGCCATTATTTTTTGACTTATTGAGGCCGAAGTGGCATAAAAATAATTTTTTTTTGTTTTTTTATAAAATTTTTGAATTCAAAAAATTCAAAAAAAATGGAAATCAACAAATTCTTACCAGTTTTAGTACTTTAGCTCAAAGCTGCATGTATAAGAAGTAAAAAAAGTTTTATTTCATGAAAATCCATGGACAAATTCCTGTTTTATTCCCGATTAAGTAAAAGTACCTAGTTTTGACCTTTTTTATCGCAAATTTGTCCAGAGCCAAAATCACAAAGTTTACTTTAATTATTTTTTCATAAAGCTGCATATAATAGAAATAAAATAAATATTGTTTCATGAAAATCCATGGATAAATTCGTTTTTTATTCCCGATTAAGTGAAAATACCTAGTTTTGACATTTTTTCTATCGCAAATTTGTGTAGAGCAACATGTTGCAACCATAAATAAACATGTTGCTCTACACAAATTTGCGATAAAAAATTTTAAAACTAGGTATTTTCAGGATTAAAAAAAATATTGTGTAATAAAAAGGTAAAACTTTGTGATTTTTAGCTCTGCACAAATTTGCGATTAAAAAGGTCAAAACTAGGTACTTTCAGTTTATCGGGAATAAAACAGGAATTTGTCCATGGATTTTCATGAAATAAAACTTATTTTACTTCTAATACATGCAGCTTTGAGCTTAAGTACTAAAACTGGTAAGTATTTTTTGAGTGTGCCTCGGTAGGCTAGCTGGTAGCGAGCTAGTCTATCAGCGCCGAGGTTGCGGGTTCGATTTCCGCCAGAGACTCTGGTTTCTTTCCTGCAGACAAGCATAGAGCTTCGCGGAATTAGCTTAGGAAAATAAAAAAAAAAAAAAAAATTTTTAAATTTTTTATGAATTTTTTGAATTCAAAAATTTCATAAAAAAACAAAAAAAAAAATATTTTTATGCCACTTCGGCCTCAATAACTCAAAAAATAATGGCAAATTAAAAAATGATGTGAGATAAACTTTAATCTGGCATAATTTAAAATGTTTTGCCGGATTGCATAACAAAATCGGGTACGTCATTCCAAAGTGACGATAAAATGTATGGAGCAGCAGCCTCTTCAAAAATCTCAAATTTTAGAAAAAAAATTTTTAAAAAAAAACTTTACCATAGAATTTTAAAAATGATGTTTTTGCAATTAGGTGACTACAGCGGATTAAAAAAATATAGTGGTTATTCAGGTAATTTTTGCTTGTTGCATAGTGAAATTAGCAAATTTTTGATAACTTGTGATTTTAATTTTTATTTAAAATGAAAATGTTGATGTTTAAATGTTTAGGATAAAATCCATGATTTTGAAAAATTTGGATGTTTTAAAAAAACTATAAGTTCTAACTTTTACAAACTTTCGATGTTTTAAAATAATTTTCGATCACTTTAAAAAATGTATAATGGTTGAGAAAACTATCATCACAGTTTAATTCTCTTCAGTCCTGAAATAATTTTAATTTAAAAAGTATATTTAACTTTATTTCAAATACATGTTGTTGTTATTTATTTGCTGATGGGTTGATTCCGACATGGGTTAAATGTAGGGTAGTTGGCTGGTTAGTTGATAGAATAGAAAAATGTTTTTCCTTTTTCTGCTTGTCATTTCGTTTGATATCAAAAGCCAATGATGAGCAGGACATGGACAATGATGAAGACGATGACAACTGTGTTTTTGTTGTTGGCTGGTGAAGCTGCTGCTGCTGCTGCTTTGTTTAACTAAAGAAAAACGTAGCATTTTGTTGTTGGTTTCATCTTTTTTTAAGATCTGCTGGGATTTGTTTTGTGGAACTAGATTTTTTCCGCTTGTTTGATTTGATGTTGTTTATGAGCATTTGTTTCTCAACTCTCGTTCAATTATTTATTTTTATCTTTTTGTTTTCTTTAATTTTATTTTAGTTTCCTTTTTTCCATTCGTAAGACACGAAAAAAAACAAACATGTTTTTGTTTCGAAGTAATCTGGGTTAAATACACATATAAATAAATTTATTCTAGTGAAAGAAGTATAAACTAAATAAACAAAGTTTCAAAGATGGAGTAATTTCCAAATTGAATTTTATGTTGTCATATTACAAAAAGACGAAGGTTTTACTAGAGACAAATTGTTTTCCTCAAGCAAAACAAAAACTAGCAAACAAACAACATAATTTTCAACATTGTTATCATTTTACGAGAATCACTTTATTTACTAACAAATCAATTAGAAAGTATAAAAAGAGCAACGAACTAATAATATTCTATGTAAAATCAGAATTTCCATGATCTTTAGCAGATTTTACTTTGGAGCAAACTCTGTGGTGCCTTCTCCACCTTAAGGTTAACATTGGTTAGCAATTTTGGAAAAAACTTGTTGAAGACAGCAAAACAGCAGATTCTTCGGTTTCTTTTACATCAGCAACAAATCTGGTAGTGGCTTCTTCAACTGGAGACAAGTATTCGTTAGCAAATTCAACATTACAGCAACATAACTATGTTTACGATATTTCAGACCACAAACAATACTGTATTCGTATCTAACCATTATCACCCAACTCAGCGGAATCCTCCGATTTAACTTCAGCAACAGCTTCGAAACAAACTCTCGTTTTCAGTTTTAGTAACATTATCTATCCTAAGGATGAACAAACATATTTTGTTTTCTCTGATGGCGGCAAGTACTATTTACCCAATAAAAAATTGAGTTTCAATCGAAGCAGGTTTGTTTCGCTTAACATTTCGCTTACGGAAGGAATGAATTTTATTTAAAGCAATACATTTTTGACACAAAAAAAAAACTTGTGAGTGTAAATATCAGCTTTGCACACTGATGGTTTTGTTACAGTTATTTTTTAGTATTATCCCTTCAAAATCTGCTTCGTGGCACTTGAAACTTTATTCTTTTTTTATAAAACATGTTCAGAGTTTTGTCACTTACCATACTGCATCTATGAATGTCTTATTGCATAGCGCATAATGGTGCGCGTATTTTTTCAAATGTACCATTAGTGCTTCGTAAAATGATAAATTTTTTGATTGAGTACCCAATTGAATAACATTTTAACAAAATCTGAAATTGAAGCGACGCGTCGCGAAGAACTGTGCAATATTTATATCCCTAATCATTTTATTTAGAGCTTGTTTTTGACTTAAAGATTAGCGTTTAACCCTAGTCCTTATACCAAACTTTTACTAACACCCTATTTTGTCAACATCCGGAAACGCTTAAAAAAAATACAATTTGTATTTATGTTCTTGAGCACAGACAAATTTGTTGTATCGTTACTTTATCTGGCACTTTAAGTAAAGGTCCAATTAGACGTGACATAACCATAGGAAAACTGTATTACCATAACCACTGTATTACCAAAACGACATAAACATACCATACAAACCAATTGAATTTTGGTTTCTCAATTCGCGGTTACGGCTGTGGCATTATGGTTATGTCACGTCTAATTTGAGCTTAAGCTATGTAAGAAAATCAACAAATTTATTTTTACCATATAATAAAATAAAAAATATGTGAAAAGTAAAACAAAAAATATCAAATTATTTAATTTAAGCAATAATTTTTTTTCTTCTTCCGTATTGATTTTTATTTAGTTTTTCTACTTCAAGGAGAATTAACCACAGGTGGTGTCGAAACGGCATTTGATTTTAACAGTTCGAGCTTATTTGTTTTGATTTGTTAAGGGCATAATAAGCCTCACAAATGACTTGGTTTGTACAAATATTTTGTGTTGTAAATTGGGGTGTTTGCTGTTTGGACAAACGTTTGAAGCAATGTTTGCAGAAATATTAAACATTTTTAATATTTGGCAGCCATGTTGGATATTTGTCAAACTTTTTGTGGCGTCTAATGCAAATTTTTTTTTTAATTCCCTAATCTAATCCGCGAAGCTCTACGCTTGTCTGCAGCAAAGAAACCAGGGTCTCTGGCGGGAATCGAACCCGCAACCTCGGCGCTGATAGACTAGCTCACTACTAATTAATTTGAAATATTAAATTAAATTTTTTTAGTAGTGTTGCTTGCCACAAAACAGCTCGTTGTTTAAATCACTTTTCACTTCAAATTTTTTGCCTTTATTTTATAATTTCTTTTCCGTTTAAAGCAAAATGCAACAAAATTGCCGCAGCACTATCGGCAACTGCATTCGTTGAAAACAAAACAAAAATGACAATTAATTTTTGTAATGAGAATATTTGTGTTGTTTATTGGCAAACCACAAACGGAAACAATGTTTGTGTTTGCCAAGCATTTTGTGTGGTTTATTATGCCCTTTAGTGTTTTGCTAAGAATGGTTGACATTTCGAGCTATAAGCACCAACAATGCATTGCAAAAAACCCAATGTTGTTTCTTTTGTTTTTGGATTGTTGTAGTTCCGACACCACCTGTAGTTGAATTTGCCTTGTTCTACTTTAATAAAATTTGTCATTCACTTTGTTTGATGCCATCAGCGTTACCGTTAGGAATTTTTAAAAAGTCGCACAAAAAGTCGTTTTATAAAATTAAAGTCGCAGAAAAAAGTCGTTTGAGAAAATAAAAGTCGCACATCTTTTTTTTAAACTTTTTTATCAATAAAAAGTATAGCAAAACAAAAAAAAAAATTTAAACGAAACATTGAGTTGCATTTTTTTATTTTCAGAAGCCTGTTTTATATTATTAATGTGTTTTACCATGTCGCTGAAGATGATTATTATGTTCACCAAAAGCGGTTTACAAACACTGCAAAGGACCGCTTTGACCCCATGTCTTAGTTAAGCCAATTATACTTCAGTTCCCAGTCTCTCGAATGGCATCACCAAATATTTCGTTTCTTGGAAAGACCTGCAGCGATGTTAATGATGTTAATCTCCTTTCATTGACTCGGCGGCTAAAAATTATTTTGTAAAATTAACACTGCAAACACCACAATTTTTTATTTAAAAGTGCATTTTTTGCTAAAATTATTCTTTGAAACTTTGTAAACAAGACAAGGCTGCAAAAAAGCAACAAAATTGTTGCCAAAAGAACAATTATCTTATTTTGACGATTTTTTTTCTTATAAAACTAATAAGAAAATTTATACTTTACTGTAATTGAAATGTTTTTTTGTGAAAAACTTTACAAAATGGGTTAAAGGTCGCAACAAAATTAAAAATGTCGCAAAAGTCGGTAATAAAAAAAGTCACAAAAAAAGTCGCTGGCCGCTAGTCGGGCAAACGGCAACTCTGGATACCATGAAATAAAGCCAGGTATGGGAGTTTTATTTTGAAGTGAACAAGTTGATTAGCAATTTTAACGTACTTTAAAAAATAAACTCAAATGAATAAAACATATTCCAGGCATCAAAATATTCCGACGTCGCACAATACTTTGATGTAGAAAAGCAATTTTGAAAAAATAGAAGGAGTTGACCCAGACAAATAATATTTCGCATGGAGTTATATTTGATAATAATAAACAAAATTTCATGTACCTCCCATATATCCTTAAAAAAAAAACAATTCGGCAACGCTTTTTATGTTGAATTGTTGAAAATTACCAAATCTATCGAAATATAATATTACAATTGATGTACCTAATTTTTTATAAATTCTAGCAAGGATTTTTCAATGATACAAACAATATAAATATTTCATAATTAAAATATTTCATGCAAAAATATAAAAAACAAGTACAATTTGGTGTTTCGGAAAAAGCACAAAAATGACACTTTTAAACTTAAAATGTGGTAAATTTTTTGGTTTACATCAATATTAAAGGCAACGGAGCATATATTCTTTGCAAAAACTGAAAAAATGGTGCACTCAGTTTTTTTTAAATTTAAAGTAAAAATTGACAAAATCAACCTGCATTTTTTAAGTCTATATAATAATGTCTAATAATAACACAGTACAAAAAAAATAGGAAAATTTTATCGTACTGAAAAATATGTATAGCTTTTAATCTAAAGTACCTACTAAATTATAAAAAATAATAAATGCGTTTTGGGCCCCTAAAAAAGATCATATATATATATAGAGATATATATAGAGGTATACCTCTAAGTTAGAACTAAAATGTGGTTAGTTTCTCTTTTGATTCTTAATGGCGGACACTGGGTTTATTAAACGACAGAAAAAAATTTAAATAAGTATTCACTCAGTTTTTATATTTGTTCATCAATAATTTTTTTTTACTTTTTTTTACATCAACATCAACAATAAACTGTGAGTTTATCTCTTCTTACATTCCCCACTACAATTGATTGAAATTCTTTCAACATTAATTGTAGTTATAAGTAGGTTAAGAAAAAACAAAATGCAAAAAAAAACAACTTGCAAAAGTATGTTGCCAGGTATGTTTTTTTAGGCCGTGCACTTGCCAGTTTATTATCAAAACTGAGAGATAAGCTCACTGTTTATTGTTGATGTTTTTGTTTAAACTTTGATATTGTTACAAGTAGAACTGTTGCTTATGATTCTTATACGCTTAATAGTTTTATTTGGTTTAATATCTTTAGTTTTTCTAAAATCTTTATGGATGAAGTTTCCTAATGATCTGGCCTAAGCAACCAGTGAAATGCGCATAGGAATAGCTTATTTAATTGTTAATAAAAAGAATAATAAAAAATGTAAAATTGTTTATTATATACTTTTACTGTACAATAAAATTAATTTAAATTAATTATTTCAGCTTTATGTCAAAAAACAACAAGAATGTCGACTAACACATCAGAATTCCCGATAACTTTTGATTAGATTTCTGTCAGATATCTATCAGAAATGCAGGTAAAAGACCCAAGATTTCCCACGACATGTCGGCCAGAATTCATATTTGGGTCAGAAATCGGACAGAGTTCGTATATGATTACGACATTTTTGTCGACGTTTTTCTCAGTTATCTGAAAGACGTCGTTCTATTTTGCTGGCTGGGTATTAATCATTATAAATAATTAAATTTTTGGTTTTTGTTATGACATTCTAAGAAGATTATTACAAATTCATTAATAAAATCAAACATTTCCAGGCCTAGTATAAATATAGCGACAAAAATACAACATTGTATACTAAGAGGATAAGGTAACGAATACGATGTTAACACGAGCTTGTGAA
Source organism: Pollenia griseotomentosa (assembly GCA_963931875.1). Classification (NCBI taxonomy): domain Eukaryota; kingdom Metazoa; phylum Arthropoda; class Insecta; order Diptera; family Polleniidae; genus Pollenia; species Pollenia griseotomentosa. The sequence goes on from OZ007562.1 coordinate 138,922,731, forward strand.
TTGGAAAATTTTTTAAAATATGTATCAGACATTAGAGCCCAAAACACTTTGAAACTTCTTTGAATTTCCTCATCGCGTTACAAGAAACTTCAAAAAACAAATCGGGTTCAAATTGAGGGGAATGTATTTTGAGAAACATTCGAGCTTACATTCTTTAGCATTTGTTTAAATCAGAAGGTTTTTTATGACAGTTGTATTATGTCAAAAAATTGTACTTTTTTTATTTCTGTTTTGATATGATAATACTTTTTAACGGCTCCTTAAATTGTTCACATTCGCTTTAAACAAAATATTAGATTCCTTGTTTTCACGGCAGTTTCTGCTATTTTATGACAAAAACTTTAAGTTGTCCGTCCATACAATAACGAAACATTATGAAAATATATTTTTTCTCGAATGGTCTGTTTTTTATGTGGATTTAAAATCAATTAAAGATTTGTTAATTTATAGATAACTGTCTAATGATTTCCTAAAAAAGAACAATTTGTAAAAAATACTTACGGAAAATACATATTGTCTAGATCGTAACTATATTTTTTCCATGAACTCAAGTATATTGACGATGAACTCTTCTGTATGTAAGGATATACATATATCTATTAAAACGCATTTGTATGTGTGGATAAGAATCTATACTGTTTAAGCTTAACAAAATACAACGGTACTTAAGCTTTCAAGTACCTTGTCCAATGAAATATGCACCTTTTGTTGTATGAACTTTTGCTTGCCAACTTGTTGCGTATAAGAGTAAAGTATAACCATTCATATATGAGAGATTATAATGTATATACAACACTTTATACAAGTTAATACAACATCTCATGCACATACATTCTTTACAATACAAGATAAGAAACAGTTAAAAAAAAACTTTGAAAAAAGTACAAATTATTAGCATTTGTTAAAGTTTAAACACCCGGCAAAGAAAAAACCTGAGCATGAAAAAAAGTTAAGTACTTATGCGAAAGTATTATTTACGAGAACGAATACTTTTTTGTATTTTGTGCAGCTCTAACTTGATTTATATTTGTTGGGAGTAACTTGACTTCTAGTCTGAATATTTAAACTTGTAAATTATAAACATTTTCACGGTCAAGTAGTTAAGTACGACGAGTGGCACATGATTTTATGTTAAACTTATTTGAAGTGGTAATAAAAGCCAACAGAAACTTTAAACATTTAAAGTGAGTTCTATTATCTTTGTGCAAAATTAACATACATATGTATTTTAAAGGTCTTAGTTTACTACAACAGGGTGGCGCAGAATAGGCTATATGGCTTTAATTACTTATAATTTTTTTACTTATTATTTTTTTTTTTTTGTTTTTTCTCAGCATTTTGCGAAGAAGATTTGTGAAATTAATTATGAGTAACTATACAATCGAACAACGAAAATGATAATTAAACCCGATCAGCTATATGGCTTGAATTCTTCTTAATTTTTTATTTATCATTTTTTCTTTCTTTCCAGCATTTTGTGAAGAAGACTTAGAGGTTTACTTATAAACAACTGTAAACTCGAACAAAAATGAAAATTAATGGAAAATATGCTAAAAAGAGATCGTATGTGCAAAGCAGAAAATGGACATCACTTACAGGATATCATTTTTCAAAGCTAATTGCAAAAAAACTTCCAATAATATACTGTATTAAAAACAAGTCAGAGTGTTATATTCGGCTGTGCCGAATCTTTGATACCCTCCACCGACAATTTGAATATTTCAGGAGTGATAACTTTATGATGTCTATTTATTATTAATTTATCTTTATAAAAACAGACATCAGCATTAAAAATGGTTGCGGCTTAGACCTATATTAATTATTGACCGACAAATGTTATTATGATAGCGTTATTAATTACGGTTTTAGGCGTACTAAACTGATTCCGGGAGTAGGGTTTTTGTGGGGCCTAGGGTAAATTATAAACCGATCTTCATGAAATTTCACAGCGTGATTTCCAGTCGAATAAAACGAACACTTGCAAAATTTTATATCATTTCGTGCATTGTTCAATCATTTATGTAAGTTTTTGTAACAAAATTATAAATTTTTTTAAGTGGTGGTTCCACATTTTGATTAATAGCTCTGATCCTACAGAACCCATTTGGCTGGATTTCAATCCCAAACTGCTTAGGATAACTACAAGCAATTTGACACCCAGTTTTTTATTTCTTTTGAGTTTTTCGAAAGTGAGTGTGTTTTCAACAGACGGACAGACAGACGGACATGGCTAAATCGACTTAGAATTACTCAAGCAGCCAGAATATATATACTTTATGGGGTCTGAGATGAATAATAAAAAAGTTTCACACGGAATGACAAGCTTAGTATACCCTCTTCACAACTTATTGTGGTGGGGGTTATAAAAAAATTATTATAATCGCATAAATAAAATAGTTATAAACCATTTAAACCATATAGTTAAACGTTGTTAAATAATTACAAATTGATTATTTAGAAGGTGTTTGTATGTATAGTCCTATTTAACCCTTTTGCATTAAATTTTTTATATTATACAAATGTAGTCTTGTTGGGTCTATGTGATCCAGCTGCATTTTTGGCCATAATTCTTGGCATTAAATAAAACTTTATTTCTTATTTTGTTATTATATTCATATGGTAATCTTAAATAACCTGATTGTGTTCCACTAATAACGAAGATGTTTGTACCTTATTTGGAAACTTTGTCTCTTGCCTTTCTCTAGATAAACAGAAATCTAAATCCACATCTCCAATCCCGCCCGTATTTATGAACCAAATTTCGATTATATTTTTCTCTTGCCGTTCTTTAGATATTGTGGGCTGTTGTGTATTGGGAACCGAGATGTTTGTACCTTATTTGGAAAATTTTGTTCTTTTTGTTTTTTAGATATAAACCAATTTATAATGTGTTTAAATGGGAAGTGCCACGCTTACTGCTCTAAGCCCGCCCGTTGGAGAGGTTGTTTATTGATAAACATATATATGGTCTTCGGAAAGCCCATTCCAGCAGACGGGTGGACAGACGGTCAACCGTATTTGACCTTCTTTTCTCATAAGGATCTAAAATATATATACTTTATGGGGTCTAGGATTAATATTGTGGAAGGTACAAACGGAATGACTAACTTACATATGCCTTTTTTTCTTCGGTGAAGAGCATAGAAATTAATGTAATCTTTAAGTGTTCGTTAAAACCGGGGTTCCACACAATTTTTTTGTTTAACAAACACTTTAAGTTCACATTAATTTTGTTTGCATAAGGCCGTGAATCTGCAAGTTTAGGAAAAATGGCCAAGCCCATTATTAAATTGTCAGCAGTAACATCAAATTCACTCTCTTTTAATTTTTGTTTGGTCATCATTTTCTGTTTACAAAATGTATGACATTTTATTAAGTTAAGGTAGCATTGTGATCGATAAGAAAAAGAAATATGAAACGCAAAATTTTTTCGTTTGGTATTGGAACTCCCCATATACATCCAATATGTAAATAGTCTATATACACTATTTTGTGCTTTAGAAATTATTTGTGTTTAATTTCTTTTTTGCAAGCTGTAGTACATTTTGCTTAACCCGATTTCATATTTAAATTAAAAAAAAAGAACCCGTTGCTTACAGTGAACAATTTTATAACATTCCCTTAAATTATAATCCCCTTAAATTTTCTATGCATTAAATTTATATTGAGTTATATATGCGTAGCTATACTTTATAATTTGTATGCAAATAAATTTATAAATATTTGTAATTTTCGCTAATAAGAACGATATCAATAGAAACAAATTCATTTTATACAAATGCTAATTATATTAAATTTAAATAACAATATTATTATAATTCATATAAACATATAAATGTATACACATATTTACACTAATAAAATATGTATATAATACATTTGCCCAAATATATTTAACAGTGGGCTTAATTGGAACTTAATGCTTAGTTCCCAATTTGTACACTGAAATTTATTGTTAGAGGATAAGCTAGTTTTTTATGCGCATTTCACTGGTTGCTAAGGCCAGATCATCAGGAAACAGTCTCGTAAAAAATTTTAGAAAATCGAAAGAATTACCAAAAAACACTGTAGAGTAAATTAGGATTGCAAACACTCATAAAGTCTTAAGGCCTCGTTACTCTTACGTAAATGTTGCGGATACGTAAACGTTGCGTTCGACTTAAAATAGTGGTACGTAAACGTGTATATGTGTACTCGTACATATGTATGTACGTATGTAAATTATTATTTGTTTTGATTTTGCTCACAGTCTTATTCCAAAACATGTTGCTGACATTCTTGTTTAAAAACGCCAATACAAAACGATATCAGCGCTTTTGTACAAAAAGTAAAATACTTTATGCATATATATTTACATATACAGCACTAAAATTGCTTTGAAAAATAAATTTTTTTTATCTAGTTTTTATTGCGCCTGAGGATCTACTTTTGGAGTTATGGACCTTAAAATATTTAAAGTCATTATAAATATCTCTTTAAATAAAACTTGACATAACCAATATGTGTATAAGTAAAAATTGAAAAAAAAAATGTTTATAATTTTTTATTGTAAATTTAATTTTATTTCCTAAAGTTGCTAACTAGGGTTTTTTCCCGGGAATTTCCATTATTTTATTTCCCGTTTTCCCGGGATTTTTCTTGCGGGATCCCGGGAAATAAAAAATTCCTCATAATTTCAGAAAATAGCTATTTATACTTTGAAATTTAGATTTCTATTCTCTAAAAATCTGCATCTGTGGATGGGTTGTGGATTAGATCAATTGCAAGAAGTGAGTACATGTATTTAAATCAATGTCTCCTGATGCAATAAATCTACTAAAAGCAGAATGGGCAGTGCAACAGTTGATAATTATTACATTAAGTGAAGTGAAGAGTTAATAAAGTACATTTATTCAAAATAAGATGCAGGCAGTATAGTTTCATTGTCCACGTACAAGTCTTAAAAATAGGAGATACCTAAACATATCGCTCTTTTATTGCAACATAGTCATATCTACAAAAACAAACGATCTTGGCAAAATGCGATTAAAGTTTTAAAAATGTACCGATTTAAAGATATATTTTGGTATAACTTGGGTTCAGTTTGAGATATAATACGAGAAGGTATGAAAGAAATCATTGCTAAAGTTACTTAAAATTTTGAGATATGACTATGATGCAATGAAGGGGCGATATGTTTATTTGGTGATAAACACAAATTTTCAATTTCAATTTGTGTTGATTTATATAACCGTGAAGTGCGGGGAAACCGAAATAAAATAACATTTTGGAAACTCGTGTAAGATACTACAACATACAAAGATTACAAATGGACCTATTGAAATGAAAAGGTTTGTAAGAAGCAGTCCGGTTGATGCTATTTTTTAATTAACCTTGACATACATTTGACTGACGTTGTTTATAAAAAAGAAAAAATTGCTTCTTATTGTGAATCAGAAGCATTCTACAACTGTGCACTTTTTACTATTTGTCCAACCTCGGTAAAAAATGAACGAAATTTTTCGGAAACATGATAATTAGTAAATAAAATCAGGAATATACTTTTTGACGACTTACAAAGCGCTTTGAGTGTGTCAGAAAGTTATTTCCTAAGTCGTTAAAAAATTTTTGTATTTCTTTAAAGTATTTTATCTATTTTATTAATTAACTTTTTGATTTCATATCTTGAGTACCTTAATTTTTATTTTGTTTTTATTATTGTTTTATGAATTATCCAGAGCTTAATAATACTGAATAAAAGCATAATAATAGGGAATAAAGGCGTGAGGTAATAATAATTCAAGTTCCTATTTCAATCTTTAGTTAATTTTTTAGTATTGAACCATTTCATTTACTTTCTTTGTAAACAAGTTCCCTTACCTTTTTTATAAAAGTTTTTTTTCATTTATTAACACCAAAATTTACTTTGTATTATTTATATGGAGCGGGATCTCGGGATCCCGGGAAATTTAAAAAAATTTCCCGCTTTCCCGGGAATCGAAAAAGTCCGGGAAAAAAAACTCTAATGCTAACCAAAGGTTAGCAAAATATTGAGAAAAATAAATAAATATAATGTATTTTTTAAAAAAGACCTCAAGCTTAAGCAATTCAAAATAATTATAAAAAAAGAAAGGTCAAATAAAACTAAATAATATATATATTTAATATAATTAAGTTAATTCGAATATTCGGAACTATGCGCTGATTTTTTTCTATTTGCAGTCTCTAAAATTTATTCAAATTTTTATTTTATAATAAAACCGATAATCGAATCAGCTGTTTTATGTTTTGGCTCATATGTTTACAGCTTTAAATGCAATTTTTGTTTAATAATTTTGTAAATTATGATTTTTGCGTTAAAATATTGTTAAAACTTGTTATTTTAATAAATGAAAATTATAGAAAAGAAAATAAGAAGTGGAAATACAGTAAACATACAAATGTTGTTTATATTTGTGTAATTTTATTGTTTTGTAAATATAGAAGACGAATTTATTAAAAGTAGAAAAATATTTGTTGCTTAAACTAATAAATAAATAAAATAAATAAAGAAAAGGTGAGGAAAAGGTTTTCGCAAATTTGTAGCAGCCCGCTGCCGAAGACTGCCGGAAACATGCAAAAAAAACTATATTAACTATTTATCAATTTTATTTACTTTCATCTATGGAAATAATCTAACTGATGAATAAAATAAAATAAGAAAATTAAGCTTTTAACAACAATATTTATTTCCAATAAAAAAAAAAACAAGAGCTGTTAGCTGGCTTCGTTTATTTTCAATAAAAACCCGATTTGGTTTCTGTGACACCTAAAGCCGATACTAATTTCAGTTCGAACAAAAAACCCGTAACATTGGATTTCATTACACCAAATTAAAATTAATGTTTTGATAAGAATCTCATTAATAAAATTTTAAAGTAAACCGCTGGTTAATAAATTTTGTTGACAACACTGCTTGAAAACAAAAAAAATTCTTAACAGCTGATACGTAAAAACTGAGAGAAATTTTAATTTTGTCAGGTTCATCCGCAACGCAACGTTACGTTTACGTTTGAGTACCTATTTACACATAAGCTTGGTAAGGAAAACGGAACAGCTGATCCGCAACGTATACGTTTACGTAAGAGTAACGAGGCCTTTATTTGCAACGATATCAAAGCTTAAACAAAATACTAACAAAAAAGACTAAGTTTATCTTTTATTACATTCCCCACTACAATTAGTTAGAATTCACCCAACATTAATTGCAGTTGTAAGTGGTTTAAAAAAAAATTTAAAAACAAAAACAAATCCTTTTATTGTTTAAGCAACTTGCCAGCACAGATCATCAGGAAAAATTCTGACAAAAATTTTTAGAAAAGCCAAAGATAAATTCAAAAAAAATTTTAGGGAGAATGTTTCCCGACCATCTGGCAAAAGCAACCAGTGAAATGCACATAGAAACTAGCTCAATTCAAATATATAAACTTAAAAATTTGGGAAGACAATAATATGGGGCCATGTGAAATAATTTTATGGTGAAGATTTATGGGTGAACATTAGAGGCAGTTGCGTTTTTTGCTCAAATCTTAGCCGTTTGTGCAGCGATCTGGTCCTATTCTGGACTATATATAATATAAACATTTAAAGAGCAACCATTTCAACATACTTACATATGGACATATGTGCACCGTTAAATTAACTTCGCTACTTTTACGGTATAAGAAACAATCGGAATAATATATAATATATATAATACATAATATAAGGGGTATACCTGTTACGAAGGGTGTAATAAAAAATGTATCATAGTATAAAAAAGTTGCTCAATATGGTGAAAAGTATGAATGATGTGATATATCCATGGCAAATTTTCATATAACCAGAAAAAATTATAAAAATGAATGTATAAAACTTAAAAAAAAAAAAATAAAAATATTTTAATAATATATAGGAGAGTATGCCTGTCAAGTCTGATCATATGGCACACTGCAGCGCTTTGGTTCATAAAGATGATTTCAGTGGATTATTTCGCCAGCCGAGTGTTTTAATGTTTGACACCTTATAGGCATTTTTCACTGATCAACATCTAACATCTACCATCAAAAATGTAGAAAATCTAAAACACTTGTTAACATTGCTCACATCTAACATCTACCATCAAACAAAAATGTCACCCTGTTAAAAAGAAACAAATATTTTTAAAATAAAAAATGTTTTTTTTTACAAAAGTGCCAAAATTTAAAAAGAAAACAAAAAACTGTTTTTGAAGTTCGATTTGATTAAAAATATAAAAAATACTTAGCAAAAAAACATTCAATAGAAGAGAAAACTTGACAAATGGTAACGCTGCTTTCAAAACAAACTTCTTTTTGTCAGTGATTGCCACTTTTCTAGTGATGACACTAAAATAATCGAAAGATGTAGAATGGAATAAAATGAGATAGGAACATCTTTTAAAGATTTTGAAAGATGTTGGGTTTTAGCCATATGTATTTCTTATGGAAAGATGGTAACATCCTCGCAAATTGATGGTAGATGTTGATCAATTTCAAAATGCTTTTATCTTAAAACTGGTTGTCTAAGTTTACAATAAACAGAAAGTCTAACCATTTTTAGATAGCTACAGACTAAAGTTTGCCTTATTCAAATCTTGTTTAATATTTTAAAGTTTTTGACTTATAAAATACGATTCTTTATTATTTAACACCTCTGTTCAACAAAAGAAAAAGATCAAGTACCCTGCCAGAAACCTCGTTAGCATCAAGTGTCCCAAATCGTAACATTTGTCGATTATTTTGAAGACTTTTTAGTGACACTGTCAACAAGGCAGCTACACTTTTACCTGCCTTTGAGAAAAAAGATAATTTTTTTAAAACTGTTAAACTAGAATTAGTGAACAGAATGCAACGTTTAAAGGAGAAAACTTGGATTTTTTTAATGACAAATTTAAACAAAATTTATGTACGTGTTTCAATTTAAATAATTGCCTTGTCCACTTAAGTTATTACTGCAAAAATCTCGTAAAAATATTTAAAAATTTTGATGGGAACTATTAAAATGTACTTATGAATCAGTGGTTTCAATATAAAATGTACTAAAAATGTACTAATTGACATTTCCTACAGGGTATACGTAGAATAACGTATACATATTGTTTATTTAAAAATTTTATTTACAAATATTTATGTACTTATTTGTGCTTATAATTGTTTGGATACTAATACCAAAGGATTTGTAAACTAAAACTGTAAAAGTTTTAAATGAATTAAGTCGCATTTCTCACATCATTGTGATAATTAACACAGGAATATAAAATTTTTAATTCTGCACAATGGAGAAAATGTATGATATAAGGCAAACAAAAAAAAAAAGCAGTCAGTTTCAATCAGCTGCTTCGATTGAAATAAAACTTAATGGTGTTTAAATTTTGACGGTGGATCTAAGATATGCAAAAATCGTTATAGTTAAATTCAAAAGAAAATTCAACTTTAACATATCGAAATTTATTTAAAAAACGAATCATTAACATTTCATTAAAAAAAGAATTTTACATTAATTTTAAAATGTTTATTTATTAAACAGCATATTCCGTAAAATTTAATAGCTGGGTCTTTTAAAAAACCGAATACATCATAATTAGAGTTTTTTTTCCCCGGACTATTTCGATTCCCGGGAAAGCGGGAAATTTTTTAAAATTTCCCGGGATCCCGCTCCATATGAATAATACAAAGTAAATTTTGTTATTAATTAATGAAAAAAACTTTTATAAAAAAACGTAAGGAAACTCACGCCTTTATTCCCTTTTATTATGCTTTTATTCAGTATTATTATGCTCTGGATAGATAAAAAGATAACATAAACATAACAATTTAATTCATAAAACAATAATAAAAACAAAATAAAAATTGAAGTACTCAAGATATAAGATCAAAAAGTTAATTAATAAAATAGATAAAATACTTTAAAGAAATATGTATATAACATTTTTAATGGCTTAGGAAATAACTTTCTGACACACTCAAAGCGCTTAGTAAGTCGTCAAAAAGTGTATTCCAGATTTAATTTACTAATTATCATGTTTCCTAAAAACTTCGTTCATTTCTTACCGAGGTTGGACAAATAGTTAAAAGTGCACCGTTGTCGCATATCCGGATTCACAATCAGAAGAAATTTTTTCTTTTTTATAAACAACGTCTATATCAGTCAAATGTATGTCAAGGTTGATGTAAAAATAGCATCAACCGGACTGCTTCTTACAAACCTTTTCATTTCAATAGGTCCATTTATAATCTTTAGGACAATGTCTTTTTCAAGTTGTATGTTGTAGTATCTTACACGAGTTTCCAAAATGTTATTTTTTTCGGTTTCCCCGCATTTCACGGGTATATAAACCAACAAAAATTGAAATTGGGAATTTGTGTTTATCACCTAATAAACATATCGCTCCTTCATTGCATCATAGTCGTATCTCAAAATTTGAAGTAACTTTAGCAAAGTTTTCCTTCATACCTTCTCGTATTATTATCTGAAACTGAACCGAAGTTATAGCAAAATATATCTTTAAATCGGTACATTTTGAAAACTTTAATCGCATTTTGCCAAGATCGTTTGTTTTTTTTTTAATGACTATGTTGCAATAAAGTAGCGATATGTTTAGGTATCTCCTATTTTTAAGACTTGTTCATGTACAATGAAACGTTACTGCCTGCATCTTATTTTGAATTAAATGTAGTAATTATCAACTGTTGCACTGCCCATTCTGCTTTTAGTAGATTTATTGCATCAGGAGACATTGATTTAAATACATCTACTCACATCTTGTAATTGATCTAAACCACAACCCATCCACATGATGCTAATTTTTAAAGATTAGAAAACTAAATTTCAAAGTATAAATAGCTATTTTCTGAAATTATGAGGAATTTTTTATTTCCCGGGATCCCGCAAGAAAAATCCCGGGAAACCGGGAAATAAAATAATTGAAATTCCCGGGATTTCCCGTCCCGGGAATTCCCGGGAAAAAACCCTAATCATAATTAAAAACATATTTTTTTTGGTAGTTTCTTTTTTGAATAACAAATATAAATGTTAAAAAATAAAATTATTTGTAAAATAACTATATTTTTATTTAATTTTAACAGTACGAAAAACGAATTTAATAACCCAAAGTCAGTTACTTCAATAATTTTATGAGTGTAATGATTGAGTTTTCTCAGCGTGTTTTACATAAAATTTTAAATATCTTTCAAAACAATTCTCTTCATTTTTAAAATGATTTTTAAAGATTTGATATCGATGCAAAAGCCAAGGTTATCGGCTTCTGTATCAGAAATGTTTGGTCGTAAGAAAGAGTTCACACAAAACAATCTATACCAGCAAAAAATCCATTATACAAATAGAGTTCTGTATTAAAAATAGACGAGCTTGTTCCTTCTAGAATAAAGGTTTTAAGGACAACACCCACAGGACAACAAAAATTTGGCTTAATATTTTCTTTCGAAAAGAGTTTGGTTATAAAAATGGGATGAATTCATAGATTATTTGGTCACGAAGCGGTGAGAAATATTTACAAAGTTCAAAAATGGTCCAAGATTTTTTTATTCATATGGCCCTCAAACAATAGAAATTATACATTTATTTAAAAAATTGCTTAACAAATTGTTGGTTTTTTTTTGGGGTGGGGGGGGAGGGTTTTGTGTGCAGTTTTTTTTTAATCAATGAAGAAAGCCAAAAAGAATGAACAAAGCCAAAAGAACGAAGAAAGACTGTTATACTCGGGTCTTGTTGAACGAAGTAGTAGTTTAAAAAAAATATTTGGCCATGTTCCGGAAATTAGATTATGGTCAACAGGTATATTGTAGAAAAGCCATGATAAAAATTTTACTAAAATCACAAAGCATTACGTAAGATTAGTTTTTGTAAAATGACACAGGCCTGCAAAATTAGGAAAAGGTCCTGGGACGAAGTCCTGGGACTGACGTATATTTTGAGTTGCTCTGAATCGGAATCTGTAATCAGAATTTCTTTAACACATCGCGCGGTATCTTTGCTTAAAAGTTATAAAACTCAAGCTTTTTGCCATATTCGAGACGTTATAACTGGGAAAATTAATCTTTATTTATAAAACCTAAAAAATGCTACCAATTGCCTTTTCAATAAATACTAAATCTTAATTGATTATTTGTTTTTTCTCAGAGATATCCTTACCTGTAGTTTGAAAATTGGAGAAGTTCTGAGTACAGATTCGAATTCAGTGCAACTCAAACCTTAAGATATGTTTACTCTGGTCCACAATTTGTTGGCTATTTTTTTTTTTTTTTAATTGTACAATTTTTGAATGCAATATATTCAATTTTAAAACTGCCTTTGGCATCCTTTGTGCAGAGAAAAAACCATAGTGTTAAAAAAGTTTTGGATAACAAATAATAATAAGCTCATTAATGTTTTGTTGACTTTTCGCTTGTTTTATATGCGTCTGTTGTGCTGGGGGATAAAAATACTAAACTCGTTAAAAAACTAAATAGATTCATATGCTTGTTATTGCAAATTCGTGTTAGTTTTTCTCTTTCTGCTCTTAAATACCCTTCACCATGGATTGAAAGTGTGTATAAAAGTTTGTCTTTCCATTTGTAATTTCTACACCTTAGAACAAAGGTAAGGTAAGGTTAGGTTAGGTTAGATTAGGAAGGGTAATGCGCCCAAGGGCATTCCTCCACTCGGGGAGCAACGCGGTTCATTGTATATCCTTTCAATATAGGAGGAGAAGAAAGAGAGAAGTAAAGAAGAAAATAATTAACAAATAGATTAAGGATATCTAGTAGACAATAAAAAGAATAAAACTACCCCAACAGTCCCCACATCAGAAATAACCATCCGGAACGAACCCTAGTAAATCGACTGGATTACATCCAGCAATACACCCCAGTTAGTCGTGAAATATATCTCCTAGCCATTTCTGCAAGAGACCCAGTATCCCAGGACAATGGCACAGTAGATGTCCAATCGTCTGTAGCTTCTCAACATCCTGCATGTAATATGCAGAAGTCCGGTACGGTATTGCCCCATTTACTCGTAAATGCCATAACAGAACAATAACCGGCCAAGAATCCTATAAAGCATCCTGATACCACCCCTTTCCAATCCGAATAGAACCCTAGTTGCCCTGCGTCCAATCCATAATGCCTTAAATGCCGTGCAATCCGTTCTATTCCTCCAGGACCGGTTAGCGGTATCGCGGAATCTTTTTCGTATTACCTCACACCTTAGAACCTATAAAATATATACAAACACACAGAAAAAAGATCAATATTAAATTAACATGGCGCAACGTTGATTAAAAATCATAGTAAATTTCTGCCAAAGTATGGACATAATTTAAAATTATCAATGTTTCATATTAATTTTAAACGAAAAATGTCAAAATAACATTGTTTAATATTGAATCCATAAGATCCTGTTTTATTTAACAACACTTTAAAAAGAAAATCATAATTTTTTTTATTTTCACGTTCAAAATTATTTATGAAGAGAAAAAAAATTCTCGTATTATTTTTGTTAAAATTATTAAGTTTAATAGTACATCAAATTTTCATAGCAGAATGATGACGAAAAACATATCGGGCCATTCTGCTGGGGTCTTTTGATTGTGCATGCTTCTGTAATCAAAGGGAAAACAAAAAAGTGAAACATCCCAGCGGGAAAAGATAATCAACAGGAATCGAGAAAGTAAATAAGTACATATATTGTGTAATATCTAATTCCAGAATTCTTTATTTTTAACACAGACCATGTCCTAGGATTGTAGTAAATTATTTTAATGTATCCTGCGCATGAATTAAATTATTTATCCTTGATAATAAAAATTTACTAGACGACATAAAAACAGCAAAAAAATAACGGATATTTAGTAAGAAAATATGTAATAGAAAAACACGAATAATACTCACGAACAGAAACAATTCATTCCGTGTTCTGCAAATGTGGGAATATACGTGGTAATCAATTCATAATTATTTTGTCTGATAAACTTACCTTCTCGATTCCAATGAATGCATTATTATTCTTTCAAAAATAATACATAATTTTTTCAATTATTTGTGTAATCAATTCCGCAATTTTCCCGCTTAATAACAATCCGTTATTTCTTGCTGTTTTTATGTCGTCTACTAATTTTTATTATCAAGAATGAATTATTTAACTCATTCGCAGGATACATTAAATAATTTATTACAATTACACAAGATATGTATTACTTTCTCGATTTCTATTGATTACATTTTCCCGCTGGGATGTTTCTTAAAATAACGCTAATGTTGCCTCTGAAGCTTCTTCTCACTGTTATTTTAAACACAAACCAATTCGATTCTACATGAAATTCACGTTGTTCAACTTCAAAATTACTTTCATTCAATGTGATTCGGAGTGTTATTTCAATATGAATGTCATTTTGCTCTAACTTTACGGGAATGTTAAATTAACTGATTTATAGTTATTAAAAAGAATGTTGTTCGCAAGTTATTGTAAGATCACCTTAAATTAATATAAAGTAGCTATGAAGCAAAATCACTACCGAAAATTGTAAAATCAAGGATTTTACTTTGATTTTTTTCTGTGTGACCTGGATCCTTCGAGTAGCGGAGTTGATTAAACAATGTTCGTCTGCCCGTGTGTTGGTTGAAATTGGTTTTTTGATGACAAAAGATATGATGTGGACTAATTTGTAACATCGTCAGCTCATTATTGGTTTGACCTATATGCCAAGAATGTCGTAGTGAAGAAAAACGACATTGAAGGTTTACATGAAGTTTTCTGAAAATATAGAATTTATTTGTATTTAAACCACTGCTTCCGTCATATGTTTTGAAGAAAATTTTAATTTTTTGAGAACTTCCATGAATGAGTTTAGAAGTAAATAGTATTTTATTGAGTGAAAATGATCGTTTTGTGCCGCAATATGACACTTTTCTAAATTTATTTCTAAAAAGTAGCTTTTTGTGCTGCATACGTATACTAACTGCTGTGTATTGGGTTGTTGACGTTTTACTTTGCTTTTGCTTTTACTGCTTTTGTTTTCTAAAGGAAATGAAGCGAGGCAGTAGCAAAATGTATTTTCTTGCTGTGATGTTTTCTTCCGCTTGTACTAATTGTTTTTCTTGAAATTTATTTTGTACGTTTTTGTATTAGGAATTTACAACACTCGCCAAAATGTGGCGTGTAGAGCAAAACAATACTTTAACAACTTTAAAATAATAATAGAAACCATAAAAAATTTCGTGAATAATGTTTTGGATTCAGAAAGGGGGTATTCGAAATATACATATATACCACATACCTAATTCAATTTATTTAAAAATAGTCCAATAATGAGCTAACGACATTTATACGACACATGCAATCAGAAACCCAGCGTGTGCTACTTAGCTTAAAAAATTAACACATTTTGTTAAAAAAAAAGGAAATTTTATTTATTATACAACATACAACTGGGCATAATAAAACAGGCTTTTTTGGGTTTGAAGAATAATGATGTCAACAAAATAGATAGATGATATTTTCGGAGAGGCAGAAATGGCTCCTCATGGTCCTATTTTTGGAAAAATGCATAGCTCATATGTCCATATAAATAGGGTTCTACGTATATCTTAAATTTCATTTAAGTCTCTGTTTCAGAGAAGCAACAACTGCCACCTGTCACCTCTCGTGATCCTAGTTTGTAAAAGATATATTGCCTTAAACCATCTTCACAAAATTACCTTCATAATGAATCCGGTTCATGCATTGAAAAAAAAATTTTTTGTTTTATATATTCATATATTTAGTCCGAAAAAACTTGCTATTGAAATTCAGCCATATCGGTCAACACGTAGCTGGAATATGAAGTCCGTTTATATATTTTGAAGTTATTTAGCGAAATCGATTATGGACAAATAACTTCATTTTTTCTGAAATAATAGTTTTTACACAAAAGCGCCCATAGAATATAAGCTAGGAAGGAGGACTTTGGTTCAAATTTCGTTCAAGTATTTCTTGAATAGAAAAAAACATTTAGTATTGAAAAAAGCCAAATCCGATTACCATTTCACCTGGCTTCCATACAATACCGAATTTAATATTTTGGTTTGACTTTTAATACTACAACGAAGGGTATATTAGATTCGAAAAAGCCAAATACAGTTGTCTCTTACTTGTTTTAATTCTATTTTGTGCAAAAATATACTTTGATATAAATATCATCATATATATACTAAGAATATTTCTTCCACAAAAAAAAAATCAAACAAACAAAACTATTAACAGAAAAAAGTTATTGCTGTCGAGGTGGTTGAAATGATTTTAATTTATGAACATATTCTTAAATATATCCACTCGTAAAAATTTTATTTTAGAAGTTTGTATCGGTAAAATAAAGTAAAGCTGATAGACTGACATTCCTACGTATACATTTTAAATTATATTTCATAAAATTTTATACATATGTATGTTTGTTTGTGCGAATTGACTACGAAATATTTAAAAAATTATTTATTGACAATGTTAAATTGTACACGAATTAAAAATGATATAAATTCATAAACGGATATTCCATAAGGGGTCCCAGCTAAAAAATAAAATTTTCGGTTTGCCTTAATAGCGTTTTCACACTTGCCAACATTTAACATTTAACATCAATTTGCGAAAATGTTGGAATTTTCCCATAAGAAATACATTGGGCTAAAAATAAAAATCTTTCAACATCTTTACAAAATGTTACTATCTCATTTTGTTCCCTTTTACATTTTTCGATTCTTTTAGTGTCATCCCTAGAAAAGTGGCAATAAATTCTATTATTATTGTGGCATCAATGACAAAATGGTAGTTGCTTTAAAAGCAGCGTTACCATTTCTTAAGTTTTTCCTTTTTTGCAAGCCTTATTTTGCTAAAATTATTAAACAAAATGAATGAGAAATACATTTTGGTGTTATCTTTTAAAATGTTGGCACTTTCGTAGAAAAAAAGTATTTAAAAAAAATAAAAGTTTTTTTTTCAGAAATGGTGACATTTTTTATTAATGGTAGATGTTAGATGTTTCAAGTGTGTTCCTCCGAAATGTATGCAAGTGTACAAAGGGTATAAAACTAATTTATTAAAAAAAGACAAACCCATATGAATACCGTCACCTTAAATGGAAACGGACGGAACTACACAAAAATTCGAAATGGAGTTTTCGATTGATTTTTATTCGTGTCATTAAACTTCATGTTCACGCAAATTGTTAGACCCCTGCGATTAAAAATTGCGACTTTATTAAAGAAACTCAAGTGCGAAGAACACCTTGGCCCATATTCATAGTCAAAAATAAAGTCGACTTTTTCTAAAGTCGACTTTAAAACAATGTTATTGACATCCATTTAAAGCCGGTTTTAACTTAAAGTCGACTTTATTTTGACTATTAATATGGGTCCTTGTTATTATTGGTTTTGTAAAGTTTTTTGCTTCCCCTGTAAAAAAAATAAAAATGTAGTTACGTCCGTGACGATATGAAAATAAGAATTAAAAAGAAATTGAAAAGTTTTTTTTTATTTTTTAGTATTTAAGGACACCCTTAAAATATCCTTATACAATTTTTCTCTTTATAATAAATTATTAATTCTGTGTAGTACTTACCACAATTGAAACATGTGGAAATTTGACATTTATTGTTAACAAATAAATATTTTATATTTAGTAGTGTACATTTTTCTTCTTGTACATACTTCTAATGCTAAACAACTACAACTCATTCATAATAAATTAACAAAAGAATTTTAACAATAAATTCGCCATACCATTTTATACAAAAGCATTTCCAATGGCTTTCAATAGTTTACCAAAAAAAAAAAAATAGATGTAATAAATAAAATACGACAATTGTTTTCTATTATTTGTTTGGAAAACTATTATCATGTTAATAATGTTACGAAACTTTTTTTAGATAAAGTTCTTAGGGGTGGTACTTAAGTGAAATATTTTATACAAACATTTTTCATTAAAAGCGTATGAAAAGAATTAAAATAAGAAAAGATTTGTTATCATTTTATGCGTTTAACCATTTACTTTTTTTTTTTGCAATTACATATTGAATTTTTTAAAGCGGGAAAAGGGGAAGTCTGTTTGCTTTGCTTTAATGATTTCTATATTTTTATTCTTAAAAAATAGAAAGCATAAATATAAAACAGAATTTATAATTTTAATTTCACGATATACAACTCAATCTCCCTTAACGGATACCTCCCTTATGCAAACAGTCCCTTTCAACTGTGACTGTTTTTTTTTCGATAACCGTTAAAATTACCCTTACACTGTTTAAACCAGTGTTTGAAAAAAAAAACGAAATATCGCTCCTAAGTGTTCGGTTCGGTAAATTTGAAGAAAACACAAGCACTTATAGTGTTTGTGTAGAAAATCTTTAAAACAAATTATGTTTCCCTGTTTGTCATCTTTCGAACTCAAAAATAATTCTGTTTTTATCCAACTCAACAAAAGATGAGAACATTTAATTGCGTTCGGTTTTTTTTTTAACCACAAACTTCATTGTTTTCGGTTCGACTCATTAATGTTCGCCGCTTTTGGCTGGTAAAAAAAACCAAACATTTTTTACAAAAACAAAATACGCATACAAAAAAAAAAAACAAAAAGCCAGCAAAATAATTTTACACAAACAAAACAAAACATATACACAATACACACACAAGCTGTTCGTGCTGCGGTCGTTGCTTAAATTTTTGTTTGTTCATTTCTTTATCAATGTAAAAAAATAAACATTATAGAACATTTAAATATAATGTTTGTCTACAGTATCATTAAAATTGTTCTTTTTTTAACGAAGAACAAAACAATAAATAATGTTAGGCTCTTTCTTCGCCTACACAATCACTAAAAAAATAGATATCGTTCTTCGGTGTGTGAGCCGAACGCTAAATAATGCACTGTTTATTTTCGATTACTGCTTAGAATTGCGTTAGCATTTTCTGACAGGTTTCTTATGTGTGGTTTATAGAACACGAGCGCAAAACTTGTCCGTTTAACTTACATTTAAAACAAAAACAATTTTAGAAATTTTAAATTAAATTTAAGTCAAAAACTTTATTATTTAAGAAATGTTTCCCCGGGAAATCTCGGGAATTTTGTACCAAATAGAAATTTTAGAGTATGGCTTTAAAGGGCAACACTTATCATCTTGAGCAATATTGTTTTCAATCTCTAAAATTTTTATTGATTTATGTCATTGACTTCTCATCATAATGCTAAATTTTTTAGTAATAAAATAAGTCAACTGAAAATGTATCAAGCAAAAACACTTCCTTTTTCATACAAAATTTTAAACCAATAATCGCTTTTATGCCTTGCCAGACGCTTTTTTTTCAAGTCCCGTCCTGTAATGATTAGTCATACATGTTTATGTCCTACCCTATTTGTTCACTTGAACAAATTTTTATTTATATTTGTTGTTTTTTTTAGCTAAATTTACAATTCAATACTTTGTGTATCGTAATGAATTGAAGCGCAAGTTCGTTTTGATCCTTTTTTGATTTGTTTGCATCATAAATTCATAAATAAAAAATATAAAACTTCATTGATTAACCATAAAACAATTTGAAAAATCAATGGTTTTTATTAGGATGATGGTGATATTTTTTTATTTTTTCTAGTTGTGATTTTATTTTACTACTTATAGAAACAGCAAGGACAAAAGCAACCATATTGATTGAATTGGTGGTTGAGGAGTTATAATTCAATGATTATTTCTAGTTCATGAAGTTTTATTATTTTTTTTTTGTACGAAATCAAACAAACAAAACACACTCCAACAAACAGGGACACCAATAACACTAACAACAAACTAAAAACAATACTCATACATAATAATAAACGAATGAAAAATGTCAAAAGTTTTCACACTTGTACACAAATCATTTAGTAATGAAACCAAAAACATTAAACAACAACATTCAACAACAAAAATAATAAATATATTATTTACAGCAAGAGTAATAACAAAAGGACCCCACGAGCAGCAAAAATGTATCCAGTCGTTCCCCATTACAAAACTAAGTAGACGGAACCAGAGACAGACAGAAAGAAAATCACTTTCATTCATTCGAGGGCATGCAGACTCATACATGTAGAATATAAACAGGATAACAATATAAATTATACATGCACAAATAAACATTTACTGTGTATAAACAATATTATGGTTGTACTTATAAACAATACATTTTCAGAATTAGTGTGTGTGTATGAAAGCAAACATTTTGTCGAGCGTTGACTAATGAAATGTAACAAATTGATTGCCATAAAATATCGTTCATTGTTTCATCATATCAAATGATGACTAAATATAATTTGTGATTATATAAATAAATATTTTGGTAAAAGAGGATGTTTTAAGATAAAAGATAGAGAGATTGAGATTGGGTTTAAGAAAGAGAGGGAGAGAGTGTTAGAGATGAGAAAAATTTTTAAATACCCAGCTCAAGAATATTTTATATAAAGCTAGCTGGCCCGGCAAATGTTGTTTTGCCATATAATTTACTTCTTTCAGATTTTACAGTGTCTGCATACCAAATTTAAATAAAACCGGTTGATAAGTTAAAAAGATATTGGGAGGGGGAGCTTTTCCCGCTTTTGCCATATTTCACGCCCTAAATAATAAAAAATATAGGCTTTAATTCCTTCCAGATGTTACACTATTTGCCTGCCAAATTTCAAGAAAATTGGTTGATTATTTAAGAAGATATATGGAGAGGGAGATTTTACCCCGTCTGTCCTATTTCACGCCCTATTACTAATTTCCTTTCTGATGTTACAGTATCTGCATGTCAAATTTTAAGAAAACCGGTTGATTAGTTAAGAAGGTATAGGAAGGAGGAGCTTTTACCCCCTTTATCCCTTTTGTCCTATTTCGCTTCAAATCACAAATTTAATGATTAGATGTTACGGTGTCTGCATGTCAAATTTTAAGAAAACCGGTTGATTAGATAAGAAGTTAAACTACACAGAAACACTACTCACGGCTAGGCTTGCCATTTCTATTTTGAGAAAAAGAGGACGCCAGCATAAAAAATGTAGGACATTTGTTCGAAAAAAGAGGACACTCTCTAAACAAGTTAATATTAATAAAATTAACGACGGCACACAAAAACTTAATTTGGGTAATTCCATGTCAAGTCAACCAAGAGTGGGACTCGACCCCTTTCGATTTGAATGCAATTTGGCGAGAGGCTTTATTTGATCCCATAAAGAACACATATCAACGAAAAACAATTTTTTGATTTTTTTTTCAAAAGTTATGTCATATTCAAATTGTCATAATATCGCCGAATATTCTTTTAATATCTCGAAAACTACTTTACATACGAAGATGATTTTTGTCATTTTAAAGAGAATACTTGAGGCTACAATAAATATATAAAAAAAAATGTATATGCAATATATCAAATTTTAAAAATGGACTTAGTCAAAACCCTTTTTTTTCTGATTTTTTTTTTTGTATATAATACTTCAAACTGTTTTTTAAAAATCCTAAAACTTTGAGGGATGTGCTTTTTTTAAGATATGATTTTGTTTTTCTTTCCAAAAATAATCTTAAATAAAATTTTAATATAATCACTTGAGCAATAAGTATTTATCTGAACAAAAGTACCGACATTGATAAGGTTGCTTTTGCTTATTTGTTCCATTTTTTTTTTGGAGCTCCATTTTGGGCACGTTCAAAGAAAAGTACTCTTTTTGTCACGTTACGTCCCCAAAAATTAAATCATACCTATCTTAAAAAAACCCGAGCACCTAAATCTTTTTTTTTAATGAATTTTGTGAACTGTGATTTAAATCCAGGAACAAATTTACAATGAAGGTGTAAAAAGCCGGACAACCCCGGACACTTGATGAAAAAGAAGTAGGACTGCCCCGGATACCCAAAAAAAGAGGACGGTGTCCGGGGAAAAGAGGACGGATGGCAACCCTACTCACGGCCCATAGACACCAAATAAAACTAAATATTGCGCCATCTGTCGGACGAACTTCAAACTACACAGAAACACTACTCACGGCCCATAGAGCATGCATATAAAATTAATTTTTATATATGTAGAGAAGAGATTAAGACTGAGTTAGCCGGGAGTAACAGTTACGTTGTTTGTGTAAAATTATTTTGCTTGCTTTTTTTTTTTCTTCGTATGTGTATTTTGTTTTTGTAAAAAATGTTTGGTTTTTTACCAGCCAAAAGGGCGCTATGCACAACAGAAACGAAATAACATTAATGAGCTCAACCGAACACAATGAAGTTTGTGGTTTAAGAAAAAAACCGAACGGAATTAAATGTTATCATCTCTTTGTTGAAGTTTGATAAGAACAGTATTGTTTTTGTGTTCGAAAGATGACAAGCAGGGAAACGTTATTTTTTTAATGATTTTTTATAAAAACACTATTAGCGTTTGTGTTTTTCACAAATTTATCGAACCGATCACTAAGGAGCGATATTTAGTGTTTATTTCGAACACTGATTTAAACATGAAAAGGCGAAAATTTTTATGATAGAAAGAAACTCATAAACTATATTATATTTACTAACAAACATATTGCATTTGCATTGTTTTGGATATACTTTTTTAGTTGTCGAAAAGTAAAGCTTCACTATAGTGTGCATAAGCTTGCTTAAGCAACAGTCAAAAATTAACAAAAAGCCTTTCAAATGTATTAAAAAAAAAAAAAAAACGAAATCAAAAAATATTTGATTCCATACGGAAAGTGCGATCTGTTACACACTTTTTTTAAGCAATTGACAGTTTCAAAAATATAATTTTGGTAACCATTTATTTTCTAAGGTTATAGAGATAGAAATTAAGTTAAAATTGTATTCTCCTTTCCTTAGGAAGCCCTCAAGCACATTTGGTACTTTTCGGAAATTCGAATATATAAATCTTCTTGGTACTTTTTTTATAACAACCCAATAAAAAATTTTATCATTTTGCGAAGCACAAATGGTACATTTAAAAAATAAGCGCACAATTATGCGCTACGAAAAATGACATACAGAAATGCAGTAAAGTAAGTGAAAGAACTCTGAACAACTTTTATAAAAAAAATAACATTTCAAGTGCAACGGCATTCCCTTACTACGAAGCAGGTTTGTTAGGTGTAAAGCCGATCGTAACATCCAACAATTTTTTATGCGCTTTATGTGTCAAAAATGTATTGCTTCAAAGTGGGAACTCGCCATATAAAATTCATGAAGAAATAAGTTGTGTTTTGAAGTGTTTGCTTCAATCTGTCATCAAAATTTTAATGAAATCAAGAGAAAAAAAACCCTTTTGGCGGGTATTTACCAGTGTGCTTTGCTTCGAAAGCAACAAGGACTATTAAGCGCAATTAAGACATTTGTTTGCAAGTGTTTTAGCAATAATTTTTTCTGTGCGCATGAAAATTAGAAATTAAGGATTGAAGAAAAAAGGAACAAATTTTAAAAATATTAATAAGGTGGTATGTCGGACACTTTTTGGCATGTCATAATGTCCTTGAATATTATGAGACTTTTAAAAGTATCATAAGGTCCGCGGACATTGTAACACTTTTTGCTGTTACTTCACTTTCACTTACTTTATGACATGCTACCATTAATAGCATCTGTAACTTACACAATAAATCATACAGTTATACATTCAGTTAACCTTCAAAATACAATTTGTAAAAGTTTAAAACGAAATATCGATTATCATAGTATCAAATTACGGTATTAAACTGATTTTGATAAACAAAAATTCTCGCATAAAGAACTTAATCAAAATTTGCAAGGGTGTCCTTTTTTAACAAAATAAACAGAAAGCATTTACTATATCATATTGCAAATGTATTGATAAAACTTATTGCACCACTTTTGTCAGTGTAATCGTATACTGTGAAAAATTCACTCTGTTGCGAAATGAAAGAACACATTATTTATTTGTAGTTTAAATCATGTCTATTTTATCTTAATCGTATCATCTTCCTCGTCAACGACATTATTGTTTGTAGTTTAAGGACATTTTTGCTGTGACCTTTTCACAATGATCTAGATAATATAATAAATACAGTTATAAGTTTTTAATGGTTATTTTAAGGCCTAACAAATAAACAAATTTCAAAAGGGGGAAAGAACACACCCTTATTTTGAATGATTTTCTGTTATCTAGATTTTATTTCATTTTCTAAACAATTTGTTTTTCAGCAAGTGATTTGTTTTAATAGTTTATAGATTTAAGAATTGACAGTTTTTCAGGTTAATGATTGTAATATAAAAGAATATTTTTATTTAAATGTTATTAAATTAGAGTTTTTACTTAAGTTTAGTAAATTTAAAAACAATGCAAGTAAATAAAATTCTTTAAAAAAACTGACAATTAATTAAATCTAGTTTAGAAATATTTGTTGTTTTATTCAAGTTATCAAAAAAAAACGGATTTCCAATAAGTTCTCTACAACTTTTACAATTGATTTTAAAGTTTCATCTGTAGAATTGCCTGTCATTATTAAGTTCGTTTTGCCAAATCACCATGCACTGATAAAGCGTTCAACAACGCAGAAGGAACATGGGGCCGTACCTGATTTATTATCTTCAGCGATGAGGCTCATTTCAGAATAAATAACTACGTCAGCAAACAAAATTAAATCGATTATTTGTGAAAAGCCTCTTGTCACAAAAAGTAAATTTTGGAAAATAACAAAACAACTGTTTATTTTAGGATTCTGAAAATACTGAAAACATCCCTGCGGTCAAATGAGTAGCTAATTGCAAAAAAACCAACTTTAAGTTAACTTGTATAAACTAACTTAAAGCCAACTACTACGCAATGCAAAATTTACATTAACCAAAGTGTATACACACACTGTGTAGTATACTGTAATTAGAGAGAGCCAAGTCGATTGGCAAACAAACGGCTCCAAGACCCACAAAAGATTTAATTTATTTAGGGCCATTATTACAATATACGGAGTAGAAATTGGTAATTGGTTATGGCCAGGTTATAGTATAATTAAAAAATTATATAAAATAACTCAATACAATTTTTCGATTTTGACAGGTGATTCAAATCAAATTAGAAACAGAGCATTATTTATAGTTTTGCATTATAACAACTGTTTTAGTCATTATTTTTAAAAGTATTAAGCTTGTTACATTCGGCCTTAATATCGTTTTTATATGTATATTTACTAGGGTATTCATTCGGTTATCCGTTAATCGGTTAACCGATTAATTACTACCCGATTAACTGATCGGTTAATTTAAAATTGGCAATTTTCGATTAACGATTAAACCGGTTAATTTCAGTCGATTAACCGATTAACCGATGTAACAAATAGTTTTACAGCCATATTCATAAAAAGTTCTTATTTTAAGCTTATAGTATGTAACAACTATTAAACGCTTTTTGTCTTATAAACCTCTTATAAAAATTTATATTCATAAACGCACATTAACAGCTTTTTTACTATTAACTGTTTGCAGCGATTTTTTGTTTAAGTATGGCAACTTTCTTTATATTTGGCTGCCATTTTATTGTTAGTGATGCATGAAACTTCTATTCGGTTTACATCATATTCTATATTTAATTTTTTTATATCTTTTTTTTTTAATTGTAGACCTTCAAAACTATTCTTATCAAATAAAACTACATATTATTTTAGTTTCTGAACAAAATGTTTCCGAAAGGTATCATATAAACATTTGTTTGAACCTTTTTTAAATATACGATAAGAAAGTATTCGAATAAAAAGTTTGTTTACTTTTTATTAACATCACTATTATTATGATTTGTTTATTTTATTTTTTTTTATATTTTTGAACAATAATTTGTTGTTTTAAACAAAAAAAAAAAACAACTAGTTGCAATAATTTAATAAATAATTAAACAAATATTCATATTCATTTAAATCATATACATTTTTTTTAAATAATTATCAATATACATTACTTTATATTGGCTGTCTAAAATAAAAAAAATTAGTAAAATGTATTTAATATGTCCGTTGTAATAAATAAAACATTTTTGTCATTATTTTTCAACATATTTCACAAAAATAATATCATAAAATGCAAACACCTTTCAAAATGTCATTTTATTTTTGGTTTAAAGAAGGGCAAATCCAACAATAAATGTTCTTACTTTATGAATGGTTTATTAAAGGTTCAATAGACTATTTTTCGTTTATGAATACAATTTTAGCAATTTTTACTTAAAAACGGTCAATTAATCATCAATAAGTTTTTATGAATACGGCTGTTAGTTTTTTGTAGTATTATAACATATATTTTGCGTTTTTAATTATTTGTTTCGTCTCATATAAAAAGGTATATGTTTGGAAAATATTTGTTCCTACAATATATTTCCTTTGAGAAATACATTCTTAAAATACAGTACAAAAACAGAAACTAGGGGTTCGTATTTAATTTTTTTCGGTGCTGAGCTTTGCCAGGATGAGTCAGATGAGAACAAAGAACCCAAGATATCGCATTCAGCTTTTAAAAATGAAATGTTTCTGCGCATCTACGTCACATCAGCGTATAAGTATAGCTAAAATATAGACACACAAGCAAACAAACATGTGTAAAAAATGCTAAAGTGACGTCATATGAAACAGTTGAATTTTGTAAACATGTGCAATGCGTAATCTTGAATCTGTATTATGGGTTGCTTCCGATTTCTCAAACATCTTCGATAAGTGAAAGAATTGTTACCAAATCAAGTTTTATCAAAACTAAAGAAAAGAATCGCTTAAATTCTAAACTTTAAAACCAAATTATTTTTCCAAAAGATTATTTTATAAAATCTTAAACTATTGAAATAATTAATACAAAAATCTCACAGTTTTTTTTTTAATAAATACATACAAATATTATGTATAAATTATAAAATGTTTTTTTCATATATGTACATGAATTACTTTTTTGTTTGCTCGTTTTAGTTCAAGAATTGTTTTGTTCGTTATGGTATTGTTTTTTTTTACTAAAAGACTCCAATAATAAATAATTTTTGCATTTTTATTTATTGAAATTACTTAATTTATAACAAAACTTTAATAATCGGTTAACCGAACAATAACAAAATTAACCGATTATTAACCGATTAAACCAAAACCTCGGTTAATTAATCGAGCGATTAACCGATTAAAGCAAAAGCCCGATTAAATGAATACTCTAATATTTACATACGAAGGTATATAGAAACTAACATATGAAGACCAAATATTTATTTTATCTGTAACTTTTGTATTCTTTCAACAAAATAATTTTTAATTATGTCATTAAATCCCGGCTTTATTAATATTGAACCAGCTAACGGACACCAACGCCGTCCAATTTTAAGCGCCGTCGACTTAAGTTAACGTCTTAGACATTTCATTAGTAAACAAACCCGCGTGTAATTTTTTCGCTTAAAATTTTTTTGTTAAAATTGTATTCTGTGGTTAATATTATACAAAAAAAAAAGGCCTTTCATAAACAAACAATTCAATTGTCGAATTTGGGACGATATAGATCCAAATGAGATCCAAGAGGGCCTAATTCATTCCGTGTGGATTTTGAGCTGACGGAGTTATCAGTCTTTATTACTAAAAGATGATGATCGACCCATCACCGTCAACGGATAGCACAATGGTCTAAATTGGAAGATGTGGAAATCAACGATATGTGGTTTCAGCAGCACGAGCTCGTGTCACATCCAAGTAAAAAATTTTAAGGTTTCTGGAAGCAAGAAAATGACATGAGCGTTAATATATGTGCTAGCGATTACCATTGAAGTGAATTTTTAGTTTAAGTAAATAAAAATTATTCAATAACTTCGCAATATCCCTTATAAGTGATAAGGATGTAAGTGAGTAATTTAAATCGTTGTTTTAAAGAAAAACATTTACGGACGAAGTTCTAAGTGCTTCTGCTATTCCCTTACATGACTTGCAATGATTTTAAAATGTCTTTACGAGCATTCCCGAAATATAACCGAACATAGAAATTACATTTTTGTTTTTTTGTTTTACGCAATCAGTCATCAAAATTGTTTTTTAGCGGAGAGGAAATAAATAGTGCTTTCTTGTGGAAATTCGTCACATAAAAATCATGCCTCTTGCAAGCAGGTTTGTAAAGGGGTATTGTGCTTCCCTCCCTTACAAAACTGCTCCATTTTTTACTGGGATAGCTCATGCCATGTTGGGCATTCTGCACGATTACGCCGGTGGAGGGCATGTAAACTGGCCGGCGGAATTTTTCGCTTTGACCCCGTTTGACTTTTTCTAGAGGATTGCTTTAAGACTCAGGTATATACGGTAAGACAAATACCCCATGCTATCATTCGAATTCAACCTGAAAAATGCGTTAGAGTCATGGAAAATACGGATACTTTTATGTGCCACTGCATGCCCATTTAACAGGACGGATACATGAAAATCCATGAAGAAATTTTTACAGGAAAAAGCAAATTCAAAATCAACTTACCATTCGTGAAGTTTGGGAACAGGTCTTATTTTTCCTTAAAAGAGAATAAAAAACGTAATAATTAAAAAACAACCTTAATAACTTACCAAAAAAATTCATATAAAAACTTATTTTATAACTTGATGTTTGGATCCGGCGTACACCGGGTATATACAAAAATAAAAATAGAATACATTTTGGTTTAAAGAAAATATATTAATTACATCGCACTTGATTCTTAACTCAAATTATTTTATTTTAACTTCTTTTTGTAATTAATCGGTTTTACAATTTTTAATATACAGTCAAATCCCGATTATTCGTAATAAACTGTCGGTCCCTTGAAAAAATCTCGTTAATTCGTAAAATTTCCATACATTTTGGTCACCTCGCTAATTCGTAAATTTTTTTCAAATAAAATCTTCTTTACCTGCTATAAATCGTAATTGTTTGCTAACTACCACTTATAATTCGTAATAAAAACAACAGATACATGGAAATAATGATTTTTTTGTTTACAGCTTTTTTTTTTTGCGAGGGTTTTTGCTCGTGTGTGTGTTTATTTTCTTAAGATCTTTTATGTTTTTTTGTCGTTTTAGTAAATAAATTGAAAAAAACCGTTAATTCGTATTTATTTTATTTTATCCTCGAATAATCGGGATTCTACTGTACAATTAAATAATGTTTTGCTTCTACTTAAAATTTTTAAATTTTGAGTTAATACCCTCTTTATGATCAAGTGCGACAAATTTTTTGAATAACATCAGTTTAAGAAATAGTTCAAGGTTGATAGTGAAAGAAATTTATATCTGGTTAAAAATAAATGTAATCATCATTATTAACTTGTATTTTTATATTCTCTTTATGGCCGATTTCACCAATTTGTTTAAATATCAATTTAGTTAAAAGTTTGTTTTTCATGTGAAATTAAAATAAAATTATATGAAAAACGATATTCAAATATGAATTGGAATTTAAATAGAATTGTTAAATTGGCCATAAGTATACAAATTACAAGTTGTAATTTTTTGTTGTCATAAAAAAATCGATTTTTTTATCTTTTTGTTACTAAAACTTATAGAGATCTCTTTTCTAAGTAAAATATGTTACATTATGTCTGTGGCTTGGTGCTTAAAGTTGCAGGTACAAGGCCTGCTGGTTTCATTCCATACTCATATCTTTTTTAACACACGTTGTCATTGGGGGAAGGGGTTCCTTTCTCGCTTCTTTCGCAGAAACATAAGAATGGTAACTAGATCCAAAAAAAAAAAAAAAACAAAAAAGGGAATGAGGAATGTGTATCTTATATGTTATACGAAAGGCTCGAGGCCTTCTTTGAGGCATTCTTAAGCAGTTAGATAAGAATGGCAATTGTATCAAGAAAATCTTTAAGCAGGCCTTTAATAGGACCTAAAATAAAAAGCTCTTCTGAGTTTTCCTGCTGTGAATACATGCTTTTACATAAACGTGACGTTGCGTTGCGGATAAACCTGATATAATTAAAATTTTTCACCGTTTTTACATAGAACAAATTCTCGGAAATTTTTTTTTTTTTTTTTTTTTTTTTGTTCAATTAAGCCATTAATCAAAAATAAAATCAGTTTTAATTAATAATTTAATCAAGTGATTTAATTGATCACTTATACAGCACAATTGAACAAACTCATCCATAGAAAATGTCATAAGAAAAACCTTTGAAGAAACAAATATTGCTCCTCACTTTTCATCGATGTATCTCAATGTTATAATAAATATTACATAAATTAAAGCAAAACTTACCAGTAGACACACAGAAACTGTTAGAAAGCTTCTTAGTTGATCGAAAGTTTATTATTAAAGAAGGCGATTTTTTAAGTTCTCCTCAGCCAATTGACTTTTACATTTGCGGATGATACAGCTTTTCTTAGCTTACTCGAAAACTGTCATGAAGCATCTAGTTGCTTGTAGGATATATATTTGAATATATATTTGAACTGGAAAAGTGGTTAAAACCAGGGTTTAAAACAGAGTTCAGAGAAATTCATATGTGATCGCTCATATTCAACCATTCTTGAATTTTTTTCATAAATGAAAAATGTAAAATATGTAACTTTTTTCACAGTCATAACTGAATTGTTAATATTTCGCCAAATTCATTTATGTTTTTGAGGAAAAATACATTTTTGCCTTTCTTCAGTCATGAGGAATGAGGAAAAAAAAGGTTTAGAAACGATCCTCACTAGTAATGTTGTTGTTGCTCGACAGTTTACGTGACCACAGCTCGAAATGCCTGTGTGTGTATTTGTTTGTGTAAAATATTTTTGGTAAAGGCAACCAGCCAAAGTGTCTGTTGGATTTTTTGTAGGAAACAATTATTGAAAAAAATATAAAAGAACTGCACATATCGTCATCTTAAATGCAGAATAATGTAACATCACATTAATAAGTATACATGCAAGGCATAAAACTTTGTAATATGTTAATTATTTGAAATTTAAAAGAATTTTAAATATTTCAGCTCAAAATGCGATAATCGATATATTTTTGAGGAAAAAATATTATATTTATTGTTATTTTTGAAGTTGTGTGTTTTACGTTATATTAATTTGTAATTTTCAGAAATTAAAAGACGTATCATCAAAAAATGTATATAAGTATTAAGTGAAACAAACATTTAAAATAATTAAATATTTTTTGTTAAATTACCGGAAAAATAGAATATATATATGATAACCACACGAATATTTATATTATTATAGATATTATGATGTACCTACCTATTATGTATAATTTTTTATTGATTTTAATTACTTATAAGTAGTGGTTTAAACTAAAAATTGTACTTCATTAAATTTAGCTATGAATTGATTTAAAAGATAGCTTTTTCATTTTAATTTAAAAGTATTTTGATCTCCTTAAAATGAATTTTTTTTTACAACGAACAAATTTTGAAAATAAATATTTGACTCATATTCATACATACCTATTTTTCTCCATATAACGAATTATTTCAAATGAACTCTGCATCGCATACTTACAAAGATCCACTTGAAAGAATGCAATCCTTACAAAAAAAAAACAGATTATTTTAAATAAACTTATAAAAAATATTTCTTTTGTATTATAAACTTTTTATATGATGAAGAAATTTTGTGGTCCCATACAGATTCATTATAGGGAAGTTCGATTGTATTTAAATTTATTAAAAAGGAAATACATACATACATATATTAACTCAAAAATCTAAGGACCTGCAGATGTTGCCATTTATTCTTGGAAATTCTTAGCGTTTGGGAGTGCAATGAGGTAGGCTGCAAAATTTCAAAATAACTAACGGTTCGGTTCTTTTAATTTTAAAGCACTTTTTTATTTTTTCTTATGCAATACTGAAAATTATTATTATAAATCATTATCTGTTCACTAATTTCACTAACACCGTAGTGACAGTTATAAAACAGATTACCCAGTTTTGATGTTTAATAATATTAATGTGCTCTTATAAAATGAATTAAAAACTCTGCCAATTTTTTTCTTGAGTGTGATTATACATTATGTTGTTAAAAAAATTATATATGTATTTAATGATACGTCATTTTTAATTTTGTAAATAACTTGGTTATTTTTAAGGATAGAAGTTTAAAATTTTATAAAAATGTGTAACGTGAATCGTAATCAACAAAAAAAAGTCAACTTCAAATGTTCCAATAATATCTCCATTGTTTTGCATTTATGCTAACGATATGTGTTTTGTTTGTAAAAAATTCCTTGATGCCTTTAAAAGGTCCCTGTTTCTTTCGTCAAAAAGACGTACCTTAAGGCAGCAATTATTAAGAAAAAAAAAAAATAGCCACAAGAATTTGTTGGTATTTTGTGCTTGTAAAAATATTTTGGTTTCTGTACAAATCGCGACGGTGGTTTTTTTTTCTTTGAAAACACTTTTCTTAATTAAGTAAAAATAGTTGAAAAAAAAAAAATTAAAAAGGTCTTGTTTTGCTACAATTTATGTGTAAGTAACCAATATACATAAAAGCAAATGTGACAGTCACAATGATAAAAAGATAACCACAATACTTAGAAAAATGTACAATAAGAAAAGGCAACAGGACAATTCATTCAAACATCTGTGCATACATTTTAATTCTACCTAATGGTATACCATAACTTTTTACAAAATACCAAATGCGCATCTGTGTTTGCCTGCAAAAATGTATAAAGTCATTATAACAGGTCAAATTTACGTTAAATAAATTACCATAAAATGGTAAGGTTAACTCTTTGGGCTCGGTTATATAATTGTAGCATAAAAAAAGTAAGCAATAAATTTAGTGTGAAACAATAAAGTTTCATTAATACATCAATAAAACACATCTTCTTTCGCAAAAATTCTGCCTACTGTCACATTTGCTTTTATGTATATTGGTTACTTACACATAAATTGTAGCAAAACAAGACCTTTTTAATTTTTTTTTCAAATATTTTTACTTACTTAATAAAAGTGTTTTCAAAGAAAAAAAACCACCGTCGCGATTGTTACAGAAACCAAGATATTTTTACAAGCACAAAATACCAACAAATTCTTGTGGCTATTTTTTTTTCTTAATAACTGCTGCCTTTAGGTACGTCTTTTTGACGAAAGAAACAGGGACCTTTTAAAGGCATCAACGAATTTCTTTTTACAAACAAAACACATATCGTTAGCATAAATGCAAAACAATGTAGATATTATTGGAACATTTGAAGTTGACTTTTTTTTTTGATTACGATTCACGTTACATATTTTTATAAAATTTTAAACTTCTAACTTAAAACATAACCAAGTTATTTACAAAATTAAAAATGACGTATCATTAAATACATATATAATTTTTTTAAAAACATAATGTATAATCACACTCAAGAAAAAAAATAGCAGAGTTTTTAATTCTTTTTATAAGAGCACATTAATATTTTTAAGCATCAAAACTGGGTAATCTGTTTTATAACTGTCACTACGGTGTTAGTGAAATTAGTGAACAGATAATGATTTATAATAATAATTTTCAGTACTGCATAAGAAAAAATAAAAAGTGCTTTAAAATTAAAAGAACCGAACCGTAAGTAATTTTGAAATTTTGCAGCCTACCTCATTGCACTCCCAAACGCTAAGAATTTCCAAGAATAAATGGCAACATCTGCAGGTCCTTAGATTTTTGAGTTAATATATGTATGTATTTCCTTTTTAATAAATTTAAATACAATCGAACTTCCCTATAATGAATCTGTATGGGACCACAAAATTTCTTCATCATATAAAAAGTTTATAATACAAAAGAAATATTTTTTATAAGTTTATTTAAAATAATCTGTTTTTTTTTTTTGTAAGGATTGCATTCTTTCAAGTGGATCTTTGTAAGTATGCGATGCAGAGTTCATTTGAAATAATTCGTTATATGGAGAAAAATAGGTATGTATGAATATGAGTCAAATATTTATTTTCAAAATTTGTTCGTTGTAAAAAAAAATTCATTTTAAGGAGATCAAAATACTTTTAAATTAAAATGAAAAAGCTATCTTTTAAATCAATTCATAGCTAAATTTAATGAAGTACAATTTTTAGTTTAAACCACTACTTATAAGTAATTAAAATCAATAAAAAATTATACATAATAGGTAGGTACATCATAATATCTATAATAATATAAATATTCGTGTGGTTATCATATATATATTCTATTTTTCCGGTAATTTAACAAAAAATATTTAATTATTTTAAATGTTTGTTTCACTTAATACTTATATACATTTTTTGATGATACGTCTTATAATTTCTGAAAATTACAAATTAATATAACGTAAAACACACAACTTCAAAAATAACAATAAATATAATATTTTTTCCTCAAAAATATATCGATTATCGCATTTTGAGCTGAAATATTTAAAATTCTTTTAAATTTCAAATAATTAACATATTACAAAGTTTTATGCCTTGCATGTAAACTTATTAATGTGATGTTACATTATTCTGCATTTAAGATGACGATATGTGCAGTTCTTTTATATTTTTTTCAATAATTGTTTCCTACAAAAAATCCAACAGACATTTTGGCTGGTTGCCTTTACCAAAAATATTTTACACAAACAAATACACACACATGCTATCGTATTGTCCAGCGGGAAAAATTGCCAGCGCTTTCACTTTTTAGGCCTTAAAGAAGGTTTACAGCTTTTTTTTAATAAACTTTTACTTATTCCACTCTGCCTTATTTTAAAAGTTCTTTTAGAAGGGTTTTTATAAAATATTTTACAAATTTAAATTTTCTATTCTAAGATAAGGCCTATCTAAATCGTTTTATTAGTAGTTATGTTGGAATGTGTACCAAGTTTAATTATTAATTTATTCACTTCGCATTATTAGCAAATACAATTACACTGGAATAAAGCTTTATTCTTAATTATTTTTGGAAGGCCTTTAAAGTAGATACAAGAAGCCAGGGTTTTGGTCTCCAATAACACACTGTATAAATTAGAAAACTTTATATCGGCAAAAAGGCCTTCTATTAGGCCTCTTTACTACTTCATTTTCCCGCTGTTAATGGTTGCGTTTTTTTCATTATGAGGAATTTGATTGTGAATTTTTTTAAATTTTTCATATCTGACAAATTCACTTATGAATTTTTTTGTTTGCTCATTTTTCATGAATGAGGAAATTCAAATTAGTTTTTTTCCTCACCCTCATGAGGATGAAAAAGCAGTAAAATTTTTAATTTTTCACGCTCGCTCATGACTGAAAAATGAGTGAACGTTTCGGTACTCTGGTTTAAAAGCACCCATCAGCTGGATGCTTTTTAGTTTTACTTTTGCCACTGCTATTGAAATTTTTAATTTTTTTTCCAATAGCCAATGTTTTCTTTTTCGTTTGTGCAAAAAAGCAAATCTCCTATTTTGTATATTTTTAGTTTTTGACAATTGCTTTTTTACCAGCCAGCGACAAAAATGGTCAACCACCTAAAAAGCAAAAGCTAAAAAAAAATATTTCGCCGTTTGCTTTTTTACTTTTTCCTAAAAAAGACAAACCAAAAA
Organism: Pollenia griseotomentosa; assembly: GCA_963931875.1. Taxonomy (NCBI): domain Eukaryota; kingdom Metazoa; phylum Arthropoda; class Insecta; order Diptera; family Polleniidae; genus Pollenia; species Pollenia griseotomentosa. Next base: position 138,958,195 of record OZ007562.1, read on the forward strand.
AAAAAATCTAAAATTCAAAGAACAAAAATTCTTCACTGGCTGGTAATAACAAAAAGCCGATTCAATAAAATGAAAAGCAGCTGAAGTGTGTGCTAAAAGCAGTCTGAGCAGAGCTATTAGCTCTTCAAAAAGGCAGATTACAACGATAAAATACTGATCAGTTCATGGTGGTGAGGAAAAATAAATGTTTGCCTTTCATCAGTAGTGTTGTAGTAATGTTGTTGTTGCTCGACAGTTTGCATGACTACAGCACGAAATGTGTGTGTGTGTGTATTTTGTTTTTCTTAAATATTTTTAGTAAAGGAAACCAGCAAAGTGTCTGTTGGATTTTTTATTGCATAGAAAACAATAACATATTTTTGTTGTGTTTGTTTTGCATGAAAAATATCACTTGTCGTCGTCGAGTATTTTTTTGCAATCATATGCCTTTCAGCAGCCTTTTGCGCTGCTTTTATCTCCTATTTTGCGGCTATTAGCATGCATTGGTCATTGATTTGTCGGCTGTTTGACAGAAGCTGTTTGTTTCATTCTTTTTCCTACATATTTTTTCCTACAACATAAAAGTGATTGCCGTTGCTTTCTCAGTGCCATCAAATAAAAAATTTTTGCTATTGTTAAAAAAGCAATACATAGTTGAAAAAAGCCATTTAAAGGTTACTGCTTTTGAAAAGTGTGGGCTTTTTTAGCAGTGGAACTTGTCGGCTTTTTATTTTTGATTTTTTTTTTTTAATAAGAAAAAGCCAAAATTTGGCTGCTTTTGCTAATATGGCGATAGCATTTTAAACCCTGGTTAAAACAATGGAGTATAAAGACCAATTACCAAAAATGCGTACATAAGTATAACATTCACATTGCGTTGGGAAACATGCCCCTTAATAAAATAAATAATCAAATAATACCTCAACACTCGCATGTAAATTACCTCGGTATACTTCTAGATCGGCATCTAACGTGGAAATGGCATATAGAAGCAAAATAAACACAAATTTCTGTAAACACTACTCCCTCTTTCCTTCTCCCCACAACCTATTTTCCTAATCCCAACACAATGCATTGCATTGGTAAGGGGCATCCCCTGAGTGTTGGCTCAATTTAAAAAAAATTAAAGTAAAAGCAAATCAAATTTATTTACTTATGGGAAGAAATCCTTTTCTTAGTCTCGATTGCAAATTTCTTTCATAAAGTAGTAGTGAATGCTATCAAAGTTTTTCTTGGGATTTAAAAATGAATTAACAAGGTTTCGTTTAAATGTGCTAAATTCCCATTGCATATTATAGATAAACTGAAATTTATTGTTGATGGGATAAGCTATTCCTATTCGCATTTCACTAGTTGCTTAGGCTAGATCATCAGGAAACTTCATTCCACAAATAAAACTGTTAAGCGAATAAAAATTATAAGCACGAGCTTAAACAAAAACAACAACAATAAACAGTGAGTTTATCTTTTCCTACGTGGAAATTTGCAGAAAAATCCCGAATTTTTCCGTGGAAAAATTAAAAAATATTTTACTTAGAAACTCCCGAGAAGTTTGTTCTGAAAAGAAACCCTATTTTTTTGCTTTAAAATTAAACAAATGCAATAAAATTACTCTCCCTTTTTGCCTTTCCTTGCTCTTGAAGATAATTATTCATTGTTAAAAAATTCTCATAAATTGGTATATGTACTGAAAAAAAATATGGAATCTGCCACATTCTACAAGTTATAATATACAACGTCCAGTATGAATGAATAATAATCCTGCAACTGATTTTCTATATGAGTAGTTAAAATAAGGAAAAATAATAGAAGAAAAAAAAAAAAGAAATTAAGCAGCAACTCCCTTTAATTATTCCTTAGCCCTCTTTCAGCAGATGTCAAAACTCTCATATTAATAATTAAGAGTCGTTCGTTCGTTAATTTGCTGCTTTATAATGTTATAAAACACTTTTATAAACAGAGTTTGGCAAAAGAAAAAAAAAATTAATCTTCATTCGAGGAATTTGCATATTAGACATAAATGCTTTTATTTAACGTTGGTTGGTAAAATATGATGGAATAATATGCAGCTGGAAACTTCTTCTATAAAAAACATGTGTTTTTGACTGAAGTTATTGCGCCTTCAAAACATTGTTGGGGTGTATTCATTTACTTTGACGAGCTGACGGTGGCTAAGGCAGAAAGAAATTGGATTAAGAAATTTATATACGATTTTGTAAAAGCTTGGTCCCAGACAATACAAACGAAATTAGTTGAAAGTTTCCCATTAGAAATCATTTGACTTTATATTTTTCTCCCTTTTTTTATTTTATTATTTAACAAATAAATTTTTTTTTTAAATTTAAAAATTTAATTGTTTTGTTAAAGCAGTATGCTTTTAAAAACTTAACTATGCGTACAAATACCAGTATAAAATTAATGTTTTTTTTTAATAATTATTTTATTTGTAAAATGACACGAATATTTCCAGGACTGTGTTTTTAAATTAAGTAGTACAAGAGTGTATGTGTGAGTGTGTTAAAACATTGTAGTAGATTCATTTATATTAAATTAAATTTATTTAATTAAAATAATAAAATATAAAACCACAAGTGTACAACAACAAAGCATATTAATTGCTATTTAACACGTTTTGACAACTAGCAACATTTTTTACTTTTTATGCATGAATTTTCAACGTGATCATGCGATAAGTTTTGTTGATTCTTTTTTTTTATTAATTTAATTAAATATTATGTTAATAACATTGTTACTTAATAAAAAGTAAACAAATTGGAAAAAATAAAATAAAGTATTAGTCCATTATTGAACTTTATCAAAAGTATAGATTTAAGCCGAATTCACAGTATAAGCAACATTTTCATCATTTGTGCAGAATGTTAGCACCAGTTTTGTGTGCAAACGCTTTTTTTTAAGAAATAAATATCTGCAAACCATGCCCCGTATATTTTAAAAATATATCGTTTATTTGCTGCAAAATCATCATAACTCAGTTATCATAACTTAGTTTTACAGAAAACGATTTTAAGGTTTTAAATTTACAGACAACATAGTGAAAAAAAGTGTAATTGTTCTCTCAAGAGTTGAGTTTACAGTATCTACAAATAAAATAATTATAACTTCATTAAAAACCTGATGAACTATGCATTAAGGCTATGATATACTATCATACAAGTCTTAGGTCCGTTTTCACGACTTAACGATAGCTAAATGTAGGAAGAGATCGAACAGATAATGAGTTTTTAATTATCAGAAGTTCTCTTTAACCTAAAAGTGAAGGATAAGCTAAAGAGAGGAACGTTCTACCTTTAACTTTTGTCGTAAGGTTTAGATTTGAGATTGCCATATTATATTCACATATTTTTTATATATGGCAACTCCAATTATTCGTATATTTTGTAAATGTAAAAAAAGTACGTAGTTGCCAGTTCGTATTTTTATTTTGGCAAAAATAATCGGTATTTTCTTTAGTATTGCCACTTTTTTAAAAATGTTAAGTTTATTTTATACAGAAGTTGTGAAAACGAAAAATAGTTGAAGGTAACTTTATTCCTCACTAGTGCTAAAGGTACCGTTAACTATATCGAACTTTAAAGGTAAGTCGTGAAAACGGGCCTTACGGTTTTTGAGGAAAATGTACTTCTGATCTAACTATGTACATATATGAATTAATGTAAAACACATTTGAAAAGAAAGATACAGATGAATAGAAAAATTGTTGCTTTCATTGTGAATGAGACTTTAAAAATTGCGGTGAAAATGTTTTTTTAATTTTTAATTTTTTCATAATAAAATATTTATGAAAAGTATACAAAATTTTATGAGATTTAAATTATTCGTTACGAAAGAAACGAAAATAAAAGTTTTTTTCGGAAGTAATCATAAATTATTTGTCTTTTTCAAGTTGCAAATTTCGTTTTGCAGAAAAAAAGGATTAAATTGCGATTTCAATCAATTCCCCGGAAATTACAACTATAGGGAACGTCTAACGAAATAACATGCACCTGTGCCCATGTTCTGTAGGCTTGGTTAGAACTTCTCGCACCGAAAAATGTAAAACAAAGTATTCCACTGAATCTAGAAAAGCGAGAAAAAAGTTTGTCTGTCACGGGTTAATAAAAAAACAAGTTAGAGTGCTATATTCGGCTGTGCCGAATCTTTGATACCCTCCACCGACAGTTCGAATGTTTAAGGAGTAATATCTGTATGATGTCTTTTTATTATTATTATCTTAAACTGTGACGATTTGTTATTAATTATGGTTTTAGGAGACTAAACTGTTTTCCGGGAGTAGGGCATATATGGGGCCTAGGGTAAATTATGTACCGATCTTCACGAAATTTCACAGTATCATTTATAGTCCTATAAAATTGTGACGAGCCAAAATTTGTTATGATTGCATTATTTTTTACGGTTTTAGGCGTACTAAACTGTTTTCCGGGAGTAGTGTTTAAATGGGGCTTATGGTAAATTATGGACCGACCTTCGCGAAATTTTACAGTGTCATTTCTAGTCGAATAAAACGGACTTGTGCAAAATCTTATGTCATTCCGTGAATTTTTGCATCATTTATGTTAGTTTTTGTAACAAAATTATCAAGTTTTTGAAGGTGGTGGTTCCACATTTTGATTCATAGCTCTGGTCCTACTGAACCAATTTTGCTGAAATTCAATTCCAAACTGCTTAGGATAACTACAAGCAATTTGACACCTAGTTTGTTTATTTCTTTTGAGTTTTTCGAAAGTGAGCGTGTTTTCAACAGACGGACAGACGGACAGACAGACGGACATGGCTAAATCGACTTAGAATTACTCAAGCAGCCAGAATATATATACTTTATGGGGTCTGAGATGAATAATAAAAAAGTTTCACACGGAATGACAAACTTAGTATACCCTCTTCACAACTAATTGTGGTGGAGGGTATAAAAAAGTGAAAAAATGGCGCCGTGCTATAAAGCCATAGTCAATAATGCCATATGGCCTTATTTCTCACTCCATTGAGAAATAATTTTTTTTTATACCCTCCACCACAATTAGTTGTGAAGAGGGTATACTAAGTTTGTCATTCCGTGTGAAACGTTTTTATTATTCATCTCAGACCCCATAAAGTATATATATTCTGGCTGCTTGAGTAATTCTAAGTCGATTTAGCCATGTCCGTCTGTCTGTCCGTCTGTCCGTCTGTTGAAAACACGCTCACTTTCGAAAAACTCAAAAGAAATAAACAAACTAGGTGTCAAATTGCTTGTAGTTATCCTAAGCAGTTTGGGATTGAATTTCAGCAAAATCGGTTCAGTAGGACCAGAGCTATGAATCAAAATGTGGAACCACCACCTTCAAAAACTTGATAATTTTGTTACAAAAACTAACATAAATGATGCAAAAATTCACGGAATGACATAAGATTTTGCACAAGTCCGTTTTATTCGACTAGAAATGACACTGTAAAATTTCGCGAAGGTCGGTCCATAATTTACCCTAAGCCCCATATAAACACTACTCCCGGAAAACAGTTTAGTACGCTTAAAACCGTAAAAAATAATGCAATCATAACAAATTTTGGCTCGTCACAATTTTATAGGACTATAAATGATACTGTGAAATTTCGTGAAGATCGGTACATAATTTACCCTAGGCCCCATATATGCCCTACTCCCGGAAAACAGTTTAGTCTCCTAAAACCATAATTAATAACAAATTGTCACAGTTTAAGATAATAATAATAAAAAGACATCATACAGATATTACTCCTTAAACATTCGAACTGTCGGTGGAGGGTATCAAAGATTCGGCACAGCCGAATATAGCACTCTAACTTGTTTTATATAATTCTAATTTATTTAAAAATTGTTTTGTTGTTTTTTCTCTGGGTGTATATATAAAATATATAACGAAAACACATTTGGGCGCAAGGATTTTCTGTTCTATGGTATAAAACAAGACCGGCTTCGCTTACTTAAGCTTCTCTGCATAGACGGTCTACGGCCGGGCGCAAGCATTTTCTCCTTTATGTAATAACAAGTACCGGTTTTGCTAAGTCCACTGAACCAAAAATCCAATGAAAATGTACGTTAAGCAAACGAAATTGCGTTTATTAAAATATTTTCGTTGGCTCAACGAATTATTCGTTAATATAATGAAAATAATGCCTAAATTGTCATTATATTAACGAATAATTATATTAATAATACCTAAATTTTCAATATATTAACGAATAATTCGTTGATCCAACGCAAAAAATTTTAATAAACGTAATTCGTTTGTTTAACGTACATTTTCATTGGATTTTTGGTTCAGTGTAAAGCTTCTAAGATCGGCCTTGTTTCCGAACGAAGGCCGACTAAGCAGCGAAGCCAGTATTTGTTATACCATAGAGGAGAAAATCCTTGCGCCCGACCGAAGGCCGGCTATACAGAGAAGCTTAAGTTAGCAAAGCCGGTGTTTGTTATACCATTGATACCATATACCATTTATTTCTCATTACATTGAGAAATATGGCTTTATTGCCTATGGCTTTATAGCACGGCAACTAAAAAAATAGGTGAAAAAAGCTTAAAACTTTTCGTAGTTATATGCGATTTACCGAAAGTATTTTTAAAAATTAATAAATATAACGACGCAACCATCAAGCTCAGGTATTTAGTCAAATGTTTTGATTAAATTTGTAAAAAAATTATTAGTGGAAGTACTTTTATTTTTGAAGTTTTTATTGGAAATGCAAAAAAAAATGCATTTTCTCAGTTTAAGTGAACATAAAGCTATTAATTGGGCTCAATTAAGCAGAGAGTTATTTTAGAAAAAATTGTGCTGCTCATCGGTGCGCCTTAGGGGCTAAGTACGAATTGGTAGCAGCACGCTTTGAGTTTACCAACAAAAAGCGCTTTACAACTTCTGCTGTAGTTTTATTACTGTTGTTATCATTGTTTTATGCGTTTTTATTAGAGATATGCAAATGTCTTGCTTTGTTACAAGTCACACATGAGTCACGCGACACCGTGGTTAAACTTATACATTTTTTTGTATGGGGGGTAGCCGTACCAACCCTCTTACTCCTCCAATATTTTGTTGGAACATGATGTTTGTTCTAATTGTTACCCACATTAAATTTAGTGTGCTTCACTATTGTAGCTGATGTGATATGAATTGAACCGCGAAAAAAGGGCTTTTGGCCCTAGTGTGCGTCGGCTATACCAAACAATGAAAATGAAAAAAACTGCTTTCGAAATAGATGTATATTTTTCAAATCAAATTTTTCGAAGTAAAGTGAGAAAAACAGTTGTTTGTTTGTCTTATAACATTTTTGTTTCATCCCTCACATTTCAATCGAAGTTTTCTCGACGCGGGAGTTACAGAACATAAAAACTGGATCCTAATTTAAAAAAAACTTTTTAAACAAAAATGCGCACAGGAATAGCTTCAACAATCAACAGTAAATTTCAGAATTAAGCACATTTAAACGAAATCTTTTAACAAGCTTAATTTAATTAATTTTTTAATCGAAATAATTGTTTTTGTTTACGTTGTTGGTGAAGTTATTAGAGGAGTCTATTAAATTCCAATTTATTACGGACTTGGACCCCGTAATTATATAAAACATAAGTTAATAACATGTTTCATGAAGTCATCCGTAGATGTCTAACTGGGTTTTAGTATTTTGCCAAATCTTAATCATTTACCTGTTTTCCCCATTATACATTTCCTACCCTCACAAGTAATTCAAAAATTCAAGAGAAAGGCATTAATATTTTTTTCGACAAATAAATATATGATGAAGATATTATTATTAAGTATTCTTTTTCAATATTTTACAAATTTTTTTTGCACAACAAACAGACATTGATTGACTTGTGTCTTTGTAGAAGCTTAAAACTATTTAATTCTTTAAAGTTATTTGATTAAATATTTCTTTCTTTCATTCTTTCTTTATTTGATCAATTTTTGTTTTGTGTTAATTTCCAGAATGAAAGAATGAATGTATTTGTTCAGTTTGTGGAAAATGCTCATATGTTGCAAGTATTATTTGCATATAGAACTAGAATATGTATGTATGTTTTGTAAATGCTTGTAAATAACAAACATTTCAATCATTTAAATTAAAATTTCTACTACAATAGAAAAGTAAAGAATTTTCTTTTTTGTTAAGCTTTAACAATATTTATGTTTGTATTGTTATATTAAATTTCATTTGCAGAAGAATTTTAGAAATTGTATTTCTAGGAAAAATGAGAAACATTTAAAGTGAGGTATTTAAATACAGGACATTATTTTGAGGACTTAATTGAAATGGAATTTCTTAATTACAAAAATAAATTTTGTCTTTAAAATGTGATTTGATGATCTATTAAACAGATATTGGCAAAGTATAGGTAAAGTCGGCTTTTCGCTATTTTATTTAAAATTAGGATGTGTTCAAAAAATCGTGTAATCTAAAGTAAAGTATTAAAGTGTGACCTTAAAAATGCGATTGTGTAAGAGATTTTATTTGAAAAGGTCTGTCCGATTTGAAAAAATTTATAAATCTATGCTAATATGCTAAAGCTTTTTAAAGTTTAAGATAAGTCTGCGGAATATAAAGTTATTTTTAATAAGTGTTATGTTCTCTGTCGAAACTCCAATAAGTCAAGGTACAGTGCGGCCAAGTTTTAGGAAAATTGTTTCTTATATATCATTTGGAAAACATGTACCTATCCAAAAAAAAATTCTCAAATTCATTTTGCAGAATATTATTAAAAGAAATCCGCCGTTTAACTACTAAAAAAAAGTTAGAAAATCCAATTAAGTCAATTGTTATTCATCGTTACTTCGTGTTTTTGTAACAATAATTTATCGGCAGAGCAAGTTTTTATATGCACAAAAATAAAAAAGTTCAAGTCAAAAAAACTCAAAAATTAAAAAAAAACATATCTGTGGCATTTTGAGAAAACATCTAAAGTCAGATTTAAAAAATTGAAAGAAATGTTGTTAATCATACAAATTTTCATTAAAAAAAATTTATTGTTTACGTTTTTAAAATCTTGTATTATAAACGAAATTTTTCTTCAATCTTGGTTTATTATATCTATATAATAAAAATGAAACGTTTTCTGTTGCTGATCGCATAACTTGAGAACGGCTAGACCGATTTGGACGATTTTTTCTTTAAAATGATCGTCATGGAAAATTTTACCCCGCTTACTTTTACGCCCACTTTTTTCGAATTACCTAAAATCAAAAAACGGCTCTATTGATTTGACAAATTTTTCTTTCAAATGGTCGTATTAATCCATTTAAGGTTTTTATCGAAAGAAAAATTTACCACGCCTACTTTTACGCCCACTTTTTCTATTAAGCGCATAACTTGAGAACGGCTTGACAGTTTTGGATGATTTTTCCTTTAAAATTATCGCCATGGTCCAACTTAGGTTTGTACGAAAAGAAAATTTTGCCCCGCCCACTTTTACGCCCACTTTTTTCGATTAACCTAAAATCAGAAAACGGCTCCATCGATTTGACTAAATTTTTTTTCCAAATGTTCGTGTTAATCCATTTTAAGTTTTCATCGAAAGAAAATTTTACCACGCCTACTTTACGCCCACTTTTTCTATTTATTTGACCGATTTGGACGATTTTTTCTTTAAAATGGTCGCCATGGTCCAACTTAGGTTTTTAAGGAAAGAAAATATTTCCCCGCCCACTTTTAAGCCCACTTTTTTCGATTTTCCTAAAATCAGAAAACGGCTCCATCGATCATTAGTAATCAGCTACCGAGCGAAGCCGGAACGGCCAGCTAGTTATTTAATAAAAAATTAATTTTTTTCCCTGAGATTTTTTTTTACTTTTCTTCTATCGACTTAAAATGTTTTGTCAAAATGCAAGAAATATAAATATCCCTACCAAAAACATAAGGGAAAAATTAATCACTGCTACTTTTTATTTAATTGTTGATATAATTTTCTATTTTTTTAGAGTTTTTAAATTTATATACCTCATAAGGGTGTGTGTGAAACGGTAGCAAAGTTCTATGGTGAATTAAAATTGTCAAGAATTTCTACGCTAATGTCAAAATTTATACTATTTATACCCAGGGCTAGTGCAATTTTATTCAACTCAACAGTGTCAAAATTTTACCTCCATGAGTACTTTGCTACCGTTTCACATTTTAATGCAAATGCATATTTGTTGTCGTAAGTCTGAGATATTGATATTCTAAATATCTTTGCGAATCAAGAAATTTGCAATATAATGGCCGCGATTTGTTAGTGCATATTTTTGTTGCAAATTTTGAAAAATAAAACTTGTTTTTTTTTTCCAAGCACCATGTTGTAGAAGATATAAATGACAACTTCGATGATATTTTTTTATTGATTTCTTATTGGAAAAAATGTTTTGTTAAGCACCTTCGCGTGTTGTCGAATATAAAGAGAAGTATCCCGATTTCTGTTTTACTCAGAAGCCTATAACATCCAGGTGGGGAATGTTAAAAGTTGTAGAAACGGGGTTGAGGTTTTTAAACCGGAGTCGGAGTACAAACAAAAACTTGCAACTCCGACTCTAAAATTGTTCTACTTTAAATACACAGAAAAAAATATTTTACACATTTGAATACGAAAACCGCGTATTTATTCAAAAAAATGCTTGAATTTTCTGCGATGACGATTTTTGCGGTATTGATAAAAAAGTTTGTAGGTATAGTTATTAAATTTTTAGTGAACAACCAAGTTTATTAAGTTAATAAAAAAAGTAATAATTTTTTCAACGAAATGAAGAAATATTTAATTATTTCATTAATAAATATGTTTTATTGAGTGCTATTTTACTAAGCGCAATTTTGATACATTTTTTCATTGAATCAAATAAAAAACAAACTGTGTTGTTAAAAGTTTTCTTGAGAAATTTTTGTCTGTGTATGTAAATTACTATATAAAAGCCAAGGACCGGAAAATGTTTTTTTATTTTGTTTCTAAAAAATATTTATTTTGCAAGTTTAAAAAGTTCTACATTTTACAGGAAATAAAGAAATTCTAAAATAGTATTGAAAAAAATAAATAAAATAAAGTTTTTAAGATGAAACGTTTTCTGAAAAACTTTTGTATAAAAAAAAATTCAATTTGTTTGAAAATAAAAAAATCCTGAAAACAAAATAAATACATTAGTCTTAAAATATAGTCATAAAAATTTCATTCTTCAAAACAAGTTAAGTTTATTTGAGACTTTAAAACAATCACATGAGAAAAAAATTATGAGTCATATTATAAAGGAAACTTAAAACCAGGGACTGTAACAGTTATTCCTTTTTTCATAAAAGTCAGATGAAAACAGATATTTTTTGATTTTTATTTTTTTGAACTAAAATAACTGTTATTTATTGATTTTTATTTTTTCGAGCAAAAATAACAGTTATTTTTTAATTTTTTTTCGAGCAAAAATAACAGTTATTTTTTGAATTTTAATTTTTTGAACAAAAATAACAGTTATTTTTTGATTTTTATTTTTTTGAGCAACAATAAAAGTTATTCTTTAAAGAAATGTACGTGTAATAAAAATTTAGTTGACTTTTAATATTTATTTTAATGTGTAATTATCATTGTGAGTTCTTATGCACATTAAAATAAACATTTAAAGTCAACTAAATTATTATTACTCGTACATTTCTTTAAAGAATAACTTTTATTTTTGTTCAAAAAATTAAAAATCAAAAAATAACTGTTATTTTTGATCAAAAAAATAAAAATCAAAAAATAACAGTTATTTTTGTTCAAAAAAATAAAAATCAAAAAATAACTCTTAATTTTGATCGAAAAAATACAAATCAAAATTTTAAAAATCAATATATTTTATCATAGACAAGTTCATAAGGATCAATATGGTATACTTGAATCAGTTTTTCCACATTTAATTCTACATGCTTTTTTGTTTCAAAACTCAAATATAACTGTTATTTTCGGTCCCTGCTTAAAACTATAATGTTTTGTATTAATAAATATTATTGTTTAACAGTAACAAACTTATCTGGTTTTGTGAAAGGTCACTAACATTAAGATTTAAAGTGCTAGCTCCTGGCACAACATTTTAGGGTAGTAAAAATGAAATGTGCTTAAAAACTAAACTTAAAGCTAGAAAAAAAATTAAGCCCTGTGGGCACCTACAATTTTTGAAAGTAGTAGTGGGTATTGAGCCAATTTAAACCTACTTGATCATTTAAGACATTTTGAATCAAAACATTATCGAGATTATGTTAAGAGTCAATAAAGCGTTTCATTAAATCAAAACCATACGAGGCTAAGGGTTCAACCTTTGTTAAATCATATATAAATATCTATTCATTAGAAAACTTCCAATGAACCCGCTCAAAGTGTTTGTTAACGCAAAGTCTAAGAACTTTACGTTCAAAAATTTCCAATTCCTTCATTACCGAAGGTGAAAATGAAAACCATATCGAGAATGCATACATAAGAACCGGCCTTATGCTTAATTTATAAACTAACAATTTTGTCCTCTCTGGTAAATATCTGCTATTAAATAATTTTCCAAAAGAAATTTTTATTTCGCGGGCTTTGTTAAAACAAATTCTAGCATGACGGTAAAACTTAAAAAGCTTATTAAAATGAATACCTAAATATTTAATATTGTCTACAAAAGGAATTTCCTGTACATCAAGGGACAAAATAAGCTGCTTGCTCTCAGGTACAACAAAATATTTGCATTTTCCAGAAGCATTCCTTAAACAAATGGCTTCACTTTTAGACGCATTTATCTTTATACCCCATAATTTATAAAAATTATTTACCGAATTTAAATAAGAGAATCATCAGCGTAACGAATACCAGTTGAACAAAAAACTGGTGTAGAAAATCAGAGATGAAAATGTTGTACAAATGAGGAGCCAAAATAGAACCCTGCGGTACACCGCAACAAATATTACCAAACATAGAATTTTCGTTTTGTAATTGGACGCAAAACTTTCTATTTTTTAAAAAATTTTGAATTAACTTAATAATGTGTGGTAAGCATATGGTCAAAAGCCTTTTCAATCACAAGGGAACAAACTGATAATTTGGAATATATGAAGTATCTTAATTTATATCCATCTTAACTCGAATTGCCTTTTCAAAGAGTTTTCCTAAGTTGGATAAAAGTGATATTGGTCTTAGATTGTCAAATTCAAAATTGTTATGTTTTTTTTTGGGATTGGGCAGATTTTTGCTATCTTCCAAGAATTTGGAAAGTATCCATTGCTAATGCAATTATTGAAAATAACTGCTAAATAATCAAAAGCATATTGGCTGGAAGTTTTCTGATGATGAAGTTTGAAATACCATCTAAGCCGAAGGATTTTTTATTATTTAACGATTTAGAAATTGCACAAAAACTGATCAGTGTTAGTTAATGAACTATCATTTTGAACATTCGTTGATGGAAATTGATTATTGAAATTTAAAAAAATGTTTGGTATCTGAGACAAATTTTGGCTTATTGTGTTTTCAACATCGGAGACACCCATTTTAGGCACTATACCAGAATAAATAGACGGCAAATGGTTGTGAAGATGAAATAATTTTTGATTATTTTCAGTTATCTCAGATTTTTTAGATACTCCTAAAAAAATTTATGAAGAGGTTTCTGAGAATACATACATTCATACATACATACTACATTTTTTAAAAATACTTAGAATAAAATTTTCTAAAAAACGTTTTAAGAAATATTTTTCAACCAAAAAAAAAATTTTTAAAACAATTTTATTTGTTTTTTTTTTTACAAAAAAAAGTATTTGCTTTTTTTTGAAACTAAAAATTTTTTTTTCAAATAAATTTTTTTTTTCCTTTTTTCGTTTTCATCATTTTCTTGATATATTTAACCATTAAAAAAAGAGTTAAGAGTCAAATAAGGACCATTCTTATAAACATTAAGCATCAAGGTTAGTGTAGGAGTCGGACTTAAAAAATTTCAGCAGTTGTATTCGGAGTTAGAACTATTTGTTGACCATTTTTACACTCACAATATTATTACAGTAACGGAATGCAGTTTATTTAAGAAATATTCCGTTCAGTCATTTTTAAATAAATAAACATTTAAAATTCCAAGCAAATTTATTTTTAACTGATTCCAACAGTTATTCAAAAAACTAAGTGCATATTAATACGGATTTTCAGTTGCAGTTAATATTGTCCGTTGATTGAGTTAAATTCTTCTTCTTCTTCTTTCTTCTTCTTCTTTTTACTGTCAAAAATTCAACCGCGAATTCCGTGAAAACAAATCAATATTCAGTTATCTTATATAAAATAATTGTCAAAAAATTAACTACATATTCCGTAAAAACAAAAAAATATGCAGTTATTTTATAAAATTTTACTGTCAAAAATTCAACACCATATTCAGTAAAAACAATTAAATATTCAGATATTTTATATAATTTTACTACCAAAAATTAATTTTTACTTATCTATAAAAAATGAATTGCTTGTTTTGTGTAAGCAATTCCCATTTTCTCTTTGTTAAAATAATTTAGTTAAATACATCAAATTTTAAAAGTAAAATAATGGCGAAGCCATATCGGTCATGCTGCTGCTGTCTTATAATTGAGAGTTCTTCTGTAAACAACGTGGTCAGTACAACAAAAGCAAAACAAACGTGTGTTACTGGGTAAGTAAATAAAAATATTCTCCCTCTCTCGGCTCTTTTGTGGAGTAAACGAAAATTTAATAAAATAACTGAATATTTAATTGTTTTTACTGAATATGGGGTCAATTTTTTGACAGTAAAATTTTTAAAAATAACTGAATATTTAATCGTTTTTACTGAATATGGTGTTGAATTTTTGACAATAAAATTTTACAAAATAGTTGAATATTTATTTGATTTTACGGAATATGGTGTTGAATTTTTGACAGTAAAAATTAAATGAACTTTTTGTTAAAAATAAATGAAAAATAGGTAGACCGGTTTTTAATTGAACTTTCATTTATTTTATATTACAATTTCAGTTAATTTTACGTACAGAATATTGTGAGTGTACCAATTCTAAGATGTTGTGGAAGGATTAAACAATGGTGATGCAGTATAAATAAAAACTTTTAAATTTACCAAATATAAAAGCACAGATAATGTTTGTGTCTTCAAATTATCGGCACTATTATGAAATTAAAGAAATCCAATCCATTTAGAACGCAAATTAAATTAATTTATATTGCCGTAAATAAGATGTTTGCTGGGGAGGGTAACTTTAGTAAACCAATTCGTTTGAAGCTTGATACAGTACAAAAAAAGGAACTAAAACAATAAAACAAACTGCTGGCATATTTTATTTAAATTTTTACGAAAACGGCGTAGTGAAAATGAATTTACAACAAAGGAGCTATCAGCATTTAATCATGCACCTTTCACTTCCGTTTTATTTACTTAAAAAAAAACTTTAGGCAGTTACTTTTGAAATTATCAAAAAAAAAAAAAAAAATATTATGTTCTTAATTCATTTTATATGTGTAGGTTCAAATATCTATCTTACAAGTGACTTAATTTACATGATGTGGTTTTTCTTTATTTTTTGTGTTTTACTTTATTTTAGCTTCTAAAGGTGGTTTTTTTGGAGTGTCACAACTTTGAGTTGGCATCACTGCTTTATTTGAGCACCCATTTAACAGCTGCAGCATGATAGTTGCTTTTTGTTTTGTTTGCTTTGAAATTTCATTATGAATCGACTTACACCAGAGCAACGCGTGCAAGTTGTTGAAATTTTTAATCAAAATAATTCGTCGAATGGGCATGAAGCACAAATTGATATTGATTTGAATTTCCATTCAAAATTATATTTTCCGATAAAGCCCATTTCTTGTTGAATGAATGTAATTAAGCAGAATTGTCGCATTTGGAGTGAGGAGAATCCACAAGCTTTTGTCGAAACATCATTACATCCACAGAAAATTACTATGTGGTGCGCTGGCTGGCGGAGTCTTGGCCCATATGTCTTCAAAAACGATGATGGTCAGAATGCGAAAAGTTGTTGCTCCAGATTGCGCCTTTTACGCGCTAGCCGTGGCGGCCACATGGTAGAAATCATATATAAACATTATTTCATAAAATTATCTTTTCAATAAAACCCCTTTTCATTGATATTAAAATTATATTTCCTTGTTTTATTATGATTTAAACTTGTGTCACTCTATAAAAAACACGCTATACTTTTGTGGTTATTGTGCCTTTCTTACGTTTATAAGACTCAATTTTTACGGTTTTATGTTATTTTTGTAGTTTCCTATTATTTTTATGTTTTTTTTTTTTTTTTTCACTTATAACTGTCAAAAACAAATGGCTATCTGGAAGCTAAAGAAATAGTTTATTCAAACTAAACATGTTGAAAATGGGCGTAAATGTTTTTATAAGGGCAACAGTACTTTTTCGATTTGATTCTATTGACACCTCACCGTCCAGTAATAAACCTTTACTTTAGGTAATAAGATTGATAAGATTGCTAATAATCCAAATAAGAAAAACTTGCCCTGCTTATCTTAAAACCATCTGATTTATTAGTTAGTTTACTTTATAAAGTTGTTTCCATTAGTGCGTGCGTCTGTCCTTCTGTGTAACAGTTTTTATAACTTTATAATTTAAATGCATTATCTAATCAACTAAAGCGCGTACTTGAACATTTTGCCTAAATGACTTTTATTGTAATGGTTTTATGTAATTACTTTACTTGAAGTAAAAAGAACACAAAAAAATATTTCAAAGGATGTTGAATATTTTATATACGTGCTATTATAACTCCAATAGTATGTATGAGTACGTGTGGGAGTAAGAAAGGTGCCATGTAGAAAATTGTTTGGTAAAATCACTTGTAGAAAGTATTTCTAAAAAGTACTTGCTGACAAATCTAAAGGAAGTGACGATAACGAATTTTATTTAAGGCAGATTAACTTCTCAATACTAACGCCAAAGTGTTTTTTATAATACAATTTCAATTAATTAAATTTTCTTAAAATTATTTGAAATCATGAAGTCAATAAGATAAAAACGATTGAATCAATTATTTTAAATCAATTTATATAAAAATTAATTGATTCCAATCACATAATTGCAATTCCAAATGTACATAAGTATACATATATATTATTTCGTTGGACTTTCTCTATAGTTGTGATTTCAGGGAAATTGATTAAAATCGTGTGACATCAATAAAACTTTAAATGCAGTTGAATTGACTGCAATTAAAAAAATTGCACTAAATGATTTCCAGAAAAAAACTATTTATTTCAAAATTATTGCAGTTACAAAATATTGCGATCTGACAAGATTTCATGTTGAAATCTTTAATTATTTTAAAATTAATGAACAGGGAAACCATAACTATGCAATTGCATGTTTTTCGTTGTGGGACCAATGAAGGCAGAAACAATATATTCATCCGTTTTACAGCTTTTTATGAACTTTGTCATCGATTTGTTAATGCATACTTTGCATATTTTAAAGTTTGCAGCATTTTTAAGTTCTAAGCGCATTTTTGCCTTTTTGACATGTTTTGAAATTCTGGCTTTTCTGTTTTAAATATCTATCTGTATGACGTGTTACTTTAATTTCGCCATCTTCATTCCATTTTCACTCTACAATTGTAAGCCCAAGCAGGTTGCCATTAATGATAAATGTTATTTTTAACTGTCAAATTGTTTTTATACATAAAAAGTAAGAATAAACCTTCAGAAACGAAGCATGATTTCAACTAATCTGGGTGCGCTGAATTCGAATCTGGCAATTGGGCTATCACGTCTTGTTCATTTTTTTTATCGCATGCTGGCAATGCTGTAAAACAGTCAATACTGACACAACAATTTCACAATTATTAATTTGACAGAAGCCCACATTCATTGTAAATCTTCATAATAGTAGCGTTTAAGCATGTCAGGGAGATCGTGTGTTACTGATTTAAGTTATTTTTGCTTTATGTGTGGTGCATATTTGGTTGAAAAAAAGTATATTCAATATCAGAATCATTACAATATGCATATTTACATTATTTTGATTTCGTAGTCAGAAACTTGGAAAAACCGTGGACGCCGACAATGTTTTGCATTTGCTTTCTTCGCATTCCGATTTTTTTCCACAAAACCTAGGTGCAGTGAGCGACGAACAAGGAGGGCGTGCTCACCAAGATTTAATGAAAAATTAAAGAAATTATCAAGGATTTTGGGACAAAAGCATGATGGGAGACTACTGCTGGACCTAGTGTAATTACTGATCGCTTCAGAATCACTTTTTAAAGTTATCTAACAATGTCCATCTGTCGGTCTGGCTGGTTGTCTATCCACGTAAACCTTGTGCACAAAGTACAAGTTGCAACCTTGAAGATAACTTGATCAAATATGGTAATTACATTTCAATTGTACTAAGGAGAAAGTCCATGTAATTGGTGATAATCGGTCTATAATTTCACATATTCCCCATAAAAACTTCTTTCCAAATTAGACTCTTTGTGTCTGTAAACCATCTAATTATGTTGGTATTTATTTTTATTTTATTTATTTATTTTTATTTTTATTTATTTATTTAATAATCTTGAAGCCACTTAAGGCCAATTGATTACAGATAAACATGCTGACAGTAATTGTTATGTATATACATATTTATTTATTTAGATTAAATTCGCCCCAAAACTATTATACTGCAAAATTTATTCTTTTCGAATCGGTTCACATTTGTACAAAGCTCCCATTTTTACAAAGCTTTAACTTCCTTTTTAATATTAAGATTATTAAACAATTTAGCGACCTTCCCTAAAATCCCTTTAAGACAAAAATCTCATATGGATGTTTATATCTAGATAATATTCGACACAAATAACTTTTATTTTAACCTGTGAACCCAGGACTGCCGATAGTTTCGAAATATGATAAAATGTGGAAAATTCGTCTGTAAATACTATAGTGTTATAGGCTTAACTAATTAAAGTTTTAGGATTGTTTTTTTTTTATCAAATGAAACTGTTATTCAAATTATAAATTTTTGAATATCTACGGCCTTATTTTTAACAATTTTCAGGGCATATTTTCAAGTTTTTTCTGCATATTTAATGCGCATTAAAAGCATTTTTAGAACATATTTCTGGTTTTCCTTATAATTTGAAGCTTTTCAGACAATTCTTGAACTGTTTTCAAAAAAATTTTTTTAAAGAATTGCTCAGGAAATGTCGTTGACTTGATCGTTGACATGTTTTTGAAAGTATGTATTTCAATAATAAAATTTTGTTGATGCCAAATCATTAGGCATTTTAATCTTGAAATTACTGAATATAAGTTCCATATATAAACTCAACGTACTTAAGTAGCGCAAAAAACAAAACTAAGATTTCAGCAAATATGCGTATTTTATTATTTTATATTAGTTAATACATTAATGTGGTACAAGCTGAAATATGCAATGGCACAATTTTGTTGCTCAATCAACAAAAATATTTAAAATATTGAAATTAAATTTGTATTGATAGTAGACTTAATTTTTTTAAAAAATCTGGACCAATAATTTCAATAGCAGGGAAAATAAAGGGTGTTCTTTAAAGCCCAACAGCACTTACGAAAAGTTTAGCTGTCATATTGTGCTCAATTTTTGGCACTTATGATTTCCATACTTGGCCAAATTAACATGAATTTATTTAAATTTACTTTTTTAAGCTTATAGACGACTTCGTGAATTTTATGGCGCACGGCTCACTTTTGGCTTAACAGGTTCGTTAATATGCTGGATATGGAATGAGACCACTTCAAAACAAAAGTTACCGTGTTGTGCTGTTAATAGGTTGGTGGCATAATAAAACCTTTTTTCCTTTAAGATGGAGAAAATTGAACGTCCAGAATGCGCCTCATGCTTCTTTCCGGAATTGGGTCTTTGTGACCATTAATTATCCTATAATGGTAAATTCGAATGTTTAGGGGGTAAAAACGGATAAATTTAACCCACTTTTATAAAAAAAATTAATATTTTGCTAACTGTGCTGCCACTTTGTATAATCGTTTACATCTGTAAACCATATGGTAGCTTTGTTTTTGCGGACAAATTTTCCGAAATGGGTGAATCGTTCTGCAGAATAGTCTCTGTAAAAAAATTATTCTCCGGACAAAAATATTGTTCGGAACGCATGGGTGAATCGAGCTTTAGCATACTCACATTAAGGTTATAAAAAAAGAAGAAAAATTCCCGTATTCTTTTTTAAAATTTGTTTGTTTAATACATAACATTTTTAAAGTATAAGCCACATCGGACCATATCGGACTCTTTTGCAAGTGTCTGTTAATTGTGATGAGCGCTTTTGTAGACAAATGGGACACAACAAAAGTTTAACATGTGTAACAGAAAAATTATATACAATCACCCAAAGACAAAAAAAATCTAGTAATAATAATCTTGTAATTTGTGATATATTGGGCACCAATAAATTAAACGTGAATCTTCAGCTTATAATTATATATTGTTCTGGCGAGTCCATGACTGCCCATGTTTTCCAAATAGGGTACACTCTCGAAAATTTGTCTCCAAATGTGTTTTAAATATCAATATGGTCTATACTTTTTTACTTGTTTTATTAAATTTTACATAAAAACAATTAAAAATTTGTATATAAATTTCCCAAACAATCTCGAAACGGTTATTGCGAGAAATAAGTTCTAACAAGGACCCATTTTCTACCGATTATCTTCTGCATTTTCATTTCTTTTACCTCCTTGACTTTCCAAAATAATTTTGCATTTTTTCATACATTGTTGCCATAATAGTACCCGTAGATAACTCTTAAAAAAATATGTACACATTTCGTTGCCTTCATCCATCCTTAATCTATGCTCGTATCTATCCGCACTTAAATCTACAAATGTGTACAGTTGGAAGAAGGGGCATAATTGTGTAAGTTTGTAGATGCCTTCATTTAAACGTGTACCATTTGAGCGTGAGTATGTCATGTTTGCAAAAGTATGAGTTGGCATCATTGAAATTAAGTGTTTACATGCCTTTTTTGTCTTTTCTCCTTCGAGGCTATAACAACTCTAATTAGTTAAGTTTGTTTTGTAGTTCCAACTTCGATGTACTCATTTTTAAATGAACGTATGTTCGCATTTGTGTGTGGCTGTATTTGAGAAGTTTCACTCGGCATGGGAAATATGTGTGTTTATTTTGGTCTGTTTGTACTCTTAAAAGTGGTAAGTTCATCATGTGTACTTCAAAAGTTTACAGGCAAATCGTTAGAGCAGGCAAGCAACCAAGCGATCTTATGTATTTAATAATCTCGGGACTACGTTTAAAATGAACTTAACAAAAGAGCTCTTTGGATTTGTTTACAGACAGCAGAACCATTTGCGGAAAATAAAAAATTTGGAAATTTTTACTATTGTGGTTTCATTGAAATTTATTTTTATGAAAAAGTGATTTCATGAAGATTTGGTCTCTTAAAATTTAATAAACTTTACCATACATAAAGGACCATTATTGCAACTTACAAATAGTTGAGAAGCCGCAGAACAAAACGTACTTTTTTACTCATTTAAATTTTGGAAAATTATTTCGCCTTTTTAACAAACTGCATGAACCTGGATATGATAAGAAGTTTTTTACTTATCAATAGATGCATCAAACTGTCACAAGTCGCTACATTTAATAATTCATTACAAATATTATAAAGCACTATAAAACGCTCCTCAGTTATTTTAAGGATGCTTTCGGACAGATAAATGGTTTTTGGATTGTTGACTGATAAATCATCGTCCAGACTTACAATTTGTTGCAGCAATTTTTGAGTTAACTGATGAGAGGCGTGAGAAGATTTAGGAGGGGTACTCAGTTTCATTTACTCTGCAATTCTGTTTTGTTTTGTTATTCTTCACTTAATAACTTAAAGTTGGATGTATGCATTTGTATTTATATCTAAAATGTAAAAAGAAGAAGAAAAGGCAAGACAAAAATACAAAAATTGTAAAACTATAATTTTATAGTCTGGACACTAATTCAATTTCAAAGAATAATTTTTAAAAATTACAGTAACAAACATTGCAAGTATGGACGATTACTTATTTAATATCAGGTTTATCCTCATGGTAACTTTACAAGTGAAATCAAGAAGCTGCCATATTTTCTGCTGATGATATGGTTAAAAAAAAAACAATTTAACACAAAAAAATCAATTTACCTTAAAAAAAACAAAAATAAAGCACAAAAAAATTTACTTCAACAAAAGTAATTCGTTGCCACTACGTATTTTAAGCAACAAAAAGTAGTCGGTAGGTTAGGTTAGGTTAGGTTAGAATAGGTTAGGTTAGGTAAGGTTAGGTTAGGTTAGGTTAGGTTAGGTTAGGTAAAGAAGGGTTATGTGCCCAAGGGCACACTTCCACTCGGAGACCGGTACGGTCCATTGTGACTCCCTTCGATAAAAAGAAAAAAGTAGAAAAGAGAAAAGTAAAAAAAAGAAGTATGAGGTGGATAAAATCCAGAAAATTAGAAAGTTAGTAGGTAATATGAAGAACAATTTCCCTCTCTACAGTCCCCTCAACAGAAACAACCGCACTATATCCCTGACAAACCCCAGTAGATCAGCCGGATTACATCCAGCGATGCACCCCAGTTCGTCGTGAAACCTGTCTCCTAGCCACTTCTGTCTGAGAACCTGCATCCTCTGAATCATCGCATAATCTGCAGAAGTCCGGTATGGTATTGTCCCATCTGCCCGTAAAAGCCCTAACGGGACAATGACCCGTCAAGAACCCTATAAGTGTTCTAAGACCACCCCTATCCAATCCCAGTAGAACCCTGGTTGCCCCCGCGTCCAATCTGGGCCTTAATGCCCTAGACACCCTGCAATCCACTCTGTCCCCCCAGGATCGGTTACCGTCATCGCGGAATTTTTCCCGTATCACACCATAGTAGCAACTTAGAGGAAGGAGGCTTTACCCCCCTTTCCCTTACCACTTAGTCCAGATTCGAACCCCCTCTCACGAGTTCGTCCGCAACCTCATTTCCATCAACCCTGCAATGTCCAGGTACCCAACACAGCCATACATTGAATGCCTCCATGAGTTCCCTAAGAGCATTCCTACAACGAGCGACCAGGCACGATTGCACCGTATAATTTTTCAATGCCCTTAGCGCCGCCTGACTATCGACGTAAATTGTCACCGCAGAACCACCCACGATGTGATCCAGTATCACCTCCGTCGCCCTCCAGATCGCTAGGATCTCAGCATGGATGACACTACACTCATCAGGGAGTCTGAATGACCTTTTTACCTCGGTGTCCGCGATATATACGCCGGCACCAGTGCCGGTTTCCATCTTGAATCCATCCGTAAATACTGCCCACCCCTCAAACAGTCCATTGGATCCGCGCCAGATTTTCCTATCCGGGAACTCCACTGGTGGTGTTACACCGAAGTCCAGGGTCATAATTATATGATCCGAAATTCTCTCGAGAACAGTACTTTGATCAAGCAGACCCACCTCGTACAAAATTCTCGTGTGATCATCCCGCCTAGGTCTAACTAAGGAAGACTCGTAAAGTCTAAGTAGGTCCCTAGCAGCCACACTCTTCACATAATGCTCAATAGGGGACAGATATAGTAGGATGTCCAGCGCTGCCTGTGGAGTGCTTCTCCTTGCGCCTGTGATGCCAAGAGATGCACTCCTTTGAACCTTGCTGAGCATCTTCCATATCCACTCTCAACGCAACCCACCAAACCGTGCATCCATAGGTAAGTATAGGCCTAACCTCCGATCTGTAAATCCAGTTTATCATATCCGGCCTCAAACCACAGTTCTTACCGATGGAGTTCCTGCATGTGTAGTAGGCATTTTGTCCCCTTCTCAAGTAGTCGGTATCTACTGCACTGTAGCCATAGTAAATAAACTACATTTTTCATTTAATCGGGCAGTTGTAATAATGGAAAAAAAACGTAATGGTCACTTTTTCGTGCTCAATAGCTACTATTCATGTAATCTATCAGGAACTTCATTACTAGGTTGTTATAACGGCACTAAAGAGTTTATAGGTAAAGACAAATTTTATCAATATTGCCAAGGACTGATTAATTTCGTTTTAGTCAAAAACCACCAGGAAAATTAATCGCGATAATTAACTATCACAACGAAATTGTACCTGTTAAATTAAATGCCTAAGTTTGTTAAAAACAGGTTGCAGCAATACACCGAACAATATAAACTAAGATTTAAAGCATGTTGCATTTTAAAACTGATGAATGTTTCTGGCGGCAATCAAACTCGCAACCCTCGTACTTACATATTGTCTCAATAATTTAATTTGTTATTTCTTATGAAGCTGAATATTGTTTTGTTAGCAGACCTCTTGTAAGTATGTAACAGTTTAATGTAAGTGCATAATTTATGGATTGTTAGCATTTTTGGTTTTTGTCTTTGCTGCATAAGCCCGGATTCCCTTATAGCCTTTTTACATTGAACAACATCTAATATCTACCATCAATTTGTGAAGATGTTAACATCTTTCGATAAGAAATACATAGGGCTAAAAACCAACATCTTTAAAAGATGTTCCTATCACATTCTATTCCATTTTACATCTTTTCGATTATTTTAGTGTCATCACTAGAAAAGTGGCAAAAAGTTCTATTATTATTGTGGCATCACTGACAAAAAAAAAAATTGGTTTAAAAGCTGCGTTACCATTTGTCAAGTTTTCTCTTTTATTGCCATGTTTTTTTGTTAAATGTGTTATGTTTATATTTTTCGGCTTGAGGTCTGTTTCATAAAATAAAATGAAAATAAAAACTCTTGTTTTGTTTTAATTTTTATTATTTAATAAATTTCAATATTTCGACCAACTTTGTTGGTTATCCTCAGGGAAATAGTTATGGTCTAAAAAATAATAATAATTTTAAACATGTTTCTTAATTTTAATAACAAACAAATTTACTAATATTTAATACAGTGTTGTCCGATGTTATTGTTTTAAGTTCTATTCACTGACTGTCTGTCTTGTAATTTTCTTTTGTTTATTAATCTTGTGTTTGTTTATTGTATGACGATATATGTGAGAGCAATTATCGGTATCAGTTTTGTAGTTAATTCTCTTTTCGTTTGGTGTATTTATAATATGTAGCATCTCCTGCATGTATTGTTTAGTGTAATTATTCTCCCCCACAAGTATTCTTACCTTATCAAAGTCTGGTTGATGTCCCGTTTTTGCACAGTGGGCTGCTAGTGCTGTTTTTTGTGTTAAAGGTTTGTCGTTTGACTTTAAGTCCGATTTGTGCGATGATAATCTTGTCTTTAATTTTGTCTTCGTTGTACCAACATATATCTTTTGGTATATGTCAGTATCGTGCCCCTTACATTTAAGCTGATATACTAGATTGGATTTATCTAGTTTGTCAATTCTGGATTTCATGTTATTAAACAATCTGTTCATTGTGTTGCCCGTTTTCATTGCCAATAAGTAATTTTCCTTCCGTACTTCAATCAATCTTTCTGAACTTGATTCAAGAAAATCCGTACTCACCGATAGATTGATTTTTCTTTTAAGTGCATGCAATTTAAATCGAGTATTTCGCATAACATTTTTCCCATCCAAGAAGAAGTCTTCAAATGTCTTACATACATTTTCTATAGTAATTGTTTAATGATGACTCGTTTATAACACAGCACCCTGTAAAAACATAGCGGTCCTTAAATTGTTATTTACTTAATTTTAAATTCTGTCATTACATTATTTTTCTTATACTAAGCCTAGCTTGTTAAATAATGTTTAAAATCATTAAACTCACTCTAGTTTCAACCATAGAACAATAAACAAGTAAAGCAACAGAAAAAATCATTGTGACCCAACAAACAAACAAACATTTATACATTGTACATAAAGTAAAAACAAAATTGTGAACAAAACAAAATATATTTAATTAAAACCCTAATATTAAATAAAACAAAAATATTAAACATAACAAATACAAAAAGCAAAGTGTTTTTATTTGTATTAAAAATATAGTGAACCGTGTTAAATTTGAGGACTCAAAAATAAAGCTCGACCCTCAACATTTGGTCCTAACGAACCGGATAGTTTTTTTTACAAAAAATTTACAAAAAAGTTTACAAAATTTTACAAAAAAAATTGTGTTTTTGTGACTTTAATAAAAAAAAAAAAACAATTAATTTGAGTGTGACCCTAAAATTAAAAAATATTGCTAACAAACAACAACAAAGAACACACAGACAAAATCAACCCCCAAACATTTGGTCTTTTCAAACCAAAACATAAAGTTTTTTATTAAAAAATTAATTAAATCCAAATCGTGTGTAAAAGACAAAATTTGTAAAGTTAAAAGTGAACAAAATCTAACGGGACACAAATTCCTTGGCGCAGTAGCAGCAATAACAACAGCATTATTAGCAGACAAAACAACAACAACAAAAGAAGGCTTAATAAACGCAGTGACACAAAAGAAAAAAGACCCAACAACAACAAATAAGTCAAAGTATACAATACAACAAAAAATAAATATTCTTGCTTGTTGTATTATTCTTTAATTATTTGCCGCTGCATTTTTTAAGAGAAAATAACCGTGACGTCACTATTCAAAGAAATAAAAACCGAGTTACCATTACGTCAAATTTTTGAAAAATTAGCCGGGGAAATTAATACAATATTTGACTCAAAATTTTTAAGACACAATTTATTTTATCGCTAGCGGGCAATTTTTTTGACTCAATTTTATTACTATTCGGACTCATTTCAATTTACAAAAATGTCCCTGAGAAAATTCGTCAATTGCACAAACGATTTAGTCGACTTCGAGAAAATTCAAGCAGAAGCGCGTGCTGAGGATAATGTACACGCGCTGGAAATTATTCGAGTAGAATTAGACTCCATATGGACTCAAGTAAAACGATCATATGAAGAATGTAGGGACTTAGATCAGGATGGTGATAAACCAATTGACAAAAGTAAATTACGGGAGCGATACCAAACCGCCCTAATGGCTTATACAAATTGTCTTTCTTCCATCAACGCTGAAATCCATGCGCTTTCGGACACAACCATGGAAAAAGTTGAACGCCAGTCAACTATTCCGTTAGAAAAGAATGTTTCATCAATAAGACTCCCTCCTTGCGACACCGACACCTTTTTTGGGGATTATAAATTATGGCCGAGTTTTCGTGACTTGTTCACAGCCATATACATTATAAATCCAAATATTAGCAATGTTGAAAGACTTTTTTATCTGACTCAAAAAACAGGGGGAGACGCCAGAGATGCAATTACGCATGTTCCTTTAACAAACGATGGGTTTATCATGGCTTGGAAAAATTTAGTTGACCTGTACGAAAATAAATGGATGCAGGTTAATGAGCAATATAAAATTATTTTGGATCTGCCTCATGCATCTATAGACTCGGGAGACTCAATTAAAAAATTACAAAGAACAATAAACGATTGTAGGCAGACATTAGGCACACTAGGCATTGACACTTCAACATGGGAGTCGTTTTTAATTTATATATGCTCTCAAAAACTTCCCAGGGCTCTTGTTCAAGAATTTGAAAATTCTCGTGAAGATTGTGCCGAAGTACCCAAATGGCAAGAATTCGACAAGTTTTTGACCCACAAATTTAAGACCCTAGAATCAGTTGGCAATATAAAATTATCAAAGGACAGACCTATACCTCCCAAGTCTGAAGTCGCAAAAAATACCCAAAATAAACGAAACATTAATTCATTCCAAACGAATATTGCGAAATCTGAGAGTCACAATCAGAACAAAAATAAACCCTTCAGAAGTTCTAATAATAACGCCATAACGTGCCAACATTGTAGCGAGTCACACACCCTACGATCATGCCCCACATTTTTAGAAAAAAATGTTAGTGATCGAATTCATATCGTAAGAGTCACAAATTCATGTTACAACTGTCTGTCGATCAATCATAGTGTCAGGGAGTGCCCTAGTAAATATAGTTGTAGGCTGTGTAAACAAAAACACAACACTTTGTTGCACAAGGCAACAGTGACCCAGCCTACAAACTTGCCACAAAATAACGCTGACGAGCAACCAAGCACAAGTGCCGCAGCTCAAGCCCAGCACATACAGTCCACTTCAAGATCAAATATTCCTAACTTTACTTCCCTGACCCCGCGCGAAAACACACAAATCTCGACAAATCATGCACAACAAGAAACGTTGCTTTTCACCGCCATTGTCGAAATAGAAACTAGAGGTCAAAGATACCAGGCGAGAGCTATCATCGACCCTGGATCACAATCAACTTTTGTATCGGACAAACTAAAAAACCGATTAAAATTACCCACTAAAAGAAACATAGTTCACGTTTCTGGTTTGAGTCAAACAGTTTCTGAAACCTCAACTAAAGCATGTTTGCTTAACCTTTGCTCACGGGTGGACACATCGTTTAAGTTAGAAATTTGGGCACCAGTTCTCAAGACCCTTCCCTCTAATTTACCACCTCAAACATTGGACATGCTAAAGCTCAGTGAGGCTGCAAAATTGCAACTTGCAAACCCTCACTTCAATCAAAGTAGACCCATCGACATGCTAATAGGCCTCGACGTAGGCCCCTCGATTTATTGCATGGACACACCTATGCGGTCTATTGGACCCCTTTTGGCACAGAAAACAGTATTTGGCTGGATTGTGGGGGGACCAACTCCAAAAACTACTCAACCCAGAACAACAATTTCTTTATTGAATACATCGTCCCTTGACCGAATCCTCACACGCTTTTGGGAGGTGGAGGAAAACTCAAAACAGATTTTGAGGTCAGACGAGGACACTATTGTGGAACACAATTTTAAACAAACAACTCGTAGAAACGACTCGGGAAGGTATATAGTTACCCTGCCCTTTAAAAAAACAGAAGAAATAGGCTCTTCTCGCAACATTGCTATGGCTCAGTACCTAAGAATGGAAAGCACGCTCAGCCAAAAACCCGAAATAAAGCAATTATATGACAACGTTATTTTAGAATATCTTGAGTTAGGACACATGAGAAAAATCGCACCCTCGGATATAAATAAAGCTCCAAATTATTATCTGCCGCATCACGCAATAATAAAACCAGACCGATTGACCACTAAACTGAGAGTGGTTTTTAACGCCTCTAGCCCAACGTCAAATAAGAATAGTCTTAATGACATTTTATATCCAGGACCCATTCTTCAGCAAGATCTTGTTCTTCTGATAGCAAAATGGAGATTTTTCCGCTTTGTATTCAACGCCGACATTACAAAAATGTATCGTCAAATACTAGTCGACCCAACTCAAACAAAGTTTCAAAGAATCTTATTCAGAAAATCCAAAAATGACCCCATAGAAGATTACGAGCTTCTCACAGTCACATTTGGAGTTAATTGTGCCCCATTTTTAGCCATCAGAACGCTTCTTCAGTTAGCTGAAGATGTACAAATGACTCATCCCTTAGCGGCCAAGATCCTTAAACAAAATATGTATGTGTATGACGTCTTAGCAGGATGTCATACTATAGAAGAAGCTATCGAATCTAGAAAAGAATTAACTTCTGTCTTAAGATCAGCCGGCTGTGATCTAATGAAATGGAACTCTAATGAGCCACAAGTCATTCAGGATTTACCTAGTGAGACTCTACTACCACTCGACTGGTTAAATCTGTCCGAAAATGACGGGACTAAGACTCTGGGGATAAAATGGAAAATTTCATCGGACTCCTTTACATTTACAGCCCCAGATATAAAAGTTAAAGAGGCTTATACAAAGCGGGAAGTTTTGTCTACAATTGCCAAATTTGTTGACCCATGTGGATGGATAGCTCCAATAAAAATAGACGCTAAAGTAATAATGCAACAAATATGGCTAGATAAAACAGACTGGGATGACATTTTAAAACCAATTTCTCAACATAAATGGAAAAAATTCGTAAACAATTTTCCCAATATTAAAACTATAAAAATACCCCGCTGGATTAAATACACACCCTTAAGTCACATCGAAATACATGGATTCAGCGACGCTTCAGAAAAACCTTCGTGGTTAAAATTGCCAAAACAGCAATGGCCATCTCCACGCCCTCCTCAGGATACAAATATAGAAGCCAAGACAATCAAAATTCTAACAGTCACAAACACAGAAGACCCGTTAAGCAGATTTTTCTCTCTACCCCGTGCCTATCGAGTCATAGCCTACATTTTACGTTTCGGAAGACCCATACCAAGAAGTCAAATCTCATCCTTAGAGCCAACACCAGAAGAAATACAATCTGCAAAAAATCGCATCATAATTTGGACACAAAAAACTTTATTTCCTGACGAATATACTGCTTTAATTCACAAGCGTCCAATTTCCCCTCGAAGTAAACTCTTAACCCTTACGCCATTTCTCGATCGCAATGGGATTATAAGGGCCAATGGGCGTTTAGCGCAGTCCCCAGCATTAACGTACAATGAACGCTGTCCAATTCTGTTGCCATACGAATCAAAATTGGCCAAAATGATAACAGAATTTGTGCACAAAATTACTTTGCATGGAGGAAATCAGCTCATGACCAGAGTAATAAGAACCGAATTTTGGATTTTTCGTCTTAAGCCCTTAGTTAAAACCGTCATTAATAACTGCAAAACATGTGTACTTTACAAAAAACACACTCAAAGTCAGATAATGGCCTCCCTGCCACCAGAGCGCACAACACTTTCTCGCCCTTTCACCACAACCATTCGAAACTTTACTGGTCGAGCCTTCCTCATCACAAAAGGGTATGTCTGCATTTTTGTATGTTTTGCCACCAAAGCTGTACATTTAGAAGCAGATAGTGATTTATCGACTCGAGCATTTTTAGCCGCTTTCTCCCGCTTCATTGGAAGACGTGGATGTCCCGCAATCATATATTCGGACAACGGCACGAACTTTGTCGGAGCAGCAGAACTCATCAAAAAGGATCGTCTAGAATTTATGAAAACTCTTCAAGCCCAAGTTACACACAACTATAGCCACCAAAATATCATTTGGAAATTTATACCCCCTGGTGCCCCACATATGGGCGGACTCTGGGAGGCCGGTGTAAAGTCATTTAAAACCCATCTAAAGAAAATGATACCAGATATGAAATTCACCTTTGAAGAGTTGTCAACAATTCTCACCCGCATAGAATCGTGTTTTAACTCTAGACCCTTAAGTCCTGCTAGCGATGACCCAAATGACCTTAACCCATTGACCCCTGGACACTTCCTTATTGGAACTCCATTATTGACCCCAGCCGAATCTGATGTAAGCAGCGAAAACCTGACCCTCATCAACCGCTGGAAACGCCTAAAAGTCATATACCACTCATTTTGCAAAAGATGGAAATCCGAATACCTGGCCGAACTTCATCACAGGTACAAGTGGAAGTCTCAGATGGATAACGTTAAAGTCAACGATTTAGTCGTCATCAAAAACAACAACTTGCCACCCAACGAATGGCAAATGGGTCGAATTACAAAAACGTATACTGGAACGGACCAGAACTGTCCAGTTCTCGACATCCAGACGAAAAATGGGATCGTTACCAGACCCATTACACAAATTGTAGTTTTGTTTTAAAATATAATTTACAGTTTTTACAATTTTCCACACTAAATTTACATTAAATTCCTACTTACAGGTATGGCATCCCACAAAACAGTTCTAATTTTCTTATCAATAGATTTGATTGCCGTCAACATATACAACACCACACGACCCGCAAACTTGAATCTAATTGAGATCCTAGATGCCATATCTGCTAAAATCATCACAACACCTTGCTTCATTGTAATCTGTTTTTTGACCTATGATAAACTGCACCAAGTCATGGGGGCCGGAATGTTTAATGATGACTCGTTTATAACACAGCACCCTGTAAAAACATAGCGGTCCTTAAATTGTTATTTACTTAATTTTAAATTCTGTCATTACATTATTTTTCTTATACTAAGCCTAGCTTGTTAAATAATGTTTAAAATCATTAAACTCACTCTAGTTTCAACCATAGAACAATAAACAAGTAAAGCAACAGAAAAAATCATTGTGACCCAACAAACAAACAAACATTTATACATTGTACATAAAGTAAAAACAAAATTGTGAACAAAACAAAATATATTTAATTAAAACCCTAATATTAAATAAAACAAAAATATTAAACATAACAAATACAAAAAGCAAAGTGTTTTTATTTGTATTAAAAATATAGTGAACCGTGTTAAATTTGAGGACTCAAAAATAAAGCTCGACCCTCAACAGTAATAAAAAGACGTATGACAAGTTTCATCGAAATGGGTCACTGCCACCATACATCAAACTCAAATTTAGTTATTCTTTCTTTTGTAAACTACAAAATGATAAAAGAATCATATGCTTTTGTTTAAAAGTATCTCTATATTTTTTGTTTTATTCAATATCCAATAAATATCTGGCGTATGGTATATCAAAAAAAATATACATTTGTGTATGGCTCACAGAATTGCCTGAAAACATAAGAAACTTATTGCACCCTTCTGTCGACATTACTTAAATTTTAAAAAAATGGTACGATTTTTGAAATTGCAATTTCATGAGTGGTCGAAAAGCAGGGGTATATAGCAGAATTTATTTTTTCTCCCGATGTAAAGCTGATGTTAACGCTGACCTTGATCACATATTTAAGTATGACCTAGACTCCGTGGCATGGAAGTTTTGCGTTTGTGTTTTGAGAAGAACTGCCTTCTTGGTATTGCACTATCGTTTGATTAAGTTTCTGCCATGTCATGCTAGTCTTCTCAATAAAGAACGTGTAAAGAGGACATTTGGTACAATTGATAATAGTAGCTGTGGATTTTACCGAAATCGCAGAGAGGGAGATATAAAAGCTTAGCTATTCTCAAAGCGGAGTCTATACCCGGTGTTGAGAGCAGTGATGCCAGGAGTGCAAATGTATCTGCATTTTGCAGATTTTATACCCCAAAATTGCCAAAATGAAGATTTGAAGATTTTTGGCTTAGAAATGCAGATTTTAGCTGGGTGGAAACTTCTTTACATTGTCAATTATGTTTGCACTGTTTCAACTTCTTGAATTGATAAACGAAAACAATCAACCATTCATGGAAGAACCAATTGGAAATTGATTCATTGGTAGGAATTTTATTCACAAGAGATTACTTAAAAATTCGCATTGTCTTGACACATTATTCTCGTTCGACGTATGTCGTCTGATTTTACACGAAATAATATGCATATTTATGTATATATTCATTTATACTTGTGTATAAATATCTTTAATAATTGCAATATTTGATCTCTTGTAAATAAATAAGACCCTTGACAGTTTAAATAACATGTTAAGCAAATAATTTTTAT
Organism: Pollenia griseotomentosa; assembly: GCA_963931875.1. Taxonomy (NCBI): domain Eukaryota; kingdom Metazoa; phylum Arthropoda; class Insecta; order Diptera; family Polleniidae; genus Pollenia; species Pollenia griseotomentosa. The sequence continues at coordinate 138,991,484 of OZ007562.1, forward strand.
TTTTGTTGAAACTAACAAAGATGTGATTTATCCTTACTCAGCCTGAGTAATAAAATTTGGATAGATATTTGAAAGGCAAAACGTATCCAAAAATTACACTGTGCTAGTTAAGAAAATACACATTCCATTTTAACATAATTCGGGTGCGCTGAATCTAATGGTGCTAGCCGTTTTTTTAGGTTAGCTCTTGTTTTCTAGATATACCGTTATTTCGAAAATGGAGGAGGTTGCACAACATATATTCGCGTAACTCCAAAACGGTTAAGTTAATTTAAATATTTATTCCGCTTTTTTCTAATATGCGCTGAAGTTTATGAAACATAATTTTTTTTTTTTTTTTTTGAAAAAAAAAATAATTTTTTTATCAAAATTTCGAAATTTTTGTTTTTGAAAAATTCATAAAAAATTGGAAAATGCATCTAGGCGGTTTAATTAAATTCTTAAATTTGGGGCCTGAAATGCCAAGGATGCCCCTAGATGGGTCAAATGTATGACCAACCCCACTATATTTTTCACCTCAACCATTTATTTCTAACATACCTAGCCGCTATCTCCATTCCTTAAGGGGACTCCCATACAAAATGTTCAATGCTGACTAGAAATATATTGAAGAAAAAGTCCCATAAATGCCCAGGAGTCGCCCCTAGTGTGATAAAATGTATGACCGACCTCAATTAGTTTTTTGTCCTTAACATTTTCTCTAGAAAAAATTTCCACTTTTGTAAATAAAATCAAAAGTTGGTAACAGATTTTAATCATTTATGGCTTGTTTTGTTTGCACTTTCGTTTTTTACGAATTTTTAAAAACAAAAATTTCGTAATTTTGATAAAAAAAATATATATTTCTAAAACGACTGCGCATAATAGAAAAAAATTTTACTTTTCTTAAAGGAAATTTTAAAGCGGAATTTCAGTTATTTTAGTTTTTTAAATAAGCTAAAGCGTTTTTGAGTTACGAGAACATATGTTGTGCAACCTCCTCTATTTTCGAAATAACGGTATATCTCGAAAGCCAGAGCTAACCCAAAAAAAACGGCTAGCACCACTGGATACAGCGTACCCGAATTAGGTTAAAACAACAAGTGCCCAGCTTGTCTAAAAAAAGTGTCAATTTCTATCACAATGTTATCAGCCATTTTCTGAAAATCGCATTCGACTAAAATTAAAATCGAACAAACTCTTAAAACTTTTCTAAGTTGAAAGTTAAAAACAAACATTTCTTTTTTTATACCTAATACTTCGACGACCACTAACCAGAACTTCTTTTAAAATCAGGAACGTTACTTTTAAAAAAAATTTAACTTAAAATCTCCATCGATTTCAAATTCTAGAACATGGCCGTTTGTTTTGAAGTTAATCATTATTTTTTTTTTTAATACGCTACATAAAAAACTTAAATAAATGTGTATTGAAGATTTTAAAAATCCTCTAAAAGTTCTGGCAACACTGGTTGAGAGCACAGTGGGATATGGCCAATACTCCCAGTACCTTCAAACGAAAAATATTGCCGCTTTTAAATATTAAAAACTGTTTAATATAATAAAACAACGAAAATTAATCTTTTGTTTCAACACAACTCGAAAATTAAAATAAAGTCACACTAATTGAAATATGTACACAAAAAAATTACCGATACTTCATAGAATACTAAAGATATCTTTATTTATCTTTGCTCGTAATGTGTTGTTAGTTAATTAACCATTAACGCACAATTATCTGGCATTTTTAACACTTTTTGTGTTAAAACTGTTTTGGAATATTAAAGAATTTAAGATATATTTTTTTAAAACTCGTTTGTGCCTTTTTCTTTAACGTGTGTGTGCAATTTTTTTCTATCCCACCAATATCTAAAGAGTAATGTACGTTTCTAAGAAAATCTCATTCCGTGTGTCCAAACAAGAAAAATATAATTAAAACTTCTCTCATCTTCAACGATGACTAATAGAAGAAAAAGCTGAATCCTAGGCTTTTCTACGAAAGTAAAATAACATCAATTTCTATTTATACATAGATGAACAAAATGTAAACAACTCAATACGCACGACTTTCATTACAAAATAGAGTCACGTCTATATGACATTTCTTCGAAATGACACATAAAGTCCAACAGAGACGATTTGTCAACTCTACTTGCAAATTAGAGCAACTCGTGTAGCAAGAGCAGGCAACGGAAGCAAAAACAACAACAAGAACAACGATAATAGTTATTATAACAACAACTACAACTTTATAAGCGAGAGGTCTGACAGAAAAGTTTTTTAAAAATTTAGTCTGTAAGACAATTTAATTTACAAAGCAGAAAATTTAACTAAATATGTAAGTTTATGGTAACATCTGTTGCACAAATGAAATAAATCTTACAAATAACACTAAGGAATAGATTTTTATAGCTAAAATTTAGAGAAAATAATAAACTAAACCAAAAGAAATTAGTTCAAAATTAGAAAACATTTTGTACAGAAAGGATTATAATTGAAAATAAGATCAGTTATGGATTTTTTTTTTTTTTGCTAATTTTGCAAGTATAACCATTTACTGTCATTAATTATTTTTGTTTTGATTTTTATCTATTTCTTCGTTAATTCTGTTGTTGTAAGTTCAACTCGAGTTGATTCCCTCGTTCAGTCAAGAATAAAAATGACCAATAAATTGTAATTGATTTCATGTTGTAAAATTTCTTCCTTCATTAAAATTATTAAATTAAAAATAAATTTGATGAACTTGAACCTGATTTAAAATAATATCAAATTTGGATAAGAAACCATAAACAGTTCGATTAAGAAGCATAATGAAAACTAACTGTTATAAAGCTATGGCACGAGCTCTCTATGTTTACATTTGTCCTTCAAGTTGTACAATAAAAGTTCAACAGAAAAAAAAACCAAAAAAGAAACATAAAATTTAATCATTTTAGGTATTCAAGAAAAATATATATGTTTGACTACAGACCTACAGCATCGCTGTGGCGGAAAGGGCAATACTGCAAAGAACTTTAATGATGAAAATGTGGTTATTCTCGAAACACGTCAGTTCGACCCGAGTTCAATCCCTCGTTCAGTCAAGAATAAAAATTATCAATACATTTTAATTATTTTCATGTTGTAAAATTCCTTCCTTTATTAAAACAATTTAATGCAAATAAAATTTAGTAAACTTTAGCTTTAAAATAAAATAAAATTTTGATTAAAACCATAAACAGTTTGATTAACCACAAATAAATTAATTTGTAATAGATATGTATGTATAGATATTTAAAATAAATGCAAGTATGTGCATATTTTTCAGTTAGCGATATGCAAAATATTGGTATCTTAAGGGCGATCTCTGAAAATTGAAATAATGCTGCAAAACTATGTCATATTACTAAAATAAATTACTATTTGTTTGTATTTAAATTAATTGTATCAAAATTAACATTAATTTTATAAAAAAAAAAATTATTCTTATTAGGGAGTTTGCCAACAATTTAAACTACTACTTTTTGGACAAATGCATAAAAGCATTGAACGCACTGTGTGGACCTGCAGCATTAACTCTGTCGCTTTGCATCGTAGTAGTAAAATGTTCTCTCATTAATAAATCTTGTATGTATTTCTACAATACGATTTTTTCTGTTTATATTTAATGATTTTTATGAGAATAAAAATCATGTCACTACAAAAGTTGGTTACTTCGAGCTTGTTAAACGCTTTGTTTAACTGTGTTTAAACCAACAAATCTATAAATTAGTAAACATACAAACCATCTGTTGGAAAATATTTAGGAACTTGTCTAAACTTATTTAAATATAGGATGTACTTTTTAATTGCACACGCACCGTATTTTATTAAAGTTTGATAATTATCATTAATATTTGAAATATAATGAAGTTAATATGATCATAAGTTGTAAATATTTGTAGATATGTGTGTATGATCTTATTAATTCAATCTCTTTTAATTTCTCTTATACATCTCGTTTAAATCTACAAGTTACATACGTACTTACATATATGTAAAGTTTGATAATTATCATTAATATTTGAAATATAATGAAGTTAATATGATCATAAGCAGCGTTACCGTTGGTGCCACTAAAGTAGCAATTTGCCACTTTTTCGACTGCTTGGATACTATTTGGCCACTTTTACAAAATGCACCCAAATGTGATACTTTTTGTAATTCTTGCCACTTTTTTGATACTTTTGACGTTAGGAAAAGATACTTTTTTTCTTTCTTTAATATAGGTATTTTAAATTTCGAATGCTAAAGATTTTTGGCGTGAAATTCCTATTCCTACATTGAAAAATAGATTTGATGAATATATGGGCATTTCCATTTTGACGTGTCATGATATGTGTACCACAAAATGTAAATAAAATAAGTGAAGAAGTCAAATTTGTAAAAAAGGTTTTTATGTATACAAAGTAATGAAGGAGCACTATATTCAGAAAAAAATTGCAGCAAAAACATGTGCTGGCGTGACATGTGCTGGCGTGACGTTAAAAAAAACGGAAGTGGATTTTGAGTTGCATTATGAAACTGAATAGGACTGAGCAAGACGTTTTGTATAAAACCTTTTTTAGTTTACTTTGGACTTATATAGATTTATTTTTCAAGTTATCAAATTTAAAAATCTTTGCTCGTTTTAATGTACATATGGTCATTTTCAGCGAAAAATCTACTTTTTTTAATGTAACGCCAGAATGCAAATAGGTTGTATTTTAGGAACATGTTGTTCAACCATTATCCCTTTTGTTACTAAATGTAGAGCTAGTTGCGCTTTTCACCAAAATATAAAAAAGTAACCTATACATATACAATTTTTTGAGAAACAATTTAAATTACTTCTGACGTTACGTTATAAAAAGTAGACTTTCCGCTGTAACTGCCCATATACAATGTAAACTTGTACAACTTGATCTCTCATATTTTTACATTACCTCACAGTAGTGCTTCTGCTGAGCGTTTTTTTTCTAAGTTAGCTATAATCAAAAATAAAGTAATAAATAGCCTAAAAGTTTTGTTTTGTTAGATGCTAGCCTTAAAGATTGGGTTCCAAGTGAAGACATTTTACGAAAGTATAGAAGTCGTTTTAAGAACAAGTAATTGTAAAAAAATATGTATGAAACTGACTATTAATAAATAACACAGGACGACATTGAAGTTAACCATTCCAACTGATTCTTACATTTTTTGGAATGCTTAAGACGAATATGAGCACAGGTTTCTGTTATCACGTCACATATATCAGATACACCAATAATTTTAATTTCGGAAGATGTTTTGTACCACAATTAATAACAAAATCCAGTTTTATAGTTTTGTTCTATAAACCAGTTTACAAAAATTTTAAGCATTAATAGACGAAATTGGATAAAAACTAAATATCTTGTAATAAAGAAATTTAAACACTAGCACTTAAATTAAGTAGATTAAATATAAAGAATTTGAAAAAGTGATATTTTCGTTTTTTCGTTATATGATTTCTAGTTATTATCCGATTATAGCTTAAAACTTTTGTAATTAGGTTGACTGTAGAATAAAATTATAAAACTATGGATTTTGTTTTTAATTGTGGCACAAAACATCTTCCGATATTACAATAATTGGTTTATTCGTCTTAAGCATTCCAAAAAACATAAGAATCTGGGGGAATGGGAAAAAAAACTTCTAAAGTTTTGATCAAAGAATCAAAGAAACTGTATTCAGAAGAAAAATTTACAAGAAATGTATTACTAAATGTATGTATATATAAAACACATTACATAAACATCTTCTATTTGCTGCAAAAATGTTGTAATCCAAAAAACATGTTTGGCAGAAAACGAGTTTAACGAGTTTAAAAATTACTTCTCGAGAAAAATTTTTACAAAATATTTATTTGAGTTTTTACAACAAAATTTGTAAGTAAGTATGTAGTATGTCCATTGTAATACGATCAATAACATTTATAAAATGTTATTTAAAATTATAATAAATAGAAAAAAAGCGTAAAAAATACATAATGTGGTGTACTTATTTTAATTTTAAAAGATGTGCCCCTTTTTTAAAAAATCCACTTTTTGGTGCCACTTTTTTTGTAGATATCCTCTTTTTTTAGTACTTATTGAAAATATCCGACGGTAACACTGATCATAAGTTGTAAATGTTTGTAGATATGTATGTATGATCTTATTAATTCAATCTCTTTTAATTTCTCTTATACATCTTGTTTAAATCTACAAGTTACATACGTACTTACATATATGTATGCATATTAGCATTAATGCTAGGAACACAACAACACGACGAATTTTTTAGTAAAAATTCGCTGAGTAAGTTCGTCGTATGAAACACCCCAGCGGGAAAATGAGGATTTGATTACATAAATAATTAAAAAAATAATGAATTATTTTCGAAAGAACAATAATGCATTCATTGGAATCGAGAAGGTCATTTTATCGGACAAAATAAATATGAATTGATTACCACGTATATTCCCACATTTGCAGAACATGGAATGAATTGTTTCCGTTCGTGAGTATTACTCGTCTATTACATATTTTCTTAATAAAAATCCGCTATTTCTTGCTGTTTTTATGTCGTCTACTTATTTTTATTATCAAGAATGAATTATTTAATTCATTCGCAGGATTCATTAAAATAATTTATTACAATCCTAGGACATGGTCTGTGTTAAGAATAATGAATTCTGGAATCAAATATTATACAAGACATGTATTACTTTCTCGATTCCTTTTGATTACATTCTCCCGCTGGGACAATAACGACGAATAACCCAGCGGGAAAATGGAATTAATAGGAATCGAGAAAGTAATACATATATTGTATAATATTTGATTCCAGAATTCATTATTCTTAACACAGACCATGTCCTAGGATTGTAATAAATTATTTAAATGTATCCTGCGAATGAATTAAATAATTCATTCTTAAGAATAAATTATATTATTCATACATTCATAATCAAAGGAATCAAAGTTTTCCCCAATTATTTCATCCCCTTTTTTGAGGTCTGATTCGTTTTTTATTGCAAAATTAAACTTTTTTAAATCTTCTGATAGTAAAGTATCCAATTTATAATCAAGCTTTTTCATAAAATTTAAGCATTCATCACATTTATCTGTAATTATACATTTAATAATAAAAATTATTAAAAGATAAAACATAAAGTACTTACCTTTTTACTTTAAATAACTTTGACCGTACGCTTTCAAACACAAACTGCGACTAAAAAAAAAATATAAGTAGGCGACATAAAGGCAGCAAAAAAATAACGGATTTTTATAAAGAAAATATGTATTTTAAGCAAAAACACGAATAATTGTTACTAACAGAAACAATACATTACTTGTTCTGCAAATGTGGGAATATACGTGGTAATCAATGCATAATTTTTGTGTCTGATGAAATTACCTTCTCGATTCCAATGAATGCATTATTATTCTTTCGAAAATAATGCATTATTTTTTTAATTATTTATGTAATCAATTCCTCATTTTCCCGCTGGGAACTAACAGCTTTATTAATAGAAAAAGTTCTTTGCTGTTTGTGCAAAGAGAGAGAAATAGTGTGACCATATAAAAAAAATTTACTTAAAAAACACAAACATTAATAAAAACACAATTAAAAACTATTCTTATAGTTATCTTCTTTGTATACATATTAAAGATGCGATAAAATAATAAAAAACAATTATTTAAGTAAAAAAGTAACATTCTATACTAAAATACTTGAAAATCAAACATGATCACCCGGTACTGATTTGTTCGTCATTCGCCGGCGTATGAAATAGAAATAAATCTATTGCAAAGTCGCCGCGTATGACGAATTTCGGCCGACGCCATGATTGTGTGTATTTTCATATACACAAATATGTTTTATTTTTGGCGACGAATATTCGCGGCCAAAAATTCGTCGTTCGTCCCAGTTGTGTTCCTAGCATAATAGCTACAAACTACAAATAACATACAGATATGTATGTTAATAACTTTGTATTAAGAGCTGATGTACTATTCCTCTTGAAACGGGTATTTATATTTTTTTATTTATTGGCATTCTGTTTAAGAAAAAAATATAAAGTATCATATTTGTAAGCGACACTTTGATTTGAACTTTTGGTAATAGCAGGCACAATTTATAATTTAAATAAACGGAGTTTGACAGTACAGTAGAATCTCACAAATTAGAACCACTTTGTGCACCGGGCAGTTCGAATTTCTGAAAAGTTCGAATTTCTGGACATTTTTTTTTCACAGAAAATGATAAAATTATGATGAAATAGTGATAGATAATGAATATTTGTGTTAGCGTTATTTTAACTCTTAACAGTTTTTATTTAATAAAATTTAATTAATTGAAAATAATAAATTCATAGAAAAACGTTTAAAAAGTTTTTTAATTATTAGGTACTTATTGGTCTTGAAAATAAAATAAGTAATACTTGTTTTTTTTGATTTATTAAAACTGGAAACAACGATATCGTTACGGACGTCCAAAATGTTAGACATGTGTTTACTGGAACATATATCACTGGTTTTGCACCATTTTATAACATTATTGATCCCTTCAAGGACTTTTAAATGAGGAATAGCTGGCATTATAGAGCGTTTAATTTGTTTTTTCGCCTATTAAGTTCAAAATCATAAAAAAAATTGTTTCTAGTGGAAATAAAAACAAAAAAAAAAAAAAACACTTCCAGAAATTAGAACCTGTGGGTCTAATTTCAGAGCGTCCAATACATTGAAATGGCCGGTTCTAATTTCTGGACGGTTCGAATTTGTGCGTGTTCTAATTTGTGAGATTCTACTGTATTTTAAAACTTTGTGTGCCATTAATTTTTATAAGCTACATTACTTATCTTACCTTCTGGGGATATTAAGCTTATACTTAAACACCATCTTTAAATGCAAAATATTGGGCATTTAAACTCCGAATACAGACTATTAGAGATTTAGTCATCTTTAATCTGTGTTTTTAGTTTTCAAGATGGGGATTAATTACTTTTAATTGCCAGTTTAAGCGGCCAATGTTGGTGGTTAAAACTAAATCAACAAATGTCAACACACACACATGTATAACAAAAGCAACTGTTATAATACATAGAAAGAATTAACAGCTCAGTCACTAAAAATTAAATTTGAGGGTAAAAAAATTTTTATTTGATTCAATGAAACAATTTATCAAAACTTCACTTTGCAAAAAAGCACTCAAAAGAACATATTTAAAAATTAGATAATTAACTATTTCTTCATATTCAATAAAAAAATATTTGAATCACAGTAAAGACAGTATTTCTACAATCCTTGTCCATTTTTGAATAGCTTTGATAGTATGTGAGTGTTTGTAATTCTCATTCGCTTTACAGTTTTATTTGTATAATATCTTTAGTTTTTCAAAGGTTTCCTGAGCAACCAGCGGAACAAGCGTATACCCCCATAATAAATTTTAGTGTATTTATCAAAGAATAAAAACTGGGAATTTAGCAAATCAAAATAAATAAATAAAAAAAAATTCGAATAAAATTTGGTTTGATTTATTTATTCAACATTTCAAACAATTTATTTTAACAAATCAAGGCAACATTTTGTTTTTTTTTTTTTTTTTTGTGTATAATGTATATATAATGTACCTCTTACACTTGTAATTTTGTATAATAAAAAATTCTCTACTTGAGTTTTGTTAATTTTACCTTGATTAAAAATTTAATATGTATTCGTATCGCCGATATTTCTTTTTGAGTATCGGTATCGTATCGGCAAAAAGGCGTATCGTTGCTTCTCTAATTTTAATAACCAAACATTTTCTTAGGCATAAGCGACATAAGAATCTTATTTTAAAAAATCCAGTTAATTGTTTTTATTCTAACATAAAAATTGGTATGGTATGTAACTACTAAAATGGATAAAATTTTCACAATTTTTACAAGAGCGAAAATCACTTACTATATTTGAACTAACTTTTCAGCCTGACCTCTTACCAAGCAAACAAGAACAAAAGCCTGACTAATGGAGCAGTGACAATAAAATTATCTACAGAATTTAGAAATGCACAAATTGCACACACGCGCCAATGACAGACGTTTGTTGTATTTTAGTCATCGTTAAACAGACGCCATATTTATGAAAACGTACAAATACTGACACTATTTGATCAAAAACACAAACCCATTTGAAATACCAGAGAGAAGAACAAAATGAGAGTGAGTGGAGAAATAGTAATTTATCTGGGACAGAAAGTGTTTGTCAAATGATGAATTGTCACGCCAGCAAAAGATACGCACACATATTCTTTCGCACTCCAAACGCACAGCATACTCACTCTTCTGTATATCCTGAGCATCTTTTGACATTTTTTATATTCTCACACTCAGTATTATTAACAGTTACGGTAAATAAAGTTTTTACCGTTAATTGTCAGTTTGAATTAGGAAGTTGTTCTTGTGCATGGGAGAGTTCATAGAGCATTGACACTTGTCATTTAATCCTACAAAGATTAATAGAAATTGTTTCCTTATTTAACAATGTTGCCAATGCAAAGAAATTAATCTTTAACAGGAATTGTTAAAAAGGGTGTTTTCTATTTTTTAAAGCAAAAAAAAAAAAAAAAAAAACACCACCTTTGTGTAATTTTGAATTTTTATTTTTTAACTGAACGTTTATATTACCTAGATTAATGATTTTATTCCTTTAATAAATTTCTAGCAATTAAATTCGAAAAAAATTTGTAGATAGTTAAAATGTAACGAATGCATGTGTACATTGAATATTGACAGACTTCATTAATTTAGTTTAGTCCGCTTCATTGTGTGTGACTTTATAAATATTTGTCACGCACATACGAAAATAGCATTTAATTTCATGGCATTCATTTACACACTCGGACACTTTTTAATTTGGTACAATAACGTTTCTAAAACAAACTAAAGGCAACAGCGGAATGACGACGATATCATGTTGTTATAGATATATTTTTTGCATTATTTGCAATTTAATTGAATTCTTTTTTTAAAGAAAAAGTTTTATTTTACATTACATTGACTACATCGAAAGGCACTTGTGTAAATGAATGTAGTCACAAATTCAAACCCCTATTTATTATTTTTAATGCATTGCAGCTTTAATAGAGAAATAGTTAGTCGAATAAAGAGCCTGAAAGATAGTTGGAAAAATAAAGAATATTTGGTGAAAACAGAAATGAAAATAAGCATAATAAAATATTAACCAAAGTATTTTCGCAACAATTGTCTTTAAGATATTTGAGCATTGTAACGAGAGTCAAGAATTTTAGATAAACAATATATGCAGATATGCATTAATCTTTGCAACGAGCGAACATTTCCCTACTATTGTGCAAATCAAAACCACTAAAGCTGGAGGTTCACAACATGCGTTCAGTGCGCTTAGGCATTTGTCAAAAAAGGTAGAATCAGTGTAAAATTGTATTGACAAGTTACATGTAGAATGCATATACATTTTACTGTGTTGCATGCGTCTTGAAAAGGGGCCAATAAAGTATCAACTGCACAGAAAGCGCGGTATGGACCTTCAGTTTAAAAATTAAAAGAAACAATTTTTTATTCTGTTTTGATTTTATTTTCGGTCTATTAATGTGTTATTTCTTCTAGTTGTTTTGCAAAAAATAAGCATTGAAAATTAAACTGATTTTCAAAAAAGCTCTAAAGAAATGTAGTCGTATCGATAGTGAACCGAGTAATTTCGATAAAAACTCGCAAACACGAAGTGTCTCCGTTACATCGGTATTGGTAACTTCCCTAATGTAAATGTTAGGAACCAACACTATTCGTTAAACAGTGTTAAGGATCCAATTTCGGTCCGATATCGCTCAAAAAATTTTTTAAACGAGTGGACTTCATATACAAAAGAGTTATAAAACTGTGGATTTTGTTATTAATTGTGGTTCAGAACGTCTTCCGAAATGACACACTTAAAGCAAAAGATGCTATATGTGTAATCCTGAAAAAAGTCGTATATTTAGGCAATGCTGTCATAAATACTATGATAATATTTGTAATTATCATGGTAAAAAATCTTTTGCATGTAAACAATGTGTTTAATAAAAGATGTGCTTTAAGTTTACTTGTTTTTAGTTATTTAAAGCTTTTTTATTCAAATTCTTAGAGAGACACATGTTGGTAGGAAGGATTTGTTATATTAATGACGGTATTAGGTTTAAAAATTATTGGCTGTTTTTGTTGGAATGGAACCTCCTAACAGACATAGGCTTTATAAGGTTCCACTTAAGAGCTTAGGATTGGGTCCAGGGGCGGTAAACCTCCTATTCTAACCTCACTCATATCTTCAAAGCTAAAAGAGACAGGAACAAATTAATACTTATCGTGGTTTTTTAGTAAAATAAGCGGACTGGTACTTTTTTAAAATTCAGCGCTTTTAGGGAGTAAAAGGGAGTCAGCCCGTCTATATTTTAAACCAATAATCAGGGTTGCCAGTTTTATTTTAAGCCTTATCCCCAATTTGCGATTTTTCATCCCCAAAAATCGCCAAAATAGCTTTTTTCTTATCCCCAAAAATTCCCACATTTTCTTAAAAATAAATTACATAATATTATGTCAATGGAAAAATATGCATACATCGATTTATTTAAATAAATCCTTTTGTGTAATATTAGTAAAACTAATGTTATTTATTCCTAAAGTTCTACGTATCTACGTACACATGTATAGTATGTAAAAAAGGTATCGTAAAAACGCAAAAGAAAAATTATGCGTCAATATATATCATTTCAAAAACTAGGTAATCAAAATCTTCTGATTCATCAGCCAGTGCAATTTTGTTTTACGTGTAGTTTGTTTAAAAAGTGCATTTGAGATGATTAAATAAATTTGTCACAGCAAGCTGCATTATCTTTAAGTGCATATTTATTCTTATTAATTCTAATAACCTATATTGCATTTTGGTTGTATTCATTACAGAAATAGTTCAACAAATGTAACGCTAGTTGGTACAAAGAGCATATTTAAAACTATTTCAACAAGATCTTGAAAATTTTTAAGCCGCCAAAAATTACTAAAATTTGTACCCACATCTTGATCAAATCGGTCTAGCCATCGCAAAAATTAAATTTATAATAATATATTATCCCCAAAAATCCCCAGTGAAAAAGTGCTTTTCCCCAAAAAATCCCCTGGGGATTTTCACGAAATTTTATCCCCAATTTGGGATAAATCCCCAAAACTGGAAACACTGCCAATAATCTTAAAACTAATCATTATAATTTCAAAAGATTTTGTTATTCGTGCTTAATTCCCAGTTTTTATTATTGATAAAAACACTTGAAATTTATTGTTGATGGGATAAGCTATTCCTATCATTATATCTCGTTCGAAACTTATCTAAAAAAAAACACAAATACTACTAATATGGTACTTTTTAGAAATTTGAACGTTTAAGGGGTATCTATTGTTGGTACTTTTTCTACAAAGTATTATTCTCCATTCTTTGGCATATACGTATTAAATGATCTCCCACTACAATATTGAAATACTTCAATGGGGTGAAAAAAGTACCATAAAAGGGAAATACGGAAATTAAATTTCTTTCTTTAGCTTTTTGGTTCTACAACCGGTATTTTCTTTAATTACCGTTAATATTGGACCTAAAAACATAAAATTCAACAAGCAATATTCTGACTGATATGACTCTATGGTCGAACTTTTTTGGTCTTTAACTGGTACTTTTTGAATGTCCATTAGTATTGGACTTAAAACATAAAATTAAACATACAATGCTTTAGAGAATGAGAATTAGTAAGAGGGGCTTTTCGGTACTTTTTTGTTCTTTAACTGGTACTTATTGAATTTCCGTTAATCTTGGACTTAGAAACATCAAATTAAACATTCAAGGTCCTAAGTGAATGATAATCAGTAAGAGGAATCTCTAACTGGTACTAACTTAGAAAAGGGTTCCGGGTCGCTTTGCTTCATATATTCAGAAAATATTAATTTTCGTTTTAGAAGAGATCTATTAAAGCAATAGTTACCGCACTCAAAAGAAAATGAAAGCAATTTTAACATATATTTCTCCGCTCAACCGTCCTCTTTCGAAATTGAGTTTTTAAGTGATTGCATTACATTTCCCACAAATACACCTCGTCACAAGAATTTAATGCAATAGCACAAAAAATACAAGTTTTACAAGCAATTGAAGAAGCCATTTAACATTATGATACATACAGTTTCTATTATGTTTTTGCCTTCTCCTGTAAAGTTGCAATTATGTGAGAAAGGGCCTTTCTACATGAGACCAACGAAAATATCAGCGCAATTAAAACACACAGAGTTTATATGTTTTTCAAAGCTAGGAATATAAAGGGACAGATGGGCAATTTTATTTTGATTAAATTTAAATTTATGTTGATCGATCTACACACATAAAACACACAAGCCTTATATGGGGGCATTTACACGACGTCTTTCCAGACATGCCTGTTTTTGACATTCTCTTTTCAACATGCTACCAAAAACCTTTTGTCACGATGGCTTTGCAAAAATGTGTGTTTTCTTATCTAATAGCCTAATATACATATACATACAAGTTAAAAATATGAAAATTCATATTAACAAACATGAAAACTCGCTTCGTGTCTGTTTGGCAGCCCCTGTTTCTACTCTAGCCCAATCGCCTACAATCAAAACAGACGTGTTTGTTAGGTATGTCTGAAAAGACACAGTGTGAACTCCCTCTATTTCTTTATAGTTAGTAACGGCTAGTGAACTATATTATTATTATTATTATTTATTATTATTATTATATAGTGGTATTTATATTAAATTTGTTCCATAAATATCTTACTGCAACATAAATCATCTTACTAATTTTTTTTTTTTTAATCTGTACATAGCCCCTGTACAAATACTACTCGCGAAAAAACTGCTCAATGTCTTAACTTTCATATAAATTTTGTTATTGATATAAAATTTGGCGACATGGCAAGATTTTTTATTGGTAGGAGCTAAACTGACCATTGATCCCATATAAGCCCCCTCACTAAATCGCTTTAAGACGAACAATTTTTCTTAAAATGTAGAAATCCAAATAGTATTCGACACCGGATCCATGAATGACCATGAGTCTCAGATTTGATATTCTCTCGAAAAATTTTCTGTATATACTGTTATCTATATATAGGTTACCAAATAATCGGGCTTGACCGACTATGCTTTCTAATTTATTTTTTCCCGCTCTACCAGAAACACCCGTTAGAAACTTGTTATTTTTTTTATTGTCGTACAATTTGATTAGTGAATGTTAACATTTTAAAATAATCCAAAAAATATATTTTTAAGCCTTAAAAATACATACATATATAGGCGATTCACAAAGTGTTCTATTTTGTCATATTGGTTGTATTTGCTATAGTTTTATTAGTGTCACATTCATCGAAAATAGTCAAAAGAGTTGGATTATTTTTAGAATAGTTTGAATTATTCTACGATAGTCTGGAGTAATCGTGATTAATTTTCTATTGTTTGTTATCGTTATTAATTTGTAATTAAAAATTCGTTTCTACACGATTAGCTTATCTATAAATTAATTTAAAAGAAGTAATCTTTTTTATTACTTATGGTAACCGTAATTCAACAACTTATATTCAAATGTATTCAATTTTGGCTTTCATAAGGAATTTAATATAAAAAACATAAAAAAAAGTTCATAAAATATTTTCATTATTTTAATTGTCTTCATACCTCGCAATAACTGACAGACACTATTCGTACATTAAATGGGGGCACATGTTAAACTTCTCACGCGTTGTAAGTCCTGGTAACACTTGTTAAATTTAACCAACTTCAGGAGAATGATTTTTATTTGAATTTATGAACTTTTTGAACAAAACCAACTACAATGCCACTACAGCAACAAAACACACAAAAACAACTAAATGTTCATTATTCAGTTGATTTTTTCAGTCCTGTTGCATGTTTGTTTGCATTCTATTTGCGTTAACGTACGTACAACAGTAAGAACAACACTAAACAAATGTAAATGTCAATGTAACTCCCACTCAGACGGACTGAATGTGGTTGTTTTCTAACAAATCATACTCGGAGTGATGTGTATTACTTGCTGAATGTGTATGTTAAATCAGGCGAATGGACACATCAACATCAGGGTGTAGAGGGCATAAAAGAATTTAGGGTGCTCGGAATAAAGGACTAATATTTCTAAACCTTGTAACCAGAATCTTAATTAAATATTTTTAAATTAAAATAAATGTTATCTACTTTTGTGAGAAACGATATTTTCTGATCGGCAGTTATTGGTATAAAAGAAGGTCCAGCCAGTTGTAATCTTTTTTTAAACCTTTTATAATAACTGCGTTCGCCGGTTACCCTTTAAGTTTTCTCTATGTCTCCACATAGAAAAGAGAATGGGGTCACAATAATAATAATAACAGTGACATCAACTGCAAACAATAATAATGTCTGACCCCGTCTCGTATGTGACATTTTTTATATTATTCAAATGCGTCATTTTGCTGATTGAACGCTAAAATGTCGTATAATTTATAAAATGTTTGTAATTAAATTAAATCGTATACAATTTTACATTTTTCCTTTTTTGCATTATTTCGTTTTTCTTTCTTTTATGTCAACATCAATTAAAAGTTTTATTATTTGCGATAAAAAAATGTCAGTTCTTAATTCAAAGAAGTAAATAGTTGCATTTTTATTGCTGGTACAATTGGCATAATGTTTATGAAAGGAACAGTGTATCAGTATAATGACACTTTTTGAAAGTTGTGGAGTTTTTGGAATAAATGTTTTGTAGGCGAAGATGAACAGGGTTTCAGCAGAGGGTTTCAGCTATAATAAAATGTGTTCACATTGTTGTTGTAACCAGTGATGATTAGAATACTTTTTTCGTATCTTTTGATGACTTCAGGTACCATGTATAATTCTGACATTTTTCGTATCTTTTGAATCTTTACGCATAATGTACAAAAATCAGGGTTGATAAAATTGGTGCAATTGTACTTTTTTTTTGGTACAATTCAAAACTAAAAAGTACGCTGGTACCCCGTGACTCATTTGGTACTTTTTCCAAATTTTTCAAACCTATATATTTATAATTGATATAAACGGCAACTCGTATTTACTGTCCAATGAATGTAAGCGGAGTTTAGTGTTTGGGGCAAGTAGTCTTGCGAAATTGCAAAATGTCGTAGCTTTTTTATGAAATCTACGGGAAACTATATTTTTTGTTGGATTTAACAAAGCAGCCATGATATTTTGCATTTGCTCTTTTATAAGACCATTTGCACCAAACACTGAACTCCGCTACTGTGAATAGTTTTTTGCACTTGTTCATTGAACGATTGCTTATGCCACATTCTAAATTTAGTATCAGCGGCAGCATACAAGCCTGCATTTTCTGAGAATGTTTACAGGCTTTTAAAATATATAGAAACCACTTCTGGCAATTTTTTACATAGTAGAAGAGACGAATTCCTCTCAATTCAAGATTATGTTGGTACGAACTCATAATACAGTCAAACTTCCATAACTCGAATCACCATTATCCCAAAAAAAACTTCGACTTATGGAGACTTCGAGTTACAGAATTTTCTTGTTGAAAAGAGAATAAATTGCAAACTTGTGTACATTTTGTATTTTTTGTTTAAAACAGGCACTATTTGAAAGCTTCATACCTAAGCATGTAGGTATGTATTTGTAATAAACAAGTTACAATGAAGTAAAATATCGGCATGGTTTGACTTCTAGCTGCTGTAAACCAATTGAGGACTGCTATGTCGATAATTTTGTATATTTGGGTCTTAATCATTTTACTAAAGAGATGAGATACTGACTCAAACGAGTTGATAATTAATTCTTTATTTTTAAAAATCTATGAGACCGTACTAGCTGGGACACCATATTTATTGTCTGCTTCCTTTTTCTTGAATCCACCCTCGACTTCTTTTATAAACTTATATTTCCCTCCATCGACAAACATTATAAAACACGTTTACTTGCCATGAAATAAACACATACAAATAATTTTAACATATTTAGGCAAACCAAAAGACACACGTAATGTACAAAAAGGGATTTCCCCGAAAAAAAGAGCAAAGTAAAATATACAAACCTGCTAAACAAGCAAAAGAAAGCGAAATAAATAAACAAAATAAACAAAACAAGCAAAAAACTTCGAGTTATAGAATACAAATTTGAGTAATTGGTTCGAGTTATGGAGAATTTCGAGTTATGGAAGTTCGAGTTACGGAAGGAGAATTGTATGTAGTTTATTGTTTTAGAGCTACTGCCAATCAAATTGGTTCGAGTAAGAGAAAATTCGAGTTAGAGAAGTTCGAGTTATGGGAGTTCGACTGTATTTCCAAATTGTCGTCAACAAGATGGCTGTCACGTCAAGAATTAATCAACAGAATTTTGGAACAATGGGAGCCCACTCCATTACTATTTTATATTCGGACTTTCTACTCCTTTCCTGTTTCTACAGTACATATTGAAAATTGTAAACACAATAAATTTGATGCAATCCGAAGATGTTCGTATGCACATATTTTTAGAACGCTTACAAATTTTATTCGTTTAAAATTCGAAACTCCATTTTGACAAATATTCGTCAATTTCTTACAAAAAAAGACGATACATTCTAAAAATTGTATGAAAACGCTCAATGGCGGAATTAAAAAAGAAAAATTAATTGATTTCTCGACCCTAAAAACCGCATGACCTGGCTAGATCAAATACAATTCTTTTGCCTCTATTCTTGAATATTTTGGAAAACTAACTATTTTGAAAATCCAGGGCTTGAAATTAATTTTTGACCTATGGTTTTTTTGGCAAAGTTTCTTGAATGACTTATAGAACAAGAATCGCGATGTGTCTTATTAATGCACAAATGAATTTTAAGTACCTTTTGTTGTTGTTGTATTAAATTTTTGTTTTTAAAAATAAAATAAAAAAATGTATAAAAAAGTTTTTGACATATTCACCTTAATATAAACGCCTTAACTCGTATATTAATTTTTACAAAAATGAATTTGTTCGATTTGTTTTAAAGTTTGCTTATGGATTTTCAAATTATTTTTTTTCAAAATGTATCTTTTTGGGGAAAAATTTATCTTTTTGGAAACTAAAATGTATCTTTATCGAAATTTCACTGGCAACACTGGTTGTAACTTTACACGTACGAAATTTTAAAAAACAACTTTTTTTCTTTTGCGAGAATTTCTACTCTAGCTGCTTCACTATGGTTTTCAGCACTAAATAAAACAACTCTATATAATAAAATAAATTAATCTTATTGGTAATTCTTAATTGTTAACTCTACTTTTTTATAATTTGGTATAGCCAAGCTTTCGGGAGAGGTAATTTTATAAAAAAATAATATCAAAAATTGCTGATCTCATATTTAGTATAAAGGCTTTAAATTTTTAAAATTAATTTCGCCTGATTATAACGATTTTCGGAACTACGAGTTACGAAATGTGAACCTATTCCTACCAAATGGAATATTCACCTTTATTGTGAAAGTCGATGGAAACGGGAAAATTATTGTATATTCTAAAACGTTATTGAGAGCAATCAATTACACTTTATTAACGCAAACTTGGTATTTTCTACGGCGTTTTTAAGATGAAGTCGTGTAGAATTGACTCTGTTTATCTGCCTGTTTTTTCATGACGAGCTCAAAACCCACTCTTTAACTTATTTTTAAAATAAAATCTCAAAATTGGTTTTTGTTTCAACTGTAAGTTAAACGAGTGAGTTTTGCGCTCACCTCATAAACAGGCAGTAAGTCAACAGAAAATTTTGAGACGACTCAAATGTAGGTTAAAGAAATTTTGTAAGAGAGTAAAAATATTTATTTATACATATATTTAAGAAATTATGAGCACAAATTTTACTCACACCTAGCGGATATTCAGCGTGTGCTACTACGCTAAATAAAGAAACACGTAAAAAGGAGTGGCTGGAGTTACGCTATTAGTAATATTTTGAAAAAAAGATAGCGCATGTGCATAAAAATATTGATCTATCTACTTATGTTTTCTGTAAAAAAGTTTCACAGTTTCGACGACGAAAGTGCCCTCTACCCCCCAAGCGTTTTTGGGTTTGAAAAATAAAGAGCATTAAACCATCTTCACAAAATTTTCTTTTCTAATATGACCGGTTTGGAGCACATCGGTTGGATGGTTTCAGAATCTATAGCATACATAAATACTTCGGTTGAAACATTTTTATACCCTTCACCACAGGTGGTGAGTAGGGTATATATAAGTTTGTCATTCCGTTTGTAATTTCTATAATATTGATGTTAGACCCTATAAAGTATATATATTCTGGGTCCTTATGAGGAGCGAAGTTGATTTAACGATGTCCGTCTGTCCGTTGAAATGGATTTTCCGGAATTTTTTGCTATTGAAATTCAGCAAGATCGGTCCACAAATGGCTGAGATATGAGTAAAAAACCACGACTGCCTCAAATGTTTTCCTTTTAAGGTCCAATTAGACGTGGCATTACCATACCAACACTGTATTACCAAAACGACATAAACATACCATACAAACCAATTCAATTTTGGTTTCTACGGTCATACAGTGGCTATGGTAATACAGTGTTGGTAATGTAGTTTTTTGTTGTTGTTTTTTTATACCCTTCACTACAGGTGGTGGATTTTATTTGTAGTGTGTTTAATTTTACGAATACACATGCACATTAATGCATGTGCATGATATGGCGCGCAAATAAAGAAACAAAAAAGTAAAAGCATACCATACCAACCAATTCAATTTTGGTTTCTACGGTCATACAGTATTGGTAATGTGTGGTTTTTTCTGTTGTTTTTTTATACCCTTCACTACAAGTGGTGGATTTTATTTGTAATGTGTTTAATTTTACGCATACACATACACATTAATGCATGTATATGATATGCCGCTCATGGTGAAGGGTATATAACATTCGGCATAGACGAATATATCACTCTTACTTGTTTGTGTTTAATATACACAATATTAGAGTTGCGATCGCCCATTCATGGTTCGCGCCCCAATAAGCTTGAAACAACATGTTTCGTCATACAAAATATTGAGAGCGAACCATCTTGTTTGGCTTTCTAATATCTTGTTAACCACGAAAAATTTATTATCATCTCCAATTTATTCAAATAAAAATTTAAGTAAAATAAAATAGATTAATAATTATATAACTAATAATAAAAATTATAAAATTATATTTTTAAATAAGTTCACAGAAAGAAAAACACTCGGGATAAATTAAGTTTTTAAAACTTACTTTAAGTACGAGTCGTACTCAAAAATTCAAGTACGGAAAACACTTAAACGTACTTAGAACAATCCTAAATGGGATAACTTTCGAAAATCAATCCCGAAATGTCTTAAAATAAGTACAAAGTTCTTAAATCAAGTAAAAATAGGATTAGCTTTTCGTTGGTAGTGACACTCTGAGAGTAAAATTACAAGGTGAGCGTTTTAATCTCATTTAACTTATCAAAGTTACCCAGCGGGAAAATGAGGAATTGGTTACATAAATAACTAAGAAAATAATGTATTATTTTCGAAATAATAATAATGCATTCATTGGAATCGAGAAGGTAATTTTATCAGAAAAAATTATGCATTGATTACCACGTATTTTCCCACATTTGCAGAACAAGGAATGTATTGTTTCTGTTCGTGACTGTTATTCGTGTTTTTCTTTTACATAGTTTCTTACTTCTTATTTCTTATTCTTTCTTTTTTGCTGCCTTTATGTCGTTTACAAAGTTTTATCATAAAGGATGCATTATTTAATTCAGGACATGTTCCGTGTTAAGAATAATGAATTCTGGATTCAAATATTATGCAAGACATGTATTACATTCTCGATTCCTTTTAATTATGTTTTCCCGCTGGGTAGTTGCAGACACTACAACAACACCACACAAGTAGTTAAAAAACAATTTGCTTGTTGTGTGTAGAAACAACAGAACAAAACCGGTAAGTAAATCAGTCGTAATAAAATTCTTCTACTAATTTAATTTTGGTTTATTTAAGGTACGAATTCGAAATTGAATCAACTTTAAAATATTTAACTCAAGCGCATTTTGAGATTGTTTCAATCTTAGTTTTACTTAAATCAATCTCGTTTTCAGATTATTTCAAGTACGAATTCGGGATTGAATATGGATAAGTTTCTGTACTTGATTAAAAAAATCCATACACCGTACTATTAATAATGCTTCGGATTGATTTAAGTACGGATGGATTGATTTTTCATTTGGGTGTATTCACTGAAATTTTGTTTTATGAATTTTAAGTAAAATCACACTAACAACAAAAAAAGAAACTAAGAACAAAATATGTATGCAGAAAAAAAAAATTCAAAATGCATCAAGAATGAATCGTATAAACAACATGGTTGGCAATAGTTTCAAAGAGCGAAGTGGTTCATATCGTCGTATGAACTTAGCATTAGCAAATACGAAATTAACGTCAAATTGATGTAGACGTCGACTTAATGTGACAACAACTTAAAATTGACGTCGGCATTTATATCTACTTACATAATAAGGGTGAATATGCTAATTACATCCGACAATTACGAAAGTAAGTAGTTATAAACTAAATGAAGTGCCATATAATTGGCAAAAAAACAGACATAGTTTCGTAGCTAGACGCAGCAATTTCTTGTGACCATGTTTTAAATAAAGTTTTCTATTTTTAGAACCAAGCTATTCGCTGATGCTTCAAAATAACGCAACTAAATCTATGCACCTAATCCTTATAAAGCTTGTGGACTTCACAGCGTTCTGCTTACAGTAAAAATAATTACATAAATAAAAAATAATAAAAATAATGGCTGCGAGTGTAAAACGGCAAATCCATCTGAGGAGATCGAGTGGTTGCGATCGAAACATGTCATGGTAACCTGCCGGCCCGGGTTTGAGCCCCGGCCACGGTCAAGAATGAAAGATTATCAATAACAATTTTAATTGATTTTCATGTTGTAAAATTCCTTTCTTCATAAAAATAATTTGCTGAAAATTAAATTTAATGAACTAAATCCTAATTGAAGATATAAAAAATTTGGATTAAAAACCATAAATAGTTCAGCAAAATAACCACAATACTAATTATTGTTAAAGCTAAGGCACGAGCTCTATGTGTTCATTTGTCCTTCAAGTTGTGCTGAAAAAGTTCAACAAGAAAAAAGAAAGACAAAAAAAAAACAAAAAATGTACTTTGGACTTCAAGAAGAATTCTTGACAAAAGTACGAAAAAACAGAAGTAAAGAAAAAACATGTAAAATCAATTAAAATGTATAATCATTCAAAAAAGCAAACTTCGATCTACCAAAACTTAAAATACAATTTGGTTTAAGGATTGATGTTTGACTATTGATGTCAGCAGTCGTCGATGGCTGCGGGAGTAAAACGGCAAATCCATCTGAGGATATCGAGTGGTTGCGATCGAAACATGTCATGGTAACCTGCCGGCCGCGGTTCGAGCCCCGGCCACGGTCAAGAATGAAAGATTATCAATAACAATTTTAATTAATTTTCATGTTGTAAAATTCCTTTCTTCATAAAAATAATTTAATGAAAATTAAATTTAATGAGCTTAAGCCTAATTAAAAATATTAAAAATTTGGATTAAAAAGTAAAAATAATCTTTACTGAACGACCTAAAAAAGAGTGTCAAACGTTTTTTTAAAAATTAAAATTCTACTGTAAACACATTTTCAATAAAACAAACCTGCCTACCAATCTGTTAATTAAGATTTTCCAGCCGAGTGGTGGTGAGTTCGCGCTCTTAAAATTTGTTTCGTATAAATTGTATGAATATTTTTTATTTAGGTAGCACCGTTGGAGCACGTATTTGATGTCACATTCTCGGATAGGACACTAGTCCTCTCTTATTCTCGGTACAAAGATCATTAGTCTGGCAGTGGGTTAAAGTTATTAAGCCTTATCTTGCAAGTTTGTAAGTAAGACCCACTGAGTTTAACTGCTTACTGAACTGAAGCTTTTATAAAGAAGATGTAATTTATATTTGCATTTGGCTAGAATTGCAGGTTTTACAATCAACTTCTAGTTACCGCATTCGATATCTTAAAAACTTTACATATTGAACTCTTTCAATTGCTGCCGCTTTATGTTGTCTATATCTCCTAGGTTCTGCATAGCTTTAATTGGATATGGGTACTTTTGTGCTACTGAGTCGTTTTCTGCCGGTCGGCACCTCATTGAGATATTTTTAATGGAAATTTTTTTATGTTGAAACTCTATTTTTTGTGGTTTATCAAGATCAAAATGTTCAAATCTAGCCACTGAATGGCAAAATTGGCAACAGTGGTCGATTGTAGCTTTACCCATTTTTATTAATTCACTTCATTTTAATCTTCCATTTCATCAGTCTTAACGTGTAACATATTTTTCAAAAAGCTTAACACGTTAAGAAAGTTTTCAAGATGAAAATTTTTTTCTGGTATCTTTCAAAACAAGTCATTTAAAATTCTTACACAATTTTCTATAAATTACAAATTTACATGTTTTTTAATATGCTGAAATCAATAAACATAAAGAAAAGTGTGTGTTTATTTAATTAACAAGCAATTTAAACTTTTTTAAAACTCATCAACACAATAAACTACAGACTTTATTCGGAAAGCACTAACAACCTCAAAAAGTATCTCAAACAAGCTGCTGTTGTCTTAACACGAAAAGAAAAACAAGGAAACCTAAAAAATATTTTAAAATAAATAAAACAAAAATAAAAAAAAAACTTTTTAAGATTTTAATAAACCGCGAAGCTGTGTAAAACAACAGCAGCTAAGCCACAATCTACAAATTTTTAACGACAGCAACTGTTTGTCACTGACACCGCCACACACACAGAGACAGAAGACAACAGAAACGAGAAACAAGCAAACAGACATAAATAATAATAAAATTCGACAAATTAAGAGATGGTAAATATTAAAAAGGAAACCAAAAGGAACAAAACAAAAAAAAAAAAAAACGTTTTACGCCAGAAAAATAATTTTAAATATATTAAAAGCATCAGCAAAAAAAAAAACAAACACAATTTTGCATATGAGAACAAACAACAAATCCAAGCTATAACAGTAACAAGAATATCTCTAGAACATACTACAGCAGCAACAACAATGGCAACTTTAACTCGAGAATACTGAAACAAAATGGTAAATGCGTTTGAGACCTGGTGTTACAAAAAATAAGACATTCATGGAGCAAGAGTGCAAATGTATGAATGTATGTTTGTAGATGTGTGAGTGTTTTCTTAACACACACTCAATTGCATGCAATATTTTCCAGGATCCTTTTTTTCTGTTGTTCGTTCACTTGCTACGGGTGCAAAGTACGATTAATCGCCGTAGCAAATTGTTGGCACGTTTTCAATTGACAGCAGCAAAGCTTGTTGCATCAGCCAAACGTTTTATAAATTTACGTTTTTTTTTTCACAACTTTCTTTCTTTTTTTTTTCTTTCTTTTTACCGCCCTTCTGCCAGAGTGTGGAAATACATATTTACATACATATAAATGTGTATGTGTGTGTAAAAAGTTCTAAAAAAATTCATGGTTGTTAACTGTGCAATCCTGAATTTTACGAGCATAACACTTTCCCATATAACGCACATTGCCTGACACACGTAAGCACAATTTTGTGTGTGCGTGTGTGAATTTATTTATTTATATGCAGGACAGACATTCACACAAACACGTACCTCGTGTACACTGTTTTCACAGGGTGTAAGCAATTTTCTACGTGCCTTATATCAACAACTTACAGCTCCTGACTACAACAAGAAACAGTAATAACAAGTTGCTATTCCTGTGTTCTGTTGAAATCACTCCAACTACGATTTCTTATTTTAGAATAATGCCTGCAAGCGATGCGGCGACAAGAATTTAATTGTAGGAATATCCGCTGTTGATTGCAGTCTAAAGGATGTCTTATTGCAAATAACATGTTTGTGGCATCAATAGAGCTATTTAATGAAAAACGTATGTTGATCAAGTCAAATTTGTTTGTAATTTGATACTTAACTTTTAAAATTTGTGCAGTAACCCTTAAAAGTTTAAACTTAATCTCAAATAAAAATTAATAGCAAAAGATCTGTGAATTTTATTTAACACACAGGGCTTTGGTCAGAACAAAACTTCTTGACTTGGACTTGTTTCTTAAATTCTACTCTATTTGGAAAAACCAAGTTTTTTCAAATCGATTTTGATTAGGGTTTCAGTTTTCCTGTGTTCTTTAGCACCCCGCAAAAGCGGGAAACAATTTTGAATTTCATACAATACCGAGAATTCTACTTCAAAAGTAAAACAAGTATGATGATAAAGTCGGTCAAGCTCGACTATATAATACGATACACTAGAGAATTTAGATACCAATTTCAAAGAGTATACCCTATTTGGAATCATGGAGCTTAGATATGGAGTTTAGATATTTTAATCTATATCAGATTTGTTTGCCTTTAACCCTGGATGGTTTCGGTTTGTCGAATCGACGAAGCTCTTTATCGTATAACTTTTTTAAGTGTACTCATATTACGCTCTTTTCTTTTGAACAACGTTAGCTGACGACGAAAGCTTTAAAAAGTTAAATCATTTGAAAACGCAAAAAAGAGCTAAAATTCTTAACGTTTTTGAAGAGACAAGAAGAAGTCTGGACTAATATTTTAAAGTGTTACAAACATCAACACAAGAGCACAATACCCTCTACACTTTTTAATAGAAATCGAGTTCTACATTCAGGGTTTTTTTCCCTATACTAATCCCGCGAAGCTCTACGCTTGTTTGCAGGAGACCAGAGTCTCTAGCGGGAATCGAACCCGCAACCGCGAACTGATAGACTAGTTTACTACCAGCTAGCATACCGGTGCACTCATCCGCCGGTCTGACAAGTTTGTCAGCTGTTAAATATTTGTCATCTGAAGTATCATTTATTAAGTAAGAGTCAACTACGAATATAGATCGTTTAACAACCGAATGCGTAAAAATAGTTAAAACTTACAACAAATGTAGTAGTTCAAAAGCGGCCAGGAATCAAGCATTCTATGCAAGGAATTGGCAAGTTTATTAAGAAATTAGATGAGTCTGGAAACGTTCAGAAATGGTCAGGCCTGTACATCATCGCAATGTGCGTGCTGCCAAAAATATCGCTTCTGTTAGTGAAAGTCTTGCGGATAATCCGAATATTTGATTCCACGGCCTTATCGTCTCGGGCCTATGTCATTATGGCGTATTTTGTATTCGGATATAAATAAAAGCCACTGACCATTCACAACGGTGTAGATATGCTGATTGTGTGATTAAGCAACCGGCTTTCAATGCTGATTTTTCAAACAAAATTTTCTCCAGCGATGAAGGTCATTTCTTACTCGGTGCTTCTATCACATATGGGGTTCGGTGAACTCAGCAGTGATTGCGGAGCAGCCAATGCATACGGAAAAAGTTATTGTTTGGTACGCATTATTGTCTGCACTGATAGAAAAATGCATCTTCATATTGATGATGCCCTAACATCAGAATTGTGACATCAGTGTTACTACAAATGGCATCAATGATGCAAAAAGTAACATCAATCTAATGACTAACGTCTTCGTACAATTTTGTCATTTTTTACGTGTCATCTATTTTATGACTACAGTGACATCAATTCGATGCCATATTTTGTATATTATTAAAATTATTTTCATGATTACAATGTTTTATAAGAAGCAAAAATTCCTATATTCTATTTTTTTAAATTATTTAATTAAATACATGAAATTTTTAAAGTAGAATGATTACTGGTGTCTTGTTATTGGGAGTTCTGCAGTAAACAAAGGTCGTAATTAAACAAACGTGAATCAAACATATGCAACGGGTAAGTAAATTATAATATTCTCTCACTTTGACTTAAGTCAATTCCAATGACTTTGACTTAATGACAAAATGTCATTAAATTGATGCTAATGTGTCCTTCTTCGATGTTACTGCGTCATCGCACCGAGGACATGTTCGTCATTTCTGTGATGCCGATGTGTCATCCCATTGATGACATAATTTCATTTTGACCCTGATGACACTTTGGCCAAGTGATGTTAAGGTTGACATCACAATGATGACAAGTGTCATGGGGTCAAAAACGAAGACACTTGTCATAGTACTGATTTCAAAATACATCAGCGTTATGACGCCTTTTCTATCAGTGTGGAGGCATCATTGGGCAGTATTTGCTCGAAAATGACGCTGGAAGAACCGTTACCGTAAGTACAGAGTACTATAGCCGAAAACTAACTTTTCTTTGCCTGCAATTAAAGCTTATGAGGTGGACGATATGTGGTTGCAACAAGACGCTACCACGAACCACAAAAAACCTCTGATTTTGGCTTTATTGCATGTTTAGTTTCCAGAACGCGTTATTTCACGTTTTGGCGCCGTCAATTGGTCACCAAGATCATGCGCTTTAACGCCGTAAGACTTTTTTTGTGGGGCCATATCAAAGAAGACGAGGTCTACACGGATAATTACCTAACGTTGGAGATAAGCCATAATCACAGATTGTTTTGCAAAATAAATTTGGTTTTAATTTAAATAAGTTTTCTGTATTGCAGTAGCCTTGCCTTAAGGCCATTATGTTTTACAAATTTATACTTAATAAAAAAAATATGTAAATTTTTATTTGTTGTGATTTAATTAGATCGTCTCTAATTTGATCTTTTCCACTTTGATATATTTTTTTTTTTATTTACTCTTATTGACCTTGTCTGATATAAATTTCTCCTTTTTGATTATACAATACGCAAATCTATCTTATTTTAAACTTTCTTTGGCTTAATTACCTTTAACCTAATCAGATGCAACTAGATTTACTCAACTTTGATACGGTCGAATCCGTTTTCATATTTTTTACTAAATCTTCTTTGAGTTATTACGGTCTCGTCTTTTTGAATCTACACTTGGGGTATTTACAAGGTGTGCTATTATGTTATATTGTCATAAAGTTCTAACATTTTACAATGGTTTAAAAATATTGTTGTTGCTTTGTAAACAAAAAGTGTCTTAAATTAATAGAACTATGCTTGCTATGTTTATTGTGCTGTCGTAATTAATCAGAAGAGACCAGCGCTGAGTGGCTGAGCCGTGCCGCGTTAGTTTTAGTAGCCGTCGCCGTTGATGGTAAAGTTTTATTCGGCTAACATCCGTTTTTAACATGCGGCTAGCAATTTTTGCAACTAATCACTTGCGGCGTCAAATTAGATCGGCATAGGACTTTGCTGTTTGGTAAACAAACAAAATAAAATTTATTTGTGCTTTGCGTCTAAAAAATGGAAAATAGTCAGGTAAGATCTAATTTAATTTATTAATTCATGGATTAGAATTGAAAAATATTTTGATGTTAGGTAAAGATTTATTTTTTATATATAAATTATGAGGGGTTGTTCATAACAGTCGTATTTTTTCATGTTATTATTTTAAGACATATGACTTTATGACACTTTGTGAATTAGCCCTTAACACATTGAGTGCCAAGCGGTTTTGACGAAAACCTTCCCAGGAGGCCAAGCAGTTTTTGTGTTATTTACATTTTATACATTTTTCACTTTATAAAACCTCAAAAAATCATCCTAGACCCATGAATGCTTTTGCAAAAATTTTCAGTAAAGAGTTCTTTATTTAAAAATCACAACAAATTTCACTCAGTGTCGTCTATAAATGAACGACAGGCTCTAAATAAACTAAAAAAAAAATCACTTTCGTACGGAAACGTACGACGTGGCACCCCACGACGACTTAGGTGTCGTGCGGAAACGTATGACGTGGCACTCAATGTGTTAAATAGTAAGAGAATTTAGATCAAAAACGTTTCTTTAACTACATCTCATTCAAATAATGTGTAGAGAAGCACACAAGATGTTCGACTAGCAACAACGTTAACCGAATTTGGAAGGTTTTAATATCTTTAACTAATATCTATAAAATTTAGAAGCTTAGCGCTATAAATCTGTTTATGTACAGATTCGACTACAAGCAGTATGAAAACCTTCAACACACTCATGAGATTCTTGTGTTGTTACTTTACTGGCTTTTATTTTAGTTTTAAGTGTAAATCACATTGGCAGTTTTGTCAGAGGAAAAAAAAACATGCACAACTGCAGACGCGGCCAAAAACACACATGGAAACTTCCACTTAGACCCATCAACACGATTGCCAATGGTTGGAAAATTGAAAATACATAACAAAACTGTTGCATGTAATGTCTTGCAACTGCAACAACGATAGCGAGAACAACATCGACAACAACACTAAAAACCAGACTACTACTACAAGTCAACTCTGACCTTAAAAATATTTAAAAGAAATTTAAGACCCTGTATCATTTATTTTAAAGATCATGTTGCATGCAAACGTTACTAAATACTGGTCACGTGTCTTTATGTGACTGAAAAGGAGAAATAATGTGCGACATTTTATATCATTTTTCAAAAAACCTTTAATCTACAAGGAAATATTAATCATCAGAGCTAATTGTTAAAATGGTGTGTAACATTTTTAAGTTTTTTTTAGAAATAAGAAAGTTATACACGAAATGCGATTCATTGAGAAATTTCATGTCACTGTTATAAATAACAAAATTGTTTATGGCCCAAATTTACAGTAATTAGTTAATTGTAAATAAACTAAAATGATAACTGATGCATATATAAATTATATCAGCAGGCACCGCAGTGGTGCAGAGGTTAGAACTCAAAGAATTCTGATGAGAGAATGTGGTGATTCTTGAAACATGTAAATTCAACCCGGGTTCGAACCCAAGCTCAGCCAGGAAAATTATCAATAAATTTTAATATAAAAAAAAAAAAATTTCATATTGTAAAATTTGTTCCTTCAGTAAAAATAATTTAGTTAAAAAATTAAATTTAATGAACTCGAGCCTAACTAAAAAATTAAAACAACTACTTAAAAAAAATTTTAATCAGAGTAAAAATTAGTAGTCTTATCAAAATAATAGATACATTTCAATGTTCTGGAAGCAATGTTTTTTTACATTTTTATTGTTTCTAAAGATGGAACATATAAGTGAGCTTTCCTCCAACTTTACCAAAAAAAAAAAAAAAATTGGCTCTTAAATTGGTTGGACAATATCAAAATGTTATAGAAAATAAAAAAGCGACAATGTTCCTGTTCCACAAAAAAAAAAAAAATAAATAAATAAATAAAAAAATTTTAATAGGCAATTACATTTGTGGTTTAACTTATAGTTTACAAAAAGCTAGAAAAATTATTTTATTGTTTAAACTACTAGTGTTTGCCAAGTGTACTAGTGTTTGTAAGTATACATTTTATTTATTTCAGTCTATAGATAAAAAATTCCTTAAGGCCGTTATACACTATCCCACAAAGTCTTAAGTAATTTGCGAAAATGCAACCCTGTCAATATAAGTTGTTATTGTTCTTAAAAATGTTCAAAGAATAATTAGTTCAGGGAAGCATTTTTGAAAAATACTTAAGACTTTGTGGGATAGTGTGTAACGGCCTTTACAGACATAAGTGCTTAAATTAGACTACAATACATAAAGAATTATTTTATTAATTAGTTTAAATAAACAATAATTTTTCTTTTTTCCACATCGTTACTATCCGGAAAGGCAATTAATTGATACACGCAGAGAAAAAACATGATTACCAAGTGTTTACTACCAACATTCTTATTCATATTTGCCTAATATATTTACCAAATTAAATTTATTATAGTCCTAATATAACTTCCTTTATATAATTTCTCAAGCTCAAGGTCCGTTTTATATAAATATTATTTATTTTAAATTTATCCAATATTTCGCTATCTCAATGGATAGCTTCTTCAGGGATTTTTTGGTTTTTTTATATTTCAAAAAAATTTTTATAAACAAAATTTAATGAAAAAACAAAATTGTCGATTATGAAAATTAATAAAAATTATACACAGGAAACAAAAATTATTCTATTACATTTTTGTAAACTTATTTAATTTCCCATCTTATTCTTATAAATTAAATGTCTGTAATTTTACATTGTCCGTATCTGTCTTAAAATTAATTCTTTGTTCCATTGGTATATTTATAATTTGCAACATTTCTAACATGAAGCGTCGTTTGTAGTTTGTTTCTGTATTTAAAACTGTTGTATTTTCAAAATCTGATTTGATCAGTTCTATGTCCTGCTAATCTAGTTTTTAATTTGTTTTTTGTGGTACCTATATATTCTTTACTACATACTTCATTATCCTTACCCTTACAAGGTATCTTGTAAATAATATTAGATTTATCTAATTTTTCTGTCTTATCTTTCATTTTACTGAATAATCTATCCAATGAATTATATGTTTTATGAGCCATCCTATAACTATTCATATGATAAATATTAGAATTTTGCAATCGGTCTGAAAACATTGGTACATAAGTTAAAGACTTATAAATTTTAGGTTCAGTTACCGTATTTACACTACCTTCCCTATGTCCTTTGTACTGTCCAATCAATTTACAATTCAGGGAGAAAAAGACCATGCTGCCTTGCAAAACTTATAAGTTTATTAAAACAGGTAAGTAATTAAAATATAATTATTAAAATACATACACACAGACATTGTCTTTCTTGCAGCCAAAAACAACTACAACATTGAAAAAAGTTGGGAGTCAAATAAACGGCAAATAAAAGAAAAATATTTTTTTTAATGTGCAGTATTTCGTTGGGGAAAAAGATAAGCGCGTAGTGAGAAAACGATCATTAAATGTATGTATTTAATTTTATTTTTTAAATATGCTTTGCATTTGTATTTTGAATAAAAAATAATTTTTTGAGAATAAATTTGTTATTGTTTTTATTGTGAGAATCATATAACATGTTGATATAGACATTTTTCATGGTTTTGGGAAACATAGAAACATGGTTGGAACAGTCGTTTGCGTTTTTCTTCTGAACATAATAATATCTTTGAGACAATAATAAATTGAAAACATTATGTCTGAACATTTATTGTAACTTAAGACGTGTTTGACACAATCATAACCACAAACATTAATGACAGTTTGCGATTGTGATTGCATCAACCATGTTTTTTCTTTGCGTATATAGACTATTAAATTTCACGCAAATTTGGCGCAACAGCTGAAAGCTTTGTGTAGGTCTAGCTGGAACATTTAAGTTAATTTTACTCAACAAGAAATCGGAATCGACATCACCGCGTATTAGACCCATTAAAAACGAAATACTAAGCATTGTTCTTCGACTTTTTAACGTCGGTAACTTAATAAGACCAAGTCTGCTTTCATATGAAGGTTATACAAGCGAATTCCATCCAAGACCCCTTAAACAAAATAATAGGAACTGTTTTGGTACAGATTTAATGCTGTTGATATATGTATTAAAGTAAGGATCCCATGCAATTGATCTATATTCCAGAATAGGGCGAACCAGAGACGTATATAGATGTTTAGTGATATATGGATCAGAAAATTCTTTCTACCAACGTTTAATAAAGCCAAGTACTCCATTAGCTTTATTAACCATCAATGAAGTGTGATCACAGAATTTCAATTTATGATCCAATAGAATACCGAGATCGAAAATATTATGAATTTTATTCAGTAATGTTCCATTTAGATAATAACTAGTATCAAGTTTTAATAAGCGGAACAATGACATGTGTTTGCATATTTTAAGTTTAAATCCAATAAGTTGTAGTTGCACCATTAAGAGACAAGTTCAATGTCAGCCCTCAAAGAGGATTGATCAATAATATTGTTAAACGAATTAAACATTTTTACATCATCAGCATACAAGAGTATGTTGGAGTGCTGAACAACGGATGGCAGATCATTAATAAATAATGTAAATAGAACGGGACCAAGACGACTTCCTTAAGGCACCCCAGAGAGAACATTGATAAGTTTTGAGGCAGCATTCTTAAATTTTACTTGTCGGGTTCTGTCTAAAAGATAAGATTTAAGCCAGCGTATTGCGTAATTGCTAATTCCCATACGTGACAACTTGTAAATTTAAATATTGTGGTTGACTTTATCAAAAGCTTTACTAAAAACCGTGTAAATAACGTGGGTTTGTTTATTATTAATAAAAACTTAATTTACAATAGTTGTTAATTGTAAAATGTTAGTAACAGTGGAACGTGATTTCCTAAAACCATGTTGACAAGGTGATAACACGGAGGAGATTTGATTAGGGTATTTATTTAATCGGGCTTTTGCTTTAATCGGTTAATCGCTCGATTAATTAACCGAGGTTTTGGTTTAATCGGTTAATAATCGGTTAATTTTGTTATTTAACCTATTAATAAAGTTTTGTTATAAATTAAAATTATCAAGTTTTTGAAGGTGGTGGTTCCACATTTTGATTCATAGCTCTGGTCCTACTGAACCGATTTTGCTGAATCAATCCCAAACTGCTTAGGATAACTACAAGCAATTTGACACCTAGTTTGTTTATTTCTTTTGAGTTTTTCGAAAGTGAGCGTGTTTTCAACAGACGGACAGACAGACAGACAGACGGACATGGCTAAATCGACTTAGAATTACTCAAGCAGACAGAATATATATACTTTATGGGGTCTGAGATGAATAATAAAAAAGTTTCACACGGAATGACAAACTTAGTATACACTCTTCACAACTAATTGTGGTGGAGGGTATAAAAACATTAACATATCAAACAAAACCATTCTTGAACTAAAACAAGCAAACCAATAAGTAATTCATAAACATGAATTACATAATATTTCTATGTATTTATTAAAAAATATACTGTGAGATTTTTTTATTAATTATTTCAATAACCTTTTGGAAAAATAATTTGGTTTAAATGTTTAGGATTTAAGCGATTATTTTCTTTAGTTTTGATAAAACTTGACTTGGAAAAAATTCTTTCACTTATCGAAGATGTTGCAGAAATCGAAAGCAACCCATAATATAGATTCAAGAATGATAAAAACAAGATTATGCATTGCACATGTTTACAAAATTCAACTGTTTAATATGACGTCACTTTAGCATTGCTTGTGTTTCTATATTTTTTAATTCTCAGTCCTTCTTCAGGATTTCTCTTAACGTATTCAATTTTCCATTATGCCATTATTTCGGCTAATTTTGTGAAAGATTGTTTGTGTTACAACCGAGAGTTTCTTCTATTGTCAGGTCATCATCTGACTCATCCTGGCAAAGCTCAGCACCGAACATGTATTTCCGAACTCCTAGTTTCTTTTTTTGTACTGTATTTTAAGAATGTATTGCTCGAAGGAAATATATATAAGAGGAAAAAATATTTTCCAAACATATACCATTTTATATGAGACGAAACAAACCCAGCTAGCATTTTCAATCGTCTAGGAGTCTATTGGGAATCTCACAAAGAGTGTTTTTGATCGTCGACGAGCTCATTTTATAATTTTGGACGATTCCTAGCACGGGAGAAACTGTTACACGTGCTGATTCGTACGAGAGATTCTTCTATAACGCAACAAAAGACGCTTATATTAATCGTAAAGGGAATCGTTTGTGATGTATTTGGAGATTATCTAACGAGTCTTTTAAAAAGCATGCCAAGAGTCGTATGAGACTCATGTAGGGATTATTTTACAACTCGTGAAATGCTCAGCCGTATAACTGAGCTACTTAAAAAGGGGCATCACGCGTCTTTTTCATGTTAAAACTTCTAATTTTCTTACAATTTACATGAAACAAACCTTTAAGGTTGCGAAAGCAAACACTTTCCTGTCGGAAAATCCTTTTTTACAGATCCTTAGGTCGGTTTGTTTTATTGAAATTGTATTGACAATAGAATTTTCATATTTCAAAAACGCTCTTATTTAGTAATTGTTATATGACTCTTACAGAGAGTCGCAAAAGGTTCATTCCAAGATTAAAAGACGAGCGTGTCAAAAAATTAATAAAAAAGTAATGAATAAAAAAAATTTAGATTTTTTTGTTTTTGTTAATCGTCAGATAATCATCAAATATTCTTTTAGGAGTTGTATATTAAACATAATCGTCTAACAAACAGCCTATGCTAGCTGGGAATAATTAAAAACACAAAAAAAATGTTATAATACTACAAAAAACTAAAAAAATTTGTTACATCTGTTAACCGATTAACGGTTAACCGAATGAATACCCTAGACTTGATGATATAAACTATCAGTCAATATCTTTTCTAAAAGTTTCAGAATATCATTCAGCTTTGCAATGCCTCTATAATTCGATATTTCCAGTTTACTTCCGCTGTTTACTAACGGAGTAATATATGATTTTTTCCATTAATGCGGTAAGTGGCCGAGTTCAATAGATTTATTGCTTCAAGCATTTGTTTTTTTCTTCTTTTTTTTCTGTTAGGACCAGAACTCAGGGGATGACCCCTACTAATGTATTGCATTGTGTTGGAACTAGGAAAATAGGTTAATAGATTTTGCAACATTGTCTTTTGATGTATTAATTAGTAGATTTATGATATTTGTTTTTTTACATAACCTTAAACGTGTGGTTTATAATACTTGGCAGTCGGTAAGAATATGGAGAATTGTTAATACTGAGTTATTGCAAAAAGTAAACATAGGTTGGCGATCGCTGGATATCAAATATTGATGTGTTAATCTGGTGTGTGTTAGGCGGAGTCTGGTGTAACATTAATTTGTTGACAGTTGGTCGATGTTGGAAGAGTTATAGGAGTTTTGCTTGGATTTATTTGTTTGTAAAGATGGTTATATCTGTCCCATTGCTTTGAAATGGAGGAACGTAATAAAAGAGCCAAATCACGAAAAAATATTCCGCGAGAAATTTAAACATTTTTTGTTCCTCATTTCTCTTATTACAAATACAAATTCCGCATGAAATTTCGCACTTTTTTCAAAATAACTTAAGTAATTGATCAATCAAAGAACAGTAAGTACGGTAAAAGGCTACAGCACAAATCCAACAAAAGTACACAGGAGTAATATTATCAAACGTCGAAGTAGTTCCGGTAGAGCCCGTTGGTAAGCCATCGTCCAGACTTACAATTTTTGCTGCAGCAATTCTTCAATTTATTGGTGAGAAAGGTGAGAAGTTTGGGGAGGGGTACTAAGTTTCATGTGCTCTGCAATTCTGTTTTGTTTTGTTGATGTTACACTTTTTAACTTGTAGTTGGCTGCAGGTGTATTTGTATAGATATATAAAACTTAAAAGGAATTGCAGCTACAATATTACAAGTCTTAATAAGCAAAACAACTTCAGTGATGCCACTTATTTACTTTATTTGTTTTCACGAAATTTATAATTGCAAAATTTTTTTTCTTGAGAAAAGTTATTTCCGTGAGAAAAAAATTCGTTGGGAAATTTATAAATCGTTCTAATTTTAATAAATCTGCGACAGTTGATTACAAAAATTGCATTTATTATCCAATATATATATGGTTTTTCTAAAGAGAGTCAACTAAAAAACTAGAGGGATGTAAGAAAAGATAAACTCACTGTTTATTGTTGGTGTTTTGTTTAAGCTTTGATATTGTTACTTACGAGTAAGACTTTGAGTGTTTAAGGTTCTTATTCGCTTTAGGGTTTTATTCGTATAATATTTTTAGCTTTTCTAAAATCTTAGGAAAAGGTTTCCTGATGAGCTGGCCTAAGCAACCAGTGAAATGCGCATAGAAGCTAGCTTTCCCTCAACAATAAATTTCAGTGTATTTATCAAATATGGAAAATTGGGAATTTAGCACGTCATACAGAAATCGTATTAATGATAAATTTTGTATTCCCGTAAATAACTTTGATAATATACTCGCATGTGCCCGTGCAGAAAACTGAATTGGCAAATTGGGTTTTTTGTTGTTTTCTTACGAAGACAATAGAATGAAACAATTTGTTTTTTAATTTTGTTTTTTCTTTTTACCCACTTATAACTACAATTCGAGTCGGAAGGAACCCAACCAATTGTAGAGGGATGTAAGAAAAGATAAACTCACTGTTTATTGTTGGTGTTTTGTTTAAGCTTTGATATTGTTACTTACGAGTAAGACTTTGAGTGTTTAAGGTTCTTATTCGCTTTAGGGTTTTATTCGTATAATATTTTTAGCTTTTCTAAAATCTTAGGAAAAGGTTTCCTGATGAGCTGGCCTAAGCAACCAGTGAAATGCGCATAGAAGCTAGCTTTCCCTCGACAATAAATTTCAGTGTATTTATCATATATGGAAAATTGGGAATTTAGCACGTCATACAGAAATCGTATTAATGATAAATTTTGTATTCCCGTAAATAACTTTGATAAAAAACTTTAAATTTTCTTTTTTTGCAAGAAATCGACGAACAGTGGTCCTTTCTACCCACTGTAAAAATCTAACATAATTTTCTTTAAGGCCCCGTTAGCCGACCGTAAATGTAAATGTAATGTAAACAGCTGATCGTTTCTGTTAAATTGAAAGCAATGCAAATGCCTAACTGGCTGTAATGTCACTTAACCGTAACGTGCCAACCTGTAGAAAACAGAATTTCATTACGAGGTTACGTGACAGTTGCAGGTATTGATGGCCGGCTTGTGTTTTAAATGGAATGCGGGTAAAATTACTTTTTTTCCTTGGCACTTTTACTTTTTCTGTAAAGCGGTCACCATTTGAACATTTTTAATTCTCATCACTTTGTGTGTTGTTTTATGTTTACTAATGCTTTTTTCTTTATGTTTTTGAAAAACAGCTGACACGTTGTTACATGTTCTATTTGTGCACAAACGACCTTACAGTTCGTTACGGTACGTAACATTGCATTACATTACATTTAGGGTTGACTTAAGCGCACTTTACTCTTTCGCTAAAAAAAACAGTTGTATCCATCTTTTTGAAATAAAAGTAGATCCTCCAGAGTCAATTAAGGAGAAATATCAAAATCAGTTTTTCCCCCTACTGAAAACTTGTACATTTTGGGTTGATTCTCTTTAATGGAAAAATGTGCGAAAAATGGAGCATATTTTGTTTCAACTGTAAAATATTAAAAATGTAAGTTAACTGGTTTTGGATTTCAGCGTACGATATACAGCTCTGGGTTATTAGATCTATGTTTTTTTTTTTTTTGGGGCATTAATTTGTCTACGCCTAGTAGCTCCATTTTTATCTTCTGCTTCAAAACTTCCTTCCTCACTCCCCTTTGAAATCACCCTTGTGCGTTAGTTTTATATTTTGTTTTTTTGTTGAAAATTATTTTTGAGTACATATCTTGAATATAAAGAACCTTTTTGGGCAATGATACACTTTATTGAAAAAAATTTGTATCTTACCCCACGTTTCCACATGCAAGTAATTATTTGCAAGTAGTGTATACATATTAATATCGAAAATCAGAAGAAATGTCAAAAAAAACACAACAATTTTTTGAGTGGCTACACAGCACAGTGCAAGTTCATTTTTAAAATGTCGTCAACAAGTAAACTTCTAGCAAAAATTGCCGTATTAAAAAGCGAATGTGAAAAAAAATGTGGAAAAAAAGGTTTTGGGTTTCTGTTTTCTGTCCATCTTGATGAAAAAATTATGTTTATTTTATAAAATATGTGACTACAGTATTGCCGTAGTGGCGATATCATAATGTTACAGAGAAAATATTTTGATTAACAATTTTTTTTTTCAAAATGCTTAAAATTCATGATTAAAATTACCATTTAGATGCGTTGTTGTATAGTTGTGCTTTTTTTTAGTTATTTTTTATAAATACACAGAAAATCCGGTAAAAACATAACTTTTATTTTACTAATGGCGATTTCTTTTCTGAGAAAAATGATGCATTAATGTTACATGTTCTACATTTTGTGTTCGTTTGTACAAAAAATACAACTGTGGGAAAAATTTTCAAGTTCTTTTATGAAAATGTTGATGAAAAACATGCAAAACATGTTACATGTTTTACCCTTACTTTTACTTAAGGGTTCATACTGCCCTGTTTTACAACTTTGGTACTTACTACTTTGTTTGTACAACCAATATTTTATTTGGTTTGTCATAATATTTTAAAAGTTTTGTCAAAAGAATTCTGAATTGAATTAAATCGTTTTTTTTATTTTGGTGGAAAATTCTATGTATTTATTATCGTTTTAAATTTGTTCAAGCAATAAGTGATGTCAATGTCTGTTTTCAAACCGTAAAGTAAGTGTGCAGCAAATAGTCGAATAGTTTTAAAAATCGCTAATGAACTACATTAATAATAAAAGTGTAATAGTTGTAAATCTCTTCTTCTTCTTCTTATTTCCTTTAGCTCCCTGTGGAGCATAGGGCCTCAACGTAATTTCGCCATTCTCCTCTATCTCGAGCGATGATTTTTGCCCTGTTGAAATTGTATCCCATTTTTTTCATATCATCTTCAATAGTTCGTCTCCATGTATGCTTTGGCTTTCCTCGTTTCCTGCTACCCTGCGGGTTCCATTCTAGAGCCTGTCCGCATATTTCTGTTGGTGTAAATAGTTGGTTGTAAATAAAGGCAGCTAATTCTGTTCGATTGAAGTTGTACAACATGTAACACTTCGAGTGATTATAGGTAACATGAAAAAGTGTTACATGCATATACTGTAGCATTTTTTTCTCAGAATAGAAATCGCCATAAGTACTAGAAGATTGATACAAAAGTCATCCACGGCAACACTGTTTCTTCATTTGTCATTTTACTTGCGACAAGTGTCAAAAATGATATTTAACATTTTTTATTTTTCGAATTTATTCTATGAGTTACATTTCAGCTATGTATTTTATAAAGCTTTTTTGTCTATTCCTTAAACTTTTAGGAATGACTTTTATACACTACCAGACTATTATATTGTATTTTCTTGTTACATTTTACCTTAGCTATCCTTTGGATAGCAATGAAGTATATAGTATGTACAGAAAAATTTACAATTATTAGACACCAGCAGAATGTAATGCATTTTCTGGCCCGCTACGGCCTTCGTCAGCATTCTTTGTGTCACACTGGATAGTGATACTTTATAAATTTTTATACACAAATTATAAGAACTAATGTTGGATAAATCGTTTAAATAGATTGTGTATTTATGTCGATATTATTGCAAATATATCTGAAAACACTACAAGTTCAATATTAAAAGGACCGCAAGTGGCAGGCCTTTTTGAAGGCCTCTTTACTCCTTTCTACGTATGATAATCCACCTTCAGAAGTATGCCTTCTAGAAGGTATAAACTTATTTTTGAAGATCTTCCAAAATATTCAGTACATATTTTTTATCCGCCTTTCTAACTCCCTCCTTTGGGAAGGGAACGAAGTTTTTATAAAAGGGAGTGTGGAAGGCTTGCTTCCAATGAAAACCTGTGTAAAAATAAATCAGTATAAAATGCAGCGAGGAGGGCTTGTGGCTGCTAAATTAGGCCTTATATTAGGCCTTATATTAGGCCTTTTTACTCATTCTATTAACCGCTGGGATAAAGTTAAAAAGTAACTGTAAGTGCATTTCTAGTTGCAGCTGTATTTGTAACGGCTTATAATATCTTGATGAGTATGTGGTAGACAGAACAAGAAATTTGTTATTTGTTTCGAGAGACATAAAGCTGATGCATATAAG
Organism: Pollenia griseotomentosa; assembly: GCA_963931875.1. Classification (NCBI taxonomy): domain Eukaryota; kingdom Metazoa; phylum Arthropoda; class Insecta; order Diptera; family Polleniidae; genus Pollenia; species Pollenia griseotomentosa. Next base: position 139,033,061 of record OZ007562.1, read on the forward strand.
GGGTTGCCAATGCAACGAAGCCAGTTGTTTGGTTGCCTTAACAATGATTTTTTGATAATAATAAAATAACGAAAAAGCAGCAATAATATAAATGAATAAAACTGAACATACTCAAAACCAATGATTGACATTTCAATTTTGAAAAAATACACATCAACTTTGTTTTAAATAAACTGTCAATTTTAACTAGAATTTATTTAAAGGATAGCAGTTTTTTTTAACAAATAAAATAAAGAAATACAAATAAAAGAGCTTAAATATTTTTTATTGTTATTAAAAATTAAAGACAATCATTTTTAAACAACCAAACAGCATGAAGAAAGTCATAAAGACACAACCTGAACAACGACCGTATTGCAAACCGCACAGACGTCAGAAAATCATTAATCGTCCCGCAGAGGAAGCTCTTTGTAGAAGAGAACGTAAAACACTCGTGGCAGCTCAGCTGAAACCGCGACCTTTGGTTGATTGTCCTTTCTATAATTTAAACTATAAATTCGATGCATTACCTCTGGATCCGGTTAAAGACTTTATTATAGAGAAAATTTGTAAATCAATAAAAATTATCGTCACTGTTTTTGACATTCATTTTTTATTATTAATGTATTTTTTAATTTCGTTTTCCTTCAGCTCATATGCAATCGAATGCCATAACTGGACGTTGCAATAAAGAATTGGAGTTTCATGAATACGATGTGGACAATGTTGCATTAAAATATAATGAGTATGATGATGATGACCATGGCGATGGCGATGATGACAATATAAAAGAATTACAACTGAAAGATATTGTCATGCCACAAAAATTTGAAATGTTACGTAATAAAAAGTTGCATTTTTATGGTTTTGATGGTAAGTAGGTAGATTAGGTTAATTGCAGAAATAAAATAAAATTTAGTTTTAAAAAATAAGGAATTAAATTAAGTTGGTTTATGATTGATTAGTGACAACACAATTTTATGTTAGGCCTACTAAAAGACATATCGCGTTAAAAAAAAATTGCAAAGAGAAAACTTGATAATTAGTCTTCATCCAGACTTAAAATTTTTGTTGCGGCCAATTTTTTAAATTCAGCTTTGTAATTGCATTAGTGTCCAGATTATGAAATTATAATTTTGCAATTATTATATCCTGATTTTGTCTTTCCTTTTCTCATTTTTATATTTCATATATAAATACAAATACACCTACAGCCAACTTCAGTTTGAAAAGTGTGAGAATTACAAAATAATACAGAATTGAAGAGTACGTGAACCTGAGTACCCCTCCCCTATCTTCTCACCCCTCTCACCTATAAACTCAAGAATTGCTGCAACAAATGCAGCAAATCTTGAAGATGACTTAGTAACGATGCTTCCGAAACAAACGCACAACTTGGAATTCTTATGGGAAGATGTTGATATGTTTGCAAATTGATCGTTGATGTTAGTAGTGTAAAAAGGCTATAAAATGCTGGTTCTCGCGGATTATTGGTTGATCTTGTGGCAGCTTGGGATATATATCCATTTTCTTGTAAGCTTCCTCTCTTTCGAAAGCACGATAGAACTTGAAATTGCAAAAAGAAGCCAAGAAATTAAACTGGCTTTAATATTTGTTTAAAAAAAAATGATATAGGTATGAGAATTAAATTTTAATAATACCCTCTTTTTAAATCCAAAAACCTGTTTCGCGAAACTTTTTATGGTTTCTGAGAAATTAAGTCATTTTCCTCCATATCAACTATTTTATAGTTTTTTAAGAATTGTTTTGCTCTACGCGCCAGTATTTGGCGATTGCACCAAACTATTTATGTAAAAACGTACAAAATAAATTTCACTCCTGCTATGCTTCATGCATAAAGAAAAAAAAGTAGTTTAGGCAAAAGCATCATCGAATCAGTAGGTATACGAAAAACGACTGATGATTTTTTGTAGAGTTGTGGTTTTTTCATGGAAATGTTTTTGTATCAATTGTTTTTGATATCTTCATCATCTTATATACAAACAAACTACGTGTTGTTTTTTTTAATTGTTGTATTTCTGTATAGATCTAATAATAAGACCATGGAGCAAAAGCAAAATAAAATGACAGCAAGAAAAAAAATAGTTTTATAAAATAACTAGCTGGCCCGGCAAACGTTGTTTTGCCATATTATTTACTTCTTTCAGATGTTCTTTTTCAAAAAACGTTTTTTATACTGTTGGAATTTATAGATGTGTGAATTTCCATAAGTCCTATCTAATGTAGCTTTCGAGATAGAAAAGTTGAAAACAACACCAAATCCAATTGGCTTAGACGTTAAGGCATCAAGTGTACTTAGTGTTGTTTACCACAATATTAATAGAGGCAACACAGAAAAAATTATTCCTAAAATATTTTCAAACAAACGCTGGTTTCAAAAATTTTTTAATTTCTACAAATTTTTTTAACTGTTTCAATTAATATTTTTGGTTGATTTTTTATTGTATCTACAAAAATGTTGACAACTGTTAAAACATAAAATATACGCTTTATTGGTTTCAAGTTTTCATAATTTTGTATGAAATATTTAACGCTCTTTAATGTAGTCGTTTTTTTGCAATTTTTTATTTGATCGTAAGCCACACTACTTTATGAGAAATATAAGAATAACAACAAAAAACACATACAGTCTATTTTTGGACGCTTTCAAAAGGTAGAACAATAAGAAAGATGATAAAATAGCGTGGCGAGGTTTGTAGTAAAAAAAGAACAAAAACAATATTAGGTAAAAAAACGTTTCACTCTTTTTAAACAACAACAACATTAGAAGAAACAGAATAAATTTTTGGTTGGTTTCAAAGTTGATAAAAAAAAAAGGAAAAACAAAATCCCGTATTCAATTTTTTAAAAATGTTCAGTTAAATACCTACATCAAATGCAAAAATAAAATGATGACGAAAAACATGTCGAGTCGGTCTGCTGCTAAGGAAAGGATACAGCAACAGTGAGTGAAGAAGAAAAACATTGAGTATAAACAAGACTTTGTTCAAAAATTATTCCAACAAAAAAATGTGTCTCAAAGCCAGCCGCGCCGCTCTGCTCTGCTCTGCCATCATCTACTTCTACAGTGCTTGCTTGTGTGCGCGTCATTGCTTGTGCAAAAACTTTTTTGTTTGATTCAGCAAAATTATTTGTTTGAAATTTATGTGATTTTCAGTAAACTATTTGTTTGACTCAGCTAAATTATTTGTTTGAAAAAATCAGGGTTTTTTTTCAATAAACGAAATGCAAAATAAATGGTTTGAATATGCAAATTTGTTTGTAAGTCCTGTTTTAAACAAAAAACGTTTTGATCCGGCAAATTTTTTGTTTGAATTGAAAAAATAATTTTTTCTGTGAAAGGACAGTCCTTTTTTTCGTAAATTGTGAAGTGAGGTCTTTTGTTTTTAATATACATACATAAATTCAGACACTGACATTTTGGTCTTGTTTTATTTATTAAGTCAAATCATTCTCAGGAAAATTTAATATAGTTTATTAAAACATGCAGATGCGCCTTCAGTTGTTAGTTCTACAATTTATATAACACATTTTCAAGAGAAACGTAACGTAAAAAAATGTTGTTAGCCTTCTATTATTTTAGGGAAATAGCACCCCTTTTGTTGTTGGACTTGGTGCTGTTTGTCTCAAGGCATGGAACAGTGCCATAGAAGGTAACGAACCTTTTATGACGTAATTTTTTAAGTATATCATCGACATAAAAAAAATATGTTAGGATCATATAAAATATTCGTACAATTGCACATATTAATAACATAAACATCATTTGCGATTATCAACATGTTTTCGCAGTCTGCTGTAAAGCTTTCAAAATGTGGCTTGATGTAGTTTATCTCCCACCTGTAGAGTTAAAAAAATGTGAATTTTTAAACAACTAAATTTAAATCTTTTTCTTCAGTGTACTCGCCATTACATTTTCCGTTCCTAATTCAATATTATTATTGTCCAAGACCGAAATTTGAAATTGCAAGTCTGTATTATCTCTCCAATTTTCCCTAAAGTGAGTAGATAAAAGTATTCTCAAATCATTTTTCGGGTTAACCCCCACATTGATGGGAATTATATCTGGAACAATGTCTCGTATTTTTCCGAATTCCTTTTCCTTTTGTTCTATTATAATTCACCTTGAAGGTTGGAACTTAAAATGTAGTTCACTTAATGCTTTCACCACAGGAGCTACAGCTGATTTCAAGTCATATTCATGAACATGCTACAAAAATATTTGTTAATATACGATAAATAAAAAACAACATCTTTACAAATTTAATTTTTAAATTCCTTAATTCGGCTCTATTTCATTAACGATATCTTGGCGAAATTCAAATAGTGAACCCGCTGGTTTTTGTTACAGAAATTTGAGGTCACATTAAAACATAGAAAAGGACATGCTTCGATGCAATCTATATAACTATTCTTATAAATTGTCAAAATAAGATGTTATCTCAATTTTTTAATTTTTGAAACTCACCTACTCATATGAAAAGTATACTGGTCCTTTTTTTCAGACTTCACAATTTCAAAAAGCAGACCCTCTTATGGCCAATTCCACTAATTTATTTAAATATCAATTTATGTTTAAAATTTGTTTTTTTATGTCAAATAAAAATAAAATTATTAGAAAAATTATATTTAAATATGAATTGATATTTAAAAAGAATTGGAGAAATTGGCCATTAAAATTTTTTATTTTGAAAAATATTAGAAAAATTTTAATGCAAAAAAGTCGGAGTCGGAGTCGCTAGTTTTTGTGGGTATTTCGACTCCGACTCCGACTCCGGTACAAAAACCTCAACTCCGACTCTTCAACTCCGACTCCGACTCCACAGCCCTGACAGAGTAGTGTACTCACGGCCCATAGACACAAAAAACTAAATATTGCGCCATCTGTCGGACGAACTTCAAACTACACAGAAACACTACTCATAGAACATGCATATAAAATTTGGTCAAAATCGATATATATGTAGAGATAAAAGCGTGGTAATAAAAAGCATAGATGGGGGTAGTGCACTCATTTTGCAGTTTCAACTCACGCTTGGTGATAGTGCAAAAATATTGCAATGATTTTGTTGATGTTGAGTGATGAATTAAAAAATTGCAGCCTCACTAAACATGAGTGATAGTGATGTTTAAAAATTTTGAACTCAAAAAAAATAGTTTGATTAAAAAAAAGCAATCATCACCTTATTGCAACTTTTTTTCTTCACTCGTTTGAGTGCAACTAAAAATGTTGCACTAAATTAAAAATTAAAAACTTGTTTTTTCATGATAAAAGCCAATAATTATACCGTTATTTCATTTTCATTTTGTTTAATGTTTTTTACTTATGCATATCCTCAAAAGAAATTAAAAACGATGCACATACAAAGTTACATTTTTAAATTTTAGTGAGACAATATTTGTATGCAGCTTGTTTGATTGCATGTCTAAATTTTGTACTATTTAATTTGAGTGCAGATTTTTGCATTTAAATCTGCGTTTAGTGATAGTGAAAAAATTTGCAATATCACTCAAAATTTTTTAGTGGTAGTTAAAAAATAACAATCATCACTAAAGCTGGTAAAAAAAAGTGCAAACTAATTTCTTTGCAGTTTTATTTAGTGATAGTGCACTGCTGATTTAAATCAATATTTAGTGCACTACCTCCAACTATGTTAAATAGTAAAAATTTCTAAAATTTATTAAAAATATAAAAATGGATATTTTTTGTATAATAAAACCAAAAGAAAAAAAGATCATCAATGTAGACTTCTAATTAGATTTAATATAGAAACTTTCATTTCAGCAAATTACTCAATGCATATCGATAAGTATACGTATGCAGCACAAAAAGTTACTTAAAAAAAATATTTTTAGAAAAGTGGCGTATGCGGCCCAAAATTATATTTTTCACTTTCAAAAAAATAGTATTATCTTCTAACTTCATTCATGAAAGTTGACTTAAATTTACAGCGGAGGAAATATAAAAAATTTATTTTGAGAATTCTTCATTAAAACCAGTGTTTGAAAATAAACAGTGCATTATTTAGTGTTCGGCTCACACACCCAAGAATGATATCTACATTTTTAGTGATTGTGTAGATGAACACAACCCTAATTACCGATCGTAAATATTTTAAAGAAAGAGCCGAATATTAAATAGTGTTCTGTTCTGCGTTAAAAAACAGAACAATTATAGTGATATGGTAGACAAACATTATATTTTAATGTTCTGTAATGTTTCTTTTTTTACATTGATAAAGAAATGAACAAACAAAAATTTTAAGCAACGACCGTAACGTTTCCAGGTTTGTCATCATAAAAACAATACTGTTTTTATCCAACTCAACAAAAGATGACCACATTTAATTCCGTTCGGTTTGGTTTTTATCCACAAACTTCATTGTGTTCGGTTCGGTTCATTAATGTTCGTCGCTTTTGGCTGGTAAAAAAAACCAAACATTTTTTACAAAAACAAAATACACATAGGAAAAAAAAAACAAAAAGCCAGCAATATAATTTTACACAAACAAAACATGTACACATTACACACACAAGCTGTTCGTGCTGCGGTCGTTTATGAAATTTTTTGTTTGTTCATTTCTTTCTCAATGTAAGAAAAGAAACATTATAGAACATTTTATCAAGAATTAAAATTGGGAATCAAGCACGACTTACAAAATCGTGTAAATTAAAAATTTTGTATTCCCAAAAATTACTTTGATAATAAACCGGCAAGTGCACGGTTTACAAAAACTAGAGTCTTGAAGCATGCTTTATTTTTGCGATAGCAATAAAGCAAGTTGTTTGTGTTTTCATTACTTACAACTATAATTAATATTGGAAGAATTCCAACCAATCGTAGTGGGGAATGTTAGAAAATTATAAACTCACTGCTTATTGTTGTTGTTTTTATTTAAGCTTTGATATTGTTACAAGTAAAACTGTTGCTTATAATTCTTATTTGCTTAACAGTTTTACTTGTTTAATATCTTTAGTTTTTCTAAAATCTTTGGAAGAAGTTTCCTGTCGATCTGGCCTAAGCAACCAGTGAAATACGCATAGCAATAGCTTATCCCTTCAACAATAAATTTCAGTGTTTTTATCAAGAATAAAAGTTGGGAATTAAGCACGACTAACAAAATCTTGTAAATTAAAAATTTTGTATTCCTAAAAATTACTTTGATAACATTAAAATATAATGTTTGTCAACAGTATCATTACAATTGTTCTGTTTGTAAGCGAAGAACAGAACACTATATAATGTTCGGCTCTTTCTTGAAAATAGTTACGAACGGTTGTGTTCGTCTACACACTCTATTACTCTATTAACGAAGTGTATTTTTCTTGAAAATAGTTGCGAACGGTATTAAGGGTTATGTTCGTCTACACAAACAATAAAAAAAAATATATATTTTGTTCCTGGGTGTGTGAGCCAAACGCTAAATAATGTTATGTTTATTTTCGAACACTGGTTTATACTTAAATGCATAAGCAAATGAAATTGAACACAATCTGGTATGTTCTGTATATTGAAATTAAGTGGATTTAAAACCGAACAAATTTTGAAAACGAGCCTGTTAAAATACTTCATAAAAATATTCCTTTTTATATAGTTCATACCTTGAGTACCGATTATATTAACATGAACACCTCTTAAGAAAACGAAAAACTACAATATTTTTGTCAATAATTGAAATCAAAATCTTGTTCGATTTCAATTCCACTTCGTTTCAATTTGTAGAACATGCCCAAATGAATGTTTTATAATAATGAAAAAATAAGCTTTTTGTTTTTAAATTTAGTTCAAAATTTTTGGTTGCTCTCAAATGAGTAGAGAACAAAAAGTTGCAATAAACTGAAGGCTAGTTTTTTAAATCTATAATTATATTTTTTGAGTTCAAAACTTTTTAACATCACTATCACTCATATAATTTTCAATTTAATTCGCAACATTAACAACAATATTGCAATTATTTTGCACTATCTCTAAGTGTGAGTTGAAATTGCAAAATTAGGGAACTATCCCAATCTATAAATAGACGACAGCAGACTACACTTATGCACGACTACAAATTCTGCTCGTTTCGGCTGTAGTCGTGTAGTCGAAAACGACAGCACTAATTAAAAAATATCAACAGCTGTTTCTGTGTTTATATTTCAGTGGTGCTACTAAAATATTTAATTTAATTCGTTTTTACTTTAGCTTGCTATCGTGTATATGTTAAGTGTAGAGAAATTGTGTGTTTTTTAACATTTTTTCCATTTACAAAGTATCACTCACAATATTCAAAATTTTATATATTCCTAAATTTTTTCTTTTTATTGAAGTATTTTAAAAATGCATCGACAAAAATTAATATTTATTGATACATACATTTATATAAATATTTAAATAACCACTTGAATAATATTAAAAACTTTTTATTTTTATTACTATTAATCTATATTTTAATAATTTCATTCTCTTTTTCCTTCTGTTTAACAAAACAACAAACAAAATATTAAATGTAACACATTTTACACATAATATTCACAGTTTTACAGATGTTTTAACAAAAAAAAAAAAAAAATACGGGGAAAACAAAAAAAAAGACGTTAAAATGAAAAAAAAGTTATTGTAAAAAAAAAAAAAAATTTATAAAATATAAATTTATGTAAAAGGTAAAAATACTACTCGATATAAATATAACAATTTATTTTTCATTATTTTTTTTTTTTTTTTGGCTTTTTTTATTATTTTTGGAATATTTTAACACACATTTCACTGAAAACTACATAAAAGAAGTAAAAGTGGTATATTCGGCTATGCCGAATCTTATATATCCTTTACCATGGTGCGATAAGAACAGAAAGTTATATACATATATACCGTTCCTTAAGCCCTTATGACACTACATTTTTTATTCATTAATTGATATAGAATTGATAGAAAGAAACAGTAAATGTTAGAAAGAGAAAACTATAAAAAATGTAAACAAAGTTTTTTTTTTTCTCTTGTTATGGTTTTGTTTCAGGGATGGCGTTGAGAATTTTTAAAATTGTACCAACAACCTTTACAAATTGTACTTTTTACCCTAATTGTACTAAACGATTTTTTTAGTTGAAATAACAATGTTATTAATAAAAATGTTTAAATAGATGTTCCCCTGAAGAAGTCAACAAAAAATTGACGAAACGTTGGGAAAAAAATGTAATTAAATGTGTTTTTAATTTACAATGGAAAAATTTAGGCCCTATTATCTTACTAAAATCTCTAAAACTTCAAATTAATTTTATTTATGTTCATAAAAAATACCACAAAAAGGTATTATACATCTTTGTTTAAAAAGTATCAACAAAAAAGTACAATTGAAACAACTTAGCCATCCCTGTTTTGTTTATTTTATTAAATGTTGCCAACTTTTTGTTTATGAGAAACCTAAAAACAAAAAGCGGTAAATCGCTGAATTTGCCCATAAACCGCTGATTCAGCAACACTTTTAATATTTCAAGCTTGAAATGTCAGTTTTAAGTTAAACAATTTTACATTTTTTTTGACATAACTTCATTTTTTATCGATAACTTTAGTAAATTTTTTACAGTTTGCCATTAATCTTAATACAGCTTAACTCTTTGCACTTGGTAAATTTTTGTATTACATTATGTTTGTACTGTTCACCAAAACTTGAACAATGCATTAAAAATGTAGTGTCATAAGGGCTTTAGGCATACACAAATGTATTTTGTCGGATGTTGCGTAAGCCTAGTTAACACTATTATACTTTGTACTAATGCAGGTCAAAAACTCAAGTAATATGATAAAGTTTGATAGTGTCAATGCAATGTGTCATGAAAATGACAAGTATTACAAAAAACCATTTGACATCCCATACGACTTCATCGTTTTTTGAAATTTTTCAAAACAATAATACTTTTCATTTTATCAGGGTTGCATTTTAAAAAAAGCATGTTCATGTGTGATAGTGTGACTCCAAACTGTAATGTTACATTCGATTTTTTGACAATCGCAACAAAACTCTTCAAATTTGTATTTCACGAAGTAAATATCATGTAACACGAAAGACTTGTGTGATAGTGTAAACTAGCCTGTATTGATAACCAATATGCTTGTACCCAATTTGGAAACTTTGGCTCTTGGCGTTCTCCAGATATACAGAACTCTATAATGTTTTTGTGCGGAAGGTGCAACGCCCACTTCTTCAATCCCAACCATATAGGTAGCTGTGTGTACCAAACTTGGACAATTTTTCTCTTACTGTTTTTTAGTTATTAAAAACTATTTTGTGCCACGCCTACTTCTTAAATAACCATTTACATTTTGCGGGATGTTTTTACCTTTGCTCTTTCCGTTCTGCAACTGTACAAAAATGTATGTCTTTGTACGGGAAGCGACACGCCCACTTCTATAATCCAGCCCACTTTTTTAGAGAGGTTATGTATTCATAATCAAAATGCTTGCATATCATTTGAAAGCTTTGGCTATTGCCGTTCTCCAGATATAAAAAGAATAAATAAAAAAACTAGGAATTTATGGGTAAAATTAGAAGCAGTCGTGGTTTTTTGATCATATCTTATTTATTTAAGGAGTGACTTAACTGAATTTCGATAGCAAATGTGGCATATGTGACATAAATGTGTAACGATTGGGAATTTCTGGGGTCTTCGGAATATCCATTTCAATATACATATGGACAGACAGACACCGTTAACCAACTTCGCTACTCATAAGAACCCAGATTATATAAACTTTACAGGGTCTAAGATCAATATTGTAGTAATTACAAAGGGAATGTCATACTTATATGCACCCTTTCACCTTCGGTGAAGGGTGTAAAACACATCTTTTTTTTAGTTAAGTGCAGTAGAATGTTTGTTGTTGCTTATAGCACTAGGGTTCCTAATTTCCCGGTTTTTTTTTTCAATGTTCTTTAAAGTTTTCTGTCAAACCTTATTTCAGAGAGTTTTAAAAAATATTTTGAAATGATCACAATAATTGCTACATTATTTCGTTTGCTAAGTCAAGTTTTACATTCTTGCCCAAAATTCCTTTATGAAGTTCTAAAATTAAGGTTTCGTTTCTTTATGCTAATATATTTCCGAAAATGTAACTGATGAGTTATAAGATATGCTGGAAATGTAAAAACACAGACATGTTACAGAAATTAAATTCTGGTGAATTGAGTTTAAGCTTTAGAGCTGCTCTTAAGATCATGAAAAACTACGGTCATTTTAAAATAGAAATAAAACTAAAAAACTCCACCGATTTCTATAGCATGGGAGGCAAATTTGTCAAATTTTGCTGCTTAAAATGTAGATATCAAGATATGGTATTATTAACTTCTATCCAAAAATGTAAAACTTGTCTCCTCATCGAGAAGCAGAAAATTGTATATTACCAAAGCCACGAATTCAAAGAAATAACTAAGATTTCCTGATTTATAGTTCCCGGGAATTACAACATTATTTTTCCTAAAAATTCTTGGGAAATATTTGCTCGAATAGGAACCCTATATAGGACATATGAACAGAAGCAGGAAGATAAAAAATGTACGCTGGATACTTTTAGTAAAAATAAACAAATTGCTTTAAGATGTGATGGCACATCTAAAAGCTTACAAAATTTATAATTCAAATTATTGTTGTCGTTGTTTTTTTTTTCATTTAATAAACAAGAGAAATAAACATTAAATGTAAGTTGACTGGACCATTGGGCCGACTAAATCCCCAGATACATTTTTACTTACCCATCTTAGTAAAATCTTAGTTTGGGAAGAAATTGCTTTTTTCAAACAAAACTTTTATTGCATCAAATAAAAGCTTTTGAGTCTGGGATCACACTACAAAAGTTTTCTTTTGTTCTTCTTTCGCATCTCAGCAAAAACTCAGACATTCTGAAAGAAAACTTTCGTTGTGTGAACCCGGACTAAGAAAAGTTAAAAATTTTAACAGAAAGTAAACATCATTGAAAGCTAACGCTCATATATTCATATATTAGTTAGTATTCAGATAAGTTAACATGATATAAAAAGTAATGTAAAAATATATGCTATGAGTAAAAAAAGTCCTTTAACCAAACCACTCTGCTGGTAAAATTCTTACCAGTTAAATAGCGCATATGAAATGTAAAACGACCGAATAAAGACAAGATTGACAATATAGAAATAATTGTACGAGTAAAACTATGAGCACATTCAATACATAAGTAAAAGAAAGCAAATGACCCGTAACATTTTTGACTGAACGGTGCATCATGCATGAATATACACGTTAAAATATAACTTATGCGTTACAATAGATACAATTGAGGACAGTGGCTAACAAAAGTTAAATGGAACAACTGAATACACTTGTTAACAAATTTTCAACTTTTTGCAATAACCTCAAAAATAAGATGTTTTCTAAAATAAATTGGGGCAATAAATAAATTAGCGAATATGACATTCATTTATTATACCCTTCACCGCAGGTAACAGGTTATATATTAGTTTGTCATTCCGTTCGAAATTTCTACAATATTTTCTTTGACCCTATTAAGTATAGCCACGTTCGTAAATGCATCACTGAGCAGCATCAGTGATTTCGAAAGTTTATATGAAGTAGATGTGGACCAAAAATTTGTTTAAAACTTTACAAAAATAATAATCACACAATAAACAAAAAATATTATAATCGGCATTAAAAAAATATGCTTTTCTGATGTAGCGCAGTGATGCATTTACGAACATGCCCTATATATATATGCTGGGTCTTTATGAGGAGCGAAGTTGATTTAACGATGTATGTGCGTGTGTCCGTTGAAATATGTTTTCCAAAGACCCCAGATATACTGAGGACTTTGTATGGCATAAAGGGGTTCCATCATATTCAGAATAAGTCATTATGGCTTCTGTTGGTGTGTTGCTCTGTTTTATTGATAATTTTTATTTTAATATAATAACATTTATTAACCCTGATCAACGCTCGCTAATAGGTGTCCTAAAGATGTCGACGGTATAGCATCATATTTTATGGCTGATAAACTTTGAAGTTGGCACTTCGGTTGTAGAAATGTTCCCTTCAATTGGCTGAGATAAGCATAGTGCTCCTCGTCGCAATTGTCACTGTCCTTATCTGCAGCCTGACTTTTGCGCACAATAGGTGGCTCAACAAAAACCATTGCCTCTGTGTTTTCTTTATCATCTTCACATTCTAAAAGATATATATTTTTATTAACATTTAAGCTATAAAAATCAAACAATAAACACACCTTAACGCTCACCGTGCGCAACATCCGATGTATCGGGCATCATTAAATTCGCACAATAAATAATTTACTTTTTTTGAAAAAGAGATAATTTTCATATAAATTAACAATATTTCAACAAACACTGTGATTCTTTTGGATATTGGATCATAAAAATTAAAAAAAAAAAAAAACAAAATTCCTCAAAGCAGTCGTCAAACCGTGATCTACCATTTAAGAAAGTGCTTTAAAACTGCTTATGCGTTTACATTGTGAAGTTTTTATGGCAGAAACTTTTCCTGTGCGACCGAACTTAAATTAATTATTTTTTTTTTTTGTCAAATGAAGGAACAACGAGAAATCGAATGAGCGAACAAAACAAATCCTAGAGTGCACTCGTTTATGTATACCTTTTAACTCCTCTCGCCCATACAGTACGAATCACACCGAAAAAATCGCACAATGCAAATAGGCACAAAATGTCAGAAAACAAGAGCCACCCACATGCTTTATGTGCTGTTTTCACAACACAAGTGACTGAACGTGTAGTAAAATTTATATGAAAAGCACTCAGTTTTTTGAGTGTTTTCCATATTAATTTTACTACACGTTCAGTCACTTGTGTTGTATAAACAGCACATTACTTTTACTTTTTTCTAAGCAAAAAAAAAAAAAAAAATATTTCAATAAATATATTTTTTTTCTGAAGAATAAATAATAATGAGAAAATATCTCAAAAATTAATTTTATTTCCTAATGGTTTTATGACAGTAGCTATTTTCTGTATTTTATTCTATTTTCGAGAGCAGTGCAAATATATTTGCACAGGATATATATTATATCATAAAAAATCTTGAAATGTCAAACAAATATACATACGTGTGTTATACACTACGTGACAAAATTTCAACAAAGTTTATAACCTTTCACTAAAAAGAAAGATATGCATAATCCGCTTGAAAGTTTTGGAGATATTTGCATTTCAGTCACATCATCTTTTTTTAAAAACACAAATAACGGTTATTTTGCAATCTCAAAAACTGTTATACTTTTGACTGTCACGTAGTGTTATCGATACATTTTCTAAGACTGTAAAAAAAAAAAAAATTACACATTTTTAACTTAAAATTGACATTTGCAGAATAAATTATAGCACTGCTGTCAACTTTATTAGTTTTTGTTCGAATGTAGCGGGTTTTAACTTTTTTTTTGCGATTTTTAGCTTTTTTTGACGAGTTTTTGTGGGAACAAGGCGTGGGCAATATTATGTGTTTGTTTGCATCGTTTGGTTTGTTTACATATTGTGTTTCTAGTTCTTCTTCGCATTTGTTGTTTTATTCAATCAATCCCTAAAAAAAATCCAATATAAAATATAGCAAGTAATCGGTAAAGATGAGTTTTTTTTAATAAAAAATTAAAATTAAAGCATCTTTTACCGCGATGATCACACAAAAAGCTCTAGTTTCGCAGTAAAATCTGCAAGTTGGCCATAGTGAAAAAAATTATGGGTCGATTACGGATGACGACTGAACTGAAATTAATTTGCCAGCAGCGAAATCAGGCAACGCTGCTCAATATAAAAAAAAAAAAAAATTGTATATTTTAAGATGAGCGGCTACTCAATTTTCTTTCAATTTTGCTCGACACTGTTCATCTGTTTACAAAAATTCATCTTGCATACACATGAGCTTCCTTGTTCATAAACGTATAAACATTTATCTGATATTTCCCGAAGGAGTACATGCCATTAAAATGTTTATTTGTGCTTTTTAGATGTATATTTGTATCTATGTATTTGGTTGTTTTTTTTTTTTTTTTTTTTTTGTTTATTTAATTTGTTGTTAGTGCTTTTGATGTTATTTTTCTCTTGTTGCTGTTGTTATCGTAGTAGACTCCCAAAATAGTAGTGTGAAATTGTATAAAGTTCAGTCGAAAAGAATTCTCACTGCAACTCTGGTACATTTCAATACGACGCTTGCGACGACGGCGATGAAACTGCTGGGCGGGTTTCTCTTGTTTTTCTCAAAATTCAAGTATTAAAGTCTGCATTTTGTTTCTTTTTTTAGCCATTTTAAATATTGGTATGCCATATATTCGTTTTCTTTTAACATTTATTGATAAAAAAACATGATAATTTTATATTATTTTTTTTTTATCTTGTAAAATATTTATAAGAATCTACAAAAATGAACGCTCGCTTGTACAAATAAACAAGTTAACAAACAAATAATATTCAAAATGTAAAAGGAAAATAACAAGGAAAATGAAAAGTAATAATGACATGAGAAAAACGTCATAAAGTGATGCGGACGGAGAGTTGAGTTCATGATTATTGTTGCTTGAATGGGTGGTGTCTCTTTAGATGTCATAAAAATAAAAAAGTGTCATAAAAGTTATTACTTAAGAGAATTTCTCGTTTTTAAATTCATATCGAAAAGAAATACGTACATTAGTATTTATTAAATACTATATAATATTATAGTTATTTTAATACCCACACCACAATAGTGGAGAGGGTATTAAGCAATTGTTGATGTGTGTAACACCTTTAACACCTTAATACCGATGGACTCAGAATCACTTTCTGAGTCGAACTAAAATTTCCGTCCGCCTGGCTCGCTGGTTGTCCATGTTACCTTGTGCGCAAAGTACAGGTCGCAATTTCAGAGATAATTTGATAAAATTTAAAACATAGGTTCTTGTTGGCACAAGGACCAAGCTTATTGAAAATGGACCGAATCAAAGGACCATGAGGGAAGATAGAGGGAAACTTCTTTCTCCCAGAAACTACCGAACCGATTTTAATGAAATTTAAAACATAGATAGATCCATATTTATATGGACACAAAAGGTATGCATTTTTTAAAAAATAGGACCACGAGGGGAGATAGTGGCAATTTGTGCCTCTCAAACCGATTTTAATGAAGTTTATTAACATAGATAAATCCATATTTATATGGACACATAAGCATGATGTGTTTTTAAATACTGTGGTGCAGGGTATCATATGGTCGGGCTTGACCGACTATACTTTCTTAGTTGTTTTATTATAAGGTGAACTTTAATGTATTTAAACTAATTTCTCATTATTAAAAAAAAAAAATAATAAAATTTAAGATAGGAAGAAATTAGAGTTTTTTCCCCGGAGTTGTTCGATTCCCGGGAAAGCGGGAAATTTTTTTTAATTTTTTAATAAATTTGTTTTTAATTAATGAGAAAAACTTTTATAAACAAACGTAAGGGAACTTGTTTCCAAAGTAAGTTAAATAAGTGCTTAAGTACTACAAAATTAATTTAAGATTGAAAGCGGAACTTAAATTATTATTACCTCACGCTTTTATGTGTAAATTCCTTATTATTATGCTCTAGATACAAGATAACATAAACATTACAATTAAATTCATAAAACAATAATAAAAACAAACAAAAATTGAGGTACTCAAGATATGAGATCAAAAAGTAAATTCTTAAAATATTTTAATAAATACATTAACATTTTTTTAACGGCTTAGGAAATAACTTTCTGACACACTCAAAGCGTTTAGTCGTCAAAGAGTATATATCTTATTTAATTTACTGATTACCATGCTTCCGAAAAATTTCGTTCACTTTTTTACTGCGGTTGGACTATAGTCAAAAGCGCACCGTTGTTGCATGCTTCTGATTTCAAGGTTGATGCCAAAAATAGCATCATCCGGACTACTTCTTACAAACCTTTTCTTTTCATTAGGCCCCATCTGTAATCTTTAGGACAATGTGTTTTTCAAATTGTATGTTGTAGTATCTTACACGAGTTTCCTAATTTTTTTATTTCGGTTTTCCCGCACTTCCCGGTTATACTGCCAAGCTCAGTTTTTTTTTTTGTTTTTGTAGATATGACTTTGTTGCAATAAAGGAGCGATAAGTTTAGGTATCTCCTATTTTTAAAACTTGTCCATGGACAATGAGAATATACTGCCTGCATCTTATTTTGAATTTATGTTATTTACAAACTCTTCACTTCACTAAATTTATTAATGATCAACTGTTGCACTGCCCATTCTGCTTTTAATATGTACTCACTTCTTTTAATTGATCTAATCGACAACCCATCCACAGATGCTAATTTTAAGAGAAAAGAAAACTAAATTTCAGAGTAAAAATAGCTGCTTTCAGAAACTGTGAGCAATTTTTTATTTCCCGGGATCCCGCAAAAAAAATCCCGGGAAAGAGGAAAATATAATAATTGAAATTCCCGGGAATTTACGGGACGGGAAATCCCGGAAAAAAACCCCAGAAGCAGTACTCTGTACAGTATACTGCGATCCAATGGGTGGTGCAAACAAACGAAGGGCTAAAATGGATTATATTTTTTTTTTTTTTTTTTTTTTTTTTTTGACTAAGACTTTCTTTAATTTTTTTGTAAAGAGCCGAGCACTGAAAATTATATATTTACACACTTGAACAAAGAACTAGACTTATTTATCTATGTATATATATGTAGGTTTTATAAATAAAACTCCATTATAATTTTGTTGAATTATAAAGAAGAAAAAACGTTTATTCAAATATTATTAAATTAGAGATTAGCTTAAGTTGTATTCAGTTCGATGTCCAATTATACTATGTCTTATGTCCTAAAAACTACTTCTTGTCTTAGTCGCAACTCGCCACATATTCCTCACATTACTAGTTCGCCACCATTAAACATCTCGCCACCTGCCAGTACAGAGTCGTATACATGCAGAGTTGCATGTTTAATAAGTTGTACCACTCCTATTTATATGACCGTTGCCACCCGATCCCACATATATATATATATATATATATATATATATATATATATCAAGTTAGATTGCAATATGTATTCGGCTGTGCCGAGTCGTTGATTCCCTTCACCGACAGTTCGAATATTTCAGGAGTGGGATCTATATGATATCTATAATTTATTAATTTATCTTTGTAAGAACAGACATCAGCATTAAAACTGGTTGCGGCTTAGATCTATATTAAATTGCACTAGCCAACAAGGTTTTCGAGATACAAAAAAATGTTTTTATTCGTTTTTAACATAAAAAATCACTTGTTTATTTTAAAATCAATGAATTTTCAAAAGTGAATGGCGTTTCCTGCAGATAACGAGACTAGTCCATACATGCATGTAAAGAGTAGTCCATAAAGGAGTAGGAGTACTCCAAAACTACTCCAAATATATGGGTAAAAGGTGGTCCATTTAAAATTACGATGTCCTAGGAGGGGACCATATAACCCACCGAAGTAGTCCCTAAACTACTACATGGAGTACTAAAGTGGGTTAGTTTTAAAAGTACTCCATGTCACTACAGTATGGAGTACACCAAAGCGGTAGGTTAAGCATTTTTCATTTTATACTAATCGCCTTTTATGGCGTGCCCTGTAGTCTGTATTATCGCTATTATTAAATATATTTACTTGGTATTTTTAATTTGTTTACCTTTTTTTCACAAATTTCAAAAACTTTCACTTTTAAATAAACAATTAATAATGGACACCATCAGGGCTAACAATGTGTAATACTGTAAATTATATAAAAGTATACATCATGCAGTTGTTGGCAGCACTGCATGTTAATTTCTTATAACATGGTCCATATTACAGTAGATTGGACCATGTTGTAAGTAGTCCATTTAAGCCACAATGGACCACGTAGTCCAATATTATCTGTAGGGTTATTTGAACGTCGCACAGTGGCGCCATTTGAGTTTTTTCGTTGCAAAAATCAGTTTAAACAGCATATGATAGATAACTGTTCAGCCTATGAAATGAGCGTTTGGAAAGGGTGCTACGCTCTGTAGGGGCCTAATTATGGGTTATCAAAGTTTAAATTAGTAGAAAAATCAATTTTATGGTAACTAAAAAAAATTATTTTTACATTTTTAGATTGTTTTTATTTTTTTTCTTTAGGGTTTTATGTTTTAAATTATTTCCCAACAAATTAAAATTTTAAATTTATTTTTTCAATTTTCTGTAAAATATTCATCACAGTTCGTAAGAGAAGGTATATCTAAAAGACTAACCATTTCTAAACTATAATTATTTTCTAACTCTATTCTTGACTTAACATGCCGCAGGGAAGAAATAAGTGGATCGGAAGATGCTGCCAACATGTTGAAGAGGTCCTCATTTTGCCGTACCCTTGATGCTTTGAATGTGTTCTGCAATCTATATTTTTTATAAAATTTGTTAAGAGACTCCTGTGCATCGGCATCGGCAAAGTTCCTCTTTCTTGTGAAAATTGAACACTCCTCAATACTTTTTTGTTTGCCTTCCTTTTGCTCCTCTGGTTGATGTGGTGGGTTTATCTACTGCCAATATATCCAGGATGGTGTCTTCATTAAGCCAGTCCTCGTATTTGGAGTTGAAGTTCTGACTGGTTCGATTAGATTTCACCCATTTTGCCTTAATATTTGCATATATCAGATAAAAATTTTTTTTTATAATTTCGCTTCTCTCAATATTTCCGTATAAGCTATCAAGTTCTTCGAAAGCAGCTTCCCTGAAAAACTTTGGTGTGGTTGACTTTCTAAACAGTTCAAATAATTTAAAATTGTTCAACGCCATGTTTTCAGTACTTAAATTGTTTAATGGTTTCAGTAATTGTTGCGCCAACTCTCAGTCGTAGACTAATCCAGGCATTATGCTTATTTTGCAATATATAGGCTTATGCTACCATGCCTAAAAATTTACCTGTTCCCTGCATACATATGGATTTAGGCTGAATAATGCATTTTGATATTATGCACGTGTCCAAATAAGATTTGTGCCTACCTGTAGGGACCATAAGTCAATATTGTTCTTGACCATTTGTACGCCAAAGTATTGTTTAAGTGAGGTACGTACCTGCTAATTTCATTGAGTAGTTTTTTTCAAACTATTAGATCAAACTACTGTCAGTCAAAACATATAAGAGATGGACGCCATACAATTTCTGCAACCATGTCTTTTTAACCTTTTTTACCTCTAGAAGCCAAACGGGCACGTACGGGCAGATAAAATTTTTGAATTATGTAAAGAAATAATCAATGAACAGGTTTTGCAAATATGGCAAATATAGAAAAATATAGACTTTTTTTATTTTCCGTCAAAGTTGAAAAATAGTGAAAAAACGGATAGTTTTTAAATAGTGATTTACCAGGAGAAACACAAAGCAAACAGTTAATTTTTTTTTATCATTATACATTTAATAAATACATCAATCAGTACAAACAAAAAATAAGGCGATTCGTTACCTATTTTTCGTGATATTACAATTGAAATCGCAACAAATTTACTAAAAATTGTGTTTTTTTGAAAACCGAAAGTCGGTCAACTTTCAACGGCTATATCTGCTAAACTAAAAATGTGATATTATTAAGAGTGGCAGATTTGAAATCGTTGAAAAGTTTCCTATAACATGGGTTTATTCAAAACTTCGTCGGCGCTCATGAAAATTTTGATTTTTGCAACCTCGTTTGCTCTACGGGCGCTACTGTGCGTCGTTTGTATTTTGTTAGTTTGGTTTCACGTATTAGAGTCCCAAAATCCTTGATAATAACTTTCAATTTTCATTAAATCTTGGTGAGCACGGTCTCCTTGTACGTCGCTCACTGCACATAGGTTTTGTTGAAGAAAATCTTAATGCGATAGAAGAAAGTGCAAAACATTTTCGGTGTCCACAATTTGTCCAAGTTTCTGACCGCAGAACCAAAATAAGGTACATATGCATATTTTAATGATTCTGATCAGTATTGACTTTTTGCAGTATTGCCAGCATGAGATAAAAAATAAGCAAGACGTGATAGCCCAATTTGGATGCCAGATTCACACCCAGATTAGTTAAAAACCATGCTTCGGTTCTGCAGTAAATTTTTTTTTTCCAAATTTGTAGACCATTGTTATTGACCGACAATCAGTAATTTTTATGCTTTTTTTTAGCAATTTTAACTACCTTGAGTTAAATATCATGATTCGTAACAGGGTAAGCCGAACTTAAATTATTTTCAGGAGAGGAATTTATATCGAAGCCATGGTAAGCAATGAACCAATCATCCCAAAATTCTGCAGATTGATTTCTGGTATTGAAAAAATTAGCTTTAGCGTTTACAGTAAAATGGGATCTTAGTAGGGAGATCGATAATTTGACTTTTTCAAAAACCGGTTTTCGAATATTCCGAATATCTCCTATTTTAAAAAAACCGGTTTTCGGTTAAGCATTTTAAAAATAACCGATTAACCTGTTTTAATTCGAATAAAAAGTTAATTTGAATATAAACGAAACAATTCACGATGGTAAGGAACCAACAGGATACATAGATATGACTTAAGGTATGTTCAGACCTAAAAAATATTTGACGAAAGAATTAAAAAAAAGCGTGACCAGTAAATTGATCAATCTTAAGCTTTATTTTTTATAATTTCTTTTTATTTACTAAACTTTATTTCTAAGATCATAATTGTATAATGTAATTTAGAAACTGTTAAATATTGTTTGCTGTAGCCAAACGTTTTGCAAAAGCAAACAATTCTTTAAGAAAACTAGTAGTTACGTGTAGGACGTCTAATGTTTAACAGGTGTGATCAGACTTTTTGAAAAACTTTGGTTTTAAAATTTTGTTTCAAGTTCTTAGTGTTTTAATAAACTGATGAATTTTTCCATATCGTTGATTCCGCCGGTATGTTGTAGTTTTAAGCATGAAGATATGCTAGAACTGCTTAAGAGCTTTTCATTTGCAGTCTCTTAAGAACAACTTGGAACAGAGTCAAGTTTTACTTGAAGTATATTTATGTCATGCTTGTGGACTAATTAAAGGTGATTAATAAGTCGAGAAGGTGAACTCTGCAACTTATCATTTGAAGGCCCTTTAAGCACCATTGTTTTTTAAATCAGTTAGAAATATCGCCAAAGGTGACATCTTTGTAAACATATATATAATAATTATTTCAAGTTGCTTTAGCTTCAGTTCTTTTTTTATAAAAATTTTATATTCATTTATTTCAATATTTCGCTAACCTTTAGTTTAAAATAATTATAAAAAGAAAGGTCAAGTAAAACTAAATAACATATATAAAATTTTTAGAATATTGTCAAATTGCTAATTACTTTTTAAGCCGAACATTTTTTTTTTTTGTAGTATTTTGAATTGTTTTTGGCTTTTGTTACAAGTACAAGAAGCTTATATAAGCGATTTGTATTTACATTGCTCATAATGTTTTTTTGACTTCTGTTACATTTTGGTTTTGTCATTCTTCATTAAAAGTTTAAGTTTTCCCAATATTCAATTAGAAAAATACTTTAATTACGGGTTCATTACAAAAATAACCGGTTTATTCGATATTCGAAAAATTTACAACTAAAATAAGACCGGCCGAATACTATCTGTTCGATCTCCCTAGATCTTAGATAAATTATGGACCTTATATCAAAAAATTGCAAGACATTACCAGAGTGGGCCATATAAACCCCTATAGTAAATTTTGAACCGATCATTACGAAATTTATTAGTGTAATTTTTAGTCTTATAAAACTGCGAAGTATTAAATTTTAATCCGTTAGCAGTATTTATTACGGTTTTATGCATCATTCCGTGCATTGTTCCACTATTTCTGTTAGTTTTTGTAACAAAATTATCAATTTTTAAAGGTGCTGGTTCCGCAATTTGATTCATAGCTCTGATCCTACTGAACCGATTTTGCTGGATTTCAATCCCAAACTGCTTAGGATAACTACAAGCAGTTTGACACCAAGCTTGTTAATTTCTTTTGAGATTTACGAAAGAGAGTGTGTTTTCAACAGACGGACAGACATATGGACATGGCTAAATCGACATAGAATTTCTCAATGAGCCAGAATATATATACTTTATGGAGTCTGAGATAAATAATAAAAAAGTTTTACACGAAATGACAAACTTATGGTGTTTTCTTTTCTACAAAAAAATGTGACATTTTATTTTAAAAAAATGCAATTTGGTGTCTGTTTCTTAAAAATTTTGCTCCCGAAAAGGGTGGCTTGTTTTATTCTAAAATTCATCCTTTTCGGGAGCAAAATTCACAACTTATTTTGGTGGAGGGTATAAAAATTTGCGGTTTTCCCATATTTTTAAATTTCCCTCAAAATCACTTCCGTTTTATGTCACGTACCATGTGCACGTTTCTTGATTTTTTTTTATATATATATAGAACCCTTTAACTGAAACTGAAAGTGATAAAAATGTTTTCCAGTTAGCACTATTTTTCACTATTTTTGCAAAATCTCTACCTCTTTGAAGGCGTGCGGAGTTCACGTCCATGACATAGAACTGCCCATGTGATTAATGTTGAAAACCAAAAAAAATATAGCTCGGAACATTTATTCGACGCAAAGTCATGAGCTTAGCCGAAATTAAGTGCAAAACGCACAGAAGGCAGACAAACAAAGTCTGTCTACACGCAAAGAAAAAACATGGTTGTGGTAAACATATTCTAAGAGCAACATATGATTGTAGTCACCATATTAAGATTATTATTGAAACATATTATGACTCAATATACTCGTAATATGTCATCATAATATTTTTCCCTTAATCATATTATTATTCTGTTAATCATACTAAGTTAAGAAGTAATCAAATTATTGTCATGTTAATCATAATAAGCTAAGAAATTAATCATATTATTGTCATGTTAATCATAATAAGCTAAGAAGTAATCATATTATCATCATGTTAATCATAATAAGCTAAGAAGCAATCATATTATGATACAGCTCCTTTCATAGCTGTCATAAAAATACAAAATAAATTTAAATATTTTTGAATCGATTTTTTATTTTGTGGCTTTTTACAATTTTTCTTAATGTTAATCAAATAGCGGAGTTCAATATAAGGCTTGCAAAAGAGCGAATGAAAAATCTGTGGTTTTCATGAACAACCGCGTGTGTGAATTTTTTTTATTTTAAGATGTTGATGCCATATTGCCTAATTTTGAACGCTCTTTATATTTTTTTGAAAAAAGATGGATCAATTCCGTTTTGTAACGTAATGACAAAGTTTAAAATGTGCAATACCTAGCCCATAGTTTGATCTAGAATGGGTTTTCGGCTTTCCTGAACAATTTGTTTTAAGACATACGCGGTTGCCCATGAAAACGACAGAAATATCGTAGCACTTTTATAAAATAATAACGAAATCTCTGTGTGTTTTGTTGTTGGATTTTACAAAAAAACTATGCACTATTACATCACTAATACTTGAATGAACTCCGCTAATATTTTAATTTTTTAATTTCTTTAAACTTATTTTTTTTATGGAATTTTATCTTTTAATTGTTTAACCGCTCACAAATAAAAAAAACGACACAACTTCTTCAAAATTATTTTACAAATGGCGCTTACATAATATGATTAGAGTAACAATAGTTTGATTGCATCTTTAACATAATATGATAAATGTATAGAAAGTTATCATGTTATGGCTATTAAATATCATAATATGGTTGTGAGAAATATAATATGTTTAGAAAGTTATCATAATTAAGTTGTTAGAAAAATAATTATTTTTCGGTCAACAATACTCAAATTCATAATTGCGATAAACATTGATATGTTTACAGTAACTATAATATTGTTAATATTAAATAAAAATAACAATTATTTGTGTACGACAACAATATATTGTTACATTAAACATAGTGTTGTTGCCGTAACCATGCCCAACCATATTTTTTCTCTGCGTGTGGCCTTCGCGTTTGCCAAATTTTAAAAGTTACATCTTCACTTCGTGCAATTGCATGTTTGTTATCGTTACTCTAAAAGCCTAAAATTAGAATCTTCGGGAACCACAAAATTTGCACTAAAATGGCATAAATTTTTTAGAGCATATTTTTCTTGAAAAGCATGTTTTTGCTTATTTTCTTACAAAAATGCGTTTTTTGTCAAAATATTGTACAATTGGAAAAAGAGGATCGGGCTAGAGTTTTTAATTATTCAATGTTACTTTTATTTTAGGACAAGACTTTGGCTGATGCAGGGCTGTACATGGATAAATTTTTAAATTTTTTACAGGTATTTTACCCAAGAATGTTACCTGGCACATGATTAGCTCATGCAGTGCATCCTGTGGCTGAATAAATTGGAAATCAATTTGAAAATATATGTTAATAGATTCTTAGATATCATGAGGTAGAAAAACAATTTTAAAGTTACCTTTGCGTATTTCAGTTTAAAGTAAATGCCACATTTTCATCGATTTTATGAAACGTTTCATTAACTGGGGGCCACTGAAACTTTCTTCATATACTCAATAAAACGTTACAAAGGTTGAATTTTAATGTAATTTTTAATTGGTTTAATGTGAAAATCCAATGGTGACCTATGATAAACGTAAAATTTCTTTATCAAATAAACATCACTACTAAAAATTAATATACTGATGAAAACTTAATTTGAAATCCACCTCTTTTGTTACCTTCCGTATAATCAGATCAATTGTTAAGAAATATCAAACATAAATTCTAAATTTTCTGTGGCCTAAAATGAGACCCAAAGACTATTTTTAAAAGAATGTTATCACCGTCCTCTAAAATGATTAAAGAGTTCATAATTAAGAACGCATTAGTGATTTTGTTATGACTTTGTTTTTAATCAAATCACGGCAAAGATGCCATTAATATGTCTAATTTTGAGCAAATCTTACTCTCGATGAGTCTATCTGCGTGATACGGATAATATTTCGGGATCCCAGCCAACTAGATTATTAATTTTCAAGGGTTTTATTCACATAAATTGTCATCTGTTTATGCATGCAACGAATATGAGGGCCTTATTTGGGGCATATGTTCTTTGCGGTGTTCAGCCGTAATGACAGTTAAGCATTTGTATTCAAAGTACCTATGGAACTATTGTAATTTTTTCTGTTACTCTTAAGAAATTAAGACTTATTCATTTTATATTTAATTAAGGTAAAAAACTAGTTTCATTTAATAAATCACTGTCCTGTAAATTTTTTAAATCAATTTAAAATTAGTTTGTAATTTAAATAAAACAAAACGTCCCTTTCATTAATATGTATATTAAATATTGTAGTTGTAGTTGTAATTAATTTCATTTTTTTAAACTTTTTTATGTTGAATTTCAGTTTGTGATGAACCATATCCCTGGCTAAGCAAATATCTGAACGGTATGTGTACACATATTCCATGTTTTATTTCATGTCATTAATATTTTAATAACGTTCACATATTTTTAATTAACAAGCTAATTAATAAACATATAATTATACACACAATTGTCTTTTTCCCCTCTGGACGATTTGTTTTTTTAAATATTTTAATTATCAGAATTTAAAAAAAGAAAAAACAAATTGTTTTCAATTAATTTTGTTTTTCTTCATTTTAATTTTAATATTTTTTCCCTCTCGCTATAGAAAAGCCTAGCGATGAGTCAGTATTTGCTATAACCCAAACCCTGTTGGACATTTATTGCACTCGCCGAGTACGTATTTTCTACTTTAATTGTCGCACAAAGTCTGCCATGTTCACAAATGAATTGAAGCAATTACACGGTGGACCCTCGGATGTAATTGGTAATAAACTTTTTTTGTTTGTATTGATGTAAATGATGTCAATGTTTTGAATGTCTTTTAAGGTGGCCTTAAAACACCTTCGGCTAAGCGATTACGTTTGCCTGCCCTAAAAGCTCCAACAAAAGGTACGAAATTCAAAGCCGGAGATCATTATGCTTTAAGGACGCCAGAGGGTAAGTAAAATGAAATTTTGTTTCTTGTTATATCAAAACAAAAAACTACATTTTGTTATCCTAAGTTTGAAGTAAAAGTAATTAGCAAAACAAATTTCAGAACTGTTAGAAAACTTTTATTCAATTGTGTAAAACATTTTTGTATCTATTTTTTTTTTAACAAAAACAATCGTATATAAAATTAATAGAATGCCGCAATGAATTGGCACGTATGGGAAAAGTTATTGATGAATTAATTGCACCAACTTTGCAACGTGCTAAAGCAGGATTGAAGCATCAAGGATCATGTACCTCCACGGATGAAAAGCAACATCAACAATGCAGTAGTAAAACAACATGGAAAAGAAGTGTTAAAAGCAAAGTTAGTTTTCAGTTTTCAATATACATTTAAAAAAAAAAAAAAATAAAACAAGTTAAAAACAATTACTTTCAATTTTAATTTTAAACAAACTTTTTGTAAATATTTGCTTCCAGCTTAAATGTGTGGGAAGCTTGAAGAAATCGACTGTAAGTCGTAAAGATTTTAAGACAAATGAGGAATTTCTAGTGTATTTAAAACGTTTGGAACAGGCGTAAGTTTAATAATTGAAATAAAAAAAATGATTCCAATTAATTTCTTTTATTTACTAATTTTATATTTTAGAAAATTTAAATATTTAGAGGCTTTCTTACCAGTGGATCCTGAACTCCAAAAAGCTGTTATTTTAAAAAAATATAACGATGAACTGTTTGAATCCAGCCGAAAATTTACCCCACAAGTTGAAAAACGCTACAAGTGTCTAATAAAACATGTAAGTTTAAAGCGGATACTTGATTTCTTATTGCTCATACGCCGAGGTGGTTTTTTAATTATGGGGCTTTCACTTTTATGAATGAATAAATGAATTAGGAAAATGTCGCAGATTGAATCAGAATATAAAAAATCGTTTGCTACTTATGATTGCAATCAATCGATTGATTGATTAGACTAACGACAGGGCAAAACTGAGATTTTTCAGAGAAAAACTAGAATTTTTTTTTCTGAAAATCATATAAAAGAAATGTCTTTATTAGACACTCAAGTCAATTTGAATACATTTAAAAAAGTGCTTGTTTCGCTATTTCTAACAAAAACAGACAAGGATATTCACATCTGAATTTGCGTGCCATGCCTATTGAAAGTTCTGACTGAGTTAAAAATCTAATTTTGATTCCATTTGGCAAAAAAAAATGTTTAGCTAATTCTTAAAAACAAAAATTAAAAGTGATGTATTGGGCTGTGCCGAATCTTAGACACGCACATATAATGAAAAACACTCTGGATAACATACGTTTTTTATACTTACTTCAAGAATGAGTCCTACTCAAAAATTCAAGCACGAATAACACTAAACCATACTTAAAACAATCCTTAATAACTTTCGAAAATCAATCCCAAAATGTTTTAATTCTTTTACCAAGTAAACAAAAAATTATTAAACTTTTTCATGGTAGTCCCACTCTGAGAGTAAAATTACAAAGTGAGCGTTTTAACCTCATTTAACTTATCAAAGTTTGTTGCATGCACTACAACAACACCACACAAGTAGTTAAAAAACGATTTGCTTGTTGTGTGTAGAAACAACAAAAACAACAAAACAAGACGAAATCACATTATTTTCATTTTTAAAAAGTAAAATTAAGAACTCTTGCTTCTCATTAAGTTCATATTTTCAGTTAAATATGTACATTAAGTTTTTGAAGTAAAAACCATATCAGGAATTATTCTGTAAGGTGTATTATCTTCTAATTTCACTTTTGGTTTATTTCAAGAACGAATTCGGATTTGAATCAACTTTATAATTCTAAAATCGAGCGCATTTTTAAATTGATTCAATCTTAGTTTTACTTTAAACCATTTCATTATCGGATTATTTTAAGTACGAACTCGGGAGTGAATATGGATAAGTTATATATTTCGCGATTGAAATTCCGTACTTGAATCAATCTTACTGTACTTGATTCAAGAAAATCCATACTCACTTAATACCTTTTTGGATTGATTTGAGCACGGATGGATTGATTTTTCTTTTGAGTGCACCACTAAAAGCAACAATATTTCTGGACTCAGCCCAATATGGGATGCAAAATTATCTTTTGGAAATCTGATGTCCCAATTTTATAATTCGTTGAGGTTTTTTGGGTATAAAAGTCTATTCCCAGAGAACGCTTTATAGAGAGCCAATAGCAAATAATTGGCCAATCATCACAAAGTTTCATGATTTTATTTCTATTTGTAAAAAAATCCTCTTTGACCTAACTCTAATAAAATATCATAATTAGCTTCAGTTTGAGGCGTATTAAAGTTATTTTAGTGATTTTTTTCTATAAGATCTGTGGTTATTTATGGACCGATTAACAAAAAATTCGCTTAAGTGATTTCCATTGTTAACAAACCGAAATTCGACCAAGTTTGAATACCGTTATACAATTTTTTAGGTTTTTATGCATTTCATAGTGCATTTCGAACGTCCGCTTTATATGAGATATATAGTCAATTTTGGAACAAGTATCACAAAATTGCATGGTGTTCTATCTGGCCATATAACCTAAATTGTACTAAATTTTAATACAATATCAATTTCTATTACGGTTTAAGGCATATGATTTCCCTAAGTGTGTCTTATATTGGGCCTGTGGTAAATTATGGAGCGATCGCTACGAAATTTCTTGGTGTTACTTTTAGCATAGTTGGGGGTAGTGCACTAAATATTGATTTAAATCAGCATTGCACTATCACTAAATAAAACTGCAAAGAAATTAGCTTGCACTCTTTTTTAACTACCACTAAAAAATTTTGAGTGATATTGCAAATTTTTTCACTATCACTTAACGCAGATTTGAATGCAAAAATCTGCACTCAAATCAAATAGTGCAAAATTTAGACATGCAATCAAAAAAGCTGCATACAAATATTGTCTCACTAAAATTTAAAAAATGTAACTTTGTATGCGCATCGTTTTTGATTTCTTGTGAGGATATGCATAAGTAAAAACATAAAACAAAATGAAATTTTGTCAATAACGGTATAATTATTGGCTTTAATCATGAAAACACAAGTTTTTAATTTTAAATTTAGTGCAACAATTTAAGTTGCACTCAAATGAGTGAAGAAAAAAAAAGGTGCAATAAGCTGATGATTGCTTTTTTTTAAATCAAACTATTTTTTTTTTTTTTTTTGAGTGCAAAATTTTTTAACATCACTATCACTCATGATTAGTTAGGCTGCAGTTTTTCAATTCATCACTCAACATCAACAAAATGATTGCAATATTTTTGCACTATCACTAAGTGTGAGTTGAAACTGAATGAAAATGAATGCACTGAACTATAGCAGATTATAGCTAAAATAGGTTAGAGTTTAAGGCGCGCTTAATTATTTTCCGAGAATGGGCTATTGTTAATTATGGTCCGATCTTTACAAAATTTAGTTGTATGACTTATAGTCATATAAGCGAGTTGGTGTAAAATAAAATGAGAATCGGTGCATTCCGCTACCGATTTATGTTCGCTTTTGTAAAGCCTATACTACACGGAATGTAAAAAGCCACATGCGCATGTGGTTCTGACGTAATTTTGACGTCACTACAAAGCCACAACCGAAAGTTCGTGTTGTGTGATGACGACAAAATTACGTCAGAGTCACATGCGCATGTGGCTTTTTACATTCCGTGTACTATAGGCTTAACAAAAATATTAATTTTTTGGAGTGGTTGTTTCACATTTGGTCTCATGATTATTTTCCCACAGAACCGATTATACTTGATTCCAATCTCAAACTGCTTGGGATAACAAAAAAAAAACAGTTTGACAAAAAAACAGACAGACAGACGGGCATTGCTAAATTGGCCTAGAATTTTTCGAGAACGCATAGTATATAACTTTATGGAGTTTTAAAAGAGTATTAAAAAAGCTCCAAACGGAAGGCCAGTTTACACGGTAATACAATGTATTACGACATTGCAAAAAATTAAGTACGAATCTGACAACCGGTCGGTAAATGCTTTTTTTCTAAACCATTTTAGAAACTTATATATTCTCATCACACCAGAGGTGTATTTTAACGGAGTATATTGAAGGTGGTAGCATTTTTATACAATTACAAAAACGATCTATCTAATGCATTTGATCTTGTGGATCATGAAATATTGTTAGAGAAACTTCAATATTACGGAATAATGGGCAGGGAATTAAACCTTCTTAGTAACTACTTGAAGAATAGACGACAATTTGTGCAAATTAATAATTGTAAGAGTGATCTGGGAAATGTGGAACATGGTGTTCCTCAAGGTAGTGTGCTGGGGCCTCTATTATTTTCAATTTATGTAAATGACATAATGAATATTGAGCTTACTGGAAAGATATTTATGTATGCGGATGATATTTCTTTGTTTTATCCCTTTAAAAATACAGCGGTGGTAAAAGCATATATTGAAAGGGATTCTGCATTAATTTTTGAATACGCTAGATTGAATAAATTGGTCATTAATTCAACAAAAACGAAATTAATGAGATTTCAACCAAATCGAGGTAGTGATTTTGGGAATTTTAGTATTTTTGTTGACGGGGAGGAGATTTTTTAATGTATATCTTTTAAGTATTTGGGAGTTTTTCTGCAGAGCAATTTGTCTTGGAGCTTACATATACAGAGATTGAAGGCTAGAGTAAGTGCTGTAATAGGAATATTATATAAATTTAGATACAAGTTTAATGAAAGAACCAAACTATTACTTTATCAAGCATTAATCCAAAGTCAACTAAACTACTTGGTGATAATTTACGGCTGTAAAAACAGTTCAGAGTTAAAAGCTTTACAAAGGCTGCAAAATAGAGCACTTAAAATTGTTTTTAATTTGCCTATAAGGTTTTCCACCTTGTCATTGTATAAAGATAAAGCTAAAAATATTTTACCAATTAATGGATTATATAAATTGCATTTACTTATTTTTGTATTTAAATCACTGCATAACATTGGACATACTACAATAAAATTTCAGCGAAATCAATTTTTGTTTAATACAAGAAATAGTTCAAACTTAAGAACAACAAGATGTAGACTAGAAACCACAAAACAAAGAGTTGAATGTATCGGCAGTTTAATGTTCAATAATTTGCCAGTTAATTTAAAAAATATTAATGTTATTTCAAATTTTAAATCTACTTTGAAAGAATTTTTGCTCAGCAATCTTGAAATGCTTTTGATTTAACTTATTTTAAATTTAAATTGAATCTATGTACTTCTTTTTGTAAATAGTAAATTTATTACATAAAAATAAACATATTAACTATAATTATTGTCAACTCGTCTCAAAAATGTCCCAAGGACGCTGAGACAATTGAATTTGTGAGTTTTAAATAAGTAATAAATAAATAAATAAAAAAAAAAAAAATAAAAAAAAAAAACTAAAATCAACTCAGGAAAATTTCATGAGGTTTTTAAAAATTTAAAACTGCAACCATCTGTTTTTTTGTTATTATTTTTGATTTTACTTATACCATCCGTGTAAACATGAATTATACTTACAGAAGATTTTTATTTTTTTCTTTTAAGCACGGAGAGAATTTCATAATATTTTGATTCTACAAAGTCGTAATACATTGTATTACCGTGTAAACTGGCCTTAAGTAAACCCCTATGCATATTACTTTGAATAATAAGATTAGAAAATATTATAAAATCTGTTCAACGATAAAACAAAACTGAAAAGAATATGAAATTTAAAAAAATATCGATTAAGTGCAAAAAGGGGTCTACTGCTAAAGATGTTCCCATTTTGCACTTAATGGAAACTTGTACATTTTGAAAATTCGCATCATTTTCTTAGTGCACTCATTCAAAACAGCGTAGTCGAATTTATATAAATGCATTGTTTATTCATTTCGACCAAAAGTTTCCGTAGTTCTTTTTCTGCACTTAGCGATTCAATTATTTTGTTAAGAAAACATTATTCTTCAAATAGTCCGCAGGACTTTTTACCTGTTTATTAGTGTTATTTTACATACGCAATAAATTTCTTTTGAAAACGAATCTCAAATGTACATAAACTTTATAGTTGTTATATAAAATGCAAAAATTTATGTTTGTACGAATAACCAAGTGTGTTTGTATTTAACGTACATACCTTTTAAGGTCATTTTGCTTGTGAAAAAACCTTAAACCGAAAGGGGAGAAACCCCCCGGCAAAAACAAAACTATATACACATTTTCAATGCAAGTGTCCATGCAATATTATGTTTGCATTTTGTTAATTAGTTGAGAGAACTGCAACGTTTTAGTTTTTTTCCCCTTTTTACCAAATTAATTTGGTTCTGTTATTAATTAGTCAGAAGTTTGTTTTATTTGTTTGTTCGGTTGCTGTTTGACTGACAGTCTGGCTATTTTGTTCTCTCTCTCTCTCGTTTTTGCCAAATTCTGTAAACCATTTGGTTGCCGTTGGTTGTGGTGCAAGTGGGCAATGTGGTTAAGCCTCAGCTATTTATGCAATTTCATATGAGATTTTGTTTTTTTTTTCTTGTTTTTGTTGCTAGTGGTAACTCACTGTATTTACAGTGTTTGCTTTTTGTATAGCCAACTGTTTTTGTTGTCCTTTGTACAAAATGTGTGTACTGTTTTTTAGTTAAATTTTATTTATTACGTAAAAAATAAATGTGAATATAAATAGAATCTGAAATGATGCTTGAACTTAATGGGTCATTGAAACTTTAACGTTTTGAATAAATAAATCTTTTTTAAACGGGCGAGTTAAAAGTAGAAAAAAATAATATTTGATAAACAAAAAAAGTTTTTCTGAAGAAAAATTTAATCAAAATAATGATAAAAACTTGGGTTTTAGTGTTCCAAACGGAACAAAGACTTCAAACCGAACTGCGTCGACACTACATTTTCCATACACAGAAAAAATTTTCACCAAAACTTTTTCAATTAATTCTATAATGCTGTTTTAAACAATTTTTTTAATTGTTTCAATTAATTTGCCTTAATTGAAAACAAAAATTATAATGTTTGTGTGTTTATTTGCAAATATGAAAGCATACACACAAACTTAAAAATATTTTAAATTCTCAAACAATTTTTTAATTGTTTCAATTAACTAAAAAAAAAATATTTTGATTTGTGTTTACGTTTTATTTGGCCTCTTTTTCTGGTGGTCAAATTTCAATTAAACCTGTTGATTGAAACTGAACAGCAAGAAAAGCTCAAACTTACAAATGCGTTAATTGATATGATCAATTTGTTTGCAGGCGGAAAATCAGTAAAGAATTTAATTAATAGTACAAATTTCTAACAAATACGTTAATTGAAGTTAATTGACAAATTTTTTACTGTAGAAAGCTGTTGTGAAATAAATCTATTTTATTTTTAGAACGTTTTTTCTTATGATCTCACGTATAGACACTTATTCTCTTAACAATGCTACCATACCTTCATTAATTTTTATACATTTTGTTAACAAGGAAAAAAAGAATGTAAAGGAATAGAAAGAAATTAGAAAGAATTTAAAGCTACTGCCGACGATTTAATTATGGACTGTAGGATTTTGGCCTGAAGTTGAAGCCTCAATTCTGTTTAAACACTAAGTCTTCAAATTCAAGAAAAATTCATTAGAGCCCGATATTAGATTAGTCGGCAATAACTTCGAATTCTATCCTATTTTATTGTTTTTATTTTTTATTATTTTTTTCTAAAGTTTCTGTTTAAAAAATGTATAAAATTTAATGAAAGTATGGTAGCATTCTTGAGAGAATGAGTGTATATACGCGAGAGCATAAAAACGCTCTTTGTTAAAAACTTCTTGTGTTAATGCATTAATGGCATGAGCAATGTAAAACACCTACTGCTCAAGAGCAGCGTTGCCACGACCAAAAGAAATTTGTAACCAAAATGTAAAAATAAAGTTACCAAAAGCGAAAAAAGGTAACCAAAATTATTTTGAATTAAACACGGAAAGAATTATTTACTAAATCACCAGAAAATATGGCTTGAACCAAAAAAAAATTTGCACCATTCTCGTCCAAGCCAAACATTTTTTATTGTAAACATATGTGTTGATTGGTTTATTGATATATAACTAAATTTGTGAAATCCGCCATGAATATTTTACAAAATACAAGGAAAACCCTACATTTTTTACATTAAAACGTGAAGCATATAAAAATAAGAAACTTTTTATTGATATGCTTAACATATCGATTAAAATAAAAATTAATTGAATTTATCCAAGTTTACTTGAGCTTTTTCTGAAAAATTTAAAGAAATCTCTAGCACTTATTTCTTGTTGCAAGAAATTCAATTCTATTTAAAAATCAAGAAAACCAGACTTATACTAAGTAAATGCAGCTTGATTTCAGGAATATCTTTCTTTTTTTTATTAAAAACTAGCTACTTTTGTATTTTTGTTTTAAGAAATTTTTGATCATATACCAAAATCGTGAATTTATTGATCATGAGAAAATGTTTCTTTATTTAAAAAAATTTTACTAAATACGAATAAAATAAGTTAGAATCATGAAATTATTTTTTGATTTTGAATTATCTTGTTTTAAGAAACGAAATTGATTTCTTTGGAAAATAAACTTCTTTCGTGAAAGTACTATTTAATTCGCACTTCAGTTTAAAAATATGTCTACAGAATAAATTGTGATTGTTTGTATCTTGTAGGCTAATAAGCCGCTGGATCGATTTTTTAAAAGTTTTGACAGTATATTACGATGGTCTGGAAATAACAATGGGCTTTTCAAATTTTTCGAAATTTTTAGTGGAAGTGGCACCTCCTATACAAAATTTACACTTATTTTCGTCAGTTTTAAAATTTTTATGAGCTAGAGCTTTTAGCCTTTTTATATAAAGAGATCCTACAAGTAAAACTTTTTAAGTCTCGCTGCGGTTATGGTATCAAAGTGCAAAATTGAGCTTAATTATGCGGTTGATCTCTTATATAAAGATGTTTTTTGCCCGGTGGAAATATAATCATATGACACGGGATGGGATAGGAAGGACCTTTGACCTTATCGTTTATCTAGAAAAGTGTTTCAGTTAGACCTATAAACCATTAAGAGTAGCAGGTAATGACCTTCTACACCTCAAAGTATATTCCTTATATGGTTAAGTTGATAGTCTGTTGAAGCTTACGCTTCAAACAAATTATTTTTATGAAAAAAAATATATAAAAAAGTGTCAAAAAAGCGGAGCGGGTAGTTCTTGTTCCAAAACAAAAAAATTGGTTATTTTTGTGTTGATAAAAAGTAACCAAAATGGAAAAAAAGTACACAAGTACACATTGGAAAAAAGTAACCAATTTTGGTTAAAAGTAACCAAAACGACAACGCTGCTCAAGAGTTATAGAATATTCAGCTTAATACTTAAATTTTTGTAAAATAATGTTAACACTAAATTGGTGTTTCAATAATTTGATGGGATCGTTGCACAAACTTATTACATATCGTCTGAAAGAGTTAAAGTTTTGTGTGCACAACAAGAAGTCGTTAGCATATATTGCGACACATAATTGTTCATGTTCTCTAATGTGGGCAACACGTATGACATGAAAATCCATGGAAAAGGCAAAATTAACTATTAAGACATCGTTTATCAATATGGCGAAACAAAACATCGATATTAGCCGTCTTTACAAGAAAAATTGGTGAGTGCATTAAAAATTTATTGTGGCTTGAGCATAGCGATGTGTGATTCAAGAGCAAAATGTTGATAATAATCTATGATAATGGATCTATGTAACGCATAACATTACACCATTCTGTGTAGCGAATTATTTATGGACCAAAAGCCAGTTCGCTTACAATCGGCATCAAAAATAAAATTTTTGTGGATGCAAAGATATATCAATTAATTGCCTTGGATTATTTTTTCTCCATATTTGGCAATTTTGCTTGTTGACCAATTATTCTAGCCAAAAATTAGCCACATCACTAAACGAGATTTTTCGGTAGTTGTTTACGGACTTTTAGAAACGGTGGTTTCCGTTGTATAAAAATTTCTTGGTCTGGTTGGTTGTTTAGGCGTAGGCGCGCTGCAAGTACAGGCGACAGTGACTCTGTTTTGTCACCACACAACTCGTCAAGAGTAGAAACTGCGGACTTACAGCCGTACCTAAACAGGAGTGGAAAGCGTTTTCTAGCTGTCAAAAATTCTCATGCCTATATAATTTGTATGAAGCATCCCTAAATAGCGCGGCGTCAATGCTTTGCAATTGGAATATCTAATTTTGACAGCGCATTTAATAGTGAAGTTGGCCGCTATTGTGAATAAATAACGGAAATTTAGCTATTTTGCGTCAATGTAGCGGGTTTTTGTCTTCTTTTTATATCTATTATGTGGGTTCTATTAAACAAGAAAGTTAACACTACTGTTTGTGACACAACGTTGACGCTTTGGTTTAGGTATAGCATATCAGCGTAAAAGCTAAGCGGAAGAAAACGTTCCGCCTTCCGCTCTTATTACGGCACGGCTGTTAGCGTGTCATCATGGCAATACTGAGGTAACTAGAGCCATCCATATTTTACCAAGTTGCCTTGTAGAAGGAAATTCCCAAATAATCCATGTCGTGTTGAATTAAACGCTGGCAATCACATAAGAGATGAAATACTGTCTCCTTATTTCTAGGTTATCAGCAGCTGCGGCAGCATTCATTGAAAGGGATACCGAGTCTCAGAGCGTGCTTACCGATCGTCCAATGATCAGTAAGCACGTAGTCAGGGCTGCCAGATCAATTTGTGAGGAAATCGTCAATTTACTGAGAAAAAATAAAAAAATCGTCTTTTAAATAAAAAAATCGTCAAAAAAATCGGACAACTTAAAATTTTGTATTTTTTAAACAATCTTTGTTTGATTTTGGTAAAAAAAAAAAATTATGAATTCGGCTTGCTTTAAACTGTTGTCTACACAAAAAAAGTTATTTGTTATATTATAAAAATTTTTTGGCAATCGTTGTTCAAGTTGGCATATTATTGAGCTATAAAAATTCGGCATGTAGTTCATATTTGTTTTTCTATTTAAAAAGTTATGGTGTTTTTTTTCGTATTCAAAAATTTTTCAAAATCGTAATTGAGTGAAAAAATCAGCTTAACATGGATTTAATGGATCAAACCGATAAATTTTTAAACAATTTGATATGAAACATCTTTTTAAAGATTGTACAGTTTCTATAGCAAAAGATTATTGATTTGTATGTGCATTAACAAAAAAGTGTGGTAGATTTTAAAAAAAAGATTGCTTGAATGTTCTTAAATTAAATAATGCTAAAAAATGCTAAATATGTAGTTCAAAAATGCTAACTGCTAAATGAAAAATGTGCAGCTAAATCAGACAAAAAAATTCTAAATCTAGCTGCAAAAATGCCAAAATGGCCACGCTGAAAAGCTAAGCGAAAGAACCCATTCCGCCTTCCTCTCTTGTTAAGGTACGGCAGTTAAACATTGCAAGATTAAAAAACGAACGTGTCAAAAAATTTTATGTTTTATTCAGAATTTGGAGACAGAAAAATATCGTCCCTTTTTAGAAAAAAATCAGAAATTCGGCACTTTGGTAATTCCGGACCAAAAAATCGTCAAAATGACGATAAATCGTCAAATCTGGCAGCCCTGCACGTAGTCCAGTCTCGAAATGTCCATCCGACTGAAGTTAAGACGTCGCTTAGAAAGACTCATGTCGTATGTGGGGCCACGTTACCTTGGTAGTCCTGCAGTTATCCAGTTAATTCCATCTATCGTTACACTCAAAAAGGTTTTACCTTTACTGTTTGTAGTTTTTTTAAAAGTTTTCCGTTAAGTTAAAATTAAGCCAAAATATAGTCATTTTAGTATGAACATTCTTTTTAGCTTTTTAGGTACGTTGTTTAAAAAACAAACTACAAAAGACGAATAAATTTTCTTTCATTTAAAACTTAAAAGAAATTTCTATTTATACCCACACCACAATAGTGGAGAGGGTATTATGCATTTGTTGATGTGTGTAACGCCTTAAAATATTGGTCCTAGACCTACCTTAAAGTATACCGATCGATTCTGAGTCGAACTAACGATGTCCGTCCGGCTGGCTGCCGGAATCGTAGGACCACGAGGGAAGATAGGGAAGTTTCTTCCTCTCAGAAACTATCAAACCGATTTTAATGAAATTGAAAACATAGATAGAACCAAATCTATATGGACACAAAAGGTATGCATTTTTAAAAAAATAAGGACCACAAGGGGAGATAGGGCCAATTTTTGCCTCTCAAACCGATTTAAATGAAATTGAAAACATAGATAGAACCAAATCTATATGGACACATAAGCTATACAGTATTTCAAAAATAGGACCACAAGGGGAGGTAGGGGGCGATTTCTGCCTCTCACAAGCTTTCAAACCGATTTTAATGAAGTTTATAAACATAGATAAATCCATATTTATATGGACACATAAGCATGATGTGTTTTTAAATACTGTGGTGTAGGGTATCATATGGTCGAGCTTTTCCGACTATACTTTCTTACTTGTTTATATTTGTATTTATTATTGTAGTTTTATTTTTTTTTATTTTTTTTTTTTTGACAGTTAAAATTTGGAAACGAAAGTTAAAATCATTAATTTCTACTGTAATTAGTAAGTTATTTTTTTAACGTTTAAAAATAAACTGATTTTAAGTTTGATTTAAAGGAAAAATTAGTTCCACGGGTTTTAAATGAATTTTCATTTGTTTTATATTTCACTAGCTTAACCCGGTGCGCTTCGCTACACTGCTTAAACCACTTCTTCAGTTGAGAGATATTTAATATATGCATTCTATGGAAGGTTTTCCCCACTGCGCCTTCTTGCTGCATTATTTTTATTTTCAAAAGTGTAGTATACCATAGGAGTGACTTCTACTAAGTTTGAACATTCTTACTATAACAGTTCTTAAGATATGTGATATTAAACATTGGCGTCCTATGGGGGGGGTAACATTTCCCCGCTGCTATTTTATTTCAATTTTGGGGTTCAGAAGATCATACTACAAAAAGTTTAATAAAAAGAGTGCAGCGGCTCTAAATTATATTTCTATCTATGAGGGGTACTGCTCCTCCTCTGTCCATTTCTATATTGAAATTTAAAGTTTGCCATAATAGTAGCTTTAACCACGTTTGAAGACTCTCCCTTTAATAGTTCTTGAGTTGAGAGATATTTAATATATGCATCCTATGGGAGGTATTTCCCCCCTGCGCCTACCCGTTTTATTTTTATTTTCAAGAGTGAAGTATACCATAAGAGTGACTTCCACAAAGTTTGAACATTCTCACTATAACAGTTCTTAAGATATGCGATATTAAACATTGGCGTCCTATGGTGGGTACCACTACCCCCGCCGCTATTTTGTTTTTATTTTGGGGCTCAGAAGATCCTACTACCAAAAGTTCAACAAAATGCGTGCAGTGGCTCTTATTAATATTTCTATATATGAGGGGTACTGCTCCTCCCCCGTCTACCCCGCCCATTTGTATATTGAAATTTATAGTTTACTATAATAATAGCTTTAACCACTTTTGAAGACTCTCCCTTTAATAATTCTTTAGTTGAGCGATATTTAATATATGCATCCTATGGGAGGTATTTCCCCCCCCCCCCCTGCGCCTACCCGCTTTATTGTTATTTTCAAAAGTGTTGTATACCATAAGAGTCACTTCTAGAAAGTTTGAACATTCTCACTATTACAGTTCTTTAGATATGCTATGTTAAACATTGGCGTCCTATGGGGGATTCCACTTCCCCCGCTGCTATTTTATTTTAATTTTGGGGCTCAGAAGATCTTACTACCAAAAGTTCTGCATAATGCGTTCAGCGGATCTTAATATATGCGATAATTAATATTGGCATCCTATGGGGGATACCAATTCCCCTGCCCCTATCGAAAAAATAAGTAGCCTATTTTATTTTTAGGGCTCACGTGATGTATCTGTAAAAATTTCAGGAAAATCGGTTTAGTAGTTTAGGAGTCTATAAGCCAACAAACAAACAAACAAACAAACAAACAAACAAACAAACAAACACACATACAAACATTTTTCATTTTTATATATATAGAAGAATAGAATAGATACATTGATTTTACCTACATCATATTTTGAGTGTAGCCAAATCCAGATAGTGTCCCAGGGGTGTTGCGACTGGCACACCCTGCAAAATATCGAAAGCAGATCTAGTCTTCGCCAGCCCGCCCGCCTATTCATTGCCGTAATGGTCCCTATGCGCAGGGACCCTAATTTAGGTTATGCCAGATAGGCTGCCCGTTCTGGACAGTTCTCTCTTAAGGGTCCCATAGAAACGTACCGGTCATGCTGATGCAATCAGCATGTGTTTGCTAATTTGAAATTTTTATTTATGTATGCGTCACACAGACAATGCAGTATGATAATTCAAAATAGATTTGATTTTTAAATGAACTCATACTGCTGACAGTTGTTCAAATGAACAATAAAAACAATTAATTAATTTTTTGATATATTTCTTTTCAATTTAAATTAAAAGAAATTTAAAATAGTTTTTGAGAAAAAAACGTGGAAGAAAATAGGGTTTTTCTTGAATTTCACGAAATGAAATTCACACGTATCCGAAGGGTTAATCGGCAGAAGCTGTCAGCAGTATGTGTCTATGGGCCCCTTTTTACTATTTAACAAGGTCTTCTTGGTCTAGTTGATATAGTTAAAAAGTAATTCGAAATTTTTCAATAATTTTGTTAAGATTTAAATATAAATCATGAAGTGCTTCATAAATTTCTTGAGTAGAGAGCTAACTTTAATAGAACAAAAATTCAGACTTTCCATTTGATTTTGTTAATTGTAGGCAGATCGTAAGTAATTTTTACCAGAATTTTAAAATAATTATTCTATAAAACAGCGCTTAAGAGGACTGAATTGTATTTAAAAAAAATACAATTGCACCAACTTTGCCAACCCT
Organism: Pollenia griseotomentosa; assembly: GCA_963931875.1. Taxonomy (NCBI): domain Eukaryota; kingdom Metazoa; phylum Arthropoda; class Insecta; order Diptera; family Polleniidae; genus Pollenia; species Pollenia griseotomentosa. The sequence continues at coordinate 139,074,938 of OZ007562.1, forward strand.
GCAATTTATGGGTATAACTTTTAACGTAGTTTACTTATAAAGGCCCAACCATAATGTAATTCAAATGGCTTAAGCAAATATGGGAATATATGTGAATCATATGCAAACCATATTAAACTTAAAGAAACTTTTTTTTTAATTTTATGAAACTGCCATTTGCTTAAGCAAAGTGCGAAACTGATTGCACATTCCGTACGGAATCAAATGTTTTTTTTTTTATTTTCTTTTTGTGTTTTTCAACACATCTGAGTAGGTTAAGAAAGGCTATGCATATTATAGTTATGCCTTAAGTCCTTGAAGTTTCACACTTTTTGTCTTGCTTAATACGAAATTGTAAACATGATACAATCAGCCTTATTGTGGTTGTCGTTGTCGTGAACGACCGTGTTGCTTTTTGTAGTAGATTAAAGAACACAAGCTGTGTGTCCACCACTGGTTTAAGTTTTTCTAATATCTTTTCAAATAATTATAAATTGACAAACCCATTCTTAAAAATTTCATAAAGCATTTTAAAGATTTTTTTTATTTGAATCCTTTTGTTATTTTAACACACATTCTCATACACATTCTCAAGTGCAATTGTTTTATTGGGTTCAAGTGTGAAATTATCAAACATCATTAATCATTAGGGTCAACACAAACTCATAAAAGCAAAATTATTGTCAGATAGATTTTTTTTAATCTTCGCTGCTTGTTTTTTTCATAAGGTGACTATTGACAGATTTTATTATAAATTCCACATAAATCACGTTAAATACTTTTAATAACTGACTGTTTTACTTGAAAATGTATACTTTTCTCTTTTTATTTTCATTTTTTGTTTTGCTGGCATTAAGTGGCATTCGTTTCATTATATTCACAATAATGCCATAAAAAAATATTGTTGCTTTTTGTTTATTTAAATAAAAAAAAAAATCTCATAAACCACCACATTGATGAACTCAATGACCTGCGGTATTAAGGTTTGTAATCGTCAGATAGACAGACAGTTAAAAATTTATAAAAAATGTTTTATGATTTTCGGTCAAGTTATTAAATAAATGTAAGCATACATACATACATATTTATTTATGTTAGTGTTCAAAACCATTGAGCATAATATCATTGTGAATTGTTTTCTATAGCCAACTTCTGTACAAGAGATAAGAAGTTATGTTAAGTTTGTTAAATGGGTTGGCACCAGTGTTCGAAGGTAAATAGAACATTAATATACAATATCTATTTTTTAGTGTTTGTGTATACGAACTCAACCCTTAATGCCGCTCGTAACTATTTTCAAGAAAGAGGCGAACATTAAATAATGTTCTGTTCTTCGTTAAAAAACAGAACAATTGTAGTGAAACTGTAGACAAACAAAACGTTATATTTTAATGTTCTATAATGTTTTTTTACATTGATAAAGAAATAAAAAACATAAAAATTTTAGCAACACCCAAAGCACGAATAGTTTGTGTGTGTGTATATGTTTTGTTTCTGGCTGGCTTTTTGATTTTTTTTTCGTATGTGTATTTTGTTTTTGTAAAAAATTCTGGTTTTTTTTACCAGCTAAAAGCGACAAACTTTAACGAACCGAACCGACTACAACGAAGTTTGTGGTTTAAAAAAAAACCGAACGGAATTAAATGTTCTCATCTTTTGTTCGAAACGTTATTGTTTTAATGATTTTCTACACAAGCACTATTAGCGTTTGTTTTTTCCACAAATCTACTGAAGGAGGAGCAATATTTAGTGTTTATTTTCGAACACAGGTTGGCGCGTTTTGAATTTTTAAAGGAAAAGTTTGGTTGCCTTCCTACTTGTGATTTTTAAACGTCCATCTTTTACGGGGCCAAAGTTATCAATAGGCAACTCCTTTAGTGAAATGAAAGCTTAAATCAGAGCCTTTTGTGCAAGAACTCCATATTCATCTTTGTTAAAGTCATTATCATAAGGTTAATTTTATAATAGTGTTTTCACACTTAAGGTTTTAACACAAATTTTGGTTTTAACGATAAAACCAATCATTAAAACCTGGTTTTACCATACAAAATAATTTTGTTAAAACCATCTTAAAACCTTTTTTGATTTGGTTTTAAGTAGATTTTATGAAACACAACTATGTTTTAGTTGTACTAAATTCAGTGCTACCAAGTTAAAAAGATTGAAAACAGCTGATAGTGTTTAGTCCCAGCAAGCATTTTATATCACAATCGAATCTGTTAGGAATCAGCTTCACATAACCGCATTTTTCGATCATGAATTATACTCCTGTTGTGAGAAAATGCTACACTACCGATTTATCACCTCAAAGAATTATTCGTAATGCAATTTTCTGATTTTTTTTTTGAGCATTTTAATGGTAGTTTTTATAATCATTAGTTAGTATTTTCGTCTCAGTTCTTAATCGTAAATTTATACACATGTAGCTTTTAATTATATTTTAGATAATTTTTGAATTTTTTTTCTCTGATAAAAGTGCCCATTGATTATATAAAAATATTTTATTTTAAACCCAGCAAAAGTTATCGGGTTCTCGTAAATGAAATAGGAAACCATTCGCACTTACATTTATTTTCATTAATTGACAGTAATGATTGGGCTTTTTTTAGCCAAACTTTTAATATGTTTGGCTGACACGAAAATTTATATTTTTATCTTTTAATTTGACAAGACGAATGAACAAAAATACAAAATATTTAAAAATATTAACAAATCATTATTTTAATGTATTGACGATATCATATTATATATTATGCACACGGTTAGTTTGGGCTTTTAGCGGTAATCATTTACCCCCTTATTCATAAAAGGTATTTCAGTTTTATTAAAGGTTAATTAAACAAAATTTTCATATAAAATTTGTCTTATAAACCTGTTATAAGCATGGAATAATGTTTATGAATAAGGGGTTTAATCGTTTGTAGATTTGGTTGTTTGTTTTTTGTTTATAAAATCTCAAATTTTTGTGGGAAGATTCCAAAATTTCCAACTTTTGCGTACATTTGTGATCAGAATCAATGATAAACACGATTTTTAATTTTTGGTAAGTAAGGGCCATTTGCGTTATAAGTAACGATATATGGACTCTTTCAATCGCTCAAGTGATAAATTAGTTTTTAATCATCAAATGGGATCTAAGAAGACTCATTTAGGTAAGTTTAAAACAAATTATTACCCAATTGCTAGCTGGGATGGCGCTCAATAAAAATAAATAAATTTAAAAAATAAAAAAACGTCAAACCGATAAAAATACTCTAAAATTAATTTTTTATATAAAATTTTTTTATTCCCAAGCATTCACTTTATTCTTTTCTTATACAAATTTACTTAATTCTATGAGAAATGAATTTTATTTTGCAAAAAATTATTAGACAAACTGTGAGTTAAAACCTGATTTAATAAAACTAGTAATGTGAACGCAAAATCAGCTGTAAATAGTTTTAATGTTAAAACCAGGTTTTAACTTGAGGTGTGAAAACACTATAAGACTGATAATCAATTTTCAACATGCTGTTACAACTTTTGGTAATAAGCTTCCTCACAAAAATAAGATTTTTGGCATCATATACTTTAAGGCAGCTGTCGGTTTACTCCTGTCAATATTTCAATAAGCTGCATTATTCGGTTTGTGTTCGACAGCAATGAAGTGCAACCAACCTCTTTGTTTAAGGATAAAATGGAAAAAGTGATTTTCCTGTTCTCATAAGGCATATCATGGGAAAAACGAATGAATCCATGACTATTTGTTGTTTCCAAACTTTAAGAAATGGGTCGGCGGAAGGAAATTTGACTCAAAAGATGAAATCCTCTCACACACAGAAAAAAATAAAAATTGATTAAAAAATTTGTGATAGTAATTAAAAAATTAATTGAATTTGCACCAGTAAACAAATTAATAGTATCAATTAAACCAGTTAATAGTATTAATTAAACGTTTAATTCACTTAATTAAAAGTTTAATTCACTTGATTAAATTTTTAATTAAAACTGATTATATTTTTGATTAATGCTTTAATTGGTGAAAAATTTTGGTGAATTTTTTCTGTGCAAACAAATAGTAATTTTGATGACCAGACAAATCGTTTTATTTTTTCGGAAAGGGATAAGCAAATTGGAGAAACTTTGATTTAAGAGTATATACAGCTCTAACCCTTTCGCGCCCGCTCTTTTTTATAATTTCCTTAGTTATTAGATCTAAATTAAGGGTTTTTGAAGATTTCAGACTTTTAGAGTTATCGGGTGACAAGATATTGAGGAAGTATTTAACGTTATGAAAAATTAAATAAACTTTTTTATTTTTTATCTATTCTTCAAAAATCTTTCCTCGAACTATAATAAATGACGTTAAATAGGATAAAAACGATTTTTACTGGTATGTATTGCAACATAGGAAAACACTTCATTCCACACATTTTAGTAGATGCGTACCCGTCTTGCAGAGGTGGCATCGACCTTTTTCTTCCTGTACATCAGAATTATCTTTATGGCGCTTGAACTGGATGCAAACGAAGATAGATACGACTTTGTTGAACTCATTTCTTCTTGTTCTAAAATGTTATCACTTGGATGTCCTCTTTCCATTTGTACTAAGCTAGAGAACAATTGTGCTGCATTTGGCAAATTATTTACTATTTTTATCTGAAATTTGTTTTTGCAACATATGCTTTGCGTTTGGTTCGACCAATTTGAAGTTCTTGCAATGCAAAATCCACGTTTTGATTACTGCCGTTCCCAAAGCCTACTAAAATATTCTTACGAACTGAAATAATGTATTAGGGTTTTACGGTAAAACTTTTACCATTTAAAAAACTTCTAGAAATGTTTTCGAAGGTCAAAGATTTTTTAAATCAATCGTAACGAATGCAATAAACATTGGAAACTCCACTTCTTGTTAACCGATCTAGGTTTATTTAGCTTTCTACAAAACTGGGTGTAAACCATTTTCCATTTTCAATCAACTGCACACCTTATCGAAAGACTCGTCCCAATCAAACTCGAGAATGGCTTCACAAGGCCATATGCGTGGTTTGATCATGTCTTCGGTTTCAATGTGTTAACTATCAGCGTTGCCCAAAGTTGCTTATAAGCAACTTAATTAAACAAAAAAATATTACTGTGTAATAACACAACTTTTACAATATTTAAAATTGTTTATATATTAATACACCTTTTATTATTAAAACTGCGTACTTGTTTTTTAAACTATGCTCTCTGACTAGGTTTAATTATTTTTTGCTTTTTGTATTAAATTTTTAACATCAGCGTTTTTCTCGACTTCACACCGAATAATGCATCGAAGTTATGTTGATCAGTAACTGCTAATACCTTTTTTCTGTTTTTTTTTATTCTAAAGACTGCAGTTAATCAACTCTATATGTGCTTTGATAATATTATAACGATTGTTTTAAATAAAACGATGAATAAAATCAAAGTTGCCTTTAAGCAACTTTGGGGTCGAAAGGGCTAATGAGACTGCTTTGAAAATCAAATTATGTTTTATCCAAAAACCTGTGTTTCATTTAAAAAGTTCGTGGTTTGCGGATCCACCCTCGTGTATTGGAATTTAGGAGGCTATCTTTGATAGGAGATTTTTTGTAATTTTTCATTTATCTAAGCGCTTAGAAGGACCGTAAACGATTTCAATGGCAATCACATGACTTATCGGTAATGATTGATAATGTGCCGATTGCACTCAAAATCGGAAAATTCATTGTATGATTTCAATTTTTAATCAAACAATTAATTTTCCGATTTTTAAAGCATTACATTTTATGACATTAATTCAAATAATAATTGATTGCAAACAAATTTTATTGCAATCGCTTTCAATGCAATGCTTTAATTGCATTCAAATCAATTATTGCAATGAAAACAAAATCAGAATTTTAATTTTCGTTCTCTTTTAATGCAACTCTTTCTTCCAGCAAAAAAGCAGACTCAGATAATCTTGAATTGCCAACAGCGTAAATTTTTCCTTACAACCACTCGATTTCAAGTGTATTTCGTTGGACTTTCACTTTAGTTTTAACTGCACAAGGAATAGATTGAAATCACATGATTTACAGCTCTGTCGCTTATCAATAATTTTAATTTCAAAATTTTATTATAAAAAATAATTTTCCAAGTGATTACTCAACAAAATTACGATAAATTAGTGTTTGCCTAATGCTCGAAATTCGACCATCAATTTTTATGTAAATAAGAAGAAAACATAGAACATCTAAGTATATATGAATTGACATGTTTCGATAATTTTTTCCGTCTTAGTGGATCGATTTGGCAAGGGACCAATTTCAGGTTCATATAATATCTTCCACGTGAGTTAATTTCAATTTGTAAGATCAATATAAAAAATATCAGAAAATACCAATTGAAAAACAAACAAGTATCAAAAAGTGTCTTCTTATAGATTCTCGGCCACTCAGGACATTGCACGTTTAATTTTATGTTTATCGGGCATGTTCTAGAAATCGAAATGAAGTGGAATTGAAACCGAAGTTTTTTCTCTTTTTAAGCATTGTTCTTGTAACGACAAATAATACTTAAAGTATGAAGTATATAAAAAGGAATATTTTAATCTACTTTCTTTAAAGGATTATTTTAAAAATTTTTTCCGTTTAAAATCCACTTCACTTCGATTTACAAAACGAGAAATTATCAAAGTACCAGATGTCGACCGAAAAAGTACCAAAAAGCTCCCCCTTACATATTCTTTTTCACTCAGGACCATATATAGGTCGAATATTAACAAAAATTCAAAAATAGCAGCTAAAAACACTCAGGACCCTGTACCTATCGGGTTTTCCAATAAGTACTTAACAACTTTTTTTTTAATAAAATGTAAACCATTTGAGATATTTCTGAGTTCTTCCAACGTCGTCGGCTTGTTGGCATACAATGATTTGACGTAGCCCAAAAGAAAAAAGCCTAAAGGCGTTTATTCGCACGAACGAGGCGGCCAATTGACTTTTCCAATTCGGGCCAAAAATAATCGGTAATCATGGCGCGATAACGATCGCCATTCACAGTAACGTGAAGATCGTTATTGCCGACGAAAAAATAGTTCCCAATTTTTTTATGGATGAAGTAGTGATTCATGAAGCATATGTGGATTTTCAATAAACCAATAACGCATATTTTGCTTATTAACGAACCCATTGAGCCAAAAATTAGCTTTGTCACTGAAGATGATTTTGCGATGGAATTCATCTTCTTGGCGCGTCTTCCCCAGAGCCCAATCGGAGAACGTACGTCGCGTCAAATGGTCCATCGGCTTCAATTCTTGAGTCAGCTTGATCTTGTATTGGTGTAAACCAAGATCTTTACGCAAAATAGCCATAAAGTGGTCTTGGCGATGCCCAGTTCTTGAAAACGCCGCGGAATCGACTAATATGGATCGTTTACTACGGACGCCTGAACGGCAGCGTTATTTTCGTCACTGACCAACCCGTTTTCTAACTGGCACGGAAGCATCACACAATGAATATGTAGTCGAGATAAGATAGCAAAAAAGTTTTTAAAAAAAACTTGGAGAAAAAATCATTTTAATCAAATAACAAAATAAACCAAAATGTAAGACAAATTTCGTTTATTATACAAAATTTTAAAAACGTAAACAGAAATGTTTTTTCAATAAAAATTCGTATGATTAACAACATTTTCTTCAACTTTTTAAATTTAACTTAATCATGCCGATCATGGCAATCTTGTGCTGACAGGTCAAAAATTAACCACAGGTCTCATATAAATCCCCATCATAAAATCGCTTAAAAGCAAACAAATCTCGTATAGATAAAAATGTCTAAATAATATTCGGCACAAAGAACTTTTTCATGAATCGTAACCATAGAACATAATCGAAACTTAATGCCCGATTTCCAAAAAGTAGGGGTTCTATGATTCGCCTTCAATTTAATTGTGTGAAATTTTGCTTGTTAAAATATTTATATTTTATTTGTATTTCGTTTACAAGTGTTATAAAATAAATTAGTTATGACCAACATTGAATGGGTAGTCTGTCTGTCCATTCGTACTATCTATCTGTCCGTCACAGAGTGTTAATAATATTTTGTATGAAGTATATTTTCTTCTTTGCTACTTTGGAAATCGTAAAAACTTTATATCGAATATTATTCTTTGGTGGCCTATAAAAGTTGTGTTAATAAAAAAATGGTTTCAGTAAATAAAATATTATTTTACTTTTTATCATCCTTTAAAAGGCAGAAGCCACCTGCTTTTAAATTTGTGTTTCTGATACAATTTTTTTTTTTTATTATTATTTTCTTAAGACAGTTTTATTGACTTTAAGGGGTTGTATTGCTAAACTAATAAAATACGTTGTCTTACATCCATAAGACCGCTTCAAAAGTAATGATTTGCTCTATAAAGTTTTTACTGGCAATAATAATTCGTGGCTTTTTCGCCTGCTTAATTTTTTTTGTATTTTTGAAGCACTTTTGATACTGTCTTGACTTTTTGAAGATACATAAAATATTTCACAATTTTGTTTGCTGCAAAAAAATAATAATTAATGTTTTACTTAAAAGTATATTTTTTGCTTTAAGGCAAACTCATTTTGTTATTAAAATTAATTAATAAAATAAATTCAATTCCTTTTTTTTCAAGATAATATTTAACAGCAAGGTAAACAAATGTTTAGTGGTTTCTGTTTCTAAACTTTTCAGCTGCTTTAAGGAAGTTCATTTAAAATTTTAATTGAAAAAAGTTGATTTCCCCTGCTACCAGTTGTCATAAGAAACATAAACAGAATTATTGTTTAAATAAAATAAAAGCTAGATAATTTCTTTTACGTTTGAAAACACAGGAATTTTAATTTCAAAAAGTATAGGTAGAAACAAAAGATTTGATTTTGCAATCTGATTTCCAAAAGATGCTTAAAAAATTAAAAATAAATCTTGTAAAATTTTCGACATTTCTGGTAAATTTATAAAAAATAAAAAAAACGTTGCCAAATCAAGAACGAAATGTTATCAAATCAAATATGAAAAAAATACCAAACGTTGTCATATTAAGAGCAAAATTTTGGTAAATCGAATACGACTTGTTAAATCAAGTATAATACGTTGTCGCCCCATCTCTAAGTTTTTGTATTGTCTTGGAGATTCCGGTAAGGATTAAATAAATATAAATAATTTAAAAAATACTTATAATAATGAGAAAAACATTAATTGCCAATTTAACGATGTCGAAAGAACGTTTTCTTTCGCACAAATACATTTGAAACAAAGTTAACAAAGTTAAACATTTTTAGAGTTTTTGTTTTAAATTTAGTTGTGCGAAAAAAAGAGTTTTTTGGCTTAATAAGAGTGGAAATCATTACACTTGATTTGAAGACAACTCAACAAACCAAAACAATATAGAAAGAACTTGTAGCAAGCTTACTAACATAAGCCTTAAGCTTAGAAAAGTGTTGTGATTACTTTTATTAAAGGCTTGTTAATAATTATTTAATAATGAAAACTAATCCCTTGCGATAATATTACTTGTCTATAATATAATGTAAGCTTAGAAGTCTAATTATGGAATTAGATTACACAAAAATACTTTTATAATCTATAATAAGATTAAATTCTTTACGAACACTCTCTTTTTGTTTATATGGCATAGTTACAAAATGTTTTTTACTTATAAAATATTTATAACACTTTACGCTTTGAACAAAACACAAATACTGAAAACTTTAACTATGATACAAATTTTAAATAACGGGACATAGAATGGTATCATCCTCAAAAACACTTACAAGACTATTGCAAGAATAAGTCATTTGCAATCATATCGGTTGTCATGTTGTAGGAAATCTCTTATGATAAGCTTATTTTACAACTCATTTACATTTTGCTCTGTTTTGGTCTGTTAGGAAGTATCTAAACAATTGTGTACAAGATAATAACCAGGTGTTTTTTAAAAATTTTAACATCATGCAAACAAAGTTAGCTAAATTTCAATAATAGATGGTGTAAATTTTTATACTTTTAACGGGATTTTTCTCTCTACGTAAAAATATAGATTCTTTTGGTTTAAATTTCTCTGACATTTTAGCACAATTGAAGCATTATTTTGAAAGTCTCGCATAAACTGTTTTTATTGCTTTAATTGGTTTTGGTTTTATTGAGTAAATTCAATTTTTGAAATATGTAGTTCAGAAGAAAATAGTTGCTTCTTTGGCTGTGTGGCATGCCACACCGCACAGTGCATTGTGTTGTAGATAAAATTCGTATGCACAAATTGAAATGGAAGCACATAAGTATTTAATTTTTATATCCACACCACAATAGCAGAGAGGGTATTATGCGGGTATTATATCACTTTCTGAGTCGAATTAACGATGTCCGCCCGGCTGGCTGGCAGGCTGGCTGGTTGGCTGGCTGGCAACCAAATAATCTTACCAAATTTTATTGGAATCAGGGCATACTTGATGATAGCTCCCATATAAATACTACTCCCGAAAATAGCTTTTAATGCCATAACATCCTTATAAATGTTTGTATTAACATAAAAATTGGCGACTAACTTTTACGATAGTTACTATGTCATGACAAAATTTGGACCTAGTAGGTCCAAAATTAACTATATAGGTAGGTCCCATATAAACCCCTATCCTAAAATCTCATTTAGATGAAGACATCTAAATAATATGCGGCTCAAAGAACTTTTACATGAATCTGAACCTCATAATATAATTTTGCTTAGGCTGGTTTGACCATGGGTCCCAAATAGGATACACAGTCGTGTAGGGTATCATATGGTCGGGCTTGACCGATTATACTTTCTTACTTGTTTTAGAGATAAAAATGTGGCTTATATAAACAAAAAAAAATTTTTTATTGGTTTTAACCACACCTGAGGCACTAAATTCAAGATATTTATGATAAAAACTATTTAGGGGAGCAAAGAATTTTTTGTGTTTTAAGAAAAGTGCAATCAAATTTTTATGTAAAATTTTTTAATATTTTTTTTTTTTTTTTGATTGGATAACAAAATAAATTTAAAAGAAAATGTAGGCCTAGATTGATATTTAATAGACGAACGAAAAGTTACAACCTACATACTTCTTACGGCTATATTAAGAAAAACAAGTTAGAGTGTTATATTCGGCTGTGCCGAATCTTTGATACCCTCCACCGACAATTTGAATATTTCAGGAGTGATGTCTATATGATGTCTATTTATTATTAATTTATCTTTATAAAAACGGACATCACCATTAAAATTGGTTGCGGCTTAGACCTATATTAAATTATTGACCGACAATCTTGAGTAAAATATCTTGATTCGTAACAGTTAAAGCCGAACTTAAATGATTTTCAGGAGGGAAATTTATATTGGAGCCATGGTAAGTTATGAACTAATCATCCCTAAATTCCGCAGAGGTATTTCTGGTATTAAAAAACATAAATTTCAATATAGTGGTGAAATTAGCTTTAGCGTTTACAGTAAATTTCAGAAGGCTGCAAAATACGGGATCTAAGGTAAATTATGAACCATATATCACAAAATTGTATGACATTTTTTCTGGCCATATGAAACTAATTTAGAAGAAATGTTACCACAATAAATATATCTGCTACGATTTTAGGCGTATTTAATTAATTTACCAGAGTGGGCTTTATATGGGGCCTATAGTAAATTATGGACCGATCATCACGCAATTTTTAGTGCTATTTCAAGTCCTAAAAAACTGAAGTATTCAATTTTATTCGGATACCATTATAAATTACGGTTTTAGGCGTACTAAACTGTTTTCCGGGAGTACGGTTTATATGGGGCCTAGGGTAAGTTGTGGACCGATCTTCATGAAATTGTACAGTGTGATTTCCAGTCGAATAAAACGAACATTTCCAAAATTTCATTTCATTTCGTGCATTGTTCAATCATTTATGTAAGTTTTTGTAACAAAATTATAAATTTTTTAAAGTGGTGGTTCTACATTTTGATTCATAGCTGTGAACCTACTGAACCGATTTGGCTGGATTTCAATCCCAAACTGCTTAGGATAACTACAAGCAATTTGACACCCAGTTTTTTTATTTCTTTTAAGTTTTTCGAAAGTGAGCTGGTTTTCAACATGGCTAAATCGACTTAGAATTTCCCCAGGAGCAAGAATATATATACTTTATGGGGTCTGAGGTGAATAATAAAAAAGTTTCACACGGAATGACAAACTTAGTATACCCTCTTCACAACTTATTGTGGTGGAGGGTATAAAAAAACGATTAAAATTGTGACCTCTCTGCAAACTCCACCACGATTTAATGTGATACTTGAGCTGAAAAAGGTCTGAAGGCTTTGGTAATAAACAGTTTTAATGCTTGTTTTTGTATACCCATACCACAATAGTGTATTGGCTATTATGCGTTTGCCCGACTTTACTTAAAATCTATAAGTAGTCTTAGAGTTTTTAATATTTTACCAATGTTTGAGAGTGTAAGTTTTTTGAAATTAACAATATATAAACATATATTGTTGTACTTTGATAACAAAAAAAAAGTTCTCTGAAAGGGGCACAAGCAACTTATAGTGGCTTTATGTGATTTTAATCGTGATCGTATTCATCAAAAAGGTCGTTTTTTATTAGGAAGAAATTTTTTGCTCATATTTACATCTTTTGTATATCAATTTTGCAAAATTTCCACCTATTTCAGTTATAATTAACTATTTATATAACTATCAATGACAGTTATAGTAATAGCTTATTATAACTGAACTTGATGAAATTCGGCGTAATTGTGGGTATTAGCCTTCCAAATTACAAGCCAAAGTTAATAACTAAAAAGCTAAAGGCTAAAAAAACCAGTCAAATTTTGGTGGAAATTACCAAACCTCCAGTATATCAAGTATTATTGAATAATTTTTGTCACGTTTTCCACTTAAGAAAACTTTCATAAAATTATAATAAAATTACCCATAAAGTAATTATTTCATTTTTCCAATCAGTTCGAACAAAAAGAAATATTAAATCGATTTTCCTACACATATTTCGTGATCTACTTTTTTTCTGAACTAAAAACAATAAAAACAAATCAAAAAGACATTCACTTTTACTTTCATTAAACATTTTTATAACTGTATTTATCTGCTTTATAAAGTAAATTTCCTTTTCCCTTCCCTTTTTTTTTTTCTTTGTTTTGTTTTTAATTTGTTTGATTTTTCTGTGCTTAATTTTGGTCTTTCACAGGGTGATGCATAAAAAACGTTATGATTGAATTAGAGAATAAATTTAGTTTTTGGCAATAAGAGTCAGGCTGTGATCTTTACACATGCAAGTGCGAGTTTGAAAAACTTAATGCACTCACCCTTTTTCACTTACACCATAAATTTTTTTTTTACTTCCCAACAAACATGCGTTCAAACTTTAAGTATGAAATGACTTTATCTCTTGACATCAAACACAATTCTCAAACCTTTTTCAATTCTTTGATTTTAACATTTGAATTCAAATTGTTATCAAAAGTTATTCTCAAAACAAAAAATAAAAATTGGCAATACTAAGGCGAAAAATAAATGTAAACTTTTAAAAATGGTGATTGAAGTTAAATGTGTTTTACAATTTAAGAAAAACAACATGTTACGTGAAGCGAATTCGCTGCTAGAAAACTTTAATTTCTTTTGAAAAACTATAAATTATTTGTGAGTAAAAAATAATTACAAAGTTTAAGAATACAAATAAAAATAAAACGGAAATTGAAGAAAATATAAGTTTGTTGTACGAGCACGGTGGTACTCAATGACAATCCTCAAAATAAAAAGTAGCCTAGTGTTTCGTCTTTTTAAGAATTTGAGGACGGAAAGAACATTATATGGCGCGGAATGTTTAGCTGACAGTTTATTTAAATAAATAATAAATTTAAATTAAAAAAATATTTTTTTATTTATGTTCCACATTGTAATGAAATCCACTTTTGAAAAACATGTGAGAATAACGTTTGAAAGCAAGTCGAAGAAAAATGCATTTCTTAATTTGAAAATAATTTCTTCTTTTTGTTAGAAAGCTTTGATTTTCAAATAATCAAACGTTTATCGTGTGAGAAAAGGTTTGATTTCAAATCATTTTCAATTTGAAATTAAACCTCCATGTTTGTTGGGTTACAACAATAGCTGCGTTCGTTTACCCCAACATTTTTACAAACTTGTACTGGATTTTACTGAAATGCGTTCGCGTACACATAAACTTGTAAAATTTTCATAGTACTCACCTACTGGATTTAACTGGGATTGTACTGGAAAAGTAAACGAACGCACATCATGTTGCAGCTCAACAATGTTGCCAAAACTTATTGAGGAAAAAATGCTAGATTTTGTTAAAAAAAACCTAATGTCGCCTCTGCTGAACTTTGTAACAAATTCTTTAAAAAGGGTTAGGATTGTTTTTAGTTATGCCCTTAGCACTTTTGTGCATCCGTTTTTCTGCGTGTTGTTCCAGGCCACAAGGTTTAGACAATATCACATTTGAAGAAATTGCAAAAGGTTTCTTCTAAGTCATCTGTTTCTTTCAGCCATTCTTTTAACTTAAGGTGCTTGTCCCAATCTTTGCGAAACTTTTGTGAATAGATTTTTAATAATTTTTTAAAATTTTATCTCTTTTTTTGATTTTTATTTCCGTGAAAATTTAATGAGCATTTACATTGTTGGACTATTTAGATCTTATTCATTAGAATCTTCCAACATAATAAAAATGGAAAATATTAAAAATGTCACAAAAATATCATAGGAATTTTTAAAAAATTCAAGAAAAAATGCTACATGCTAAATCAGTTCAGCATGAAAAATGCTTAATTGGCAACACTGCAGCTCAACTTGCAAGACATTTCTGAAGACTATGATTTTTTGACACTTTCAGCAAGCTCATGTCAAAAATATAAACAGTGCTACCAAATTTACTTGATTGCGGAAACACTAATTAAAGTTTTAACCCTTTTTATGTATATTTAGAAGTATTTCTTGTTTTTTTTTTTTTTTTTTTTTTTTTTTTTTTTTTTTTTTTTTTTTTTTTTGCAAATATACCTAAAGTAGACAATTGATTTAATTTTAAAACATCAATCATATTAGAAAAAGTAATAATAACGGTACATAACTCGAGTACGCTGAATCCTGTGATTCTTACCGTTTTTTTTTTAGGTTAGCTCTTGTTTTCGAGATATACCGTTATTTCGAAAATGGAAGAAGTTGCACAACATATATTCGCGTAACTCAATAACGGTGTAGTTTATTAAATAAACTAAAAAAAAACAAGTAAGAAAGTACAGTCGGTCAAGCCCGACTATATGATACCCTACACCACAGTATTTTAAAAAACATTTACGAGAGTGCACTCTATTCGGGACCCATGGAGAATCATGCTTGTGTGTCCATATATGTCTAGAACCTTAAATTTTATTATAATTAATTTTTATTTAAACTCCAGTTTTTTTTTATGTAAAAAATAAGAAATAAAAAATTTTGTTAATTTTCCTGATAATGCCAACCAAACGTTAGCGAAATATTGAAAAGAAAAAATAATTAAATAAATAAATTCTTAACATAAAAAAGACCTGTACCCATGTTCTGTAACTTAAGTGAGAACTTCTCGCATCAAAAAGATGTGAAACAAAATACTCCATCGTTTCTCGAAAAGTGAGAAAAAAGTGTGTCTGTAACTCATGTCGAAAACTATCACAAAGGATTACGTCGTTACGTTAAAAGTGTCATAACATTGTACTCGAAGCCGATGTGACATTGCAGGTGTTTAGAACGCCAGTCACACATCTCGTTGACGACGACCGAAATTTACTAAAACTTAACATTTTTCAACGACGGCGGACAAAAAGTGTTTTTTTTTTTTTGTATCGTATTGATTGTATTTGCTTAAATTTTATAAATATTACTTTCATTAAAGTATATAAAATACAACCAATGTAGCACAATAGAATACTCTGTGAATTGCCTAAATGTTTTACTAAATATTTCCAAACTTTCTAGCCAATAACAATATTTTATAATTTGTTTTTGTTTTAAATTTTAGTTAAGCTAACGAACTTTTCGTTCGGAAATAGATGAACAGGCAGTCAGTCTAAATTGATATAAATGTGAACCATAAACAAAGTCAGAAAGAAAAAACTTATTTAGAAACTAAATTATAATTCAACTTGTGTGTCACCCTGTATTTGAAACAATAATTTCTTTAATTTTCTTTTTTTACAGCTTTCCGTATTAAGTTTGGAGACTTTTCCATCCAAGTTGATTAAGAAAGTTTTGCCAAATATCAGTGGAAAACTTCAATTTCTGCAGGATGCTTATAAGTTTGTTTGCCAAGAAGAGGTAAGTAAATCCACTCACCCACTTTCAGGATGAACAATAAAATTAATGAAGAAAATAAAATGAAAACATCAGCAGGATTAATACGAGCACAATATGGAGTTTGAAAGAAAAATAAAAGTTATTGATGGGGAGAGGGGGATCAAAAGCATAAGAAAAGTTTAATTTTTTTTTATTTATTTTTTTTTGTTTTTTTTTTTTTTTTTTTTTTGTTTAAGAAGAAAATTATTGAGTTTAGTGCTCAAAAAAAAAAACAAACTCAATTTTTGATTTGTTATGAATTTTAGACGATGAAAGCTAATTGGTAGATTTATTTTTTTCTTTTTTTTTTTTGTGAAATTAAAATTGTTTGATATAATTCTGTTCAACTGCACTTAAAATTTTTTTTTCATTTTATTTCCTTTCGCCACCTTTCAATTTTTTTTACTATTTATTTTCTGTCTGTGTCTTTATTATCATATTTAACAATTTCATTATTTATGTTAAACACTGTGGTCTTTTAAATTCTTATGAAAATACTTTAGAAATTGTGGCCAAAGCTGCATCCCGAAGTCATGTTAATGGATTATCTTTTTACAAGTGAACGACAAATACCCACCGATGTTGCTGTGTTAATTATCTCATGTCTTATAGATCTCCAAGAAGATTTTCGTTATTATGTGAAACGTGCATTTCTACGATATTTACTTAGGTAAGTTTTTTTTTTTTAATTTTTTTAAATTAAAAGTTGAAAAAAAGAAAATAAAAAATACCTGAACACACTTTTGCAAAAGCTGATGTGAGACAAAAAAGAATTTTTAACATTCTTGGGCGACTAAATAAAGCAAATGTAGCAATAATATTCAAGTTTCTTAAGGAGGTCCCACATTTGGCACGTTATCTAGCGAAAAGTAGAATATAAGGACATAAGAGTTGTAACTTTGAATCACATATGACTTTGTTTAAGTTGTTATAGCCAACTTTGTTTGTTTTATCCTAAATCATTATGTACCGATAAAGTTAATTTTAATCGATTTAGGCCCGTTTTCACGACTTACCAATAAAGTTCGAAATAGTAAACGGTACCTTTAGCACTAGTGAGGAATAAAGTTACCTTCAACTATTTTTTTGTTTTCACAACTTCTGTATAAAATAAACTTAACATTTTTGAAAATGTGGCAGTACTAAAGAAAATACCGATTATTTTTGCCAAAATAAAAATACGAACTGGAAACTACGTACTTTTTTTACATTTACAAGATATACGTATAATTGGAGTTTCAATATATAAAAAATATGTGAATATAATATGGCAATCTCAAATTTAAACCTTACGACAAAAGTTAAAGGTAGAACGTTCCTCTCTTTAGCTTATCCTTCACTTTTAGATTAAAGGGAACTTGTGATAATTAAAAGCTCATTATCTGTTCGATAACTTCCTACATTTAGCTACCGTTAAGTCGTGAAAACGGGCCTTAATATTTGTCCGCTCATTAGTGACCCACCCTAAAAATAAATAATTAATATTTTACATTTCGATCGTTTTTTGCTAATAGTGTACAAAAATAAAACATGTTCCATATAACAAGAAAATATTCAAAATAATTATTATCGTTAATAAAAACAAGAAAAATCTTTACTAAAATTTATGGATTAGAAGAAAAAAATATTTATAGATAATTAAAATTATGAGCAAGAAAAAAGTTAATCAACTTAATCGCGAATATTAAAAGGAGGCAAGAGAAAATTCAAAGAAGATTAATAACTTGAAAAATGTTCGCGGCAAAGAATTGCCCTTATCGTAAAAACTTCCCCGTATTTTTTCACCTTTCCCTTTTTCTCACTGTATATTTGCTGAGGAACAGAACATGTATGTAAGTTAGGGTGGTCGTTAACTGTATGAAGCAAATTTTTTTTTATTTTTCCATGCTCTCACCCCCAATTCGGTGGGTATTGATAAAAAACGACACCCAAAAAAGTTTTAGGACAATCGGCGAAGGCTTAATTGTCCCTCACGTGCGCCAAAATTTGAGAAAAATCGTTAAGTTCGACTTTTATGCCTCATAACTTGGAAAATATTAATTTTACATTAACATTGTTTACAAAGAAGACGTTATTAGTGAAATTTCCAACACTTTTGTCTGAACAAGTTTTCTCTAAAACTCATATTTAACAAAAAGTAACCAAAAAAAGAGCAAACGCAGCATTAATGCAAATTTTTTCTTTAAAACAATTTTTTCTTACACACGTCAATTCAACTTCAATATTTGCGTTTGAATGAAAATAATACCTAAATTTTCATTATATTAACGAATAATTCGATGAGCAACCGAAAATATTTTAATAAGCGTAATTCGTTTGCTTAGTGTACATTTTCATTGGATTTTTGGTTCAGTGAATGCACCAGTTCTCACATCAATTATTACAGTGACCAAAACCAGTGAATTAAAGTTCAAATTGCTGCATCACGCACCTTATTTGCCAGGTTTGGCTCCTTTGGACCATTTTCTCTGGCCAAACTTGAAAATAATGGCTCCTTTATAAAACGGTTGATGGCGATTTTAAGGAGCTAGATATAACAAGATATCGAATCTATTAAATATTTACCGCTGGGAAAAGTGTATAGAGCTCACAGAAAATTTAACACAAAATAGTGGTGTTTTCTTTGTGAGGTCGGCTAAATTTTGGACCTTTGGACAGTTATATATTTGCGAAAAGTCTTTCTGCTAGTTTTCAAAGAAAAAAAAATCACATTAGAAACGAAGAATTCGAGGTAGCAGAAGTAAAGTCTATATTCAGCCGTGTTCTGGAAATCGTAATCATGTGAAACTGCAATCGATGGAGATTTTTAATTAAATTTTTTTTAAACTAATGTAAATAGCTTTTCCTAATTTTAAAAGCAGTTCTCGTATAGATAAGTAGTCCTCAAACTATGAGGTATATAAAAGGAAATATTTTTTTTTGAACTTTTAAAATTTTTCGTTTTCATTTCGAATTCGGTTTTCAGCTGATTATTTGTCAGATTTAAAAATCCCAATGAAGCTGTATTGGAAATAATAACATTTGATATTAGAAATATTTCAATGGGGCTTGAAATAGCGGTGTAAAATACAAGAAAAAAATGGTAGTTTTTAGGGAACGTGTAAAAAAGATATTTTTCGAAACGTCTTTTAATTATTTTTCCTTTTAAAAGGTGAACGCTCCCCTAATTTTGCGACTCACCCTAATGTACACTATACACATTCATTACATTTCCCTTAGAAAAAACAAAACAAACCAAAAACTCACTACGCCTGTAACTAAAATACATTCATTACAGAAATATTGAAAACATTTTGAATATATTAAATTTTTGGAAAACTTACAACTTTTTTTTGCCCACGGCTACGACCGTATCTATTTACGACTATTATTTTACAAACAAGGAAATCACTTTCTTGTTACCAAAATTTCTTACGAAGAGATTCCGGCAGAAGTTTGGCAAAAAAAAAAAGAAAATAATAAAACTTTTTACCTGCGATTTTCTCCCATACAAAATCAACAACAAGAACATACTTTAAAAATCAAAAATACATAAAACAACAAATCGCTTAAAGGACTTGTAACCAAGTTAGCCCAAAACTGTTGCAGACTACTACTTAAAACTTAAGACATTAAGAGAAAAATCTATTTATATCTAAGTGAAAAAAGTAGGAAAAGCATAAAAGGAACCAAATAACATGAGGTAAAAGTTGATGGCAGTAAACACTTCAGTTTAGTAAGCTGCTTTTAAGAAAATAGTGAAAGAGAGGGAGGAACGAAAAGGAGGTTGAACTTAATGTAGAGATTAGAACACTTTCTTATCATGTGATTATAGTTTTAATATATTTTTTACTTAATTATTCTTCTTTTTCTTCTTTTTATATGGCAAACAATGTTATACTTCAGATCACCATTGGAACGTAGACGTTTGCAATTGGAGATTGAGCCTCCTGAATTTCCCATAATGACCATACGAGCACCAGTGCCTTGGAAAGTTTATGTACAATTAGCACGAAATCATTTGGATCAAGTGCTAATGACCACACATCCCGTTATACAAGCTTTAAACTTGCTCTGGCATCAACTGTAAGTAGTTTTACTTCGTGTTCTTTATCCCAATCCCAAGTAGTTTTTTTTTCTTTGTTTATTATTGTGACAGTAGTTTCCTTCTTTAAGTGGCGACAGTTACATGTGTTTCTTCAGCAAAGACATCATAGTTTCCTTAACTATAATAATCTTTTATTTATATACGCAGTACTTAATTCTGTATTTTCTTTATTCCCCTTCCCACTGTTTGCCAGCTATAATGACTTGGTTATTGTTGATGTTTCCCAGATTATTCTACGTGATATACCCATGAATGCTGATGAGTTAATAAATTTTATCCAGGAAAGTTGTGACACTATTAGAGATGTAAGTACTGTGTATTTCCGCAATTACCTACTGCTGGCCATTAGATTAGTTGGTTGTCACTCATATTTGTTAATGTTAATAATTTGTAGTTGTTATTGAACGATTGGATACCGCGTTGTGCAGATTTAATGGATGTAATGCGTAAAACATGGAAGGATTTGATACCAATGCGTGGTGGTTATGGGGGACGTGCTGCAATACTTTTTCGTTGTGTTCATGCTTTAATGTCTCATCATTTGGAAATTTTAACCACCAAAAGTTTGTCGTATTTGTTTAAGACTTTGGAAAGTTATTTGGTAAATAGCCAGGATTGTGGGGATGGGTTTTGGATAAGGAGAATATATTAAGTTTTAGTATTTTTTTTTTTTTTTTTGTAGGAGGGCAATGATATCGTAAAGTATAATATGCATGATCCCAAATTAAAGAGGCGCCCTTTAATGACTCTAATTGTGTCAGTTATTGGTGTTCATTTTGATAATCCTTTATTGGAGGATTTACCAGCGGGACATACAATACCACCGATATATGAGGAACATGAAGATGATGCAGATCCATTTTATCGCAGGCCTAGTGTGGTGGTGATGGAAACGGTGAGTTAAAGAGATAATTTAAGACAAATTTTAACAGATTGTTAATGGTATTAGAACTATAAAGACCCAAAAGATCCTTAAATATTTAACTTTTGTAAGTGTTGAAAGCTTTTTAAGTTATGCCATAAGGCAGTTTTGAAAGTGCTCGCTGCCAAAACCACAACGCCTTTAAGCAGGCGGCTCACAGTATTCGATTTTTAAGTTAAGATGGCCAAAATTGATTAGTGAAAAGCTAGAAAAAGTAAGATGCTAATTTTTAACCATTGTTATTTCCTACATATTAAAGAGTAGTGTTAAAAATTAGACAAATTCGCACACACGCACGCCTACTTTTCATAACCCCATTATGAAAAATCCTCATAATTTGAATTTTACAAAGTTATTTTATTTTAAAAAGAAATAAAAAATACATAAATAATATATATGGGTAATTCCATGTCAAATCGACCAAGAGGGGGGCAAGACCCCCTTCGATTTTAATGAAATTTAGTGAGAAGGCTCCTTTTATACCATGCTGCAAGACCGGCATAACTCAAAAAATTAAATTTTGGAGTTGGAGCTGCAGAATTGTTTTTTCTCTTTATATTGTGTATTAAATTCATCTTTATATCTTTTATACTTCCCCAGTTTGAAGAGAATGTGTCTTCTTTTTTTTTCTAAGTAGTTAGAGCAAATCAAAAACTTTAAATGCGTTTAACTCGAAATGGATTTTTTAAGTTATGCCGGTCTTGCAGCAAATGAGCGATATATGAATGTCGAATGCGACACTCGTACGCCTTAAAAGTGAAAAAAACATACTCCAAAACATAATTTTTTTGATTAACACTATAATTTGTGTTAAGGTTGATTTTGTCGCATTTGCATGCGACAAAAACAGAGGTGCCTTTAAGGCAAACTGTTAAAACGCTGAATTTTAAAATGTTATGCATTGATCTATCTTAATAATGCTTTTTATTTGATTCAAAAATATTGTGTAGTTTATTTTTAATTTAATTTTAATCACTGTCGCACGCTACATGTTGCATGTGACATTTTGTTCCATCATACCTTTAGGTTTATGTTTTTACTTTTTATTTAATAAGACATGCGCAAGATGATTCTACATTATTTCAAATACATTCAATATATTTATTTTCCGAACAAAAATTATAAACTTAAAAAAATATCTTCAATAAAGAAAAATACAAATATAGATCAAAAATTAACTTAACTGAAAATAGTATTGCTAGTCTCAAATAAAGTTTTTTTAATGGAACAAGCCGTCCTTGCTGCTTGTGGTTGTTGGCCATCGCAAATAAAGATATTTTAGAAAAATTATTTTTTAATTTATGCATTTTACACTTTCGATGTCGCACGCTACAAATTTAAAATTAGTACCAAGAGAAAAGCACTGATTATTTTCCAGCAAAATTTTTTTTATTAAATTTGCAACAAAAATATCTGTTTGTTACTAATATTTGGTGCGCATTGTACAAATACCCTCGACGCACTGATAGCAAATGTTCTTTTTCAATGTCGCACGCTACATCGAAATATACGGTAATTGCCATAACTGGCAATCGCATCGTTCCGTTTACATTTTTCTTATATTGTTTGAATATAAACCGAGATTTAAAAAGCAATTGTCAATGCATAATGTTTCTTATTAAGATCATTTAGCAAAACAAAACGTGCAATAGAAATGTTCAAAACAGAAATTTGTGCACTTGTTCGATTTTGCATTTGAATATTTTAAAGTGTGTAACGAATAAATGTAAAATTTGTTAACATTATTGAAAGTTGATAGATTCCCTATAAGAATATGTTAAAACAACAAACTTTTTCGCCGAATTAGCCGAATGTGTTGAGTTTATTTCTTCAATATTTTGAAAACTACTTTACATACAAAGATGATTTTTATGTAATTTTTTAGAGAATACTTGGGGTTACAAACAATATATTGAAAGCAATTTTTTTTTGAAAAATTTAATATCTGCAAAATTTTAAATTTTAAAAACGTACTCAGTCAAAAACCTTTTTTTTTTTTGCTGATTTTTTTTTATATAATACAGTGTAAGTTCGATAATCCGGACTCCACAAATCCGGAATATTCGGTAATCCGGACAAAATTTTCCAGCTCATTGCGTATTCTATAATCCGGATTAATTGCAAATATATAGTCCGGATTGAATAACACCCGTTTTAATTTATTTTTTTATTCAAATCACAGCATGCTTTAAAAAATACAGTCATTGCGTATTCTATAATCCGGATTGATTGCAACTCTATAATCCGGATTGAATAACACCCGTTTTTTATTAATTTTTTTTTTATTCAAATCACAGCATGCTTTGAAAAATACAGTTAGAATAGTGTCATATGAGTATGTTTCCACATGCGTTTTTTTGCTATGAATTATTATAATTTTTAATAAATACATACATGCGGTAATCCGGATAATTCGCTAATCCGGATTGGGGTCTGCAATCAATTATCCGGATTATCGAATTTTTACTGTACCTTCAATTGTTCTTTTAAAATCCTGAAACTTTGAAACAGGTGTTTTTTTCTTTCTTTGTTTTTTATTCGCAACCTTAAAAAAATAATCATAAAATAAAATTTTAATATTGTAATTTTGGGCAATAAGTATTTATTAAGTGTGTTTTTTTTTTTTAATTTAAGGTGTTTGAAAAATAGTAAAAATTAAAAAAAAAAAATTTCGTTCATATTCCAGCAAAAATTTTACTTACCTGGGAAGTTAGCAAGTTGTGTTGGAAAAAAATAAACAGTACTTATTTCACGGCCGAATAACTACTTATTTTTGTTATAAGTATCCATAGAATTCAGTACTTACAAAACACTTACTAGAAGTCAAAAAATATCTAGTTATTATTTATCTACTAGTAAGTCGAATAGTAAGAACTTACAAGAAGCTAAAAAATCACTAGTTAATAAACCTAATTAATAGTTATTGAGTACGTTACCACTAAGTAAATATTCGGTGCTAAAAACGACACAACTAGTAAGTAGTTATTGAGCTGATTATTAGTAAGCCAATATTCAGTAGTGAAAATAATAGAAGTTATAAGTAGTTGCTGAGGTCATTACTAGTAAGTACTTATTGAAGTTTTCAGAATAATGACAATTGTAATGAAATAACTACCATCTATTACAAAAAATCAAAAAATTTTTCCTGGGATATTTTCCTTATAGGAAGGATAAAAGGAACCTTCTCACCAAAATTCATTTAAATCGAAATGTGTCCCACTCTTGGTCGATTTATCATGAAAATACCTTACTCAGGTAAAAAAATTGTGTGCTCCGAATGAAAATAACAAAAATATTAGCAGTTGAAAGAAGCCCTAAATCATTTAAGCTATTACATTATCCAAAAAAGTTTATCTTTTCCGCTTGCCATAATTTTTATGATAATTAATATTATAACTTGTAGTACTTTTTTCATTCCACCATTTATTTTTGATGTATCCTTATTTGCATAGTTTTTTTTTATATGTTTAAAGTGAAAGACTTTAAAATTAAAGTTTAAATGTTTTTTTTAGCTATAATAAAAAAATTTGCAATTACTTTCAAAATACTTACTCACAAAAAGCCCTATCTAACACAACTTTATAAAAAAAAATATATAAATTAAAAAAAAATGTTACAGCATTAAATTGCTTAGTGAAATTAATAAAAAACTGCGTTTAAGAAAAATCGTAACTACATAACTACACTTTTTATTAAATTTTTCCTTCATAGGAAGGGCCTTTCTGTATTAAGGTATGAATAGAGTTTTTTCCCGGACTTTTTCGATTCCCGGAAAAGCGGGAAATTTTTTTAAATTTCCCGGGATCCTGGGATCCCGCTCCATATAAATAATACAAAGTAAATTTTGTTATTAATTAATGAAAAAAACTTTTATAAAAAACGTAAGGGAACTTGTTTACAAAGAAACTAAAAGAATTGGTTCAATACTAAAAAATTTATTGAAGATTGAAATAGGAACTTGAATTATTATCACGTCACGCCTTTATTCCCTATTATTATGCTTTTATTCAGTATTATTATGCTCTGGATACAAGATAAAAAGATAACATAAACATAACAATTTAATTCATAAAACAATAATAAAAACAAAATTAAAATTAAGGTACTCAAGATATGAGTTAAAAAAATTAATTAATAAAATAGATAAAATATTTTAAAGAAATACAAAAATTTTTTAACGACTTAGGAAATAACTTTCTGACACACTCAAAGCGCTTAGTAAGTCGTCAAAAGTATATTCCTGATTTTATTTACTAATTATCATGTTTCCGAAAAATTTCATTCATTTTTTACCGAAGTTGGACAAATAGTTAAAAGTGCACCGTTGTAGCATGCTTCGGATTCACAATCAGAAGCAATTTTTTCATTTTTATAAACAACGTCTATTTCAGTCAAATGTATGTCAAGGTTGATGCAAAAAAAAGCATTCACCGGACTGCTTCTTACAAACCTTTTCATTTCAATAGGTCCATTTGTAATCTTTAGGACAATGTGTTTTTCAAGTTGTATGTTGTAGTATCTTACACGAGTTTCCAAAATGTTATTTTATTTCGGTTTCCCCTTCACTTCACGGGTATATAAACCAACATAAATTGATATTGAAAATTTGTGTTTATTTCCTAATAAACATATCGCTCCTTCATTTAATCATAGTCATATCTCAAAATTTGAAGTAACTTTAGCAAAGTTTTCCTTCATACCTTCTCGTATTATAACTCAAACTGAACCGAAGTTATAGCAAAATATATCTTTAAATCGGTACATTTTGAAAACTTTGATTGCTTTTTGCCAAGATTGTTTGTTTTTGTAGATATGACTATGTTGCAATAAAGGAGCGATATGTTTAGGTATCTCCTATTTTTAAGACTTGTTCATGGACAATGAAACTTTACTTCCTGCATCTTATTTTGAATTAATGTACTTTATTAACTCTTCACTTCACTAAATGTAATAATTATCAGCTGTTGCACTGCCCATTGCATCAGAAGACATTGATTTAAATACATGTACTAACTTCTTGTAATTGATCTAACCCACAACCCATCCACAGATGCTAATTTTTAGAGAATAGAAAACTAAATTTCAAAGTTTAAATAGCTGTTTTCTGAAATTATGAAGAATTTTTTATTTCCCGGGATACCGCAAGAAAAATCCCGGGAATTCCCGGGAAAAAACCCTAGGTATGAATATGTTTGAGTAATGGATGTCCTTTTGCCAAAATTGATTTCGTTTGACAAAAATATTTATACAACAGTTACTTTAAGCTTATCTTCAAGATCCTTTCCTAATTAAATTTCATGATGACGGCCGTCTAGCTGTCCTACTGGCTAGTTGTCTGTCTTTCCATACAGACCTTAAGCGCAAAATAAAGGTCGCCTAAAGGTTAATACTCGTCCGTGGTGTCTGCTTAAAATGCCTTGTAAATATTGGTATACAATATAAAAGCTAAACTAACGTTACCATTCTAGATTGATTATGGGTTCAATGTAAATGACTCAAATAAATGTAAATTTTATATTCCAACAATTGAACTTTATTATTATTATTATTTATTATTATGTCCTGTGGTTCCTATAAGGAACAAAAGGCCACTATGAACTTACAATTGAACTTACCCACATATAAACATGAAGCTTTCAACCTGTAATCAAATGAAAAAATAAGATTAATAATTTTATTTTAACTATTCGGATAACAGATAAAAATCGATCGATTTTAAAGCGATCGGTTTTAAAAGGTGTGATGAATTTCGAGCGATTTTAAAATTTATTTCTGAATTATAGTATTAATTATACCCACAGCACAATCGTGAAGAAGGCAATAAGCTTTTGTGCTGATGTATGTAACACCTTAAAATTTTGGTCCTTGACCCACCCATTAGTTTACCGATGGACTCAGAATTAATTTCTAAATTGCGCTAACTATGTCCGTCCGTCCAACTGGCGGGCGATGTATACCTTGTACTATATATATACAATATAGTACACTAATTTTTATAGGTCTTTATTTTGGAAATAATATGATGAAAGAGGACAAAGCAAAAAGAATATGGTGAGAATCTGTATATAACTTAAGATGGCCCTATACAAGCTTCTTTCCGGAATAGAGTCTTTGTGCCCATTGATCATCTAATTTATTTCATTGCAATCATCTTACTAAATTTTATTGGATTCTGTCCAGATTTGACCATAGATTTCATGCAAATATACTTTCGAAAATGCCTTTAATATCAGAATTTTCTTATAAATGTCGGTGTTTGGATTAAATTTTGCAACAGGAGCGTCGATGATTACTGCTATGTCGAGTTAAAATTTGGGTTGATAGATCCGGAATTGATTATTGGTACATATAAACCCCCTCACTTAAAGACAACGAAATCTCATATGCTTAGACAATTCTGCACAAAGAACTTTGACTTTGAACTTTGCCCGCCGCGTTGAACAACGCACTAAAATGAGATTTATGGTCTTGTTCAATTGAGTTCATACCATGACTTAAGGAAGTTTAGCTGAATGCTACCGGGCGCGTCTGCCGGCTTCAGATAGTAAAAAGTTCCATAGATATGCAGCTGCCATGGCAGTCATGGACAATCAGCGGTTCCGAGTGAATTGTCTGAAAGGGTTTCAGTGCGGCGCCAGACTCCTAAGAAGTTCTGAGTGCCTACGATACTCGGAACGTCAAGGCTAGTGATTGACGCCTTCAAATAACCAATTGCCATCAACTACCAGCCGCTGTTCCTCATGTTAAAGGCGACTGAAAGCGGACGTCGGATCTTGCACAGGGTGTCCGCCAGGAAGGTTAACTACTTTGTTTGGCTGCCATTTTAGTCTTGAGAGTTCATATTTGGCAGTCGTGAAGTATTATGGAAATTATGGAATATTATGGAAAAATATTCGATAAACTAACGTGTTTTAATCGATCGTTAAAACATTTTATCAAAATCAATCATCGATAGCTGTGACGATGAGAAAGTTACGTGAAATTTTCGGGAGAAACAACGTTTCAACAAAACGCACTATTTGTCATATAGTGAATGGTTTCGAAGAAAGAGGGTCTGTATGTGAAAGGCCTAAGCATGGACCACAACGTACTGCAAGATCGGCTGAAAACATAACTGCTACTCAAGAAAGTGTTCAATACAATCCATCAACCTCAATTCGACTCAATTCGTGCTCAGGAACTTTGGCCACAGTTTTGCACAAGGATTTGCATTTGTTTCCATTTAAGATTCAGTTGACACAAGAGCTTCTTCCACAAGACCATTTACGCCGCTTACAAACAAAGTGGCTCTCAATATAGACGTGATGTAAGGCTTTTACGCCAGATCGCCAGGAGGCTATGCTGGCAGCGCTAGTTTCAAGATCGGATGCAGAAGCCAAATCAGCGACTCATCTTAAATTAACTGATTACCGAAACCTCAACAAATGAAGAAGCGCTATGCTCCCTATAGGAACTAGAGAAAATAATAAATATATATATATATATATATATATATATATATATATATATATATATATATCATATATCATGAACCTAACTATGAATAAAAATTCCCCGGGAGTTTTCTCCCTTCTCCCATTTTTCCTATGAAAATTAAATTGTAAAAATGGAAAAGGGAAAAACACCCGGGAAATTTTTATTCATAATTGGACTGTATAATTTTTAAATAATTGTATTGCCCATGGGTCCCAAACGAAACGGACGCACTCTCGAAAATTTGTCTATACATACTGTGGTGTACGATGTCATATGGTCGGTCTTGAACGGCTATACTTTCTTACTTGTTTTTTTAGTATAGTTCAATCAACATAAACACTATAATATATATATATTTAAAAGGATATAAACGGGAATTCAGAGGAAAGTGAATTAGGAATCAATTTTTAAGAAACTAAAAATTAAATTTCTATTTTTTAGTCGTTTCGTTTTCAAAATAGATTTCCAGCACATACCTAATTATTTGTTATCACAATAGAAAATTAACATGAACTCAATTTATTTAACATTTAAGCCCTCTCCAGAAGTTGACCAGCTAAGTAAATTTCTCTTAACTAATAGTGGTAAGTTCCATGCCTTTCCCTACATCGGAAGTCTGCCAAAACTATTCATTGGCATTTTTAAAAGAATCTTAAGAGTTGGTTATAAAATACCGCGTCTGGAATATGTCATGTCCAACGGTAAGTAATACACTTGAGACAAATAAGTTTTATTAGGTGTAATAAAAATTAATATCTTACAGAACCCGATACTTTTGGCTACTTGCACTGCATAGATGAAAATCATCCCGATATTAAACATTTATACGATAAAATAAGAAAAATCGTGGAAAACAATTGGCGTGGTCCAATTGTATATCTATTGCCCATTTACAAATACTACTTCCTTTTACTATCCAATAAAATACAACCCATAGTGGAAAGGATTTTTACCCAGCACGTATTACCAGATTTAACGGTAAGTGATTTTACAAAAAGTCCCTTATATTTATAGTCATACTGTGAATTTTAACATTTTCTTGTAAATTTCAATTCGAAAACCAATATAAATAACTGAGAGTACTAGAGCGAAAAACTCATAAAATAAATTGAAAAATTATTACATATTTCCATTTAAAACATTCCCAACATATTTTATTTGCTAATAAAGTACAAATTCAGCTGTGTTTTTTTTTTTCTATATTCTCAAAATTTTAAATGACTTTTTAATAAACTGTTAATTATGTTTCAATATTAAAAAAAAAATAAAAAATAAATTAAATAGAAATAATTCGTTAGAAATTTCTGTCGCAGATACATAATTAGTTAAATTTTAAACAACGCAAGCAACACCAACAACAATTACAATTACAGCTAAAACAAATTTTTTATATGAACTTTATGACTTTATGAAAAACTAAATGACAGGCAGTTTAAGCCACACTCAGCAGGATGTCAATTGAGTTCGTTACCCAGTCACTGATTTTGTGTAATGAACAAATTTAGTTCTGTCTAAAAAGTGTGTGTAAATTCATAAGAGTGAGTTTGAATAATTTTTTATTAAAATATTAGGTTTATTCAATAAGAGAAGATTATTGCTTGTTTTCAATATGTACTTATAACTAGAATGGGTTCACGTACTGGACACACTGGCAACGAGAGAGTGAAAACCGAACATAAAATTTGAGAGATAAAAATTTTTTTTTACATTTTTGCTAGTAAAATTTTCATTGGCAAAAATTATTTAGATACCTTTTTCATGTTTTTGTAAACAAAAAAAATTTTGAAAAAATATAAAAAATATTTTTTAAATTAATAATTTTTTGAAATTTTGAATATTTTTAAAAATCAATCATCAAATTTAATTTTCATTAAATTATTTTTATGAAGAAAGGAATTTTACAACATGAAAATTAAATAAAATTGTTATTGATAATTTTTCGTTCTTGACTGTAGCTGGGCTCGAACCCAGGCCGGCAGGTTACCCTGACATGTTTCGATCGCAACCAGTCGATCTCCTCAGAGGGATTTGCCGTCTTACACTCGCAGCCATCGATGAAACATGTCAGGGTAACCTGCCGGCCTGGGTTCGAGCCCGGCTACAGTCAGGAATCAAAAATTACCAATAACAATTTCAATTAATTTTCATGTTGTAAAATACCTTTCGTCATAAAAATAATTTGATGAAAACTAAATTTGATGAAGTTAAGCCTAATTAAAAATATTAAAAATTTGGATTAAAAACCATAAACAAACAGTTCAACAAAATAACCACAATACCCACTAATTATTAATAATTTTTCCATAAAAAACGTATATTTTTCTTAAAATTAGAAACAATGACCATGTGTTATTAGTAAAAAACAATACAATTAAGGAACACAGACTCTTGTGTGTTACAGCCGGATATTGTCAGTGTGCTTCACTTGCTAGTTTTATCAGCAACAGGGTTACCGTTCGACCGACTAAAGTCGCAATTTGACCCTTTTAAGCGGCCTGCGACTTTTTGTGAGACTTTTTTCAGAGATTAAAATTTATTTTCATTTATTAAAAAAAAAAAAATAATAAAACATTGATATTTATTTTCAAATATAAATATCCATCATGATGAAAAAACAAAAATCCTTAAACGATAAGTATCACAAAAAAAAATTGTCAAATAGTTATTTTCTTTAAATTTTTCAAATTTTAAATTAAAATTTTTTTCTAAACAAAAATTCTTATATAAAGGGATGTTCGAAGTTTGTGCTGTTCATATGCGTGTATCTATTAGAGTTGTCAATTATTCGGCTTTCAGCTTTGTTCGATAATTCAAATAATTGTTTTTGTTCGTTCGATCAAACGATTAAAACTGAAAAATTATTCGATTAATCGATTAGAATAACGAATAAAAAAATTATTTAAAAAAAAATTACATATTTTAAATAAGATA
Organism: Pollenia griseotomentosa; assembly: GCA_963931875.1. Classification (NCBI taxonomy): domain Eukaryota; kingdom Metazoa; phylum Arthropoda; class Insecta; order Diptera; family Polleniidae; genus Pollenia; species Pollenia griseotomentosa. Next base: position 139,106,668 of record OZ007562.1, read on the forward strand.
CATCCGTCCATTAATTTACAACTATGGACAATCTTCCATTTTCTTCTTTATTTTTTCTCAAATCCATTATGACTTCTTCTTTTTTCGATGCGTACAACTTTTCATCTTAACACCATATCGTTGTATTACTTAAAGGAACCGTAAAATCCTAAATTCTTAAAATATTTCAATAAGACTTTGGATTTTCGAAAGGCGTTTGCAGACCATCCATCTTCAGCCAAACTTCTCCATACAATTCTTCTATAGAACAACCGCTGTCTATTTTTGTATATATTTCCATTGGAACAAGTTCAGCACTTTTTGATGTCGTTGGATTATCTTCTGCTACATCGTTTTCAATGGTAATATTGGTTCACTTATACCATGTTCACACTCGAACGTGATAAGCTCTAATCACATCAAAATCAAGATGATTACCAAATATTGAAGTGATTTGTTAATCACTTCAAATTGACATGATTACAACTAAATCACTTCATTAATCACATTGAATCCTTTGAACATACCTCAAACTGAGTAAAATATAGAATCGGTCACCATCAACGTACCCCCCACGTTTACAACTGACCACGATTTCTTCTAAATGTTTTTATTATTCCTTAAATAATTCATAAATTTACACAATTCCATCATTAATATGTCTAAAATAATCTTCTGATAACTTTATTAAAGTATTTTTAATTTCAATTATTTCAAATGTAATGTGAACGGCTCTGTAGTGCGATTCTCTATTCAATTTTAATATAATCTAAATTGTTAAAAATATTTAACAGCAAAGTTAACGTAAATTTTATTCAGTATCTTTTTTAACAATAACGTTTACTTCTATGATCTATCTTAACGTCAGGTATTTAATGGTGTTTTCTTTTCTACAAAAAAAATTTGACATTTTATTTTAAAAGAATGCAATTTGGTGTCTGTTTCTTAAAAATTTTGCTCCCGAAAAGGGTGGCTTGTTTTATTCTAAAAAACTCATCCTTTTCGGGAGCAAAATTTTTAGGAAATAGACACCAAATTGCATTTTTTTAAAATAAAATGTTACATTTTTTGTAGAAAAGAAAACACCATAAGTTATCTTAACGGCAAATTATTTTTCATTGTTAACTTTTAAATTCGTAGTTGTTTTTCAAAAAAGTTTTAGCGTTTTTAATAAATTTTATTTATTTGCTCGAAATATTAAACAATTTCGCGAATTTTAAGCTATTTTTGAAAAAAAAAATTTATATATTTCGAAAATTTGTTTTTTTAAGCGATTTCAAATAAATTTTACGTTTTTTTTCAAGTTTGCAATTTTTCGCGAATTTTAGCCATGTTCGCGATACAAGCGATTTTTTTTCCTGTGGTTCTTTAGAGCTTTAACGATTTTTAATAAATAGCCGCTGTTTGCAAATTTTTGCGAATTCCCGCTAATTTAACAATTTTTACTGAATTTCTGCAATTCCTTATAGTTTTAGCGACTTTTAATCAATTTTATGGCTTGTTTGAAATGTTAAAAATATTCGATATTTTTGCAAGTTTTCCGAATTTTTGCATTACGCAAATGGCAAAGATATATATAATATTATACCAGTATTTTCTACTTTCATGATATGATTTCTATAAATCAATTCTTTATTTTTTAGCTTTTTGTTTATTTGTAAGTTTTTCACCCAAGAGTTAAAGATCCCATATCTTGAAAATTGTTTAACGTTTGATTTAAACGGAAAACAGCTGTTAAAATTGTTTGTCAAAGATTTTTTTAATAAGAACATAAATGACGTATGAGAATAAATCAAACTCTAAGCTTTTATAAATAATAAGTCTTTTATTATTAATAAAAAAAAATTTTCTATTAATCGACATAATTTAATCGATTAATTCGTTATTCGAAAATCGCCATTTTAAAATTATTCGAATAAGAGTTTGTTTGATTGATTAATCGAATTATTTTTAATCGGTTAACAACTCTAGTATCTATGTATCTGGCCGTCCCATCGTAGAGTCAAAACGGCTGACCCGATTTTGATTTTATTTTGTTTGTTTGAAAGGTGGCGATCGAGAATGCTCTTAGCATTCTTGGAAGAAAATCGGTGCAACCGATTAGAAGTTGTCTCTTCTTTTCTAGCTGTATTCTCTTGAATATGTGTGTCTGTGGCACCGTTGCTCCCAAGCGCCTAGATCGCTTTTAATTTAGTTTTTTTTTTTTTTTGTTTGAATTGTGGCTTTATCTAAAATCTTTTTTGTTAACTTACCGCTCACTTTAGGTTATAGTAAATTTGTAAAAACGAAACGCTTTTTATACGGCCGATAAAATCCTACCTTAAGTTATCAGTAAGTTTTGAATACGGCCATAAATGTATTTAATTTTTTCTTACAACCCATTTTCATTAAACATATTTAAATTTTTTCATTTGATGAAAAAATATGAAAATAATTTTTAACTCTTGTGATAAATAGCATAAACGTATTTTATTTTTTTTTTCGAAAAGAAAAGAAAAAATATTTTTTTTTTTTTCAAATTTCAAAATAGATGAATAAATAAAATTTTTTTAAACACAAGTTTTTTTTATTTTAATTTGGTCTCTGCTTTTTGTATCACCGACTTTGCGACTTTTTTAATTTTTACCATTTTTTTTTTGTAAAGTTTCTCACAAAAAGCATTTAATTTGCAGTAAATTTTAAATTTTCTTATAATTTTTATCAAAAAAAATCGTCAAAAGAACATCGTCAAAATTTAAAAGCAATTCACACATTGTTGTTCCTTTAGCAACAATTTTATTACTTTTTACAACCTTGTCATTTATACAATATATTAAAGAAATTTTTCGCAAAGTTTTAAAGAAAAGTTTTGGCAAAAAAGCTTTTAAAAATGAAAAATGTGGTGTTTGCAGTGCTCATTCTGCATAATTATTTTTAGCCACTAAGTCAATGAATGCAGGACCTTCCAAGAAACGTAATATTTGGTGATACCAACCGAAAGACTGGGAACTGAAGTTTAAAAAGCTTGAACAAGCAATCATCTTCAGCGACATGGAAAAACAGATTCAAATTATAAAAAAGGCTTCTGAAAATGAAAAATGCAACTGACGTTTTGTTTCAATTGTTTTTTTGTTTTTCTATGCTTTTTATTAATAAAAAACGTTAAAAAAAATATGTGCAACTTTTTTTTTCTCAAACGAGTTTTTTCTGCGACTTTATTTTTATAAAACGACCTTTTGTGCGACTTTTCAAAAATTCCTACCGGCAACCATGGTCAGCAAAAGCGTTCGATTTTTTTGAGTAATTGGAAGAAAAAATTTGTAACTTTTAAATTTTCTCTCTCGTTGCAATTTTCTGCTAGCAAAGTAAATGAACACACCTATTATGAGCACTTAAAAATTACAGTGGAATTTAGATATAGAGGTTTTTAAATTATAACTGCCGTACTTATAAAAAATAAAATAAGTTTGAAATGTGTCTTAACCCTAAAAAGATAATTATATCATGACAAACGTTAAAGATAATCATACGTAAAAATAACGCATTATTTTAACCTGCTATATGGTTGTATTAATTGATTAATTAAGAAAAAACTTATATGAATTTTATTTTTACATTTTTAAAAATACAAATACAAAATTTAAAACATGTTTATATATGAAATGTCTGAAGTGCACAGCAACTTATTTAAGCTTAATAAAAAGATATATCAATATTTCGAAAGTGCGTGCGTAAAATTTACGCAGATTATCTTTCTAGGGTTAAAGCAAAATTTTCATACAAATATTTCTTAAAATGCATTTGAAATCCATTATAATTTTTTATGAATACGGCAGTTAAAATTTTTATATCCAATTTATTGAAAATGGCAGATGAAACAAAATTATATCGATGCCGACGTTAACGTTGCGTACGGCATACCAAAAATAAATCGACGCTTATAGATAGAACATTCACCCTCATTGTGTTTGGCGTATTTAAAATACGCCTACGACTGTTTGGTAATAGATTAACGGAAAAAAGTTCACGTTATCTTTATTCTATTACAAAACAGTCGTAGGCGTATTTTAAATACGCCAAACACAATAAGGGTGATGATATTGACAATGGGCGTACCGATATACGACAATTGACACAAAACTATATCGTTTCGTATTGACGGCTCGGTAATGCTTTTAATTACATGTTTTTTATATCGGGTACATTTAAACGAGTATTCGATTTAAAGCTCTTATATTCACACTAATCGTGGCGTTTCTTTGGCGAAAGTTAGGCGTTTTTAAATATGGTATCGCGGTTAGCAAAAACGACAACAAATACGACACTGTCTACAAATCTATTACAAAAAATATTGTTGTGGTTGGTGAAATTGTTGCAAAACTGTCGTTAAGTTTTTTAATCACGACAGCGAATATTTAAAAATGTTCGTCTAAATGCGGCTACGCAAACACGGGGTGAATATTAAAACTTTAATGGGGTAGGAAAATTAAGACATTTCAGCTACTAATAAAGCACGTGGCAATACAAAAAATAATATGTTGTTGTTACTAGGTAACGCAATTAGTAATGTAATATATTTATTATACTAGTCACCTTAAGAGAGGCGAAAGGTTTCTCTTAAAAAAATTTTAAATCCTCCAAAAAATCTCTGGTATGAAAGATTACAGTGTTCTTCTAAGTAATACATTAAACAAATGTTGCAATTATTTGGTAATGTATACAGTAATAAGTTGCTCTGAAATCTTAAATTTTAGGGATTTTAGGGATTTTTTTAAATTTATAATTTCATTTCCATCATGATTCTACTGTTTTACATTGACGTTTTCATCTACTACATCTCATACTAAATGCACAACTTAACGCTGGTTAACATTTTACAAAATATTTTATACTACAAGTGCATAGAACCTGAAGCATAAAATATGTTTAATTATTTAATTTCAATTTCATTATGTTCAATGATGCGTAGAATTAACATTGAATTTAATTATAAATCAAAAATTACTCAAAAGACGGATGCAAATTTATTAAATTCATAAAAAAAAAATATGAAAATTTGTTAAACGGAAAACAACTTAAAAATAAATAAATCATCGTCAACTTAAATATCAAATTAAATACTTTATGAAATGGAATGGAATTATAAGTGAAAATGTTGAAAAAAAAACTTAAAACTAAAAATAATGAAAATGGATAAAATTCAAATACGACGCTTCTTTTACTTTTAGGTAGATTTTCACTTAAGTCTGAGAATACTTTTGTCTTAAACTTTGTAAAAAAATTTTAAAGTGGCAACGAACAGTCATATTCATAACATTACTAAGTAATGTTCAAAGTAATCTCTTGTTATTACCAGTTATTGCGAATAGTATTTAGAAGATACGTTTTTCATGCAAAATTTTTTGTATATCTTTCAAAATTTTTAGAAAATGTGCTTTACTTGCACATAAATGCAATAAATTTCCTAATAAAAATATTTATTTTTTCCCATCAACGAGTCTATTGGGATTTTGGGGGAATATCTGGTACTCTATGTCATCATACGACGAAGATCTTTTACCTTATGTCAACTTATTAATCCCCATTAACATAATAGGAAGTTTTCTTCCGCCATTGGCTCCAAAAGAACATGGCAAACGATACGCGAAGCTGTAACCGGTAAATCTACGAACTCAGACCCATGTTCAATTGATGCCGATGCAATCAATATGAAGTTTTTAAGTATCCCTATAGTTCAAGCAGATCAAAATTATTGTACCAATAACCATTCGAATAACAATACGAACTCTTTTTTTCTTTTGCTGCAGTAGACCAATGTGACGTTTTATCTAGCCTATTGTCTATAAAATCCAACTCTTTAGGAGTGGACGTGATTAATCCAAAGTTTCTAAAGGTTCTTTTACTTCAACTTCTTCCTATTATTACATTTTTCTTTAACAAAATATTAACTTCAAGTTAATTTCCCCTTGAGCTGGAAAATAGCTTAAATCGTTTCGATACCCAAAATTGGTTCCGATTTTAGATTTTAAAAGTTCAAGGCACTGCCTGTAACAAGAGGGTCACTATTATTCTCACTGCACTCTAATGAACTCCTGCGTCCTAACGAATTGTAATGTAAAAATACCTTAATCGACCAGTGTATTATATCTCTCAATCAGCAACTTCGTCGTATTTATACGTGGGCAACGGCAAATGGCTTGGAAATAAATCCTAAAAAATCTAAATGCATAGTTATGCAAAAGCGACTTAATAAACTTAATATTCACACAGAAAAAAATCAATGTAAAATCCTCGAAAACAAGGTTGAATTTACATTTTTCGGTAGTAATTATGCTTCATAGTTAGTTTATGTTAATTTAACACGATTTTACAATAACTTGCAAACAACATTATTTTCTTTTAAAATAACTATAATTCATGTTAATTTAACATTCCCGTAAAGTTAGAACAAAATGCTATTCATATTGAAATAACACTCCGAATCACGTTGAATGAAAGTTATTTCAAGTTTAAACAACGTGAATTTCATGTAGAATCGAATTGGTTTGAGTTTAAAATAACAGTGAGAAAGAGCTTCAGAGACAACATATGCTTTAATTTAAGACACTTACCCGTACAACCAGAGAAAGAGAGAGAATACAATTATTTATTTTCCTGTAACACATGTTTCCCTTTTTGTTAACAGAAGTACTCAAAATTAAAAAACACCAGCAGAATGACCCGATATGGTTTTCGTCATCATTCTACTTTGAAAATTAGCTGCACTATTTAACTAAATAATTTTAACAAAAATAATACGGGAATTTTTTTTATAAATAATTTTAAACATGAAAATAAACAAATTTATGTTTTCTTTTTTATAGTGTTGTTATTGTTTCTATGAAAAACAAATTACACAGGATTTAATGGATTCAATATTGAACAACATTGTTTTCAGTTGGCAACACCTTTCAAAATACATGTAAAAGTTGAGAGTCAGCTGATTGAATTTATCTGTACGGCAAATAAAAGGAAAATAAATAATTTGCAGATGATGGCCGGTTAAATTTGCGACAGAATAGAAGCAAATGAGACATTGAGGAAACCAAATTTCTTTAACCCATTACTGCCTGACGCACGAATTCGTTGTCTGATTTTGATAAAATTTCGCACAGACGGTATTTAGGCTATTTACATTGATATGGAATTATAATTTTTTTTTTATCTGGGGTACCGGCACCTGTGGTGTCTGGGTATTTTTCTACCCACTTCGTCATAAATGTGTTCTAAATAAAATTATTTTTTTAACACAATCTGGAAAACGTATGAGTGAAAAAAATTGTGTGTGTGCTGGTTGCGATGTTAAGTCGCGTGGAACGTAAACTATCACGCTTGAAAAAACTTACAGAAATAATTTTTATTTTTTTTATAAAGTTTGACTATTTCAAACCCTATTTTGGCAAACCCTGTTTTAGCACTTTGTCTGAGTGTTTATTTTCTATCCATGAAAGGTGGCATCGCCATTACAAATAAATACGGGACTTCCCCTGTGGTAATTCAATACTACAAAAAACTTATTGTGTTAGTCAAAACTTGTCATTTTAGTGTGCGTCGCGATTGTGAAAAGAGCAAAACAGTACTCAGTAAAGTAATATTGAACTGATTTTTAATTACAAAAAAATGTATCGAAGTCACAAGATTTTAACCGTTGCTGAACTTCAAGCTGAAATTGATGCATGGACCAGTGATGAAGAAGATAATTATGCGAACCATGAAGTAGATAAAGTGAGCATTATCATTATTCCACCGGATAAGGTTGATGATATCAGCGACAATGAAGACATTGATGAAAATGTCCAAGTTATAAATAATGAAATGGATTTGCCCAAAGAAATGCCTGGTCAGTTTGAAATAGAATACATTTGTGAGGCAGATAATGTAAATTTACCGGTGGCATCAAAAACAAAGAATGAGTTAAAAGATATTGACATTGACCGCTGTGATGTTAAGCCATCAACATCTAAATCAAGAAGACGTATTCCAGTAGAAAACAAACCTAAATGGTCTAAATCCAAAAAATTCAATTTCGAAAAACAACCTATAGATAACGAAAAGAAACTCCAAAAAACATTGTACGAGAAAATTGGTAAGAAATATGTTGTTCTATATAAACCCTGAGAACTATATTTTCTTTCTGTTTTTACACACCATTGCAATATTATGGGAATGCTTTTTCGATGACGAAGTCATGAACATGATCGTAGACAGCACGAATGAGTATGCTGGACAAAAAAATGTGCCTGGTTTTATAACCACAGTGGGTGAAATAAGAACCTTTTTAGGAATTCTGTATCTAACGGGATATAATACCTTGCCAACTACCAGATCATATTGGTCAAATCAGTCCACTTTAGGATGTCAATTTGTAAAAAATGCAATGAGTCGAGATCGATTTGAGAAAATAAAACAAAACTTACACGTTTGTGATAATAAAAATCTCGATGCTAGTGATAAATTTGCAAAAGTTGCTCCACTGAATAATGTTTTGAATAAAAAATTTATGCAATTTGGTGTATTTGATCACAACCTTTCGATAGATGAACAGAAGATAGCTTATTACGGTCGCCATTCTTTGAAAATGTTTATTAGAGGCAAACCGATACGATTTGGCTACAAATATTGGGTTTTAGCTTCAGCGACAGGATACTGTTACTTTTTTATTCCATATGCTGGTGCTTTTGCTAACAATGATGCTAATTATGGTCTTGGAGAAAACGTTGTACTGCGATTATTAGAAAATATATCGGATCCATCCCAACACAATGTAACATTTGATAAATTTTTTACAAGCCACAAGCTGCTGTGCACATTATCTCAAAAAGGCTACTTTGCGACAGGTACTGTTCGCGACAATCGAACCAATTACGCTTTACTGGAAGATCACAAGTTAATGAAAAAGAAACCTCGAGGTTCGACCGATTTTTGTTTCGATAAAAGCAATAATTTGATCACAGTGCGTTGGAATGATAATTCGGTAAGTATATAAATATTTATATAATCCTATATATATGTATATAGTAGATAACATACTTCGATATGTATTACTTTTGTTGTAGGTGGTCACTGTAATGTCCAATTTTTTGGGCTTGGAGCCAATGTGCCGTGCGAAGAGATTTGACCGTAAAAACCGGAAGATGGCCAATATTGAGCAACCATATCTAGTCCACGCATACAATCAGCAAATGGGTGGAGTTGATTTGTTCGACAATGCCATGAACAATTACCGCATCCGAGTTCGAGGGAAAAAATGGTATTGGCCGCTGCTCACAAATGCAATGGATGCAGCCATGGTGAATGCCTGGAAACTACACTGCATGTGTAGAAGATGTGAAGGTGCGACAATAATGAGCCAACTGGACTTTCGCTTGAGTGTTGTTGAGTCATTGGTAACAATTCCAGAAAGCCGATGTGTTGCTTCTGGAAAAAGTTTCACAAATGCACAACAAATTGCAAGGCGCACGGATAAATTTAATCACACAATAAATAAGATTGGAAAACGTAGCCGTTGTGGACAATGTGGTGGCAAGACAGAGTTCGGCTGCTCAAAATGTAATGTAAATTTACATCTGAAGGACTGTTTTGCACAATTTCATGACGGTATTCCAAAAAATATTAAAAAAATAAAAAAATCTCAATAATAAAACAATTATTTTAAACGTAAACTGGCAGAAATACATAATAAAACAGTTTTTGATCTCTTAAAAAAATTGTTTTTTTACTTAAAACTTATTAGTTGAGAACTCTTTAGTGTCGAAGTGGGTATTTAAATTTAATGCTAAAAAATTTCGTTAACCTGTTTTGCATACTTCAGTTCCTTGTCTATCAGTTTATCAAAGCATATTTCGATATGTCTTACCTAACTTTTAATATAATTTTTCTAAAATGGCTCTTTTTTTGGGTATTTTACTACCCATCCGGCGTTAATGGGTTAATGTGCAATTTTTCGTTGGGAAAAAAGATAATCGTGTAATTGGAAAACGGCCGTTAGTCTTGTGTATGGATCAATTCAATAAAATAAATAAAAATACGTACATACATTGCAAGTTAAATAAAAGCTTTTAAAAAGTTACTCATTTCAGCATATTTTTTTTTTTTTTTTTTTTTTTTTTTTGATTAATACCTGTTCTAGACTATGCGACATGACCCTGCAACAATATTCGTATTTGCTCTTGGTTTCCCTTCGAAAGCTCGCATATGTTTTTTGTTCATGTGAAAAACTTTCTTTTACTTTTTGATTCTTCCTATTACCATAAATTTAATTATTTTATTACAAGTTATAACATGACTATCAATAAATTATTAGCCATAATTTTCTTTTCCTATTTTCTTACTTTTCCCTTATCACTTCACTATCCAGCCATTTATGCCAATAAAACTTTAACTTTGACAATGATAAAAACCTTCAATTTTTACTTTGTACCCCACTTTAACTCTGCCATTCACTTTTCATCGATATATTTTCGTTTTTTTTTTTTTTTTTTTTTTGTTTTTACTACAATCATAAATTTATTTATTTTATTATAATCAATTTTTTATGTGTATCTGTCTCTCTATCTTTAGCCACATACAGCCCTTTTTATATCCTTTAAAAGATTTTTATATTGCGTTTTTTTTTTCTTCGTTTCAGTCAATTGAAAATGTGATGAAAAAACTCCGCTCTATTATTGAGGAAACATATATTTTACGTGATTTTATACCATTGAATCTGTTCATGTTGGATAATCGTCATGTTAAGCAATCGGTTGCAATGTTGGTCCGGAATATTTATGATTTTATCATTGACTTTTATATGGCTGTAAATCTCAATGAAAATCGTGCGTAAGTAAAATAAAAGCAAAAAAAAAAAACATATGTGTAAGAGCAAGTTCATGTTTAAAATGTATGTTGCTTAAGCGTAAAGTGAAATTTTAAAACGAATTAGGTCATTGGATGAACAAGTACAGATTTGCAGATTTTATCTGTTTATGGACAGTTTGTTACTTTGTTTGAAGACTGATACTTTCGTAAGAACATCGGAGTGAAATTGCTATTCAAAATAAACTTTAATCATTCTATAACAGGCTTTCTGAAGAACTTGTGGACAGAAAAAAAAACATGTTTGGGAAATGAGGCGGTTCACATGCTGGTTCACATTCTTCAAGTTTAAGCCATCAAATTTTGCGCTTTTAGGAGAGAAGGGAAAAGAGAATGCTATTTCCATTTCTATCTCTGCTAAAACTCAAGAACTGAAGGCTAAAACTTAAAAAGTCTTCACCAACACTTATTTTGCTACCGATTACTTTAATTAAAATAAAAACTTTACCATATCGGAGAAGTAGAAATTTTGTTGAGGATTTCTTAGAATTCTTAAAAGTTCCCCTTCTTCTGCCAGACGACTGTAGTGTCGAGCAGCCTTAAATCTCTCCAAAAAGCGGGTGGCTTAGGTAGTATGGCCTATCGAAGGATATATGTATATTTAGTATTCGATATCTTTGAAAGAGATTGCGAAGCGTTAGAAGGTAACGCTAATGACACATTTATTGATAAAATCGTTGGCCTTCCAATGGCTCACTGTAGGCCACTAATCAAGCACGAGTCTTATAGGGTCGCGCAGTTGGGATGCATTTGCAAATCCACCTGCTCCATTTCCAGGGCACTATGGTCTTACTAAAGGGTCCGCCAAACAACTTTTTTTTTTTTTTTTTTGAAAATGCTATAAAAAAACTAATGAATATTTTCTCAAATTTCTTTTTTTATTTGAAAGTACAATCCTTCCGGTTAATAATGAAAAATAATTTCATTGAAATGGCTGCCTCGGCTGGCCATGCAGTAGCCTACACAATCGGTCCAAATTTTAAGCACATTATCGATTGTGTGCAGCTGTATTTCACCAATGGCTTCACGAATATTGTCCTTTAAAGCGTCAATTGTCTCTGGCTTGTAGGCGTAACACTTATCTTTGACGGCACCCCACAAATAATAATCTAACGGTGTCAAATCGCAGCTCCGAGGTGGCCAAACGACATCAGCTCTGCGGCTGATCATGCCATCGTCAAAAAAAGGGCGCAAAACATCGAGTGTAGCTTCGGCTGTATGGCACGTAGCGCCGTCCTGTTGAAACCAAATGTTGCCAATATCCTCCTCTTCAATTTTTGTGAACAAAAATGCGTTCAACATGGTCCGATAACGATCGCCATTGACTGTAACGGCCACTCCTTGCTCATTTTCGAAGAAAAATGGCCCAATTATGTCTCTGGACCAAAATCCGCATCAAACAGTGACTCGTTTTGGGTGCATCGGCTTTTCAATGTATGCGTGCGGGTTTTCTGTGCCCTAAATGCGACAATTTTGCTTGTTTACATACCCGCCAAGATCAAAATGAGCTTCATCTGAAAATATGATTTTTTTTGGCAAAATCGGCATCTTCTGTAAGTCGATCGCAGGCCCATTTAGCGAAACGAAAACGCATTGGATGGTCAGTTGGCTTCAACTCCTGAACCAATTGGACTTTTTATGGCGTCATACCAAGGTCTTAATGCAAAATTCGTCTCAATGATGTCTTTGAAATGTTCAATTGTTGAGAACGACGGTGAATTGATGTTGATGGCACTTCACGCACACTTTCTGCCACAACAGCAATATTCACGGGTGTACGCACTGTTTTTGGCTTTTCAAGCTTTGGTTTATCGACAAGGATGCCAGTTTCTTTCACTTTTTTCCCAAGATAACGAACATAAGGAGCTGACGGTGCTTCTCTTCTTCCAAAATCTGTTCGCAATTTTCGCACACATTCTGCAACATTACCATGATTTTCAAAGTAATGTCGCAATATTTCCCAGCATTGTTCAAGCGTTTACACAACCATATTCGTTCAGCGGAAGGATAAAACTAATTATCTTTCAAATCAGACATGAGCCAACTGTTACCATTCACGAAATAAGCACTAGTTGAAAAAAAAAAAAACGTTAGATGGGGGACCCCTTATGATGGATGGAGAACTAGCTCTTTACTTAGGTTCAACAAAGACCAGTACCCATGTTAAACAAAGTATTTCATCGTGTTTCGAAAAGTGAGAAAAAAGTGTGTCTTAAAACTGTCAAAAGAGATTACGTCGTTACGTTTAAATGCCATAATAGTCCACTCGAAGCCGATGTGGAATTGCAGACGTTGAGACTGCCAGTCACACATATCGTTGACGGCGATCAAAACTTACTAAAATTGGAAAATCTTCAAAAATATTATATACAAAATAATTAAGCAATGCAAAAATTAACCAAGAGCAAAACATTTATCTCTTCCGAGTTATTATTCATTGCATTTTTTTGTGTTAAAATTTTTTCTCATCCCATTTTTATTCGTGAGTTTATTTAACACTTCAAAGCGGGAACTTTCTCACAAAAATTATACAGACAAACTTTTTCTGTAAAATAGCGAGTATTTTACTTACGAGACAGCTGTTACTCGCAAAAAAAAGTTACAGACACAGTTAGATGAGAAAAACAGTTGTTTGTTTGTTTTAATTTATGGCATATTTGTTTCATTTCTGACGTTTCAATCGTTTCAAAAGGTTCTCGACGCGGGAGTTACAGAACATGGGCACAGATTAGAAAAGTGGTCTCAGTTGTGAAAATGAAAATGGGTCTGGGTTTCAATGACTACTGCAGAAGTTGTCATGATGAAAAGGAAGAGCAAAGTGCATTTCATTTTCTTTGTTAATGTCCTGGAATTCGGGACATTGGGAAAAAATACCTGGCAAAACCGGTGGATCTGTCTAGAATAGAACTAAGGTTCTTCTCTTCATTAGAACGACGAATTGGTTGAATTCTGCAGTGATGCCTATTGAGTAGGATGGTCATTGGCGCTGGTTATCGTAAAGGAACTAGTGAAGGACCCAAGTGAGTTTTTTCTGGATGGCTCCCCAAGAAGCCTAGCCTTACATATACAAATTGCTAAACTTTAACTGCCTTTTAGGCAAAACAAAGTGTGTGGACCGACCGCCTTTTCCTTTTGAATGCTAGATTATAACACAATAATAATTGCAGCGACTTTGCACTTTTGATCACAGCGTAATGAAAGGCGTTTGCAATTCTCACCTAGTGTATTTTTTAGACATTTCACTTCCCAGGAAAGCGGGAAACTAATTTGGATTCACTATTTAAAGAAACGTAACGAAAAGACTTAATTTTTTATTTTTATGCAGAATTGTGTTGATGATCACAATAACATGGCTGCAGTCACCAAAAAATGAAGAAGCATGTTTCCTTGAATATAGTTGATATAATCCGTGACGATTTTAACCCATGTTTTTTTCTCTGCGTGTATCAATCCGTTTGCCGATCCGGAACAAAGTATTCGAAGTCACGTATGATAATCTAATTATACGTATAATTTTCTTATCAATGTTCGTTGATTTCATTCACAGCTCACTTTCTTCATTCCCCTCACCCAACTGTAATGTTAATGTTCATTCAGTGATGGAAAAAGGATTTTCACAAACTTACATACATATATTAAAACATTTTCTTTTTATCCCTAATTACCATTTTACAGGACGTTTTAACGTTAACTGGCTGACAAGTCTATTAACATGAATAATGTTGATTTAATAAAGTTTCTCAGTCTCATTAAAAGTAACTGCCTACAAATTGTACGACTACATCAACTGACCTCTTATGCATAAGCGAGTGTGTAACAGTTGTGTGCCATTAAATGCATTTAATATAAAATATTTTATGTTTTTTTTCAACTTAGTCTTTAACAATTTAACAAATATTTACTTTTTGCAAAGAGAGTCAAGTTATGCAAACATTCACTGGCACACTGTTGCTTACATATTTGTGTGTATGTGTGTTTGTGTGACATACGACTGCAAGTATACTTGCAACATTTTATACAACGACCACTTTTGTAAAATAAACATTTTTAACACATTTTATATCAAATATATGTATAATTCCTTTCTTTAGGTTTTTCTGTAGTTTTTTTATTATTATTTATTTCGTTTCCTGTTAATTATGTAGACACTTTTTTGTGTTTGTTTTCATATCCTACACATCCATATAAGCTCTTGCTCTTTCATAGTTTTTAGTTGTAGATGTATCACTAACAAAACAAAACTTTTGCTTTTTCTCCTCTTCCTTTCTCTCTCTCTCTCACACTCTCATCTTACGCTTTTCATCGCTGTTACATCCGTTTTAATGCACTCATACATGAGGAGCTTACCAACCAACTTACGAACACAACAAAAAATAAAACAAGGATATGTGATGCTTTAGAAGAAATGTCAATGAAGGCAGGTGAACGGCCGGAAGAGACGGCAGAAGTTGTTGCATTACAAAACTATTTGGCAGAATGTCGAGATGAGAAAATATTTGCCATAAAAGATGAGATAAAAGTTGTATCAAAACGTGTTGTATTCCTGCTGACACACACAATATTAACAAGTAAGTACGAGTTCAGATAAGTACTTAAGGTTGCAAGAATAAAAAATTTAAAAAAAAAAGATTCATAAAAATCTAAGAAAAATAAGGATTAAAACAGGATAATGAGTATTAAAAAGAAAACAAACTTTTTCATTTACAAAAAGCAAAAAACAAACAAACATTACAAAATGTTGGAAAACAAATTGAAACTAAAGAGCAGCTACTCCATCTATTGACACAGGAAAAATGAAAATAATTGTTAGTTGATGGAGGAGGAAAGTGATGGTTTCACTAAGTAGACTTTGCAAAAGTAGACTGGGAAAATAAAACTTTAAGTGTTAATAGTAGTAAAGAGCTAATTAAATTGTTTTTCAATGTGTAGGAAGATTATAATCCTTGGCAACAACTATGTGTAGCCAGCCATAACAGCAGTGCTGGAGAAACGAAAAAGTCTTAAGCAATTAAATCGATTATGTGCGTCTAAGCATACTTCTAGTTTGTAAATAGTGCATTAAGCGAAAGAAGAATTCTTTGTAAGTAAATAATTATGATTGCTGGATTTTTTCCAATGCTGCACACTGGGCATACCCGTAGAGTTTACCCGTGGTGTGATGGTATTTGAACATGACTGCCAATTTTGTTTTGAAGGAATTTCCTGTTAAAGTATTAATTAATCATTTAATTAGGCAATTCTTAATGTTATTTAATGTAAAATCACTATAATTTAAGTAATATAAATTTAACCTGAAATTAATTTTATTAAACATAATTCGTGGTGTTATTTCAATATGGATGGTACAGTTTTGGTTCAACAGTTTTCGGATGCTAAATCAACATTCTCTATAGTTAATTTAAAAAAATAAATTTATGTTGAATCAAAATTATAAGTCAATATCAAATTAACTATTCAATTAAATTTCGCTTTGATTCAATTGGATTAGAATGTTAAACCAACTAAAACGCACGTTGTTCATTTAAATAAAATTTCATGATAAATCGATGTTCAGTAATATTTAACAGAAAATATATTTAATTTAACGGGATTCCTCGTGCTGTTTTTGATTCAATACATGCAGATAAAAAACATGTTTAAAAAACCCATAGTATGGTTTCCGCAATGGCCATATTACTGCGGAGATTACTATTGTCAGGATTAATAAAGGGGTTATCTTCAACGAAACTTCAAATGTGGTTGGATTCAATAATATGGTTGTGGCTTCTTGATGGAGGACTAATTCAACCATAACATGGTTGTCGGTGACAATAATATTGTTAAATGAATCATAATATGTTTAAAATTTTCTTTAAAAATAGTTTTGTTGGAGGTGAACATATTTAAACATGTTTTTTCTCTGGGTGTACTTTAAACTAACAAAATTATATTTGTTTTGTTCTTGCCAGACGTTGTTTCTTAGCTTGAATTTCTTTTAAGTCTAACATTATTTTTTTTAATTGTTAATTTAAGAAATTGCAAAAAGTGGTAATAAATCTGAACCTCATTAAGCTACTGGTCGGATTGCAAAATAATGTACGAAAGAGTCATAGAGGAGGGCATAGGCTTTACGAAACTTATTAATCTTGTTTCCATAATTGATAATATTTTGTTTCTATTTAACAATAAAGTGTTTACCTCCCTTGAAACTTCAAATATGGTTGAATTTAACAATATAATGTTTTAAAAAAATACACTATACACTTAAACAGATTATTGTTACCTTAACCATATTTTTATCACGGCAACCATATTATGATTAAATGTATCCATCCAAAAGCTATAACCATATTATGGTTGCCTCCAAACAAGTTATGGTTAATATTTAAAAACAATAATATGTTCGAAATTATAATGTATTAAAACATTGTATGTTTAGTTTAAAATTTAAACTAATATGATTAGAAAGCAACAACATTCTGGTCGTTTGAGTTTAACTTGGTTTGCTAAAAATTCTCATTCATTTTATTTTAATTATTGATTAAAATACATAAATTTACGTAGAATAAAATAGTAGAACAAAAAACTGGTAATGAAGGTCGTCACAGACTGCAATATGAATCAAAGGGGATATTTTATAAAAGTGGAACATAGCACCTTTAGGAATAAAAAATTAAATAAAATTATAATTTGACACTTAAAAAATTGATGAAAAAAATAACCATAATATGATCAACATTCACCATATAATTGTTAATTCTGACCATAATATGGTTACTTTTGTCGAAATTCTGGAAAGTTGTGAACATAATATGGTTAGTTTTAACTATTATTATGGTTATTATTGACCAAAATATGGTTAATTTTGACCATATTATGGTTGATTTCGGGAAAATTGTTGTTGATTTTAACCATACTATGGTCATATATAATCATAATACAGTAAACTGCAAACAAAAACATTGTTAAAATCCAACCATAGTATGTTGCTCTTAGAATATGGTTACCTCCAACCATATTTTTTTCTACGTGTAAGTTTGTGGTTAAAAAAAAATTAAAATTTATTAAATGTTCTCATCTTTTTGTTGAGTTGGACAAGTACAGTATTATTTTTTGGATCGAAAATCACTTTTTACGGTTTTGAGAGGTTTACAATATATTTTTTTTTTTTCGGTAAACGAATAAAGATTTTACATTGATATTTTTTCTATGAAATAGTACTTGACAGTTTTTCGACCAAATAAATCTGACACCTAATATTTATGTAAAATTGTCCGCTGAATCCGAATATGAAGGCAGCATTGTCAAAACTAGTTCAGTTTTTGAGATATTCGAAAATAACCGTTATTTGTGTTTTTAAAAAAGATGATGTGACTGAAATGCAAATATCTTCAAAAATTTTAAACTGACTATGTATTTCGTTCTTTTTAGTGAAAGGTTATAAAATTTGTGAAGATGAGGCAATAAATGGCGGAGTTATAGTGGACAAAATTTCAAACTTCATTATAAATTTGATGATTTTTTGCAATTTGGCTCTTTTCAAGTTGTTTTTTTTTTTAACTGTTTTACTTTTGACAATTCTGAGTTCATATTCGGTTTCAGCGGACAATTCTACATAAAGATTAGGTGTCAGATTCATTTGGTCACGACTTTGTTGGAAATTCGTGAACCAGTGTAATTTTTAAAAAAATTTTATTTTAAAGTTTAATGATAAAAAAAATTCGTTCGAAATTAAAAAAAAAACGATTTTTTTGTTTACTTTTTTGTAAAAAAAATTAAATGGTTTTTAAAAGTGAAGCTAGTTGCGACAAAATTTTAAATCTCTTCTTTTAAATAAAAAAAAAAAAAAACGTAGCGCATTTTTTTTTTTTTTTTGTGATGATTTTTTGAAAATTTCACCTTTTTTTTTTTGCTCATCTTGGATGGGTACATATAATATAAACCCTTTCGTCAGGCAAAAAATGTTTTGGTTGTCTTTTATTTAAATTATTACATCTAATATTAGTATTACCTGTGTAAAAAAAGGAATGTGCGAAACAGTAAGTAACGGGTTTTAACCACCTGTGCAGCCAGAATTCGCCTGTCGTATAAACTAACAGTTAAAAAGTGGCAATTAAGATCGGATGAGGACAAAACTATTATTAACAAGTAAGAATGCTATATTCGGCTGTGCCGAATCTTATATACCCTTCACCATTGTGCGAGCAGAATACAGAGCAACTAAATAATTTTTACATACACATACATATTTACAATACCTAAAACTTCATTATAAATGAAATTTAAAAAGCGAAAACTGGTAAATATTTTTTTAAAATCGTTTTTAGAACATAAAAATATTAAAAAAAAATTTCGTTTTAAAAAACCAAGATTCGAACCAGGGAACTCACAGTTTCTAACTTAACACACCCACAAGACAACTGAACCATGAAGGAACGCTGTTTAAAAATCATTAAAATAAAATATGGACCGTTTACTGTTTACAACTCAACACAGTTTTTTGTTTTAGCTTCAGAAACACCTGGAATTGCATTTGATTTCATCTACCGAAGCAAAGTCATTATTGAAGTAATTACAAGTCGTCACAAAATCCATTGGCACGAGTTTGCCAATTATTGCTTAGACACTGAAAAGCCTTAGGTTAGGTTAGGTTATGACACCTACAATGCACAAGATTTTAATACATGGTGCATCGGGCTATCGGGCTATTATCAGAAGAAACTTCTTAGGCACGAAATAAACATTTTCGGCTTTACAGGCAGAATTTTGTTCGAGGGTTCAGTGTAACAAAGATATGATAAATAGACTTTTGCTCAGCTCTAACCTACTGACTACTAGCATAAGACCAACTCCAAAAAAGTCATTATCCTTAACGAAAGAAGCAATATCTTTTATGCTTTGAAGAAACAGACAAAGAAGAACCATGGCTTTCATAATCAGCTTAGTGCAAAAGAGAAGTTGTTTTAAATAAATTAGTTGTTATAACTTTAAATAAAATTTATTGTTACTATTATAAATAAGTTATTACTACGAATAAATTAATTATTTTCAGAAAAATTAAATACTACGCAATACATAAAAGACATATAAAAGCTTAACAATTAATATTTTGTGGAAATTTTTGACTGGGTCGTTCCGGGGGTGGTTTTGAAGGGATACCTCCCTCCCTCTGCCCATAAAAGTTCAAAAATGTTTTTCTTATGGTATAAATTTTTTTTAAATATTATTTTATGTAACCGCCCAAAAAAGGGGGGGCGGGGACGAATAGTGTAATTTTACGATCTCCTGGGCCCAATTTTAAGTTTTTTAACTTCCGCCGACGTTAAAAGCTGCATTTGCTAAACAAAAGTATAGGAAAATTTAAAAAAATGCATTTTCAGGGGTTGGATAAGTTCTTCTAGGGGGCAGTTTTTCATCCTAGGTCCGATTTTATTTATTTTTGAGCTTGACCTGCCTATGACTACAACACACATTTCTGCCGACTTTCGTCGATCTAGGGCCACTCAATAACTTTTAAGAAGCAATATAAGTTAAAAAAAAAAGTAATGTGCGTCGATATGCTCCGTAAATAAAATTTGCATTAAATAAATATATTTGAAAATAAATGTTTTGATTTCTGCTATAAAAAATGCAACACAAAATTAATTAAAATATATTTTTGAACTGCTGTTCAATATAAGCTTTTTCGACATCCTTAAGTAAATTCTTTTATATACATTATTTTCAACAATTATATTTTTGGTTTTATGATTTTGAAGAGTGATAGAGTTTAGAATTTAACATTTAACTCCATAAAATTTTAATATTCTCTATTTATTTTCATTTATTTAGATGAAGACATACATCTGAATACACGTACATTTATTTTGCCATCCGAGCTGGAAGAAGTGCTGGATTTAAGTGCAGCTCGCTTAAGTGTTGTTCGTGATAATTTGGAATTCGCTTTGCGGTAAGTAATGAACGCGAAATGTAGGCAGAGTAGCAGCAGTATATTTATTTTAAAGCATTAAAAATGTTTTTTAACAACCCAGCAGTTTACACTGGAATAGAAAAGAATTAAAAATAAATCTAATATGATTTTAATTTAATCTTGCTAGTGTAAACGCTGTACCAAACACGTTTCTATACTATACACTTTACCTTGTTTTTTTTTGTGCTAAATTAAATTTCATTTATTCATTTGCATTAATTTTTTTTATTGCAACACAGTGAAAAACGTATTAAATTCGAACAATTAATTTTATATGAAAAACGGCGAATGGATGGTTTTCGTGTTAAAGAAACACGTGACGTTCTTACTTTAGAAGAGCTTAAAGAACGTGTCGAAACTGTCGATGAATTATTTGATATTCTTGAGGTATGTACGGAAATCTTCTTTCTTTTTTCCTTCTTTCCTTACTCCCACCCTCCTTTAACAATGTCATCTTTTATCAAAGTTGTTGTCCTCGTTTTTCATGCAATTTAGAATGTTGCAGTTGTTCTGTTTTTTGTGTTTGTTTAAGTTTTTTTTTATTATGATTTATAAGACTTTTTTTAAACTATGCAATTGGGTTTACGTTTGTGTTTTAGAATTTGAGTCGCGAGGCAAAAGCAATTAATGTTGAAGAACAATTGTTGCAAATAGACGTATCGCCATTTACAACACTGGTGGAGATTGTTGAAAAAATGGAACCGATTGAGAAACTTTGGAAAACGGCGTATCAGTTTGAAAAGGATCATGCAATATGGTGAGTATTAAAAAAATAAATCTATAAATAACCTTTTTTTTTTTGAGAAAAATGCAAATGGCTTTGAAACTTAAATGTTGTAATGTATGTATGTGATTGGTATATGTATGTAAAATTTACCCACAAATAACTGCAGGGTTTTGTCGTTGACGAGTGAGTCGTTTCTTGTATATACTTAAGAACAAAAGCGTGCGTTACTTTATCTATTACAAAAAACGAATCAGTCGTTAACGACAACGCCTTACACAATAAGGTCGACTAATTAGAAACATTTAAAAACAAAACATGTCTTTTTACTGACACATTTTTATAACTTCAAGTTTTTAATATTTTCTAAAACATGCAAATTTTGTTATTCCAAATAGAGAGTAGGTCCAAGAACACTTCCCTGTGGAACACCAGCTTATATCTGATATTCTTTTGTCACAAATTCTTAGTTCAGTTGAGTGTTCGAAAATAAACAGTACATTATTTACCGTTAGGCTCACAAATCCAAGAACGATAACTATTTTTTTAGTGATTGTGTAGACGAACACAACCCTTAATACCGTTTTTAACTATTTTCAAGCAAGAGCCGAACATTATATAGTGTTCTGTTCTTCGCTAAAAAACAGAACAATTGTTATGACCAGGGACCGTTATTTTTTATTTTTATTTTTTTGAACAAAAATTACCGGTAATTTTATGATTTTAATTTTTTTGAACAAAAATAACAGTAATTTTTTGCTTCTTATTTTTTCGAGCAAAAATAGAAGTTATTTTTTAAAGAAATGTACGTGTAATAATAGTTTAGTTGACTTTAAATATTTATTTTAATCTGCATAAGAAATTCCAGTGATGTACACATTTAAAGTCAACTAAATTATTATTACCCGTACATTTCTTTAATGAATAACTTTTATTTTTGTACGAAACTATAAAAATCAAAAAATTACTGTTATCTTTGTTCAAAAAATAAAAATCATAGAGTAACTGTTATTATTGTTCAAAAAATAACTGTTAATTCTGATCGAAACATTAAAAATCAAAATTTTAAAAATCAATATATTTTATCATCAGTTTTTCGACATTTACTTCCATATACTTTTTTTGTTTTAAAATTCAAATATCACTGTTATTTTCGGTCCCTGGTGATGATACTGTAGATAAACATTATATTTTAATGTTCTATAATGTTTCTTTTCTTACATTGATAAAAAAATGAACAAACAAAAAATTTTAGCAACGACCGCAGCACGAACAGCTTGGGTGTGTATTGTGTATATGTTTTGTTTGTGTAAAATTATTTTGCTGGCCTTTTGTTTTTATTTTTCGTATAAGTTTTTTTGTTTTTGTAAAAAGTTTTTGGTTTTTTTACCAGCCAAAAGGGCGCTACGCACAACAGAAACGAACGAACATTAATGAGCTGAACCGAACACTATGAAGTTTGTGGTTTAAAAAAAAAACCGAACGGAATTAAATGTTCTCATCTTTTTGTTGAGTTGGATAAGAACAGTATTATTTTTGTGTTCAAAAAGGGAAACGTTATTTTTTAATGATTTTCTACACAAACACTATTAGCGTTTGTGTTTTCCACAAATCTACCGAACCGAACACTAATGAGCGATATTAAGTGTTTATTTTCGAACACTGGTTCAGTGGGTATTTGGTGGCAGCGGACATTTAAGGAAAGAAATTCTTATCTCACCAGTAAAGCGGTTAACCTTTTTTTCTAGTTCTGTGGTGTTAACGGAATAATATTCCTGCCATTTGAAAAGGGGTCATTTGAAGTACCTTTTCGAATCTCTAGACAAAGAAGTAAGCTAATAGTTCTTAAAGCAGTTGGTAAAGTTGATTCCTTTAGTATCATTCTTACCTTAGAAATTTTCCAATTTTGTAGGGAAAAACCTAACAAAAAAATCGCCTTAAATAACAAACTGGCCACATTCAGTATGTTCTAAATCATGGTGATATTGAGTCACATACCGCAGATTTTTTTTCAATCATATGTTTACTGATAAACATTTTAATATCTTTTTTTTTCACTTAGTTCGAGAATATCGATATTATAGTTGTTCATTTCTCTACAAACTTGTTCAAGCCTTGATGGATCAGTAAGAGTTTGAACGTTCCATGTTCCAATCTTTATCCGTTGTTTAAAGCTAAATTTTGTCATCGTGTTGAGGTATCGTGTTGAATTCATTGTAGACGTTTCAGTAATAAAAGTTTTTTTCCGGGAGAGGGATATTAACCCGCAGCCCAATCTACTTGAAGGTGAGGGACCTGGAATTGGCCTTGGTTATTGAATTGCGCCAATATTTCACCATGACGATTGGAGCCTCTATGGCACTCAGAACTTAAAGTCACACGTTGCCAGGCGTGTCCATCTGAGACCCTATTCTCCAATCCGCTGAGTTGTCCACCACTGCTTATTCAATTCGCAGTTAACCCACCTACTACATGATAGGGTTCTCCTCTTTCCGCAACCTGCGGAGGCATCCCGTAGGACCCCAGCTATGCTTCTCTAAAAGGTTCTTTTATATTTATATCTGCGTGGGAAACGCCCTATGTTCAAAATAATCTTTTATATAATTAAGTGATATGTACAATATCAATTCATGCATATAAATAAAAGGAAATATATATATATTTAAATATCTTGCGAATCGATATTAATCTCTGCATTTGTATTTATAAGTGGTTGTGAATGCCTCACATAGACTAAAATCATTTGTTGGGATATTCTTACAAATTTCATAATAAAGAAAAAGATTTACCTTAAAAAATGTGGATGTGGAATGAAAATTCATACAATTCAAACGTTATAAAAAATTATCTTTTTTCAGTGTTTAAAAAACTGCAATAACTTTCATTTCTTTTGATTTGACTTCTGCTTGTGCTTTTGAAATTAACAACATTTTCAGTCAAAGCAAAATATCAAAACGAAAAACAAACAATTAAACGAAACTTTTGCCACCAGCAGTTGTTTTAAAAAATTTGATTTTTTTTCTTTTGAACAGTTTCGCAGGTAAAAGTACAATCGGTCTCTTTGATTTTGTAAGTCGCAAACAGTTGCAGAATAAAAACTCTGTTTTTGCAAGTTATAACTTATACGCAACTGCAATCAGTTGATTTTACTTGTCATGATAATAAACACATTCGACACAGCAGGCTACCAACTTCAATATGTCAAAAATAGAATACATGTGTGTACAGTCGGGCCTTTATTATCCGTGATCCGGTTAACCGGTAACCCCGATTAACCGTGATGGCCAAAGATCAGTCTATTGTGTTTTGTTTGCAATGTTTTCAAATTGTTTGCTTTGATTAACCGTGATTACCTCTATTATCCGTGATGGCAGTTGAAAAATATTAGACAAATAACATTACACGACTTTTTTTAAGAAATTGTATTCTTTTTATACCCTTCACCACAGGTGGTGAATAGGGTGTATATAAGTTTGTCATTCCGATTGTAATTTCTATAATATTGATGTTAGACCCTATACATATATTCTGGGGCCTTATGAGAAGCGAAGTTGATTTAACGATGTCCGTCTGTCCGTTGAAACGGATTTTCCGAAGACCCCATATATGATGGGGGCCAGGTTATTATACATTTATGTCACATATGGTCCGGAATTGTTTGCTATTGAAATTCAGCAAGATCGGTCCACAAATAGCTGAGATATGAGTAAAAAAACACGACTGCCTCAAATTTTTTCCTTTAACCCATATCGTCCCAATGTTCGATTTTTCGAACAGTAAATTTTACGCGTTTTTGTAATTTTTTTACTCTTTTTAGGTAAGACAAAGAACTAATTTTTTTAAACAATTATATATTGTAAGTGGTTAGCTACAAATATAAAAATAAAAGTTCTTACCCACTTCACTCCTCCCTTGTATAACAAGGGGAAAGAAAAACCCTTAATTTTAGCATCATTTTAAAAACTGAAAACTTTGTATAAAATATAAAAAAATTAAATAAGTGAAAATGTAGTTCCATTAAAAAACGATTGAACTTTCTACAACAGCAAAACAATTTCCGCGTTTTTCAATTGTGTTTTTGTTATTTGACTTGAAAAAGCAGTGTTCGATTTTTCGAACACTGGGCACTATTGAGCACTTTTGTTTTTTCTCTGAAATGCTAACTGAATCATCGCATATTACCATAATATAAATTTTTCACGCATTTGAATAAACGGAAATATATTTATTTTGTTTTTGCTGATCAATAAAAAGTTAATGCACAATCAGCGCTCTGTGAGAAATGTTTTTCGTGAGATTCGAGGAACTTACGGTGCGCATAATCGGCCTACTGAAACCACAATTGCAAACATCATTCGCAGTATTGAGTCTAAGTTTACATTGGTGGATGATATTCGACCGGTTAGACCACATCCAGTACGTAGTGAAGTCAATATAACAGCTGTAGCTGCGAGTGTAATTTTTCAAAATGGAGGAAAATCAGAGCACTCAGGGGATGACCCCTACTATTGCATTGCAGCGGGTTGGAACTAGGAAAATATGTTATGGGAAGGAGAAAAGAGGTAGTAGTACCTGTGAACAGTCCACTTGAATTTATTCATGTTGACAGTGAGAGGGAAGACTTCAGCAGGAAGGTTATTCCACATACGAACAGTCCTGCCAAGAAATGAATTTTCCCAGTAACGCGTTGTACAATTTACCGGTCAATCGACCACAAAAGTATGGGCTTTTGAGGAAAAACGTGTATTACGAACAAACGTACGGGTTTCGGTCTCGGCCAAGTGTATCATTCATGTTGTGACTCATACCACCAACATCGGACACGCTTGGTCGCTGTCATTAGAAAAAGAGTAGATAGGGTTGGAAGTTTGACATAGGAGGTCCAATTTTGAACTTGTTTGACGAAACTCCATCTATAACAACTCGTATAGTGCGATCTCTGAGAAAACTCAATATTAATCGAGAGAAATTATCACCGACACCAAATGCAACAAGTTTTGACAGGAGTGCAACATGTCAGACTCTGTCAGACTTGGAAATATCTTTAGCAATTCCCTTACTTTCGCCAAAATGATAACAGGGACAGTAGGTATCCAGTAGAGCAATCTGAAAATCAAACGAATGATCTTGGTGAGATCTTGTTTCAACAGGACGGCACTTTGAGCCATACATTTTAATTTAATTTCATGATTTGCTTTGGTAAATTAGCCACCTAGATCGTGCGATATCACACCTTAGACTACTTTCTCTGCGAATATGTAATGTCTGGGGTCTTCCGGAATAAGTCAGCTACGATTGACGTTTTGGAAGCTAACATTACTCATGTTATTCGCGAAATACTAGCCGCTATGCTCGAATGAATCGCCCAAAATTGGACGACCCGAATGGACCACCTCAGACAAAGTCATGTCCAACATTTCCATGATATCATTTACATACAGTTAATGCCATAAATTTTTATTTTAACTGATAATAAATATATCAAGTTCACGATGAATCACCCGATATATCTAAAAACCAGTTTTTTTTATTATCAATGCTCAGCCCGGTCCTGTGCGAGTCGTATAATCGAGGTTCAACTGCATATTTTTAATTTAACTAAATTCCTTGTTCTAGTTTTCTTTTATTTAATAAAATTAATTAGTTTCAGTTTATAATAAACTTTGTTTTCTTTTTTTACATTATATGGGAACAATAAAAAAAAAAATGTTGAATAGTGCCCAATGTTCGATTAATCGAACACCATTTTTCTCAAAAACAAAAAATTTTAAAAAAATTTTGACTTCAGATTCGTGTTTTCTAGTCCCAAATTACCTATAAACCACCAAGTTTTATAAAGTTACTCAAAAAAAAAAATCGCTGGGACGATATGGGTTAAAGGTCCAATTAGACGTGACATTACCATACCAACACTGTATTACCAAAACGACATAAACATACCATACAAACCAATTCAATTTTGGTTTCTACGGTCACATAGTGGCTATGGTAATACAGTAATGTGTAGTTTTGTTGTTTTTTATACCCTTCAAACAAAAGAGGAAACGGGCTTAGGTACATATATACATTTTTTGTTTTTTTTATATTCTTCGGCATGGCGAAATGAAAAGTTGGCGTGGCTCAATTAATATTTATTTATACCTATCTAAAGAACGTTATTTATGTTTACAACTTTTTGTTCTTATCTCATCATGGTGAAGGGTAAATAAGATTCGGCATAGCCAAATATGGCACATTTACTTGTTTTGCTTAATGTCCTTTTTTTGCCTCATGTTTTCAGTAGAAAATTTAATGTATACATACTTATTTAATTTAAAAATGTACATAAACTTCTTGAATTAATTTTTTTTTTTTGATGTAGATATGTATGTACACCAATGTTCACTTGTTAAATTATAAAAATATTAAAAAAACTGTATAATCAAAATTGTCATTCGATTAACCGTGAAAATCGATTATCCGTAATGCTTCTGGTCCCGACCATCATGGATAATCGAGGCCTGACTGTATATAAAAGTGTGAAGTGTTCTTCCCTAAACATATTATGTTTTAATAAATATATATATTGACAAAATTTTGAGTTTTGTAAAAAAATCTTTCAAGAAATGTTTATTTTTGAAATTGGCTGTTACCGGGCTAATAAATCGGAATTTTCAATACCTCATTTGAAAGATATTTCGAAGTAGTTTCTAATAATACCTGTACTTCTTAGATACAGTTTTTACCTAAAAAGTTATTGTTATAGGGCACGTTCGTAAATGCAGTTGTTGGGTATTACTTGCGCAGAAGTAAAGTTTAATGTTCGCAAAAGCATCACTTGTAAGAAACTTGGCATCACTTTCATATGTCAAAAGTTTTAATGCAGTGATGCCGCAGCTGTGCAGCCCTATGCAGCGCTTCGTTGGATCAATGAAATCTGTTTCATTAAAATGTATTTAATGAAACATTACATTAGATCTATGAATGTTATTCATTGGATGAATACTTTCAAAAAAGTAAAAAAAAAAATTTTTTTGTAATCAAAGTTGTTCTTATTCTACCAGCTAGCCTACTGGGGCAGTGTAGTTTTTGAATAAAAAAAACTTTGTTTTTTGCCATTACTCAATTAAGAGCGTAAATATGAGATTAAATTGTCATAACATAACAACAATAACAACGTTGATTTTTATTGTTAACGCATAAATTTAATGGCATATTACATTAGATGTATGAAATAATTAAATCTTAAATTTTTATATGAATATAGTTATGTTTGTATATTGTTTTTTATGTTCCCAAATAAAATTTTTTGTTTGACTTGGACAAACTTTAGTTTTCATATATCCAATGAAAATTTTTAACGTAATTACGAAATCCAATGAATCGATTTTAACGAAAATACTTCATTATAACTATGAAATTCCATTTGGACAATGAAAATTTTCATTTAACCAGTGAAGTTTTTATATGAAAACGATTCATTAAATATATGAAGCATTTTTCTTTCAGTGCACTGACGCCCAGGTAGACCACGCTATATATGGATCCGTTGCACCTTGTGTTTTTCATACGAAGTTTCCCAGGATAAAAATTCCGGGATCCCGCACATATTTCGGGAAAAAAATGCCGGGAAATTTTTGCGGGAATGCCTGGGATTTTTTAATTTAATTATGGCAGCTTTACTGCTGATATAATTGTAAATAAGTTGTGTCATGAAATAGATCTTTTTGAGTTTTTGATTTTCTTTAATTAAATTTGTTCTCTTTTGTTTGGTTTAAATCACTTTAGTCTAGCACAACTTCTTCTAATCGTTATCATCTGCTCTTATGAAAAAAGTCTATGAAAATACACCAAATAAATATTTTACAATTTAACATAACGAAAAACTACAGTTTACGACTTAAGACAGTTTTGCCAAACGCCAAAGAGATTTCAATTCATAACCGATAAGAAAGGCAATGTACAGAATTTTTAATTTGTTTAAAGACCCAGATTTATTTTATAAAAGCGAAGAAAGTTCTTCCCACTTACTTCAAAAAATTTTATTATTTTGTATGCAGAGCAGCTGCATAAAAGATTTTCAGATTAGAGAGATGATGGCAAAAGTTAGTTATAAAAAAACCGCTGATTCGACTCGAACAAAATATTTTTTGTTTTAAGAAATTACAAGTTTTGAAGGAAGTGCTAAGAAAACTAATGGTGTCTAGAGGTTATATAATGTTTCTTTGACTATAAAGGCGAACATCCGTAGAAAGGAAACGTGTTTTCACACTAAAATCTTTTTGATAAAAATTAGAAATAGGCTTTCATACGATTCTGTAAATGCTTAATCTGAACTAAAATCCTTTTTTTAAAGAAATATTTTATAATAACACTGTGCATGAAATTGACACTTTTTTTTCGTGACAAGCCGGGCACATGGCGTTTTAACATAACTCGGGGACGCTGAATCCAGTGGTGCCCGCGGTTTTTTCAGATTGGCTCTGGTTTTCGAGATATACCGTTATTTCAAAAATGGAGGAGGTTGCTCAACATATATTCGCGTAACTCAAAAACGGTTTAGTTTATTGAAATTACTAAAAAAACCGAAATTCCGCAATAAAATTTCATTTCAGAAAAGTAAAACTCTTTTTCTAATATGAGTAGTCGTTATTGAAACATAATTTTTTTTTTTAAAAAAAAATTAATTTTTTTATCAAAATTTCGAAATTTTTGTTTTTTAAAAATTCATAAAAAATTAAAAAATGCAGCTAGGCTTCTAATTTTTTGCAGACTTATAAAAAACGAAGCTACAAACAAAATAAGCCATAAATGATTAAAATCTGTGCGCAACTTTTGATTTTATTCACAAAAGTCGACA
The DNA here is from genome assembly GCA_963931875.1 of Pollenia griseotomentosa. Lineage (NCBI taxonomy): Eukaryota > Metazoa > Arthropoda > Insecta > Diptera > Polleniidae > Pollenia > Pollenia griseotomentosa. The sequence continues at coordinate 139,137,031 of OZ007562.1, forward strand.
AATTTTTCATTAATTTAAGAATTTCCCTTAGGGAGCTCCCATACAAATATTGCGTTTTATGAAATTCTTAAATTAATTAAAATTTGTCGACTTTTGTGAATAAAATCAAAAGTTGCAAACAGATTTTAATCATTTATGGCTTGTTTTGTTTGTAGCTTCGTTTTTTATAAGTCTGCAAAAAATTAGAAGCCTAGCTGCATTTTTTAATTTTGTATGAATTTTTAAAAAACAAAAATTTCGAAATTTTGATAAAAAAATTAATTTTTTTTTCAAAAAAAAATTATGTTTCAATAACGACTACTCATATTAGAGAAAGAGTTTTACTTTTCTGAAATGAAATTTTATTGCGGAATTTCGGTTTTTTTAGTAATTTCAATAAACTAAACCGTTTTTAAGTTACGCGAATATATGTTGTGCAACCTCCTCCATTTTCGAAATAACGGTATATCTCGAAAACTAGAGCCAATCTGAAAAAACCGCGGCCACCACTGGATTCAGCATCCCCGAGTTATGTTAAAACGCCATGTGCTCGGCTTGTCTGTTTTTTCAACTAGCATAGTGTAATCAAAGTAATTTTTGAGAATACAAAATGTTACAAGATTTTGTTAGTCGTGCTTAATTCCCAATTTTTATTCTTGATAAAAACACTGAAATTTATTGTTGAAGGGATAAGCTATTCCTATCCGCATTTCACTGGTTGCTTAGGCCACATCGACAGGAAACTTCATTAAAAGATTTTAGAAAAACTAAAGATATTAAACAAGTAAAAACTGTTAAGCGAAAAAGAATTACTTAAAAGCAAATGTCTTACGTGTAACCATATCAAAGCTTTTGCGAGAGCAATAAAGCAAGTTGTTTTTTCTTAACCTACTTACAACTACAGTGGGGAATGTAAGAAAAGATAAAGTCACTGTTTATTGTTGTGGTTTTTGTTAAAGCTTATTTTAATTCCTGCATCCTTGCATCGATTTGAATTGAGCGGGAACTCCCGGGAAATGAAAAATTCCGGGAAAATAAAAACTGTAGTTGCACCAGAAATGAATTTAAAAGACTCAGTATATGGAAAGAAGTTTATTCCCTAAAGTAATCAATTTCGTTTCATTTTGCTTGAACCAAGCCGCAAATGAATTTAGAATAATTATCTTTTGGCTCAGACGAGAATCATGCAAAATGTTCATGGCTCAAGCCATATTTAGTAAATAATTATTTCCATGCACCTATACCTGGAGAGAAATCAAAGCACTTGCCAATGACAAAAGTGAAATGAGAGAACTCGTCAACGCCCTTTATTCTCGGGAACCCTTGTATTTAAGCTGTTTACCATATTACTGTCTCTCGGAAAACACTTTAGTATGCCTTAGACAATAACGAATAATGGTATTAGAACAAAATTTAGTCTGTAAGATTGGTCCACAATTCACCATAAGCACTATATAAAGCGCGCTCTGGGAAATCATTTAAATACGTCAAAACCATGGATCATAAAGATAATGTAGTAAAATTTGGTCCAATTTAGCTTTGTGTGGCTAGCAATGACACCAGGTAGTTTTGTAACAATCGGTCCAGAATTAACCGCAGGTCCCATATCAAGCGGCCTTCTGAAAAGCAATTCTAAAAAAATTTATTACTGCCATGTTCTGGAAACCGAAATCACGCAAATATAAAATCAATGGAATAAAGCCCCTGTGCAGGGTGGTAAAAATTCGGCACAGCCGAATATGGCTCTTTTACCTGTTTTTTTTTTTAATTAATTTTTTTCACAGATTTCAAGTAAAACAGAATATTTTTTTCTGTTTAATTACTAAACAAATTAAACTATTTTATAAACTCTCATTAAATACTCTTTAAACTTGAAAGCCTTTTACTATATTGTGATTGCAATCGTTTAATGAGTAACTAAAACCTTTAAGAACATAGAATTCACATAAAAACCAACCCATTGAAATAAAAAAAAATAATATTAGCTTCTTGAGAAGACATTAACCTTATTTAATCTTTCTTTAGTTCTACTATTTATTTATTTCTTCTTGTAGCTTCTAAAGAAAAATTTTATCTCCAATATAAATTTATATAAAGAAGAAAAAAAATTAAAACTAAAGTTGTTTCTATTCATCTCCAAGAATGATTAAAGATGAAAACTCAACAATCGTAAAAGTAAAAGAACAAGAAAAAAAAACTAAAAATGGTTTAAAAGAAAAGCCTATCTTGATTTAAGAATCTTTTACATTTTGTTTTTAAGTTTCAGATGCTAAAAAAGTAAGAAAACAAGAAAACTGCAGTAGCCATAAATGTAATCTACACTATTCCATCTATCTAAATATCTTTGTGCGAAAAGTATCTAATAAAGTTTTAAGGAATAAATAAATTTACACACAAACCAATACACACACACACACACCTACACACTCATTGCATCCAACTGAGTTGGGAGGTTAAATTGCAGATAATCAAGTGGTGTGACACAAAAAAAAAAAAAAAATTATTTTTCCAGCATGATGTTTAAAAATTGTTAAAGCCAGCATCCAGATTCTCAGTCATCCTGGTTGATACAATTGACCTCTTTACAACTGAAAAAGCAATACAAGCATGTTAGGCTAGCGGCAAATTTGAGCATGATTTACAATATTTCTCCATTTTGTTTTACTTGTTGGATTTCTGTTTTTCTTTTTTTATCTCTTTGTTTTTTTATGCAGTGTCTTATTTTTTTTCAATTCTGGTTTGTTAAATGCACTTTTTCTCTTGGTTATTTTCATTGCTTTTGCAAAAATAACTGGCAGTGCAATTGTGTTAGGTCACAGTGGGTTTGTGGGGAAGAAAATGTGGGCGAAAGTGAAAGTGTGAGAAAGCCTAACTACTGAAAATTTTTCGAGAAAACTCACTTAAATTTATTTAGAACCTCTTATAATTAAAAAAAAAAACTTTAGCGAGTTTTCCCAATTTATCAAGTTTATATCAATTTTATATAATTAAAAGATTATAGTTTTTTTATGTTGTGATTTTTATACATTTTTTTGCACTCCTTTTGCATGAGCGACAGTCCGTGACTTTTTTAATGAAACACAGGTTTTTGGATAAAAAAATCATTTTATTTTTCAACGTTGTCTTCTTTTTGCTCTATAATCTTTGTCCAACGTTTCTACAATTTTTTGATCCATTCCCAAACATAAAATATCAGATGGTCATTAGAATTCGTACCTTTTTTGAAATAATTTCATTGTTGTTTCCAAATCTTTATACGCCGAGCCATTTCTTCCATTTTGGAAACAGGAAATAGCCACTCTGGGCTAAATCCGGAGAATAGGGGGGAAAGAAAGCAACTCGTAGCCTAATTCATGGATTTCTGCCATGAAATGCTTAAGGCCGGTATGCGGTATGCACTTTCCTACACAATCGTACGATTCATTCAAACAAAATCAGACAGAATTCTGTTCGACATAAACAAATACAGTGCTAACTCGGTTAACGCAAACAACATAAATTTAGTGCTGAGATTGTTGCCTCAATAGATTAAAAAATGTCTATATCTATCAAAGCTATTTACCGGAATACAAAATTTATCATTTATAAGATTTCTGCTAAATTCCCAATTTTTCATATTTGATAAATACACTGGAATTTATTGTTGAGGAAAAGCTAGCTCCTATGCGCATTTCACTGGTTGCTTAGGCCATCTCATCAGGAAGCATTTCCCTAAGATTTTAGAAAAGCTAAAAATATTATACGAATAAATTTCTAAAGCGAATAAGAGTTTTAAACACTCCAAGTCTTACTTGTAACAATATCAAAGCTTAAACAAAACACCAACAATAAACAGTGAGTTTATCTTTTCTATATCTTTTTTTCGATAAAAGATTTTATGTCAAACAAAAGTAAAAGGGCAATTCCATTTGTGACTGACTCTACATTTGACAGAATTTGCGTTTTGTTTTGTTTTATATTACGATTAGTATCAATTTAAACATGGCTATGTAGCAGTTTTAACAGTTATCCGATAGAGAAAAAAATGGCAATCACTGATATTTTGAAATATAATTTATTAAGTAAAATTTAGTAAACTACATGCAAAAGTAAGTCGTTTTAGAGAGTGTTTTTAAACTTCAATAATCTTCCTCTGCACTTTCGTAATAACTTTAATTTGTGTTTTTATCGAAAGCTTAGGAAACAATCTATTATAAAATGCTGAAATAAAAGCGGTAATTTATTTAAAAAAATATTTATTTGTAAAATAAATTGTGACTGACACTACGGCTCAAAACGTGACCGACACTACACACACTTTGTGTAGTATAAAAGTCAGTATTTTTACATGAAAATAATATTTTTAGTTAGGCTTGAGTTCATCAAATTTAATTTTCATTAAATTATTTTTACCGAAGTAAGGAATTTTACAACATGAAATTTTTATTAAAATTTATTGATAATTTTCTTGGATGAGCTGGGGCTCGAACCTGGGTTGAATTTACATGTTTCAAGAATCACCACATACTTTCATCAGAATTCTTTGAGTTCTAACCTCTGCACCACAGCGGTCAGTCAAACATCAATCTTTAACCAGTGGTACTGGTGGAACAAGCTCTAACTTTTACATTTGTACTTCAAGTTGTACAAATAAAATGTCGACGAAAGTGGAAAAAAACATAATAAACAAATGCATTCAGGTTTTCAAGACAAAGTCTTGACAGAAAGAATACGAAAAAACAGAGGAAAGGAAGCAACATGTAATATAAAATTGAAAATGATAATTACAGCAAATTTCGAACCACCAGTACCACTGGTTAAAGATTGATGTTTGACTGTGGGCTGGCAGGCACCGCAGTGGTGCAGAGGTTAGAACTCAAAGAATTCTGATGAAAGAATGTGGAGATTCTTGAAACATGTAAATTCAACCCAGGTTCAAGCCCCAGTTCATCCAAGAAAATTATCAATAAATTTTAATAAAAATTTCATGTTGTAAATTTCCTTCCTTCGGTAAAAATAATTTAATGAAAATTAAATTTAATGAACTCAAGCCTAAAGGTACGTGCAGTCTAAAGAAATATTTGACGAAAATATTTGTTCTGATATTTGCTTCAAACTATGTGAAACAAAAAAATATTTTGTTTAATGTTCAAACTAAGATTAAATATTTGACAATTTTTGTTTGTTAAAACAGTTGGCAAATAGTGTCAAATAAAATAAATTAATTCATGTTTGCCAAGCGTTCAGACTAAAACAAATATTTGCATCAAATAATTATTTAATGAAAGTGTCTAAAAATAAAAATATATTTTCCAAGTAGTAAAAATGACCGCAGGAGCTATTTCATTTATTTTATTCTGTGGAGCAGCATCTCTTATAATGTTAGAAGAGGAGAATGAAAAAAGGAAAAAACTGGAAGACAATGGGTAACGGAACATGGCTAAAATTTGTGAAAAACTGCAAACTTGGAAATAAAGCCTTAAATATATTTGAAATTGCTAAATCGGTTAAAAAACAAAATGGCGGGAAAAAAGAAAAAAAAATTTGCAAAAATAGCGAAAATTCGCGAAAAATTTTAATATTTTCAAACAAGACATAAAATTTATTAAAAGCGCCTAAAACTGTAAGGAATGCAAAAAATTCGGTAAAAATTGCCAAATTAGCGGAAATTCGCAAAAATTTGCTAATAGCGGTATGATAGCCTACCTTTTATTTGCTCAAAATCAGATTTTATTTTATTTGACCCTCAAAAATATTTTGTGTTCAGACTACGTTAGTGAAATATTTGATGTTTGCTTTCAAATATTTGATTAGTCTGAACGTACCTTAACTAAAATTATTGAAATATCAAATTTTTTAAACAAATATCTAAAAATTGTAGCCACTTTAAAAACTTAAAAGTAACATAATGTTGCCACCATACTTAAGTATTTTTACTACCAAAATCAGATATAAATTTTTTCCATTGATGGTAGACTTATGCGTGGAATCGCCAAGAAGGCTTATTTAAAAACATGTTTGCTTTTAAAATAAATGCTTTTATTTTGATTAAATAAAGAAGAACCAATAAAACACAAAAAAGTATTATAAAGAAAGTAAAACCACATTTTCTTATGTTTTTAAATTTATAATGACAGTTTCAATCAAGCTAAAAATTCATGTTTATTACGAAAAAGTGTAAAATTTTCGATCGCTTTTCTAGAAGCATTTTCAAGACAAACATAATGGTCCAAAGAGCTGTTATTCGCCGGTTGAAGACAAACATTAAAGCTTTCGATAGCATTCTGACATAAATTTTTTTAAGGAATTAGACATAAAACAACATTTTACTGCTTGTAAAATTAAATTAAAACTAGAAATGCCTGTTGTCTTTGTATTGTAGTATGTATTTGTGTGAGTATCTAAGCCACCTTGGCAAGTAAATAAACCATTTGCACGTACGTTCATAGTTTTGAATTCAGTCATAAAAAAAGTTACAGTAAAACCAAACCAAAAGTGAAAAAACACAACTTTGTTTGTAAAGTTTTGTTAAATGTGGTTTTGTATTTTGAAAAGTTGAGATTATTGAGGAGTTGCGTTTAGCGAGGGTTGCGTTAACCGAGGTTACACTGTATCTTTAAAAACTACCGCTAATCCCAATACAATTTACCTCACATGCTTTTGAGTGGTGAATTGAACACAAGCTACGAGGTGACGATTGACCCCTCTCTGCATAACCTTTACCTACATAAGGGTTGGCTATTTATTTCTACAAAGTGTTCTAGCAAAGTTTGTTGTTGTTTTTGCAACGGGATGTATTTAGCATACAAATAGTTTTGTCTTGTCGTTGAAGAAACAAGTTTTTTATGCATCTTGGAGCTATGGAATAAGCTTTTTAAGATGTAAACACTAGTTAGCACTTGTGTGTAAAGAAAGATGTGGGTATGGTTGAAATAGTATTTCCGTAGTCCCTAGTAGTTGGTAGCGGTTGCTACTTTTTATATCCCTAGGACGTTTTCAATGCTACACTATGCTTAGCTAAAGCTAAATCTCGATCGATTGTAGAGAGTACAAAATTTAAAAATTTTAGCGATGACATTTAAATCTAAAATTGCGGCGAATTAAATTTGTATGGCATTGCTTAATTTAGCAATGCACGTTACAGTATTGCACTTTATAGATTTTTAGCGATAGAGATTTAGCTTTAGCGAATTACGGAATACGGCTGCTGATTGTATAAAATATATCATTTTATGAACATTTTTATATCTTTTTATGAACATTTTTATATAGATCTGCAAAAGCCCTGCCAACAAAATCTTTCACTCCATTACATTTTTAGGTTAAAGAATGACAGTGTAATCATTCTTCTTTATTTGACATATCGCACGACTAAAAAGGATGAGAATAACAACCTTAAATGAGCACAAAATATAAATTTTTCCAATTTTCTTCTTAAAGCCGGCGTAGTCTGCTATCAATGCGTACCAAATAATGAAGCTCATTAAAATTTCGACAGGAGCCAACTGGCAGCTGTAGTTTGCCTTTTCAGTTTAAAAACGGGAAATTCAATAAGTAATGAACTTATTGACAAGGCCTTGCAATTTTAATTCTTCTTTTAATTCTCCATATATTTTGAAATTTCAAAGACTTTCAAAGTTGAAATCTTGTCTTTTAATAACTTTTTTTTTTTAAATCTGGACCAATTTTAATTTTGTTTCGCAGTTATTATAATTTTTGTTTTGTACAACTTTTAAGATAATTAAGTACTTTGTTCGAGATCATTTGATTTACATTTTTTTTGTTTGAATTTGCCTAACTTGCTACACTTTGCACAATTTTGACTTTTTTTTGAAACGGTTTACAGGCACTTTGATTTTTTTATATTGATTTAAGCAATTTTGAAGTTTGTTTAGTGATTTTTTTTATTATGTTATTTAAGTTCCTTTGGAGATTTAAAAAAATCTTATTAATAAAAAGAGTGATCTGTAAATCGCAATAGCAAAAAGTTTGGCAACTTCAAATTACAAAAGTATGCTCAAGGACTCTAAAATATTTGTAACAAAATGGGCCAGATCACAAGCTAAACGCACGAGTTTCCGAACACCATAAAAAAATCTGTTGTATTTAGTGCTGTGAAACTATCGATAGTACCATCGATAGTCTTAAAATATCGAAAATATCGATAGGAAAAATATCAATATCCATATTATTATTATTTAAAATACAACTGTGAAGACATGTAACAGCAGCTATACACACACAGTTTTTTGCCGCAGGTTTTTACTTGCTATTATTAATTTGCGCTGAATTACAGGAATGAATACAAACAACATGAATGGCAGGTAGTATGGATTGCTTAGCTCTGCTTTTTTATTTCTTTTATTTTTTACTTGTACATACATTAGAGTGGTTCAGTCCCCATACAAGAAAAAGAAGATGAGCCAGTCACCCCCTAGGATTAAAGATTAGTTGAAAAGGATTCCAAAAAATTTTAAAATTTCTTGCCACGCCTCTGGATACCGCCCTTTTAGTTTTTTGTATACTGCGTCGCCATTTAAAGTCCTATCATAAGATAACCCTTTTTTTGGAATCCTTTTCAACTAATCTTTAATCCTAACGGGTGCCTGGCTCAACTTTTTTTTCAAACCACCTTATTGTACATGTTTACATAGGGACTGAAATGTCAAATATTTTTGTAATGTTGTAAAAAAAGGCAAATCCAAATGCAATTGCAATTGCGAGCATAGGCCAAAACAATGAACGACCATTAACCTAACCTTTAACCTTTTGGGTTAAGAAACAAAAAAAATTTAGAAAATTGCCTAAAGTTGCAATAAAATATCTTATAGTCCCTCCTACTTCGGTTTCTTCAGAAAGTTGCTTATCAGCAGCATAATTTTTTAAAAACTGTCATCTAAAACAAAGTTCGCACAAAAATACGTCTCATACGTTCAATAAGGTGATAAAAACAACTACAGTTCGTTATTCGTGATAAAAAACTAGTTTAAATTTTCCTGCACAAGTACAAACATTCAGTTGATAGTAATATCGATATTATCGATAGTGGAATCTGAACTATCGATAAATATCGATAGTAGAAAATATCGATAGTATCCCAGCCCTAGTTGTATTGCGATTTCAAATCGTGCGATTGTCAGAACATGGGCGTTAACCTTATAACAAAATTTTTTACTGGCGGGTCCAGGTTTGCCTATGTATTCTAAACTCTCGTAATGTGTCTAAAAATTCTATAATGTCCGGCTTTACCGATTATACTTTCTCACTTGTTTTAAAAATTTTTATTTATTATACTTCTGATTTCCTTTTTCATTGATATTTTTCTCGATTTTTCCCCACATTTTTTTTTATCTCTTTGAGATTGTCATAAATAGTTTAAAGTTACACCCAACCTGTGTTCTTAAATATACTACAAAAGCCACTAAGGCTGAATAGGTCAACTTCGATGATTTCTTAAACCAAACAAATCTAACATATAGAGAATATTCGAGCTCAATTTTATCCATTTTTTATGGACCCTATCGTACTATAACCCTTAATTTGGGAGGATATTTGTATTGGAGCCAATTAAAATAATGGATTGATTTGGCTGATTTCATACGTAAGAAAAAACTGCGTCCATCTACCTCATATATTAGGCGCGCTATTGTGCGAATACCATTATTTGTCTATAACTCGGTCATTTATAAGCCATCCATCCCATCCTTGGTCTTCGGAAAGCCATTTCAAAATACGCGCACGGACAGACCGACATCGTTGAATCAACTTTGTTACGCATAAGAATTCAGAATATATTTATATAATTTATTGGCTTAAGGTAGAAATTAAAAGAGCAATGACAAATCCTTTCCAACTGTCGAATTGCTTGAAGGCAACGAAGTTTTTGAGATTTTGTTATAAATTTAATAAAATATTTAAACAAACATAACTTTTAATTAAAATCGCCATTGATTTTTTTTGTTTGCTTTTTTCCCCTAAACTCCCTTTCACCCCACTGTTAGATTATAAGATAAAAGTTGCTTTTCTTGTCTATTTGTTTGTGTTTGTGAGTCTGGCTGTGTGTGTGTGTGTCTGTATTTGTTGTTATTTGATTTTTGTACTTGAAGTCAATTTTGATACTGATGCCATTTTATACTTGATGTATTTTTACAGGATGTACGAAAGATTCCAATGTTTAAATGCGGATGCCATAGCAGAGGAAGTCGAGAATATGCACCGGGTAAGTAGGAAGCAATTGATGAAAATAACAACATAAACGAGCAAGTCATGACAAAACAAACCTAACACGATTCTAAAAAATTAGAAAAAAAATATATATAGGTATATAGAGGAATAGAAAAATAATTCTTTCCCGGCAGAGCTGTTATATTGCACGGCAATAAGAACCTTAAAGAAACAGTGGGTCAAAAAATAAATTAGGCTTTCAAATTAAATGTCTCCTTAAAAATTATCTTAAAAGAAAGTAAATATATTCAGCTTACACTGTAAATTTAAGCAGGTGTGCTTGTGGGTAAGTGTGGGAAAAAAGCTAAAATAAAGGATTAAACAACAACAATTTTATTCACTACAACAATGCACTTTTGAATTGAAATACTGCAGAATCATCTTTAAACATTGCCACTCTACTTCATAGAATTTCTGTTGGTTTTGTTCGCAACATTATTTTTCCTTTGTCATTTTATAGTTTTTTTCTTCTATTGTTCTTTTTTTTCATTTTCATTAGATTGTTTACAAACTCTCACGTCAGTTGGCTAATAATCCCACGGCCAAACGCGCAGCGGAACAGGTCAGAGTAAAAATTGAAAAATTTCGTGTTTACTTGCCGGTATTAGATGCCATATGCCGACATGGCATAGAACAACGCCACTGGGATATGATATCGAAATTTTTGGGCAAAGATTGCAATCCTGATTTGTTTCCCTCCCTTAAGGATATGATAGATTGTGGCATAATGACCATTTTGCCACAGTTGGAAGAAATCTCTATAGCAGCTGGTAAAGAGTTTGATTTAAATCAAGTTTTGGATGGCATGCAAAAAGATTGGCAAGATGTTTGCTTTGACGTTTTGCAATATCGTGATTCTGATACGCATATTTTGGCAGCTTTGGATGACATACAAACATTATTGGACGACCATATTATGCGTACTCAAGCGATGAAGCGTTCACCATTTATTACAGCTTTGGGCTCTAAAGCAGATAATTGGGAAGATCGTTTGACTCTAATACAGAATATCATAGACACTTGGACTTCTGTGCAAATAACGTGGATGTATTTGGAGCCAATATTCTCCTCAGAGGACATAATGCGTCAAATGCCTTTAGAGGGTCGTAACTTTAAAGCTGTCGACAAGATCTGGAGGCGTATTATGCGTAACACTGTCGGTGATTTGCATGTTATGGCTGCCACAGAGTATCCCGACATGTTGGAAATATTTAAGAAAGCTGTTGTTGATTTGGAGACCGTGCAAAAGGGTTTGAATACATATCTGGAACAAAAAAGATTGTTCTTTGCTCGTTTCTTTTTCCTGTCCAATGATGAGTTGTTGGAAATTTTGTCGGAGACTAAAGATCCTTTAAGGGTGCAGCCTCACCTCAAGAAGTGTTTTGAGGGTGTAAGCAGTAAACATATTTTTATAAAATATTCTTGTTAAAAATAAAGTTTTCTTAGATTTCAATGCTGACTTTTGATGATAATATGGAAATAACTGAAATGATTTCAGATGAAGGTGAAAAGGTGTCTTTGGTAAGGAAAATTAATCCGCAACTGGCCAATGTAAGTACTTAAAAAATGTTAGCTAAAAACTATTTGCAAAAAAACACAATTACAATTTAAAGGTTGGTGTTGTTTGTTTAAAAGGATGATTTTAACCCTAATACGATCACGGGAATATACCAAGCAAACACAGAGATTTTCTCAAACGACAAACGCTTGAAAATTATTTGAAATCAACCCGTTTTTCAAACGACAAAAGTTTGAAAATTATAGCATTTTCAACAAACAGGGGAAATTATTTTTAATTGAGAAATTATTTTATTTTCAACTTGCTTCCAAACATTATTTGGAAATCTATCCGAAAAATCAAAAATACAGGGTATCCGCCGGGATGGTATACATACTACTTTGTTTTTAAGCGGCGTAAATGGTCTTGTAAAAAAAGCTCTTATGTCAACTGAATCTTAAATGGAAGCAAATGCAAATCCTTGTGCAAAATTGTGGCCAACGTTGTTCTTTGAAGCCCAAAAAATTAACTGTTTGCTTTGTGTTTCTCCTGGTAAATCACTATTTAAAAACTATCCGTTTTTTCACTATTTTTCAACTTTGACGGAAAATAAAAAAAAATCTATATTTTTCTATATTTGCCATATTTGCAAAACCAGTTCTTTGATTATTTCTTTACATAATTCAAAAATTTTATCTGCCCGTACGTGCCCGTTTGGCTTCTAGAGGTAAAAAAGGTTAAAAAGACATGGTTGCAGAAATTGTATGGCGTCCATCCCTTATATGTTTTGACTGACAGTAGTTTGATCTAATAGTTTGAAAAAAACTACTCATTGAAATTAGCAGGTACGTACCTCACTTAAACAATACTTTGGCGGCATGTGAAGTCACGAATAGAGTTAGAAAATAATTATAGTTTAGAAATGGTTAGTCTTTTAGATATACCTTCTCTTACGAATTGTGATGAATAGTTTACAGAAAATTTAAAAAATAAATTTAAAAAAAAAATTATGTTTTTTTTAATTTGTTGGGTAATAATTTAAAACATAAAACCCTAAAGATAAAAAAAAAAAACAATCTAAAAATGTAAAAATAATTTTTTTTAGTTACCATAAAATTGATTTTTCTACTAATTTTAACTTTGATAACCCATAAGTAGGCCCCTACAAAGCGTAGCACCCTTTCCATTTCATAGGCTGAACAGTTATCTATCATATGCTGTCTAAACTGTTCAGTTATCTTATTCGGTTCAAAAAATAAGACTTTTGCAACGAAAAAACTCAAATGGCGCCACTGTGCGGCGTCGAATTGAGGTTTATGTAATGTTTTGAACACTTTCTTGATTTTGCACTACGTTGCAGTCCATGCTTAGGCCTATCACCTACAGACCCTCTTTCTTCGAAATCATTCACTACACGATAAATAGTGTATTTTATGGCACGTTGTTTCTCCCAAAAATTTCACGAAACTTTTTCATCGTCACAGTAATCGATGATTGATTTTGATAATATGTTTTAACGATCGATTAAAACACGTTGGTTTATCGAATATTTTTCCATAATAAATTTTCCACGTCTCTACTTCACGACTGCCAAATATGAACTGTCAAGAGTAATGTTTTAAAAAATGGCGGCAAAACAAAGTAGTATACCTTCCCGGCGGACACCCTATATTTTTGTTTACGATTTTAGATCTTTGTTCAATACAAAAGTTATAGCGCTTTTGATCAGGATTTTTTCCTAAGGTTATTTTTTTTTTTTTTTTGTATTTAAAAACTCCTGTGAAATGGTCGTTCCTAAGGTAACGGTAAACAGTCCAAGTCAATGGCTTCAGAAATTAATGGCAGTTTACTTACTCAAGCTCCAAATATTTTCGAATTTTCTTTATTGACTTGGCTCGCTTCAGCTCTTAGCCCTCCTTGTATTTGAATTTATTAACAATTTTAACATTTTGTTAATTAGAAAACAAAGATAGTTCCCTAAAATTTTAATTTCATTCATTTATCTTTTTAAATGTCTCATACGATCATTTCGTGTGGGGTAGATATCTAGTAGGGTATTCAATTAATCGATGTTTTGTTTTAGTTTAGAAGTTTAAAAATAAGACCAAAAATTATATTTTTAACATCAAAATTTTATTAAAATAGTAACAACAATTTCACAAAAGGTACTTCATGTAATAAAAGAGAAAAACTTTTTAAATAAAAAATAGCATAACAATTGAAGCTTGTCTTTTAAAATAATCTTTCAATAAGAGTATTCAGTTTAAATGTTTATGTTTCAAACGATTTCTTCTTTTGATTTTATGAAACTTGATTTAGAAAAGATTCTTATACTTATTGTTGACGTTGCTCTGATCTTTTTCTGGTATTTCTAAAAATTTTGAATCTCTTTGATTTTTAACAATTTTAATACTGTTAATAGTGCTCTTTAGGTCTGTTGGAAGGTCGTTTTTATTCGACTTGAAAAAATCATCTTCTTCATCTGACTCCTTGTGGTAAACGTCTGTACTAAACATTCTTAAAAATAAATTATTCCCAAACTCATTGGTTTTATTCTTTGTACTATACTATTTTTTATTTTAAATTATTCGAAGAGTTATTCGCCCAAAATTAATCGATTAATCCAACAACGGTTAATCGTTTGAATACCCTAATATCTAGTCTAAAATAATAATAAAATTGATGAATATTTATTATCACGTTTCCTTTTTTCTATTAAAAATATCGTTTTTAGATTAATCGATTAATCGACAAAAATTATTCGAACTATTCGTTAATCGACAATAATCAGTTTTAAATTATTCGAACATTAAATCGCTCAAAATTAATCGATTAATCGAACAACAGTTAATCGTTTGAATACCCTAATATCTAGTCTAAAATAATAATAAAATTGATAAATATTTATTATCAGGTTTTCTTTTTTTCATTAAAAATATCGTTTGTTGATTAATCGATTAATCGACATGAATTATTCGAATTATTTGTTAATCAACAATAATTAATATTAAATTATTCATACATTTTATCGCTCAAAATGAATCGATTAATCCAACAACGGTTAAGCATTTGAATACCCTAATATCTAGTCTAAAATAATAATAAAATTGATGAATATTTATTATCACGTTTCCCTTTTTCCATTAAAAATATCGTTTTAGTCGTTAAACTTAAAATTGCATTCAAAATTTCGAAAAGATCCTTATGCGAAATGGAAGAAAAATTTTATTCACTTTTTTACAATACGAAATTTCGTTTTTCTTTGAATTTTTATTGCTTTTAGGGCTTGGTCGAGTTGTGGCTCAAAGAAGTTGAAGGCACAATGCTAGACAGCGTCAAAGAACAAATGAAATTATCCTGGGATGACTATTTCATGATAGAACGTATACAATGGGTGGTGTCGTGGCCAGGACAAGTAGTACTTGGTATATCATGCATGGCTTGGACATATGAGGTAAAGCATTAAACATTTGTCAAATTCACAAGTTTACATTTACGTTGTATTCGTTTACTAATGGTCGAAATTATACACTATTGTATTTTTGTTGTTGGTAATTTTCATACAAAAGTGTTTTTTATTATTTACGATTAAATTTTATACATAAACGAAGAGAAAAATATCTTTCAGTATAATAACCACCAATTTTTTTTTAATTTAAATTTTTAAACATATTAAGTTTAACGGCAACCATATAATGGTTATGGTTGCCTCTAAAGATGTTATGGTTAAATATGTCAATAATTTGTTTTTAAATTAACAATACTGTTTTACTCTTTTCTAAGAAAAACAAAGCATAGGATTTAAACATATTTTTGTTATTACTGACCATAACATGATCGAAGACAACCATAATATTGTTGTGGCTTCTTGATGGAAGACTAATTTAACCATAATATAGTTACCGGTGACAATAATATGGGTAAATAACCCATATTCTAAAAAATATTCGTTAAAAATTGTTTTGTTAGAGGTTAGAGGACCATATTGACAAAATATTTTAGCTCTGGGCGTATGTTTTGAAAAATTTTGTAATTTTTGATTTGTTTGGTGAAATTGTAAAAATATTTTTAGAGTGTGATAACTAATATCCCCTTTATGATCATTCAATTCAATTTTTAAACTATTTTAATTAAAATTTCTTATAAATTAATAATTATTGCCATTACACCTCCAATTAAAATTCCCATACCTGGAGGTCTACCGGATTTTTGGGTTGGAAAAAAATAATTTTTAAGTTCAATAAATTTGTACTGTGTATTAGGAATTTTTATTTATTATATATTTCAAATGAACGGAAGTTTTGTATACTTTACTAGCTGACTCAGCATTGTTTTGCCATATAATTTATATCTTTCAGATGTGACAGTGTCTGCATGCTAACTTTTAAGAAAACCGCGTGATTACTTAAAAAGATATAGGAAGGGGGAGCTTTTACCCATCTTGCCCTATTTCATGCCCTATTCTCTATTTTTTCTTAGATGTTACAGTGTAGGCATGCCATATTTTAAGAAAACCGGTTGATTAGCTTAGAAGATATAGGGAGGGGGAGCTTTAACCGGGCTTGCCCTATTTCACGTCCAAAATAATAAAAATTATAGGCTATAGTTCCTTCCAGATGTTACACCATTTGCCTGCCAAATTTCAAGAAAATAGGTTGATTAGTTAAAAAGATATAAGGAAGGGAGCTTTTACCCATCTCGCCCTATTTTACGCCCTGTTCCCTATTTCCTTTCAGATGTTACAGTGAATGCATGTCAAATTTTAAGAAAACCCAAATTTTAAGAAAACCTGTGGATTAGTTAAGAAGATATAGGGAGGGGGAGCTTTTACCCCTCTTGCCCTATTTCACGCGCTTAAAAATAAAAATTCTAGGCTATAGTTCCTTCCAGATGTTACACTAATTGCCTGCCAAATTTCAAGAAAAAATGTTGATTAGTTAAGAAGATGCAAGTAGGGGGAGTCTTTAACCTGTTTTGCCCTATTTCACACCCTATTCGCTATTTTTTCAAATTGTCTACAGTGTCGACGTGTCAAAATTTAAAAAAACCGTTTGATAAGTTAAAAAGATATAGGGAGGTGGAGCTTTTACCTCTTTTGCTCTATTTTACTCCCTCTAGCGATATAAAATATACCTAACAAGTGCACATACAAAATTCAAGGCAAGCCGTTGCCATCGTTTCGAACGAGTACGAAAATCGAACTCGTGGCTATCTTCCTGGTTTAATTTCAAGGTAACGAATAATAATGTGAATGGCGAATCTAATTAAAGAAGAATTAATAAATAAAATCTAGGAGTGAAGTAAAAATTATAACTAAAATGTCTATACAAATAAAACAAATCTTAAAATGGAAGCAAATCTTTTAACCCTGGAAGGTTAAGGCCCAACTATAATATGCATAAGCTGGCTTAAGCTACTGTCAAAAATTAACAAAACAAATTTAAAAAAAAACATTTAAAAAACAAAAATAAAATCAGAAAATATTTTATTCCGAACGGAAAGTGCAATTCGTTTCGCACCTTGCTTAAGCAAATGCCAGTTTCATAAAATTAACCAAAAAGTTTTCTTTAGTTCAATATGGTTCGACACATATTGATCACATGTATTCGCAAAGTTGCTTAAGCCAACTTAAGAATATTATAGTTGGACCCTTTAAGTACATTAAGGGTACTCCTCGTCGAATCGAAAAACTTTTAAAAAAAAATAAAATCTAGCGGAACGATTTTTTAAGCAAAAATTATTTAGCTAAGTATTTAATTAAAAAATAAAAAATAATAATAAAGCATAAAAAATAAAAACTTTTTTTCAAATGAATTAATTTTTAAAAGCTTTCGTCATCAGCTAACGTTGTTGAAAAAAAGAGCGTTATTTGAATACACATAAAAAAGTTATATGATGAAGAGTAAACTTCATCGATACGACAAGCAGTTACCATCCAGGGTTAAATGTGGTTAAACTTCAAAGTGAAAGGAATTTCTTAATCTTAAATAGTTTACTTAAAGTAAATTGACTACATTAAATTGAAATTTTCATTTTTGATTTTAAGCAATACGAAAAAGTAACGAAACAACAACAATACATACGTAAACAAAAATCGTATTTTTTTTTTAACCATAAGCCATACAGCAGAGCTTGTGAATTGGTCAATTATATATCATAAATATATATCTGAAATTTATGTGCAAAATTATTTTTTTTTTAAAAGGTGGAAGAAGCTATAGAGACCAATACATTGCCACTATATCTAATAAAGTCAACAGCGCAAATTACAGATCTGGTTAATTTAGTGCGAACAGATTTAAGCAGCAATACAAGGATTACTATAGAGGCTCTTATAGTTTTGGATGTTCATGGTATTAAGTTCTTAGAAAAATATCTCTGTATGAGTTAAATTAAAGATATCATAAAAATCCTCTAGATCGTGATGTGGTGTCATATTTGGTTGACAATAAGGTATCATCTTTGTTAGACTTTGATTGGATGTCACAATTGCGTTATTACTGGAAAGTAACTGAGAGTAAGTATGTACATATTTCAATAAATTACTTATTTAATTAACTTAATATTTTCTTTTCTATTAAGAACGCGAAGAATGGGTCTGCGTTAGTATGGTTGTGACTGATGTGAAATATGGCATGGAATATTTGGGAAACACACCAAGATTGGTAGTTACACCACTTACAGATCGTTGCTACAGGTACAGTAATTATTGATGAATATACACATTTTATTACGTTAACTAAATTCTTTATTAACGACATACATTTGAAGAATTGAATTATATTATCTGATGACACAGTTTCCTTTATGTTTGTGTTTAATCTAAAATTATATACATATATATTCCTCTAACTCCCACTGGAGCATGCATTAATATTCTAAAGGCTGACAGGATATAAGCAAAAAACCCTTGTTTTTGTTTAAATGTCATCACCAAAAAAAATTCACGCAAACGAATACTTATGTTTCGATAATTTTTTTACTCTTTGTAGAACTTTGATGGGCGCTTTAAAACTGTGTTTGGGCGGAGCACCGGAAGGTCCAGCTGGTACTGGTAAAACGGAAACTTGCAAAGATTTGGCCAAATCTGTAGCAAAAAAATGTGTTGTGTTTAACTGCTCAGATGGTTTAGATTACAAGGCATTGGGGAAATTTTTCAAGGTAATGTTATTATGCTAAGTAAATTGCTTTAACCCTACGTTTTCACATGCAAGTAATTACGTGCAAGTAATGTATACGTATTATCAACGAAAAATTGAGGAAACAGCCGATTGGCTAAAAGTACAAAAATTGTGTAAAAGTTAGTAAAAAAGTGCGAGTGTATTGAGTTTTTCGAACTTGCACTTGCATGTGGAAACGGGGGGTAAAAATATGTCCTAACAATAAAAACTAAAAACGACTTTGACGATATTTTTAACAACGAACTGTTCCGAACGAACTGCTCGTAACAGGTTTCACCGAAATGAGAAAAATTTTAAGCGGATTATAATTAAATTGATTTTATTGATTTTATTGATTTTCCAGCTAGAGGCAAACATTTTTGTTAGCATCTTCTGAAACATCACGACGTGTACGGTATTTTAAACTACGAAAAGTTTTGTATTTGTAACGATTCTCCTCAAGATAGCGGAACCCTCAGGCTTTTGTGCGACTTTGATTCAGTCACGGCAGTAGTAATTTCTTCAGTAGCAGACAAATATGCATTGGCAATTTGAGAAGCAACGCGGCGTTTACTAACAGTTATGTATTCGTAAGCATTTTCTCCCAAGATTGCAGGGTCTTGAAGTTCCTCAACGCATTTGACTTCCGCTTTAATAGTTTATGCTGCAGTAAGAGCCAAATATTCAGTGGCAATTTCGGAAACATCACGACATGGACGGTATTTGAAAAGACGAACAGTTTTACATTTGTAATCGTTTTCTTCCAAGACAGCGGAACCTTCAGATTCTTTCGCAGTACTAAATTCAGCTACGTCAGAAGTAATTTTGGTTCAGGTTCTTAAGCAAACTTTAATTCAGCCACGTTTTCAGTAGATACGCTTCTTCAGATGGTGGCAAGTATTCGTTTGCAATTTCAGAAACAACACGACGTTGACAATATTTGGACGCCGAACAGTTTTCTATTCGTAACCGCATTCTCCCAAAACAGTGGAACCCTCAGGTTCTTAAGCAGACTTTAGTTAAGCCACGGCAGTTGTAGTTTCTTCAGTAGCAGGCAGATATTTATTTTCAATTTTAGAAACATCACGACGTTGACGTTTGTTTTCATAACCTTTTTTTCCCATAGACAGCGGGTTCCGCTCAGGTTCTTCAGCATACTTGAACTCAGCCATGGGAGTGGTAGTTTCTTCAGTAGGAGGTAAATATTTATTGCCTAGATCGGAGATATCACGACGTTGACTGTTTTTAAAATGACGAAGTGTTTTGTATTCGTAGCCATTTTCTCCCAAGATTGTGAAGTCTTGCTTCAAATGATGACCAGTATCTGTTGGCGATTCCATAAACATCACGACGTTGGCGATACTTAAAATGACGATTACTTTTGAATTAAAATCCATTATATCCTATAATAGCAGAGTCTTGAGGTTCTTCGGCTGTTGTCACTTAACGAATGGCTTCGGTATTTGTTTCCTCAGCAGAGGGAAAATATTCGTTAACCACTCCCTAAATATCTCGCCGTTGACGATAGTCGATACGTCTTACTGAACTACCTATATAAGGGTGGAAGGAGATTTTTTTCTTATCAGTTTTCATACAGATTACACGAAGCAAATCTATAGAACGCGAATTCAACACCATTCGACTGGAAAATTTCATTTGATTAATATCTATTGTTGGAAATACAATATTAATGTAAAAAAAACGGTTGCCGCTATTGTTTAGGAAGCTCAGTTATGGCTTTGTAACGGTAACCATCGTCTTTTAATGAGTAAACTTTATTAGTAGAATCTTAAGTAACAGTGTCTTTTGATGGTGGTAAATATTCACTAATTGGACTGTCAATGGCAGCTAAAGCTACTTAGGCTAATATAGCTAATGCTACCACGAAAATTCTCTGCAAAATGATTTTTTTATTTAAAAGCCTCTCTGAATGTTTACAACCCAACTCTTTCGTTAGTTTTCGGTAAAAAAACACTCTTAACTCAAATGATTGAACTAAATATAATGAGATTTGCAATAGCAACATACACTTTATATACAACCAAATCAAGCAGAAAGTAACGGTTTGATCTCTTAGTAATCTTCAACCTCTTAAAAGTTGATGCCACATACACACATAAATCAAACGCATACAGTTTTTTGAGTGGCCTCTTGTTAACTGTATTAATTGATTACCCATTATGCTAAACAAATGCTGGCATCTAACCTTGATAACGAGCACGAATTCACTGAAGTGTTTTAACTTCATTAGTTGCAGAAGTGACTCTTCAGATCAAACCACTTGAGGGCTTTTCTTAAGTGGGCTTTAGATGTAACAATGATGATGGAAAAAAGAGAAAGTTACATGTTTAAGGAATATTGTATCATTAAATTCTTATAGTTTCTTTGGCGTTGTGTTAAAGCACTCAAATGAGGTTATAATTGGCTACTTGGTTGGTAATCTCAATGAATAAAACAAAGAATGAGTTGACAGTGCATTTGGTATAAAAACTAAACAAGTGGCAAAAACTTCAAATTATTTGAGATGAAAAAAAAAATTATAATGATTGCTATCTCTTTTAAGAGGGACAGCTTAAATGATGAACTAACAGATCTTTTAACTGCTCCTAATTAAGGCAAACAACGAACTTAGAAAATTTCGGATATCCTGTTCAAAATTAAGGCTATTCCAGTGAGCACGCTCTGCAACGATCAAAGCAAATGGTAATGGAACTTGTCTCGCTTTAAACGAATCTACTATTTTTAGTATGACTCTCCTGCAATTGTCTTCTCTGACTTAAGCAGATCCAAGTAAAAAATGGAGCTAACTGGTAAGCAGCTTTGTAAAAGGGCTATTAGACACGCATACTTGTCTTAAGACATGTATGATGGCATACCAAAACTCACTGTGTAATAGCATGTATGTCGAGTATGTCAGGCATGTATGTTGTGGTTTTCAAAAAATTTTGAATTTCTGATGTCTGTTGCATACCAACATACTCATCTAATAGCGTGTCCGTCATACTTCATACAAAAATTCAGTTAGCTTTTTGCCGCTGCTGTGTGCATATTGCAAATTTAAAAAAATGTCTTTTTCTAATATTATGTCTCTTTCTAATACTGAAGTATGCCGTCAGCGTTCGACAGTGTAATAGCTTAACCCAAAGTATGCCATCATACATGTCTTAAGACAAGTATGCGTGTCTAATAGCCCTTTAAGGGAGAGAGGCACAATACCCCGTTACAAATCTGCTTACAAGAGGCATGATTTTTAAATGCGAATTCCTACTTGGAAGCATTACTTTTTTCCTCTCTGCTAAAAAACAATTTGATGACTGATTGCATTATTAAAAAATATAATATCTATGTTCGGTAATATTTCGGGCAGTGTTCGAATATAAACACTAGTTTAGTTTTCGGTTCGGTAGATTTGTGGAAAACACAAACGCTAATAATGTTTGTGTAGAAAATCATTAAAAAAATAACGTTTTTCTGTTAGTCATCTTTCGAACACAAAAATAATACTATTTTTATCTCAACAAACTCAACAAAAGATGCGAACATTCAATTCCGTTCGGTTTTTTTTTTAATCCACAAACTTCAATGCGCTCGGTGCGGCTGGTAAAAAAAACCTAACATTTTTTACAAAAACGAAATACACATACGAAAAAAACAAGAAGCCAGCAAAATAATTTTACACCACAAACGTTGCTAAAATTTTTTGTTTGTAAATTTCTTTATCAATGTAAAAAAAAGAAGCATTAAAGAACATTAAAATATAATGTTTGTCTACAGTATCACTACAATTGTTCTGTTTTTTAACGAAGAACAGAACAATATATAATATTCGGCTCTTTCTTGAAAATAGCTGCGAACGGTATTAAGGGTTGTGTTCGTCTACACAATCATTAAAAAAAAATAGATATCGATCTGGGGTGTGTGAGCCGAACGCTAAATAATGTACTGTTTATTTTCGAACACTGATTTCGGGAATGATCGTAAACACATTTTAAAACCATTGCAATACAACCTGCTTCCACGTAAGTGAATAACAGAAGCACTTAAAACAATGTTCGTGAATTTTTTCTTTAAAATAGCAGTATTAATTATTCACTTACAACCTGCTTACTTATTAGGGATAATGTGAAGCTCTTCAACCATTTAATTAAAAATTCACTTAATTGGTATTCGCTTTTCTGCTGCTTCTTAGTAGTGTGTTATTGGCAGCAAATATATCAGCGCTCATGTAGCTTTCTTGCTTCTAGAAACCTAAAATTTGTTTACTGGGATATTAATAGACGCAAACCTTTATAGCGATTCCTCCAAATGCAGAGCGTTACATTGGCTTTGATTTCGCTGGTGGATTTCACGTTTTTGTAACGGATCCAATTTGTATCGCTAAATATGGTTCGATGCAAAAATAAATTTTCTTTATAGACTTTAAGCGGCATTGAGAACATGCAAATCGTCTTTCAACGTCTCTCAGCTTCAATTTGTATTTACCTTAATTTCTTGCTTTTGAAGGAACTCTGCTGCTTGAAAACATTTTCAATTGCTTCTTTAGTGGCATACAGTGATTGTGTAATTTTTTTTTTAAAGTCTAGAATACTTGGAATTAGTGTTGCCACTTTGTGGGTAATTACCCGAATTTGGTTTAATTTTTACTGTTGGGGGTAGAGCGTGGCTATTTTCTCTTAGGTGTAATTTAGGTGTTATTTAAATTCTTACTTCAACTTAAAATTGTAGACAACACATAAATTTAATTTTAATCGCAGATTAATACACGGCATTACCATTTGAAAATGATTTTAAACAAATAGGCACCGAGGCCTGTCTTAGACGAAACGCACTGCAGACGTCCAATTTTGTTCTACTTTTTTGAGCATTGCATGTCACGAATTAATGGAACAATGTTGATCTCCAAGACGTCAATTGTTGCAGGTTTATCAGCATAAAACAGTGACTTCACAGGCCTACGGAAAACAATCAAGAGGTCTCACATCCCACGGCCTTAAAGTCAAAGACAGTTAATTTTCTCTTAATCAATACATCGCCTTTATTTGTGAAAAAATAAGTTGCGTAATTTTAATTATAAAGTCGCCTATAAATTTCGAAAATCGATGGTTGATTTTCAAAGTAATTTGGATAGTTTAGTGGCGTTGTTCAAGGATGAATCTATTCATGATGATGTGCCTGAGCAAAAAGTGAGATCAATATGACAGTTCGGTTGACAGCTAACCTTTCGTAAGCTCTATCGGGCTTAAAAACACCCATTATAAAGGAATGTATTTTTATTAAATAAAGCTTAAATTTTATATCAGGTGTAATTTCATTTAAATCGGGTAATTTTGCTTCATCTCAAGTGTAATTTTGAATTTTGCTGATGGTAAGACTGCTTGCAATACAAATACAATTCATAATATTTAAACTTTTTGACTACCCAGGGCGGTTTTTATCTTCTACCTGAAATCGCTATATTTGAACTACACAGATCATTTCTCGCACGTTAAAACCGATGGAACGTTATCAGCAAAATAAAACATAGATGTTTGCCCTCCAAAATGCAAGATAAGTTATTACAGACTCAAACCATGTGTAAAATATGCACCATCTGTTGTTGCTTTTTTATCTTATACGTCCAAAATGATTTTTAAATTGCTTCTCTTATTTCCTAAGCAATTTTTGACGTTTTTTATTTTATCAGTTTTAGTTTAAATTTTGTGCCAAAGTTTTAAACAGCAGCAATAGAATTACCCATTACTTTTGTATAACTTTTATCCATAGATTATAAATATGTATGTCTACTTTAGTTTTACAAAGAACGATTTTTTCTCATTCTTTTCTCTATTTACTTTGTAGGGCTTAGCACAATCTGGCGCTTGGGCATGTTTCGATGAATTCAATCGCATCGAACTGGAAGTATTGTCTGTGGTTGCCCAACAAATTTTAACCATACAAAGAGCAATTGGTAGAAAAGTTGTTAAATTCTTTTTCGAGGATACAATGCTACGTTTGGATCCAACATGCTCAATTTTCATAACAATGAATCCAGGGTAAGTTTTAATATGCTACAAAAAAAAAAACAAATACAAGCCATGCGAAAATATATATAATCGAAGAGAAGCAACAAATGAAGTCTTGTCTATAACAAAACAATTATTTTATTTAGCAGAGTTTGAAAGGTATTATTTCTCTTAATAAATAGCTAAATCTCAATAAAAAGTTTTCTTGTTTTGCAAAGCACTTATAGTAAATTATAAAAAGTAAGCGCACATTTATGAGCTACGCAATAAGACGAACAGAGATGCAGTGGGAAATGAACGAATTCTCAACAAATTAAAAAAATATATAACATTTGAGGAGCCACAACATTACCTTACCACGAAGCAGGTTTGTAAGGGAGCATATTAAAGAATAACGGTTACAACAAAAAATTAAGTGTGCAAAGCTGATAGTTACATTGAACAATTTTTAATATAAATACAATTTAATATGAAATTCATGCCTTCCGTAAGCGATATGGTAAGCGAAACTCTTACGTTTTTCCCGTACAAACCTGCTTCGTTGAAAGCTCAATTTTTCCTTGGGATAGTTAATAAAAAATAATAACAATGGGTGGCTTTTTTAGGCCAATTTTATTGGATTTGGCAATTTCATATTTTGAAAAAATGCGGAGTTTGCACAAAATGATCGTTTCTAAAACGTGTGATGAATTTTGACCGGGCTAAAAAACCATTTCAGAATTATAGTCTTAATTTTTTGTTTAAAATACAGTTTAACTAACATATATAATATAAAATTTTAAAGAATACAGACAAGAAAAAAGAGTAAGATGTATTAGAAATCAATTTTTAAAGATACTGAAAACGACATTATCGATTTCAAATCGTTTTGTTTTCAAAATAGTTTTCCATCACATACCTGATTATCTCCTTTTTAAACGAAAAATTGTATGCAACGACGTCTTTTGTTTTAAATATGTAAAATTATGTACCATTAAGACGTTATTTGTAGGAAGTTTTGCTCTTCGTCGCCAGTTTAAAAGAAGTGCAGTTGCAGCACATCGATTGCACAAAAGGATTGCATGATTCTTAAACAGTTGTTGTCAAACACAAGGAAAACTTACAATTATATTGGTCAGAAATTTCAAAATGTTTCAATATTTATTTAATTCGAAATTAGGTGCCACAAAATTTGAAGCCGAGAGGCGTTGTAAAACGATTAAGCATTTCCGAAATGCTGCTTAAACACCAGAAAACGTCATTTTTGCATCAACTCATTACTTGTGATAAAAATGTTATTACTAATACAGTCTGGATCAAAGCCGATACCGAATATCTATGGCGCCAAGGTAATGCTCTAAGGAGAAATCTGTCTAGGCAATAATAGGCCACTATTGCCGTGAAGCGAGCATTGCCCGAAAAATTCCCAGAATGTGCGACTAGACGTTTAGCAGTAATATTCCATTATGACACCCCACCTAACGATACCTTTTAGAATCTATACCGCTTAGGCCGTTTTTACAGGACAATTGATTAAAGGCTGATACTAATCAGTCGAGGTCGATTTCATTAGATGATCGATCCTAGAAAAAATTATTCAAAATTTGAATTCCTCAAATTTCTGAGTAAGTTATTATTCGCGATGTTGATTAAACAAAATAAAAGTTATTCGATTAGTCAAGAATCTTATTATATTATCAAAATTAAGTATTAGTTTGTGCTTTTAACGATTTCGGGCTTTTTATGGTTTGCTCGCAACTTTAGGTAGTATTCAACCTGACGACGAACTTATCTGAGTGCTGATGACGTGTTGAAAGGTAGATGTTAAAATTATCGATAAAGGAAAATCGCATATTGGTCTCTCGGTCTTCTATGGTTATTAAAAAGAAACTGCATTTGTAGTAAAGGTCAGATACAAGATATGGACAGTCATTTGCTATAATTACCACCTATGTGTTAAAGTTTTTTTTCTTTTATGTAAACGTATGCTTTGTAGATAATTTGTTCCGTTTTCCTTATCTATATACATTAAATTGTAACGTTACTAACTTCCTTGTTGAGAAAACCTTTATCAAACTCTTGTGTTGTATGACATTTTTCTTCTTTGGGACTGGCTTCACTATGTTTATGTACTACCTCTGACCTCTCTTCTTCACGCCATGCAGCATTTGACTTCATTTCTTTAAGTTAAGCTTGTTTTTCCTCATATGCCAGTTTACTGGAACGTTTGGTGGAAGAGGTACTATGTTCATCTGGGTTATTTTGTGCTTGTAATAAAGATTCTGAAATGGACATTAACTTTTCTTGTATTTCGGTAATGTTTTTTGGGTGAATTTGAATCATTCTTATTTCTTATATTTGTATCTCTAGAACGAGATCTTGAACAATTTTTAGCTTTCTAAGTTTTCTAAAGTTTTTTCTTTTTTATCTCTTGATTGAGATCTAAAACTACGTTCTTGCCTTCCTTCCGGAAGTTTTCTGGGTACACGAGTTCTAGATTTTCTATGTCCGTATTTGTTAAATTTTATTTCTCTTTCATTTGAAACTGACCTGGTTCAGATCTTTTTGGGAAAATTTTCTATTTTTCGCCAAAGAATTTGATGTCTTACATATATAATTGCGATCTTCATTAGAACTTGAATTTGTTTCCGCATGATCATTTTTCGACTTTTTTACTAAAACATTTGTTTTTCCAGCTGCTTTGTTTGTCTAGCTCCTGCGAAATCTTTTCAAATTTTGAATCTAGCAACTTAATCAAATTTAAGCCCATAGTTAAAGAATTACTTTTAATTATAAGACCGTCTCTTAGTTTCTTTGCCAATTTACTATCTAAGTCTGTGTCAGAATTTCTATCAGAACTGCTGCCAGAAGTTTTCTTTTTTTATGCTTCCTTTTTGACTTTTTACCCTTTTTGTATTTTTTACTCTTTTTTGATACAAACAAATTGGCATATGATTACTACCTAGCCCGTATGAGATTAAAGTTGAAAACTAACCCTAAAGCATATTATAAATTTATAAATTCGAAACGTCGAGCTTCTGACTATCCAAAATTTTTTAAATATGGTTCCTGTATTACTGATGACGACACACTGATTAGCAATATGTTTGCGAATTTCTTTGCTACTACAGATTCTAAAAAAACGTACGATCGTAATTCTCCCTATCCATTTAATTTATCGCATTCAGCTGGTATACATTTTTCTTTTTTGTTTAATGAAACAGTTCTATTAAACTTAAGACTTAAGATCATTAAAAGCGACCAACAATTCTGGCCCTGATGGAATACCTAGTTGTTTCTTAAAAATTGTGCCGAAACTTTGTACGGCCCACTTACTACAATCTTCAACAAATCTATTGAATTGTGCTATTTACCCGCCGAATGGAAAAAATCGTTTATTATTCCTTTGTTTAGAAGTGGCAATAAATTCGATGTTGCAAACTATAGAGCAATTGCTAAGCTGAATGCTATTCCTAAACTCTTAGAAAAAAAGTTTTTACTGACAGCTAATCACACCAAATTTCTTCGTCAACATGGATTTTGCAAGTCGCGTTGCACTACAACTAATATACTGGAACTTACTACTATGGTAAATGATGGATTTTTAAAAAACAGATGTAATTTACACGGATTTCAGTAAAGCCTTTGACAAAGTGAACCAGGAAATGTTACTAAGCAAACTATCACTAATGGGATTTAGTTATACAGCCCTAAAGTGGCTGCGTTCTTATTTATTTGATAGAAGTCAACAAGTAAAGTTTAGAAATGTTACCTCAACAGACATATACGTCACTTCTGGTGTACCCCAGGGAAGTCATCCTGGCCCTACACTGTTCACGTTATTTATAAATGACTTGCACGCAGAGAAAAAACGTGTTTAAATATTTTAAACATATTATGTTTAATTTAACCATAATATTGTCACTGACAACCATATTAAGGTTAAATAAGTCCTCCATAAAGAAGCCACAACCATATTTTGGTCGCCTCTAAACAGGTTATTGTTAAATATGACAATAATTTGTTTAAAAATTAACAATGGTATTTTCCTCTTTTTAAAGAGCAACATGCTATGGTTGCAAACCAACCATGCTATTATAAGTGTTAAACATATATTAGTTATTTTTAACCATAACATGTTCGGAGGCAACCATATTATGGTTGTGGCTTCTTGACGGAGGACTAATTTAACTATAATATGGTTGTCAGTGACAATGTTATGGTTAAGTTAAACATAATATGTTTGAAATTCTCTTTAAATCATATTGCGTTAGCTGTTAACACAGCTAACGGTGTTCTTGGTTTAATGAAACGGTGGTCGAGGCAATTTTCTGAACCCCTTTGTCTAGAAACAACTTTATACATACAGTCTTAACTACTAGAGATCCGTTTATGCTAATAATGACTCCTTTTGTCGCATTTGTGAAAATTTTAATAAATTGTATCATATTATAGATCTTTCTGAAAGCAATGATATTTTAAAAAGAAAACTAATTTTGTATTTAAATAGTTAATGTATTCACATCTGTTTTTACATTCTTTAGTCTGTAATAGACCAAATAAATAAATAAGTAAAACTTTACGTTGTAAATCGACTTGCTCATTATTTTCCAAGTTCTTATAGACACGTATTAAAAATTGCACACACTCGTGCTCTACATGGTTTAGTAGCTGCTTATCTCCCACAAGATTTTGTTGTTCTTCTCACATCTCACACAAAAAGAAAAAAGTTTTTTCTCTATATTCCATACGTGTGAATTCATAACAACAAAATAAATACATCGCAGTAACCGAATGTCTCCAAAACTAAAAGAGATATAAGAAAATTTAACACTTATCCTTGTTCTTTAGAAGAATGAGCGGACAGGTGCCTGGTACTTTTTTTAAATTCGGGCCCTTTAGGTGGTAATCGGGTAAAACCTGTATATTGGTAATTTTTTGTCACACCGTCTATTTTTTAAACCAATAAATATAGAAATAAAGATTAAATCACATACGAAACTTATCTAAAAAATACAAATATGGTTCTGTTAAGAAGACTTTTCTTCATCTATTTATCTATCGGGTGATTTTTTAGCTATTATCTTTTTGGCAACTCTGGTTTAAACAGCTGACGCACGTTTCGTGTTTTATTTCACTGTCAAACATCTTCAGTGTGGTCTATAATTTAACCATGAATCGTCTTACAAACGAACAACGCTTGCAAATTATTGAATTTTATTATCAAAGAAAGTTGGCCGAAGATCAACTTTTTTATCGAAAAATTGTGTTCAGCGACGAAGCTCATTTTTGGCTCAATGGGTACGTTAATAAGCAGAATTGTCGATTTTGGAGTGAAGATCAGCCAGAAGCATTCCAAGAGCTACCAATGCATCCAGAAAAAGTCACAGTTTGGTGCGGTTTATGGGCTGGTGGCATCATTGGACCGTACTTCTTCAAAGATGATGCGAATCGTAACGTAACTGTGAATGTTGAGCGCTACCGTGAGGTGATATCCAACTTTTTTTTTGCCCAAAATGCAAGAGCTTGACTTGCATGACATGTGGTTTCAACAAGACGGTGCCACATGCCACACAGCACGCTTGACAATGGACTTATTGAGTGGCGAGTTCAGTAAACATTTTATTTTACGTTCGGGACTGGTCAATTGTTTAGGGGGTAAAAAAGGGTTAAACGGGTAAATTCGCTAACCTTATATCTCCTAAAAAAAATAATAATTATCGTTGTTCATTGAAAAAAAAAACAAGTGGACAGGGGTCTGGTTCTTTTTTGAAATTCGGCCCTTTCGGGAAGTAAACGCTAAAAACTTGTATTTTTGACATTTTTTGAACCAATAAACATAGAAATAATGATTATACCAAATTCGTAACTTATGTTAAAATTACAAAAACAAATTCGGTATTTTTTCGAAATTCGAACGTTTAAGGGGCGAAAATCTTAACTATTTTTGGTACTCTTTTTACAAAACACTTTTCTCCATTTATTGATATATACGTATTAAATGATGGGCTTCCACTACAATAGTGCAGTTTTTAATACTTCAAATGGGGAGAAAAAAGTGAATTAAAATTATACTCATGTGAAATCATTTTAATTCTTTTAAGCCTCTGTTTATTACTTCATACATGTGTGTGATTGTATGCAAAACCTTTAAAAGAAAGCTCAAGCTAAAAGAAAAACACAACTACATCTTTTTTTTTTTTTTTTGAATTTCGTCGTCCTAGTGTGTGTGTGAGTTTGTTTGTGTTTATTTTCTGTCATTTAGTTTATTCTAGTGGAATTTGTTTCATCTTTTTATGCTGTTCGTTCTTCTTTTTATATGTGACTAAATGTTGATACAGCAGTTTGTTTTGTATACACATTTTCCGGTTGTTGGTTGGAATCGGGCTTGTGTGCAAGTTTGTGTCTGTGTGTGTGTGGGAATGAAAATGTTTTCTTTGTATTGTTAGCGGTTTACAAACAATGTTTTCGTTTCTGTTTCAGTCGACTTTGAATTGTTTTCTGTCGTGTTGTTCTTGTTGTTGTGCCTTATTTTGCTAGTGCATGCATGTGCATGTACGTATGACTTTAATCGTCCTCAGTATTTATATGAATATCCTTGCATCCTTTTTTAATTTTTCTATATTTTTCTTTTTTCTATTAAATTTTTCTACTGAAATTCAAGTTTATATACATAATAATAGTAGCACACACACAGCCGAACATGCATATATTAAACATACATATGAATAGACTTTTTCTAATACTATTTTTTTAATATCATTTTTGTTGCTGTTGGTATTGTTGTTGTATTATTAAGTTTGATTCCCTTTTACTTTGCTTAACGTTGCAAGCTTTTTACATTTGTTAGCATTTTTATAACCTTTAAGCCATCACAATAGGCAAACTGCTACGTCCATAGATTAGGGTCCTGTGAGCATGTTGTGCAGTTTGAATCACAGTCATCTTAATTTAACCCCATGAATATTTAAAATTTTTTTTTTATTTTTAACCCTCCCCCCACAAAATGTTTTAAAGTTCATGAAAGAGTGTTTAAATATAATAAACGTATTAATGGGACTTTTTCTGACGATGGTTTCTCAGGTATATGAACAAGTTTTTGAAAGGAGAAGCTTTAAAACGAAGTGGATAGGCGTACAACAGTATCCGTTATTTAGTAATATTTAGTATATCATTTAAATGGGTTCCAAAATTTGAAAGTAACATTGTTATAAATTTTGTAAAAGCAGCGCGGCCACATAAAACATTTTGGTTCTAAATTTGAAAAACTACATAGACAAGCACACGCAATATTATAGGAGGTGTGTTGGCCGTACAAACTTACTTTAATTCTCTTTTGAAACTACATTAATTCATGTCCATACAATGAAACTTTTGTTTTGCATCATTTACGTAGTTTGTATGCCTTCTATCTTTCTTCTTCTTCATTTCATATAAAAAACAGGCCAGTTCTGAAAATCACTTTAACTCAAATCACGTGATTTTAAGTAACATGTGCATTATAAAATCCCACGTGTGGTATTTAAGTGTTCCGTTTTTGTGTTTTGGTGTGATTTTCAATGGCCGAAAGCACACCGATAAACACAAAAACGGTATGACTTTCAGAACACCACAAAATTACAAGTGTGATTTAAATAGCACTAACGAAACAAAGAAAACTTTTCCATTCGTCTATGCCATTTAACCAGTCAACGGAACATCTTCTCTGTCATTGGCCAGAATTCGGAGACTTAAGACGCGAACTGTTTTGTCCAATAACCCTTAGGGAAAAGACCTGTCTCTCTGACATTGATTTGAACAGTATCCATTCCTTCATTGAATGATGACTGGGTGAGACTGCCAATAGCCAGGTAACATAGGTACCTTGGGAGACGGTGTCACATCGAAACACAACAGGAACTAATTACTGGACCCTCGTGAACTGTGCTTAATTGGAATCTAACACAACCTAACTATCCCCTTTAACCACCAATAAGATTAAGCGAAACTTTGATGTAGTGTACCTTTAATTCGTGCTCAATCGATTTTATCTTTAATCATTGCTAAAGCAATTCTATTCAAGCATTTAAAGCTAACGAGTTCCAAATCACAAGCTTTTTACTTCATGTGAAAAGTATCTCTATTAATATTTTACAAATATGTGTATCTGTGTATCTGTGATTTTCTGTTTTATATCTTTTATTTTATATGTTGTACGTCTTGAACCTTGTTACTGGTATTTTTTGTATCAATGTTTTTTTTTTTTATATTTTACAAATGAAAGAGTTCTGTAATGAGTTCCAAAGTTCAGTCGATTTGTTTTTTCTTTTTTGTTTATATGTTTGTTGTGCCCTAGAAATAAAGCTGTTTGTTATAGGTTTTTTTTAATATTTATCTAAAAAGTTTATTATTGTTTGTGTTTTTTGTCAATTTTTTTTTTTTTTTAACTTCAATAGAAAAAAATTTTACCAAATAAGAAAGCTCGTTAAAATTGTGCACAACTTTTGTAAATAATGTTTTTGTATTGACTAAAAATATAAAGTAAATGTTGGAAAATGTTGTTATTGTTGTTAAAAAAAAGAAAGAAAAAAACTACACACACTTGTTACATGTTACTTATTAAAGGTTTTTCAAATTTTTCACATCCAAAGTTTAGTTTGTTTTAATGTCTGTATTTTAAATGTTGTCGTTTTTTAGTTACTAAGTTGATACTTTTGAAGGTACTTTGGCTTGTGTTTCTTGTTGCTGATTTTTTATAAAAAGGAAAATGTTAAAGTTTCCTTTTTAGCAACAGCAACAAAAATGTTTATCTTTTTTTTTTTTGCCAGGATGTGGAAGGAAATAAGTGGTTTGTTTAACAAGCTTTACCTTCACAAATAATCAAGGGGATTGTTTAAATGTTAGAAGTTAGTAAATTAAGTTGGCCTACATATATAAATAAATGAATATTTGCAGCCGTGTTTAGCAGAAACAGCTAAACAATATTTTATTCTAAAAACGCAAGACTTTTAGTCAAAAATACACTCAAAAGAGAAATCAATCCATTCGTACTCAAATCAATCCAAAGCGGTATCAATATTGCTGTGAGTATGGATTTCCTTGAATCAAGTACAAAAAGATTGATTCAAGTACGGATTTTCAATCGCGAAATACTTAACTCATCGATATTTAATCCCGAAGTCATACTCGAAATAATCCGAAAATTAGATTGATTAAAGAAAAACTAAGATTGAACCAATCTCAAAATGCGCTTAATTCAAGTATTATAAAATTGATTCAATCCCGGAATCGTACTTGAAATAAACCAAAAATTAAATTAGAAGCAGAATTTTATTATCATGGATTTTACACCTTAAGGTATTGCAATTACAAAGCACCAGCATCATTCCCGTTATGGTTTTTACATTAAAAACTTAATGTACATATTTACATATATTGCGTAAAATATAAACTCAATGAGAAGCAAAAGTTCTCAGTTTTAATTTTTAAACATAAAAATAATGTGTTTTCGTCTTGTTCTCATGTTTTTGTTATTTCTACATACAAGAAGCAAATCGTTTTTTAAGTACTTGTGTGGTGTTGTTGTAGTGTCTGCAATAAACTTTGATAAGTTAAATGAGATTAAAACGCTCACTTTGTAATTATACTCTCGGAGTGGCACTACCAACGAAAAGTTTAATTTGTATTGATATATTTAGCTGGTGAGGCCTAACTCCATTTGTGAAAATAAAAATGCAAAATTTTTTTATTTCATTTTTTTTAAATTTTTTTTAAGTACGTTTTAGTGTTATTCGTACTTGAATTTTTGAGTAAGTATAAAAAAACTTCATTAATCCCGAGTGTTTTTTTTTGTGTATGATCAAATTTTTTTTTTATAAAATTGTAGATACGAAAAAATTTCCAAAATGAATTAAAAATATTCTGTGTTAAATATTAACAGCCATATTCATAAAAAGTTCTTATTTTAAGCTTATAGTATGTAATAACTATTAAACGCTTTTTGTCTTAAGCTACGGTCAGACTTATCAAATATTTGACGAAAAAAACGGGACCAACAACCAAACTAAAAAATCATTTCGCTTAATATCAATATTTATTTTGATTAAAATACCACAACTTACAAAAAACTGTTTTTTGCTATGTCTAGTAGTATAATTAGTTTATTTTGTAATATTAAGACCATTTTAAATCTCACTAACTATTAACTAAAGTAGGGGTTACGCTTATTTGATCAAATATTTAATAAGTGTGACCGTAGCTTTATAAACCTCTTATAAAAATTTGTATTCATAAAGGTACATTAACAGCTTTTTTACTATTAGCTGTTTGCAGCGATTTTCTGTTTAAGTATGGCAACTTTCTTTATATTTGGCTGCCATTTTATTGTTAGTGATGCACGAAACTTCTATTCGGTTTACATGATATTCTATATTTAAATTTTTTTTATAATTGTTTTTTAATTGTAGACCTTCAAAATTATTTTTTTAGTTTCTAAACAAAATGTTTCCGAAAGGTATCATAAAAACTTTTGTTTGAACCATTTTTAAATATACGATAAGAAAGTAATCGAATAAAAAGTTTGTTTACTTTTTATTAATATCACTATTATTATGATTTGTTTATTTAATTTTTTTTTTTTTATATTTTTGAACAATAATTTGTTGTTTTAAACAAAAAAACAACTAGTTTCAATAATTTAATAAATAATTAAAGAGAATATCTGTATTTGCCCTTGAACATATTCATTTAAATCATATAAATTTTTTTTAAATAATTATCAATGTAACTTTAAATTGGCTGTCTAAAATAAAAAAAAAAATTAGTAAAATGTATTTAACATGTCCTTTGTAATAAATAGAATATTTTTGTCATTATTTTTCTACATATTTTACAAAATTAATATCATAAAATGCAATCACCTTTTAAAATGTCATTTTATTTTTGGTTTAAAGAAGGGCAAATCTAACAATAAATTTTCTTACTTTATGAAAGGTTTATTAAAGGTTCAATAGACTATTTTTCGTTTATGAATACAACTTTATCAGTTTTTTCTTAAAAACGGTCAGTTAATCATCAATAAGTTTTTATGAATACGGCTGTAAATGTAACTTTATTTAATAAACTATTTTTGTTAAAAATGTTTAAGGAACTGAAAGCTAATTCGGCGCTCTACACTTTGTTGTTATTGTTGCCAGTTGACCTCTTGGTTAAAGAGCTAGCTCTGAGTTATGCGGTTAGGTGGCGAAATCTAGACCTTTGGTCTACGCGGAGATATGGTTATGTCAGAATCACACTGCACAAGTAAGTTGACCTGGCAGGACTGGACTAATGCACTCCGGAATCCATTTTGGATACAATATTTACGGCTTAATATGACAATAGGAATGGGCTGTTCAATGATGCGCAATCTCTGAAACCGACCCTACAAATATACACTAATAGTTCTAAGAGCCCTTATGACACTACATTTTTATACCCTTCACCGAAGGTAAGAGGGTATATATAACTTTGTCATTCCGTTTGTATGTTCCAAAATATTGATCCTACACCCTATAAAGTATATATATTCTGGGTCCTTATGAAAAGCGAAGTTGATTTAACGATGTCCGTTTGCTCAACTCAACTGTGTTGAGTTGTGAATTGTAAACTGATCATATTTACTTTTAATGATATTCATAAAACGTTCCTTCATGGTCCAGTTGTCTAGGGGGTTTGCTTAGGTTAGAAACTGTGAGTCCCTGGTTCGAATCGGGTTTTTTCAAATATAAAATTTTTTTTTAATTTTTTTATGTTCTGAAACGATTTAAAAAAATATTTACCAGTTTTAACTTTTTAAATTTAATTTATAATGAAGTTTTATGTATTGTATATATGTATGTTTATGTAGAAATTATTTAGGTTTTGTCTAGTTGCTCTGTATTCTGCTCGCACAATGGTGAAGGGTATATAAGATTCGGCACAGCCGAATATAGCACTCTTACTTGTTTATTCATTAATTGATATAGAATTGATAGAAAGAAACAGTAAATGTTAGAAAGAGCAAACTATAAAAAATGTAAACAAAGTTTTTTTTTCTCTTTTTATGGTTTTGTCTCGGGGATGGCGTTGAGTATTTATAAAATTGTACCAACAACCTTTAAAAATTTGACTTTTTTACCCTAATTGTACTAAAAGATTTTTTTAGTTGAAATTAATTTTATTTATGTACATAAAAAATACCACAAAAAGGTATTATACATCTTTGTTTAAAAAGTATCAACAAAAAAGTACAATTGAAACAACTTAGCCATCCCTGTTTTGTTTATTTTATTAAATGTTTCCAACTTTTTGTTTATGAGAAACCTAAAAACAAAAAGCGGTAAATCGCTGAATTTGCCCAAAAACCGCTGATTTAGCAACACTTTTAATATTTCAAGCTTGAAATGTCAATTTTATGTTAAACAATTTTACATTTTTTTTGACATAACTTCATTTTTTATCGATAACTTTTTAAAAATTGTTGACAGTTTGCCATTTATCTTAATACAGCTGAACTTTTTGCACTTGGTAAATTTTTCTATTACATTATATTTGTACTGTTTACCAAAACTTGAACAATGCATTAAAAATGTAGTGTCATATGGGCTTAAGTTAGGTGGAGGTTTGTTAATCGATAGATAATCGAAATGGTTCGAGGCTTTAGTGATGTCTTGCAAATAATCTAGCGAAAACTGCCTTGACTTTGGTCACTGGCTCAGGGTATCACAAAAATATCACTGTAAGGTCCCAAGTAAGCCCTCCTTGTATCGACTGCCCATTGAACATAAACTAAAAGCCAAAGAATTGATTTATTCAAATCTTAACAACTGAATGACTAAATTTTCAACACTACTAATAGTTTAAAAGTGTTATAAAATAAAAACCCAAAATACTCGAATTTTAATTTGAAAACGATACTTTACAATTTAATAGAATTTTAAAATAAAAGGTCAACGGAAACGCAATACTTTTAAAATAGGTAAAGTCGTACAAAGAAATAGTTAGAGCTACCCTAACTATAGGAAAACAATTGTAGAGTACGACGTAGATACGTTCTGATCGGTTGTAGTTGTCGTAAACGACTAAGTCTTTTTTTGTAGTAGATGAATGAACACAGGTTGTGTGTTACTTTAATCTATTACAAAAATAGCAATTGTTTACGACAACGAAAACCGTAATAACACTAAATATTTAACCTTATCGTGGTTTGCGAATTTAAAATACGCCTGTTTGGTAATAGATTAAAGAGAATGTGAACTTATTTCCTTTAATCTATTACCAAACAGTCGCAGGCGTATTTTAAATTCGCCAACCACAATAAGATTGATTATTAAAAAAACAGCTTACAACAGAATTGTGGTTACAGGAGCGTGTTTTTAAAAATTACGTCCTTCATTCTTACGACGTACGACTCAATTGTGTTTCTTGAATCAAACTCCTGCTTTGATATGACAACAAAAAACTTTCTCAACAGAACGATCACAGTTCTTTTCTTTAGTCTTTAAATCGATACTTTGGAAAATATCATTTCATGTTCGCTGTAGGACTTCTTCACCTTCCTAATTTTTCTCAATCTGCCTTCGTTAAACCTATTTAAAGCAGTAATTTATTTATTTCTTTAACATTGTTTTTTTTTTGCTTTCTAGTTACGCTGGCCGCACTGAATTACCTGATAATCTCAAGGTATTATTTCGTACAGTGGCCATGATGGTGCCTGATTATGCAATGATTGGTGAAATTACACTTTACTCGAATGGTTTTTATGAGGCACGTCAGTTATCGCAGAAAATTGTTCAGGCGTATAAATTGTGTTCGGAACAGTTATCGTCACAATCTCACTATGATTATGGTAAGTAGATAGAGCTTGAGTTTTTGTTTTTTTTTTAATTTAATTTTTAAATACAAGCACGTAGAAAAGTTAGGAAAACGAAATGGTAAGAATGTGCATACAAATTTTGTTCTAACAATAATAGCATCATCAGTTGCTAAAAAAAATTTATGAAATCATACATAATATGACGGTAATTTAAAATTAAAGAGTTATAAGCAGTTTATATAATTTTTAATTTAATATTAGCACGCTCAAAATATTGCTTATTAATACTAAACAATATGGCATTGAAAGACTAATTTAACCAATTTTTTCAGGGTTTAAAAAGCTGCAGTCGGAGTTTTGTGTACAAATTTTCGCTTATTCAGTTGGTTTGAGAGCGACTGTTTACATTTAATGAATAAAAAGTAAAAGCAACAGTTTATTTTTGGCCAATGACAAATAAAGAAGTGAAAGAAATGGCAGTTTTTCTACTTTGACTGCAGTTTTTTAAACGCTGCAATTTTTCGTTGCATTCCTGTTGATCAATGTTGAAGATAATTACGAAATAAGATTCTAAGTAACTAATAAAAGAAAAATATCGGAAAAAATAAGAGTGCTGGTAATTTTAATCACCGGTCGGCGAAAAATGGGTTAAACAAATTTTGGCAAAACTCTAAAATGGACTATTCAAGATTAAAATGCTTAACAAAAACATATCCCTTAATTTGTGGTCAATTTTTATTTGCTTATTGGGGCCATATTTCCTAGGCCTGAAGCGCCTAGAATTGCATTAAACAAAAAAATTTTAATTAGCTTTAAATCATAATGGCTCTAACACATTTATATGGAAATAAAGCCTCAATGTGATGTAAAGTAATGCAATATGGATTTATTGCCTGTGGCTTAAGTTTGGTGTAGTTTTGGACTTAATGTCATAACTACAGATTTCTTTAGTGGCCAGCTTTGTCGTCTTGTTTGCATTAATAGCCTTTTTACACTGATCAACATCTCAGTGCAACGCATGAAAGTTGTAAAAAATGTGAAAGACTGGTTTGCATTGTTCACATCAAACATCTACCATCAAACAAAAATGTTACCATTTCAACAAAAATGTATTCGAAATTCAATTGGTTTAAAAACATAAAAATATTAAACAAAAAAAGGAAAACGGGTTACGCTGCTTTTAAAACAAACGTCATTTTGTCAGTGATGCCACAATAAATAGCGATGACATTAAAATAATGGAGAGAAGTAGAACAAGACTTAAGGCATTAAAATAAATTAATTCGTGCTAAAAATGTTTTTACGAGCCTTTTCCTGGTATAAGCTAGTCTAGCTCGTCTACGGCTGCCTAGAGGGTTCCAGTCAAGGGCTGTTCCGCATTTTCATGAGGCCTTCTCAGTGTATGTCCTATCCACTTCCACTTACAACGCCGGATTTCGAGATAGATTGCTTCTTGTTCCGTTATAGACCATAGGGCCGTGTTGAAAATAGTGTTCGGCCAGAATATACGTAGTATTTTCCTTAAACAGTGTTAAACGAAGACTTGCATGGACTGTATTCCTCAGTACACTGAAAGAAAAATGATTCATATATTTAATGAATCATTTTCATAAAAAAATTTTCATTGGTTAAATGAAAATTTTCATTGTCTAAATGGAATTTCATAGTTATAATGAAGTCTTTTCGTTAAAATCGCTTCATTGGATTTCGTAATTACGTTAAAAATTTTCATTGGATATATGAAAACTTAAGTTTGGCCAAGTTAAACAAAAAAATTAAATTGGGAACATAAAAAAACAATATACAAACATAACTGTATTCATAAATTAATACAAAATTATAGTTTCCTTAAAAAAATGTTTAATTGTTAAATAAAAAATGTAAGATTTAATTATTTCATACATCTAATGTTATATGCCATTAAATTTATGAAATCAAAAATTTTTTTTATAAAAGCAACATATTTTAAAAATTGCCTTCATAAATTTAAATTTTCCTTATGACAATAAAAATGTCATTATAGTAATGAAACAAAAACTTTCAATCCACTTTCAATAAACTTTGTTATTGTTGTTATGGACAAATTAATCTCATATTTATGCTCTTAATTGAGTAAAAAACGTAGTTTTTTTTATCCAAAAACTACACTGCCCCGGTAGGCTAGCTGGTAGTGAGCTTGTCTATCAGCACCGAGGTTGCGCGATCGATTCCCGCCAGAGACAGAAAAAAAATAAAATAAAATAAAAAAAATTAAATAAAAAAACAAGAATAAATAAATGAAAAAAAAAAATAAAATAAGAAAAAAAAATTTTTACTACTTTCAATAATTCATCCAATGAATAATATTCATAGATCTAATGTATTGTTTCATTAAATACATTTTAATGAAACAGGTTTCATTGATCGAACGAAGCGCTGCATAGGTTCCTTTTTAATCCAATTTTTCATGGGATTAATGTCAAAATTGATTGGAATTGCGAAGAAAATTCTTTCAGTGTAGGTTAGCTGGTAGTGAGCTAGTCTATCCGTGCCGAAGTTGCGTTTTCGATTCCCGCCAGAGACTGGTCTCTTGCTTCGCGGGATTAGCTTAGGAAAAAAAGGTAGAGCCATATAGAATGGCCGGTTTCAGGCTGGCGCTAAATGTTTTTATTTTTGTAGCCCGAATCGCTATTTGTCGTAATAATTTTGCCTTAATAACGAAAAGAATTTACTTTTTCTATTCGAATTTCTCAACCCAAATTGTATTGTTTTATTTCTCTTAGTTAAGAAGTTGTGATTGTTTTTTTACAAATTAATTTGAAGGTTGCCAGCAAAGCTGTTAGGACTCATATGAATATTTACGTATTATTACACAATATATTGAAAATAAGATAATATTTTGAAAATTTCCTGCATTTGCCTTAAAATACAAAATCTGTCCTTTGATCCCTACATTTGCAATTTTTCGAAAAAATCCCTACAAAAAGGGGAAAATTTCCTTCTATTGACATCACTGGTTTCACATATAATTGCCATAATAATAAAAACTATTAAGATAATTCTCGGAAAACTATTTGTTTTACAAACAGTTAACATCGTTCGTTTTGGTGGGATTCCCTTTAGCTCCGATAATATGTTGTCGGGACCTGAGGCGCTGTTAGGCCTCAAAGCTAAAAACGCAATTGATATTTGAGGATATCTGGACTGGTGGTTCTTGTATCTTTGTTCTCTTTGTATGCAAATTTTTCCAATGTGTTTTGTTGGGTTGAGAGCAGTTTTTTTTTCCATAATTTAATCTGATCCTCCTTTTATAAATAAAAAAATTTTAGATTTTAAATGCTTATAAATCGAATTTTCATATATAATT
Organism: Pollenia griseotomentosa; assembly: GCA_963931875.1. Lineage (NCBI taxonomy): Eukaryota > Metazoa > Arthropoda > Insecta > Diptera > Polleniidae > Pollenia > Pollenia griseotomentosa. Next base: position 139,179,011 of record OZ007562.1, read on the forward strand.
AAAATATTTTAAATAATATGTATTTTGTTCGACCTTTAATATTTCAAATATTAATAGATCAAGTTTGATTTGAAAAATTATTTTTTGTTTTTGAATTAAAAATTTTTAATTTGTCAGTTATTGTTAAATTTGTTATAATTTGTTAAAAATTTATAAATTAAGAAAAAAAACCCTGAAGAAGGCACTCAAGGAAGTGCCGACATATTGGTTTTTAACTAAACGTTAAAAGTTTTTTATAACAAAAAGACCTTAAGCTCGAAAATTTAGTAATATTTAAAATATTTTAAATTCACAAGACGTTTTTTTTTATACAGTCATAAAATTACAAATTTCTTTCTTTTATTATTACAACCTAAAATTCAAATCTAAGAAAACTTTTTTCATCTCAACAGTTAGCAGAGAATTATTTTAGGAAATTAAGTAAACAAATCAGCCATGACAACAACTTAAAACTCGAAAAAATGTCATGCAACAAATAAATTACAGAAATCGTCAACAACGAGTATTCTCAAGGCAAAATTTAATAAACTGAATTAAATATTTTGATTTTTTTTTTTCTAACTTTTGTTATAAAAATTGTATGTGTAAATGTTGTTCTAATTATGGTAATAAAACTTTTTTAATGATATTTTATGTAAAAATATTCAATGTTAACTTTACATTTTTCTTTGTATAAAAATTTTTGTTGTCTTCCTTTTCTTTCTTAAAATAAAAAAATTTATTAACTTGTAGGTATGCGTGCCGTTAAATCAGTGCTTTTGGCTTCAGCATCGTTGCGTCGCATGTACCAAAATTTGCCAGAGGCACAAATTGTTTTACGAGCCATTGTTGATGTAAATTTGCCGAAATTCTTGGAACAAGATGTCTCATTGTTTGTTGGCATTTACACGGATCTCTTTCCCGGCACCGAATTGCCAATGGTGAGTTATTTATTTATTTATGTTTGTCTTCCTACGCATCTTTCTTTATACATAGCAAAAACATATTTTACTTGTTTACTCATTTTTTTTCTTTAATTTTGTAAACTGAAACATATTTTGTTGCTTTTCATGAATATTTAAAATTATTTGACAAGTATGGGAATTATTTAGCGCATAAAATTTATTTTGAAAAACAAATATGACACTTTTAATGGATGTTAAAAGTAAAACAAAAACAAGTGTAGATTTGCGCATATATTTATTCCAAAAACTTGTCTTTTATTAAAATTTCTAAATTGTTGCTATGGAAATACGTGGATACGAGCTGTCAGTCGCAATGTAACAACGAGAAATTATTTGTTCCGCCGTGGGAATGATTTTTTTTGAAGTACTACTAATTTCATATCGAAGCTAAAAATGTAAATTTACTGAAGAATTTAATGTTACTCAAATAATAATTGCTGGTATGAATTTCAAATTAATTTTAAATATGGCAGATGATTAAAAAAAAACAAAAATTTTCGGCCTATCCGAATCTTTGATATCCGCGAGATTTAGTACAAAGTAAGTAATGGAAAGTTATAAAACACAAGAAAAAAAGTAATTTTGAAATATTTTTTTGGAAATTATTAAACCGTTATAAATTGTTTCCACACCAGTAAAAACTTCGCTTTTTTCACTCAATATTTAGTAGCTTTCTTCGCTACTAGTCCAAATTAAACAATGGTACGTTTCACATCTACGCAGCCTTTTACGAAAATGGGCGTTCAAATCAAAATGCATTTCGTGCACTTCATGATTCTTTCTGTCAGCATAATTTTTCCATTTAGGAAAATGAGAATCCACGAGTGATTGTTGAAAAACCACTGCATCCACAAAGAGTTACTGTTTGGCGCGGTTTATGGGCTGGCGTCGTCATGGGCCAGTACTTCTTCGGGAATGAGGTCGGCCAAGTAGTTACCGAATATGGTGTTCGCTATCGCGAGATGATAACGGAATTCTTGTGGCCAGAAACTGAGAGTATGGACCTGGATGATATGTGGTTTTACACAGAAAAAAATTATTTTTCCAATTCAAACAAAAAATTTGTAGAATCAAAACATTTTTTGTCTGAAATCGGTCCTACAAACAAATTTGCATATTCAAACAATTTATTTGCATTTCGTTTATTGAAAAATAACACTGATTTTTTCAAACAAATATTTTGCTAACATATAATTTTGCTGAATCAAACAAAAAAGTTTTTGCACAAGCAATGACGCGCACACAAGCAACAATGTAGGAGAGGATGAAGGCAGAGCAGAGAGGCGGTTGGCTTTGAGACACATTTTTGTTGGTATAATTTTTGAACCATGTCTTGTTTATACACACAATGTTTTTATTCTTCACTCACTGTTGCTGTATCCTTTATTCGGCTAAAGAATAAGAAATGTAACCAAAAACGGCAGCAGACCGACTCGTCTTCATTTTATTTTTGTATTTGATGTACCTATTTAACTAAACAGTTTAAAAAAATTGAATACGGGGTTTTTTCAATCTTTTTTACCTACTTTGAAGCCAACTAAAAATGTATTTAGTTTCTTTAAATGTTGTTGTTATTTTTGTTGTTTAAAGAGTGAAACGTTTTTGTTTTTTTTTTACATCTTTCTTATTGTTGTACTTTTTAAAGCGTCCAAAAATTGACTGTATGTGTTTTTTGTTGTTCTTATATTTCACATAAAGAAGAGTTGCTTACGATCAAATAAAAATATGCAAAAAACCGACAACATTAAAAAGCGTTAAATATTTCATACAAAATTATGAAAACTTGAAACCAATAACGCGTATATTATATTTTTGAATAGTTGTCAACATTTTTGTTAGTTAAATAAAAATCAAACAAAAATATTAATTGAATCAGTAAAAAAATTTGTAGAATTTAAAAAAATTTTCAAACAAGCATTTGTTTGAAAATAATTCAGCAATATTTTTTTCTGTGTAGCAGGATGGTGCTACTTGCCACACAGCCAACGAAACAATGGCTCTTTTCCGCAACAAATTCAATGTCGTGTTTTCTCACGTGGTGGCGATGCTATTGGCCGTCACGATCATATGATTTGACACCGTTGTATTTCTTTCTTTGGGGATATTTAAAGGAAAACATTTACGCAAATAAGCCAAGAATAATTCAAGAGCTAAAAGATGAGATAACTCGGCACATAACGAAATAGAGGTATGCCACCCAAGCCGTTGCGAGCACTTGGCCGATATTTTGTTTCGCACATAATTGCTAGATGCTTTTATTATAATAAAAAATTTTAAGAAAATTCTCTGAAAACTTTTTGTTTTCTTTACAATTAACATCGTTTAGTTTGGTTGGATCACCTTTATTTGCGTTACGAAGCAGTAATTACATAACTTTTTCTAATAAACCTTATGTATAAGTCATTATTACAAAAATTGAATGTAATGATTTAGAAAAAAAAATTTTAAAGAAAATGGATTTTCATAATTTTTTTATTTTTTGGGCTTTTTATAACCACAAATTTTTTGGATGAATGTACGTAGTTTTAAAAATAATCCCATACTTTTCAAGTACCATTTAGTTAAATGTGAATGCCATCATTCGGGACATCCATATCGTTTTGCTTTTTTCTGATTACTCAACAAATTATTTTTTAGGTGCAGTTTTTACTGGGGCAGTTCACAAACTAGTTCACTTTGTATGTACGTATGGGCGATATGTGTTTTTCATAGAAGTACTGTGCTTAATTATTGGTAAAATTTCTATATGAAATAATGTCTGACTCTACCCCCAGAAGGCCCCTGCAGCTAAATTTGTAACTTGGAAGGTTCTGGGAAAATCTATAACTAGTTGTTACGAGACTAGTTGCATAAGAACTATATTTGCACCCGTAAAAATAGTACAATAATAAGAAAGTTAATGAAATATCGAGCTAACAGCTTTATAAGTGACCACATTTGTTGTAGAAACAAAAACTACAACAACACTGCAAGAGAAATATACATTTTTAGCTGTTTTCAGTGTTGAAAAATTCGGTTTTTATTCAAATATTTTTCTCGAAAGTGTTCCATGTAAAATATATAATAAAATGTGGAAATTTTTGTATTAAAGCAAAAGTGTTTCATATAAAAATAAAATAAATAAAAACAAGTAAGAGTGCTATATTCGGCTATGCCGAATCTTATATACCCTTCACCATGGTGAGATATAAACAAAAAGTTATATTAATAATGTTCATAATATGTATTTCGTTCAACCTTTATTATTTTAAATATTAATAAATTTTCGAGCTTAAGGTCTTTTTTTATATATAAAAAACTTTTAACGTTTATTTAAAACTAATATTTCGGTACTTCCTTGAGGGCCTTCTACAGGGTTTTTTCCTTTCTTAATTTATAAATTTTTAGCAAATTTAACAATTACTGACAAATTAAAAAAATTTAATTAAAAAAAAAAAATAATATTTTTCAAATCAAACTTGATCTATTACAATATAAATAAACTTTTAACTTCCGTTTCTGTTTTTATAAATTAAGTGTCTATAATTTTGTGCTGCATTTCAGTGTCTGACTTAAAATTAATTCTCGAAATTGCAGAGGAGCCTTAGTTAGCGAAGCCGGTATTTGTTATACCATAAAGGAGAAAATCCTTGCGCCCGGCCAAAGGCTGGCTGTGCAGAGAAGCTTTAGATATAAATAAATATTAATTGAGCCACGCCAACTTTTCATTTCGTCATGCCGAAGAATATGACAAAATCCAAAAATTTATATACCTAAGTCCATTTCCTCTTTTGCCAAAGTTGATGTATGAAATTCGTTTTATAATTTTATAATCTTAAAATCGTTTTTTAGAACATAAAAAAATTAAATAAAAATAAAAAAAAAAATTATTTTTAAGACACTCGAACTGGCAATCTCATGAGTCTCAGGCGAGAACTTAGACAACTCGGCTACGAACGCTTTTGCTGAGGAAGCGTTAAATTCAAATATTTTGAGTCTACGAGTTTGTTTCTCTATTTGAGCGGCATATCATGTACATACATAAATGTGTATGTGTATGCGTAAAATTAAATACATTAAAATAAAATCCACCACTTGTGGTGAAGGGTATAAAAAAAACAACAAAAAACCACAACCAAGAAAAATGCAAGAAGAAAAAAACACAACAACAACAATTACTAAAGCAACGCCTAAAAACATTGCAATAAGAGATAAAAATAGAAATACGCTCCATTTCTAAAACGAAACACAACAATTACTAAAGCAATTCCTACATACATAAATGTGTATGGGTTTGTATGTGTCGTAAAACTAAACACATTAAAATAAAACAACAAACAAACAACGAAAACAACAATAGGGATAAGGGATTTTTAGAAAAATTAGAGGCAGTCGTGGTTTTTTTGTCATATCTCAGCCATTTGTGAACCGATCTTGCTGAATTCAAATAGCAATAAATGGTGGACTATATGTGACAAAAATGTAAAACAATCTAGCCACTATCATGTCTGGAGTCTCCGGAAAACACATATCAAACGTAAGACGGACAGACGGGTATCGTTAAATCAACTTCTCTCATAAGGACCCAGAATATATATACTTTATAGGGTCTAAGATCAATATTGTAGAAATTACAAACGGAATGACAAACTTATATACAGTAGTATTCCTGTTTAACGAACCTTCGATTCTGCGAACATCGCATTTAACGAACACACAAGTTTGCTCCATTGAGTACCTTATATAGCGAACAAAAAATATTTTTTTGTGCTCAATTTAGCGAACAAATAAGATTCATAATTTTAGTTTAAAAAAGCATAATGTAAAGTAAATTCTAACTAAAAACAAAGTGAGTACAAAAAAGTACCCCTATTTTAGGTTTTGTTTATGTAGCATTTTTGTTTGATTATGCTGCAATGATCAGTAAAATGAGTAAAAGAAAGAGACTTTTTTTTTTAAAGAAAAACTAAAAATTGTGGATTATTACCAAAATGGATTGCGAGTTGTGGATTTGTGCAAAAAGTAACAAGAAGTGCAAACTTTGGATTTAAAAATAGGAAAGCCATGAAACAAGGTGAATTTCCAAGAATGAAGAAACAACTTTTTTCTTGGTTTTTACGACAACGCCATTCATACATGCATTGTTCTAAAAAAAAAAAAACAAACATCACTCGACAAATTTTTTATGTAAAATTTTCAAGGAAATTGAAAATGAATTTGAACTTATTTTTCATTCAAATTTTTTTAGATTTAATGCTACCAGAGTAATGAATTGTACCTTTTTTAATTTTTTCTAATATTTTATAGAGATCTCAAAACAAATTTAAAAAAAACCACAAATAAAACAGTTCTAGATATTTCTTTATTCATAGTATGGCTACTAGACATAAGTATGGCATATAACGAACTTTTCAGTTTTACGAACAGGCCTGACAAAGTACTGGTTCGTTAAACCGGAAAACTACTGTATAACCTTTTCCACCTGTGGTGAAGGGTATAAAAATATTAAAAAAAAATTTATAATTTAGAAAAATAGTTGACTAAAATAAATAAAATTTTCGATGTAGAATGATGACGAAAACCATTTCGGGCCATTCTGGTAGTGTCTAATAATTAAGAGTTCTTCTGTAACCAAAGGAATTTAGCAAATGTGGCACATGAGTTATGGTAAATGATATGCTCCATGGTTTTTGAGTAATAATTGTTAAGAATTATTTCAAAATTAATACATATCGCTCCTTTATTGCAACGAAGTCATAACGGAAAAAAATCAAATTTGGCAAAATGCGATAACAAATTTTAAAATGTACCTTTATGTACTAATTTAATAAGTTGTTTCAAGTAAGAATTATTCAAGAGCCAAATACTTAATTTAGCTTTATGTAGTCCCTGATACGTACTTAAAGTAATCCGAAAACTGGTTTGACTTAAGTTAGATACAATTAATCTCAATCTCTACCTGATTCAAAAATTTCTAAATTGGCTTAATCCCGAATTTGTCCTTGAAATAATATTTTTTTATTCTTTGAGAATAGCTAATATTTTTTTATTCTTTGAGAATAGCTTCAGACATCTTATTTAGTTATATTAGAATAATTCTCAAACACTTATCCAAAGAAGGCATTATTATTTATTTTTCTTATACAAATGTTTCACATTTACTGTATTCCCCTTTGTTTACAGAAGAAGTCTTAATAAAACACCAGCAGAATGGCTCGAAATTGTTTTCGTCATCAGTTTACTTTGAATATTTTATATATTTAGGCAAAGGTTAGGTTAGGTAGAAATGACAGTCAGTATCCATCTAAAACACTCAGTATCCATCTGAAAAACAGCAGATTAATGATTTTTTGTGAAACTGTGGAGTTTCACTAAACTGATGGTCGATCGCCGAGGTTCAAGCTTGCAGGAGAGCAAAGGCACCCTAGCACCTTCCAGATCTAGCGGAACCACGAGGGTAGTGCCAAGTCTAGCAAGCTCGTCTGCGCTAATTTAACATAATTTAATAATTGAACTTAATAATTTTAACAAATAGAGATCGAGAATTTTTCTCTAGATCCTACAACAAGCAAGTTATTCTTTTTATAGCGTTGTTGTTGCTTCTACAATTTTACTCTCGGAGTGGCACGACCAACTAAAAGTCAGTGGTGGAACAATATATGCCAGGGCAGAATAATGGCTTGTTCATCGATTTCGAACGAAGACTTCGTTTGCTTAACTTGCATGTAATAAAACAAAACCAATATTTTATAATTTGTTTTTTTTGTTTTTTTAATGGAAGCTAAACAAAGGAAGTCGTCGTTCGGAAATAGATGAACAGGCAATAAGTATTTTTTTACTTCATTTAAAAAATTTGTACTTGTTTCAAACTTTTTTTACTTGATTTAAGAATTGTTGGACTCTTAAGTGCATTTTAGTGTTATTCGTACTTAAATTTGTAAGTACGACTCGTATTAAAAGTAAGCTTTTTCTTCTGGTGTATTTATTTAAAATCAGGGGAATTCAGCCCTTCACAAAAATTTGTAAAATACACTTAAGTAATCTTAATATTACTTTTACGTAGGTCATCCTTTCGAACACGAACTAAAACATCACGTTATTTTTTAACCATCTCAGAATTTCGCGTTTTAAAGTTTCCGTGAATTATGAAATTATAATTTTGTTTTTGAAAAGTTTTAAATGCCTATTGAATAATCAATACCTTTAAACTAAAATAAACGTGTTTGCTTGAAAAACCTACTACAAATTTTTACTTTAATATTCCTTAAGAAATGCTAACTATCCTGCTTTAAAATTCCTAAAGCAATGAAACTTTTTGGCCCTTTAAACACTCACAAACTTTTCATTAAAAACAAAAAACCTACAACTCATTTAACATAAAATATTTTCATGTTTAACATTTTAGCCGTCTCGTGAGGATTTGATGAAATGGTTAAGTAAAATATTGAACGAAAGAAATCTCCAGGCCACTCCATGGTTTGTAGAGAAAATTTTACAAATTTATGAAATGTTGCTGGTGAGACATGGCCTAATGGTGGTTGGTGGACCAATGGGAGGTAAAACAACAGCGTGGCAGGTAACAAAAAAAATATAAATTCTAAAAATTTTTCTTTAATCTTAACATTCAACAGACTTTGGCCCACTGCCTGCGTTGCCTATCATCTGACGCAGAATCAACATTACGTGAATATCCAACAAACTATCGCATCATTAATCCTAAAGCGATAACTATGGGCCAGTTATATGGTCGCTTTGATCCGGTCTCTCATGAGTGGTATGATGGAGTGCTGGCCAAAACTTTCCGTGAGTTTTCTAACGGTTCACAGCGTGAACGATTTTGGATTTTCTTCGATGGCCCCGTAGATGCAGTGTGGATAGAAAATCTTAACACTGTTTTGGATGACAACAAGAAATTGTGTTTGATGTCGGGTGAAATTATTACCATGTCTAAGCTAATGAATATGATGTTTGAACCGGCAGATTTGGAACAGGCCTCCCCGGCTACTGTTTCTCGGTGTGGCATGATTTATATGGAACCTTCTCAATTGGGTTGGCAGGCTTTGCATAAAAGTTTTGCTAATGTTTTACTGAATACCGTCGGATTAAATGATATTTATATGACATTGTTCGAGGAGATAGTGCAATGGTTGGTGCCAGCTGCTTTGGAAATTTTACAGGAGTGCAATAGAATGGTGGAAATTTCTCCGATACATCAATATCAGGTAAACGAGTATCCTAGTTGTTTCTTTTATTTTATACTAAAAGTAATTTTCCGGCAGATGTTCTCGCGTTTCTTTTTACATTTTCTGGAGAAGCATAAGACTTTCAATCTGGTTTGGTTCCAGCAAGTGTTTCTATTCTGTTTTGCCTGGGCTTTTTGTTCACATCTGCAAGGTGAGTTAAAAACTGATATTTTTAATGTTTGCAAATCAGCCAAACTCATTGAAATCGAATTTAGTTAATCTTCGTTTAAAAATTAATTTGTGTAGAAATTTTACACCCAATTTTACGACTTTCAAAATATAAACTTGGCAATCATTATACGAAATCAGGGCTAAGACATTTTTGTTTCGGGTTCGAAGGCAGGACAATATTTATACCACACTACGATAGTGGGGTGGGTATTATGCATTTGTGCTGATGTTTGCAACACCTTTAAATATTGGTCCTAGACCCACCTTTAAGTATACTCAGAACTTTCTGCGTCGTTCCTTCCATGTCCGTCCCGCTAGCTGGCTGGTTGGCTGTCCATGTTAACCTTGCGCGCAAAGTACAGTTCGCCATTTGGAGATAATTTGATGAAATTTAGAAAATAGGTTCTCATTAGCACAATAACCTAATTAGAATAGGGCGCACGGGTCCAAAATTTCACATAGCCCCATACAAGCTTTTTTCCGGAATAAGGTCTTTTGCCCATAAACTATCTTATTATGTCGGCATTAAGATTCAATATGGTCCAAATTTATTTTATTCATCATCAAATCATCTTTTCAAATGTTATTGAAATCGGTCCATATTTGACCATAGCGCCCATACAAATACTATTTCCTAAAATGGCTTTTAATGCCATAACTTCCTTATAAATGTCGGTTTTAACATACAAATAGACGGAAATAACTTTTACGATAGTTACTATGTCATGACAAAATGCTATCCTGGTAGGACCAAAATTAACCATGGGTTCCATATAAATCCCCAAAAAAATATCATATAGATGAAGATATCTAATAATATTCAGCGCAAATAATTTTTACATGAATCTTAACTTCATAGCATTATTTTGTTCAGGTGGTGTAGGGTATGATATGGTCGGGCTGGACCGACTATTCTTTCTTACTTGTTATATAATGTTTTTAAGATGCATTTCCCGTAAACTTTACACTCCGCAGTCTTTTTTTTTAGCCGAAAATGTTTGACTTTAGTTTCTATACTCTTTTATTTCTCCAGTTAATGGCATCAAACGTTTCGACGCCCTGTTACGCAAAATTTTATATGGTGCTAATGAGGATCATCCCAAGCCCAAATACTTTTCTCTTAATCGTGGTCAAATGTTTCCAGAAAAACTTTCTTTCATGGATTATCGTTTCGATGAACAAGAAAATTGGTGGACTTGGCAAAAATCAAGCGATGATCCCTCTGCTGCGATATCCTCATTTCCAGAGGGAGCTCAAATAAGTGAGCTAATTGTACCCACCAATGAATCGGGTTATTTGACGTATTGGCAAGAGTTATGTATAGCAAAGTCATTCCCCTTATTGGTAATAGGGCCCACTGGTACGGGAAAAAGTGCCATACTAACCAGTAATCTTTTGGCCCTACCTAAATCTGCAAATTTGGTAAATATTGTAAATTTCTCGGCTAGAACGACAGCTCAATTAGTGCAAGAGACTATCATGTCGAAACTGGATAGAAGACGGAAGGGTGTATATGGACCCCCTCTAGGAAGAAAGGTTGTTGTTATGAAACCCCACAAAAGCATATAATTTGAACTAAAAGCTTTTTTTTAGTGCCTGGTATTTTGTGATGATATTGCCATGCCCAATAAGGATACTTATGGTTCCCAGCCACCTTTGGAATTGGTAAGGCAATGGCTAGATCATGGCTATTGGTCTGATTTAACAGATACTACTAAAATAGAGCTAATTGATATGGTATGTACAAATAGGTTTATTTATATTTAAATTATTTTATGAAGTTTTGCAACTCAATTTTAGCAAATATTAAATTTTTTATGTTGCATCCTCTTTTCCGATTAAGAGATTTTAAAATTACCACACCAATAGAAACGTTAATTGTAGTTATCTAAAATTTTTTTATTTTTACATTTTATCTCTAGTGTTTTCTGGGTGCAATGGGTATGCCAGGCGGCAGCAATTTCATTTTTCCACGTCTATATCGTCACACATTTGTAGTGGGTGTTGATTCATTTGAAGATTCTACCATCATTAAAATTTTTACCGCCATTGGTGATTGGCATTTTGCCAAAGGCTATCCAGATAAGGTGGCCTTGCTATCACGGGTAAGTGTTCTTAGTTTTGAGACAAATGCAGTTTTAAAAATTTGTAATTGCAATTTAAAAAAAAAAAAACAAGTTGAAATTGCATTTAGCGCACAAATATAATACATTTATTTTAGAAATAAATTCACATACCTGACCAAGTTTCTCATTTCTTGACAAGATCATTCGAAATTAATAGCGATGCGATTTACATCCAAATGCATGTTCTTTGTCGATATTTCCAAAAATCTTGAGAACTGTTCAACTGAATTGTACAAGATTTAACATTTTGCATAGATATTAGGGTATTCATTTAATCGACCTTTTGCTTTAATCGGTTAATCGCTCGATTAATTAACCAAGCTTTTGGTTTAATCGGCCAATAATCGGTTCATTTTGTTTTTGATCGGTTAACCGATTAATAAAGTTTTTTTTATAAAATTAAGTAATTTCAATATATAGAAATGCATTAATTATTTATTATTTGGAGTTTATTAGTAAAAAAACAATAACATACCCAACATTACAATTCTTGAACTAAAACGAGCAAACAAAAAAAAAAAAACAGTTCATAAAAATGTAATATGCATTTTTCAATTAATACATAATTGGGGGATTCACAAGGTGTGCTATCAAGTCATATCGTTATAATGTCCTAAATAATATTTTACAATTGCTTAAAATAAATATTGTTGTGTTTCAAACAAAATAAAAATTTTAATGCTGTGCTCATTGATTCGTCATAACTGCACAGTAGAAATATAAGTTATAAGCGGTAGCCCACAACAGTCGTATTGTCGGCTTAATATGCAAGCCTGCTAACTTCCTTTCAGCACATTTTACAGGAGAGACAATTATTATTATTTCTATTTGCAGCTTGATAGAAAATTAAAAATACAATTAGTTTTACACACTTCAAGACTTAAATAGAAGAAAAACAACATGCTGGTCGACGGGGCGTATCTTTCTCTACCACACGGCATCAAAATCTCAATTTACATAAAAAGTGGATTTAGCCGGTTGGCATATTAATCCTACGATATATATTTCTAGTAATTATTTAAAGACATAAGACTTTACAAATTTATGACTACCTTGTGAATCCCACAAATATGTATTTTTTAAAAAATAGACTGAGATAATTTAATAAGTTATTTCAATAGTTAAAGGAGATCTTATAAAATAATCTTTTAAACAAGTAGTTTGGTTTAAATGTTTAGGAGTAAAGCAATTCTCTTCATTTGTTTTAACAAAACTTGACTTAGAAAAAATTCTTTCACTTATCGTAGATGAATATCTTATTTCTCAGTCCTTTTTAAGGATTTCTCTAAACATATAAAATATTCCATTATGCCCTTAGAGTCCTGTATAAATTTTTAAAAATGTTTAACACTTCTTATTGTTTCGGTTAACAAATAACTAAACACATACATATAAAAAGTACGTGAAACAAGAAAAAGGTGTTGGCAATCAAACATTTAACTCATTTTTCGCCACATTCCTGGTGATTGAACATTGAAATCGGTCGGCGGAAAATGGGTTGAAATGAAGATCATTTCAACCCATTTGTTTGTAAGAAAAAATATTTTCTATACACATACCTTTTGTATATGAGACGAAACAAATAATTAAAAACACAAAAAAAAATTTGTTATAATACTACAAAAAATTAAAAATTTTATTACATCGGTTAATCGGTTAATCGACTGAAATTAACCGGTTTAATCGTTAATCGAAAAAAGCCAATTTAAAATTAACCGATCAGTTAATCTGGTAGTTATTAATCGGTTAACCGATTGACGGTTAACCGAATGAATACCCTAATAGATATCTTTTGTTATTTATTTTATCTTTAATAAAGATAATATTGTTACCGAGTTTCGGATTTGTTTTTACTGAATATGGTCAACCGTTTTTAAGTTATTCCAATATTCAATATGTGTGTTGTTCGACCTTTTGTTGTAATTTTAATGTGAATAATTAGTGGAGCTCAAGGTCAGTTTTTTTTATATTTTTTTATTTATTTAAAAAATGTTTCCAATATTTCGAGATCCACTGGATCTCATCTTCAGGGTAAAGAGGAACAATAATAAAAAACACGTCTCACACGGTTTTACATTTAAAACTGCACTTTAAATGTAAAACCGTGTGTAGTGAAAGTGCCTTAATTTTAGACATAACGGTATATCTCGAAAACTAGAGCTGATAGAGAAAAATGGAGATTAGATTTAAAATCAGCGACCTAAGATTAGTAAAAATTTGCAATCAAATTTCAGACCGCAAACTTACTGTTCCGCAGCGTAATAGTAGCATTCTTACAAAAAAAAAATTTATGAAAGTTCAAATATGGAAGTTTTTTTTTATTGCCTTACTGGAGCGAATTAAAATGGTGAATTTTGAAAAAACATAGAAAATCACTTTTTTCAAGTTTAAAGTTCTATAACTCAGTAAATCTTTATTCGATCGATACGATTGGACATGTTGTGAAAGAGAAAATAGAAGCTATGCAAAATGTTAAATCTTGTACAATTCAGTTGAACAGTTCTCGAGATTTTTCGAAATACCTAAAACAACTGCAGAAAAACACGATTTTCGCGTTTATCTCGAAAACGCTTATTGGAAAAAATAAATGAATGCCATATTCGATTTATCTTGGAAAATATCTCATTTTTGAGGTTCATTTTTTTTGTGGCATAGTGTTATCACTCCGAATCATTAAATTTGCGATAAAATGGCATCGATTGGTTTTTGCATATTGTTGCATATTTTGGTGAAAATGCATATTTTTGCATATTGAGGTTTAATAGCCTGACAAATTAAAAAAAAAAATCTAAAACGTTTTGCAAAAAGAATAAAGGATTTCAAATACTTTTGATCTGATCTGGTATCAAAGTGAGATCTGAAAATAATTTTTTTCAAAATGGATTGGCATTCTTTGAGTACAAGACAAAGTTTTACTTTTAATAAAACAGTACTTATTTATTTTAACAAACAAGTTTTATTATTGATATTTGAATGCATGAAAATCTCATCCTTAGAAATGAAATATTAATTTATTTATTTATTATGAGTTACGAATGCAATAACAAATTATATTCTAACTAATAGACAATAATTTGCAGAACAGAGTCTCTGGCGGGAATCGAACCCGCAGCCATCGCACTAGCTTACTTCAAACAATCATAGCGGAACACCCTTGAAATTAAATAAAAATTCTACTTCAATATCTGTGACTTGGTGCTAAAAGGGACAATGGCAAAATATTCACTTTTGAGAATTTTTTTTTTTCTCAATATTTATTTATTGAATCTTCATATATTAAATATGAACTAACAATTATTAATCAAATCTTATCCTAATACTTAGTTTTATGTCCTGCCAGTGCCAGACATAAAAAATTCCGTCACTACGGTTTATGTTCACGTATGTAGGTGCTTATCGATTTTCGGGTGAGTGTTGCAGTGTATTTTCTACTTAAGCGAGTGAGGCCGCCTTGATTTAAAATATTTCGAGATAAAGCATGTATTTAGTTCAAGCATTTTTAAATATTTTTTACTGCATATTTCGTTGTCATAGTTTTAACTAATGGCACATTGAGATCCTTATGGATGTTTGAGTTTTTAACATGCCAGGGAGCGGCTGTGATTATTCGAAGAAGTTTATTTTGGCGCCTTTGAATTCTTTCAATATTAGAGGCTGAGGCAGTGACCCATAGTTAAATACCGTAGCACTAGATCAGCTTTAAGTGGAGTCATAATGTTGAATTTTGCAATCGAGACTAACGACCGAATTTCTCCCAATGAGCCAATGAATTTGGATGGCTTTTAGTTTCATTTGATTTAATTTTGCCTCTATATGAAATTTTCACATTAAACAGCGATCTTAATGTATACCGAGATATTTTACATGCGAATGTTGAGGTATTATTTAATTATTGATTTTAATATGGAGGCATGATTCACGGTGCGAGGCGAATGTTATTTGTATGGATTCTTGCTCATTGAACAATATCCTCCATTGTTTTAACTAGAGATTGCTGTTCGGTTTTAACCGAAATCGATACCGCGGCTTTAATGTCCTAAAACTGAAACCGAAAACCGACCAAATTATACATAATATGTACTCGTACTTCATTTAAAAAATTTTATACATAACAGCCTGGAACAATGGCAAGGTATTTCAAAATTCTTTAAATTTAAATAAGTACTAAAAAGAACAAATGTTTCTTTCTTAATAAAAGAACCTGAATTGAGACTAATAAAAAAATTGTATTACATACAAAAAAATATATATGTATGTAGTTTTACTTGGATAGTTTCAAAACCGATTAAGTATAATAGAGGGCCCAAGATGAAGTCTTGTAGGACTTCAGCGCCAATTGGCTGAGAGAACTTAAGAAATTGTCTTATTTAATAATTAACTGAAGACCGACTAAGTTGCTTTAAAATAGCGTAGTTGTGTTTGCTGGTAGGTTTTGCTTCAATTTATGTAATAATTCTTCTTGCTTAACTTTATTAAAAGCTTTAGAAACATCAATGAAGAGAACGGAATAATATTTTCTTTCTTCAAAGGCTTTTCTTATGGCGATTACTATTCGATGGGTTTGTTTAGTTGTGCCGAATTGGTGGTTAGGAATACATCTATTTTCATATAAAATTGGGGTTAATTTTGACACTATCAGCTTCTCAAAGAACATTGATATATTAGATAATAAGCTTATAGGCCTATATGACTTAACTTTTGTGTGATCCTTTCCTGGTTTAGGTTAGAAAATTTAATATAAATAAAATAATTGAGCTTAAGGTCTTATTTCTTTATATAAAAATTTTTTTTATTAATTTATTCAAACCAATATTTCTTTCCCTTTTTTTTTTACAAAATTAACAATTTTTTAAACAAATTTAACAAAACGTGTATATTAAAATGACAAAATTAAAAAATGTTTATAATTGAATACAAAAATATTTTTCAATACAAACTTGATCAATTACAATATACATAAATTTTTTACTTCCGTTTCTATTTTTTTAAATTAAATGTCTATAATTTTTTGCTATATTTTCAGTATCTGACTTAAAATTAATTCTCGACATTGACGGTACTCTTATAATTTGTAAAATTTCCAACATAAATCTACGTTCGTAATTATTATCCGTGTTTAAAACTTGTGTATTATCAAAATCTGGATAATAAATAATAAAGGTCGAATAAAATAAGTATTACATATTTAGAAAATTTCAATTTTTTATAGAAGAGTTTTTATAGAAGAGTTTTTATAGAAGAGTTTTAATTGAAAATGGCTAGCAAACCCCTTATGAAGCTGTGTATGGGCAAAAATTAAAAATTTGCAAAATATTAAATTTTAAAAACGGTTTAAATTCCTCAAAATTATGATATTTTAGTTCTATTTTAAGATTATTTCTTAAAGGTTTCGAAAGAAAAAAAATCATATCTTGAAAAAGAAAAAAAAAACACCTCCTTCAAATTTTCAGGAATTTTAAAGAACAGTTTGAGTTATTATATAAAAAAATTAGGCAAAAAAAAATAGGATTTTGACTTAGTCCGTTTTTAAAATTTAATATTTTGCAGATATTACATTTTTACAAAAATTATTTTTTTTTTTCAATATATTGTTTGTATTTTCTTTAAAACGATGTAAAAATCATCTTCGTATGTAAAGTAGTTTTTGAGATATTGAAGAAATAAGCTCAACACATTCGGCTTATCCCGCGAAATTATGACATTTTGAATATGACATAATTTTTGGTCGATTTGACATGGAATTAACCATTTTCAGCTTTACAAATTTGTGTTTTCTGGTTTAAGGCCCAACCATAATATATAGCTTTGCTTCACCTACTGTCAAAAGTTGTGATTTAAATTAAAGGCGTTTTAACTGTTTTAACTCTTTAATATGTTTATTTTAACTTTTTTAAATAAAAATTATTCTTTTAAAAGTTAAACGGCAAATAAAATTTTATGGGTAAACAAATTGAAAAATGGCTAAAAAAATGTCTAATGGCTAAAGTCATTTTTTAATGGCTAAACAGTGAACAATGGCTAAATCTAGCCACTAAATGGCTAAATTGGCAACACTGGCCCCATATGATTTACATGTATTCGTACATTTGCTTAAACCAACTTAAGCACATTACGGTTAGGGCTTTATCCCTCGGTCTTACACATGTTTTTTTTTCACATTCGTAACGCATGAGTCTAGCCAGACCCAACTAACTTTTGAATAAATAAAACCAATTTTTTTAAATTAAATGTGGCCCCATATTATATATATATACATTTATAATGTGGCCCCATATTATATATATATACATTTATAATTTAAATAAAATATGAAATTCATTATATGAAATAATATGCGTACATATTCATATTATTTTAATTTCAAAAGTTTTTGTTATTCGTGCTTAATTCCCAGTTTTTATTCTTGATAAAAACACTGAAATTTATTGTTGATGGGATAAGCTATTCCTATGCGCATTACACTGGTTGCTTAGGCCAGATCATCAGGAAACTTCATCCATAAAGATTTTAGAAAAACTAAAGATATTAAACCAAATAAAACTGTTAAGCGTATAAGACTTATAGCAACAGTTCTACTTGTAATAATATCAAAGCTTAAACAAAACACATCAACAATAAACAGTGGGTTTATCTCATCTTACATTCCCCGCTGATGATCTGGCCTAAGCAACCAGTGAAATGCGCATAGGAATAGCTTATCCCATCAACAATAAATTTCAAGTGTTTTTATCAAGAATAAAAACTGGGAATTAAGCACGAATAACACTTTTGAAATTAAAATTTTATATTCCCAAAAATTGAAATTACTTTTTGATAATAAACAGGCAAGTGCACGGCCTAAAAAACACTTAATTGACAACATCTTTTGTAAGTTGTTGTTGTTTTTATTTTGTTTTTCTTAACCTACTTACAACTACAATTAATGTTGAGAGAATTTCAACTAATTGTAGCGGGGAATGTAAGATGAGATAAATCCACTGTTTATTGTTGATGTGTTTTGTTTAAGCTTTGATATTATTACAAGTAGAACTAAAATAAAATAAATGTATTAGCATTATGGATTTCCTTAGCAACTGAAACATGTAATTTTAATTTTAGAATGTTGCTGACAATCTAAACACTTTGAACAAAAATTTTTTTGGAGTATATGAAAATTCCATTTTCAATATCAAATAGATCCAATTCGCTTGCAAATTTTCAAACATCGTTCCTTTTCAATCAAATACACGAATACAATTTGTTTTAGTTATGATTATAAATGTAATATTTGGTGTGCAAAATCTCTTGAGCGCCTGAATTGGAATAGAGCCTTGTTCAATGGGCCCAACTCCAAAACGCATATTATTTTTACTTATTCCATTTTGGTCAATCTTTATCACAGAAATAATCATGGGCAGAGTACTGTTGACAAGTTTGTACATGTGGTTCTTATTCATCGTGTTTAAAAGCAAACGATTAATTTGGTTTTATGACCAAATTATTTTCAGTACTGGATGAATCGTTCATATTTAGAACGTAATCCACATCATCATTCTGTTTAGCTGTGAACGGTTGAATTTCATAACCTTCCTCTGCAACTTTATTATGTTCTAAGTCATTAGCCTCCACTCTTCCACATGTAAAAATCAGCTTCTGAACGTGAGTTACTAATTAGTTACTGTGCTTATCGGTTTTTTTTTTAAATTGAGAACTAGATGGAGCTACTAGTTTCTGTGTTGAATAAAATTAAATGATTAATAGATAGTTTAACAAAAATAATTAAAAACAGCAAGAAAGAAGGCATATTCTATAGAAAATATATATGGGTCTGGCCAGACCACATGTGTTACGAATGTGATGTGTACAGTAAAATATTCGAATAAGTTTCCTTATACATATATCCTTTCCATGATATATTTTTTTAGCTTTTTATAGTAAACTAAATTCTAGAAGGGTACCTGAAATTTCAAGTCTCCATCTGAGTTTTAAATCTACTAGAATAACATTTAAAATCGAAAAAGGTCTGGCCAGACTCATGAGTAAGACAAAGGGTTAAAGTCTCGCAATTATTAGGATGACAGACAATAACCTCAAGAATGAAATAATCTCGTTTATAAGATATACGTGTATGTGTATGCGAGTGTAGTCTGAGTACGTGAGTAAAGTTTTATCTATATATATGTAGTACATTTCGGTTACGGTTTGTTTACTAGTTAAACTAAATGCTTTAACAGTAACGACATTAGTGAAATTAAAATTGCACATTTTATCGCTAATTTTTAAAATATCATGTTTTGTTTACTATCAACATTTGCAAAATGAAGACATGCAGCGACTGAAATATTTCGAAGAATATTAGCGTTCTTCAGCTAGGGTATATTTTAATTTTTCTAAAAAGAGGTCTGAATTTACGATGTACCTTATATGAGGAGGTCTATAACAAAACGCATTAATTACACCATAACATTTTTTGGATAAACGATAAAATGTAATTTAAGTAAGTAGCACATTATTTTTTTTTTTTTTAGATAGCAAATTATTGCGTTTTGGTCCGAATCATAGTATTAATTCATGTAATTATTGCGTTTTGTTATGGACCTCCTCAATTAACCTTAATTCCTTACGTTTTACAGTTATCTAAGAGTTACCAACAGAGCATAATTTATTTATAAAGTTGACTTTTTTAAAATTTCTTGTAGCGATTTATTGCAAAAATGTGCAATTATTGCATTTTGCTCTGAACCATTTATATTTGATATTGAATTGCAGTGTAGTTATTGAGTTTTGGAATACTTTATAAAAAAGTTAATATAGATTTCAATGTGTAGAATAGGATTCAATTTAAAAATCAAAAAACTTCAAAAATGTAATTATTGCGTTTTGTTAAGGACCTCCTCATATGAACGTCTGCTTTGACCATCTGGTTATTTGCGCCCTCATGTTCAATTTTAAGACACAAACTTTGATTCCAATATTATTCGAAACAAAAGCTCATAGGACTTTTATGGATTATTAGCGATCTATTTCCAGTTTCATTGCATGCCACGACTTTTCTAAAAGGAAGTCTGGCTATTTTCCTAATCAAAAATAAAATCAGTTTTAATTGAGGGGCTTAAAGCACAAGGGGTTTAAGTGCCTTTTTCTAAAATTGAATTTACATATGGAATTATAGGTGAAGTTCGGAGAAGTTGTTCAGAGCACAAGAGGTGAATGTAGGATTCTCATCCGGACGCTAGATATGGTGAACAATTCAAGCACTTGGCATTTAAATACCTGCTTCGCTTGGAGCACAAGCGAAACAACCGTTTTTGTCTCATTATTTAACAAAAGTCGCTTGAACCCCTTGTGCTTTAAGCCCCTCAATTCAAATTTCAATCGAGTCAATTAAACTTTTACTTTTATCAATGATACTACTGCAGAAAATGTTTTTAATACAAAAAATATTTTATTGTTACTATTAACACTTCGTGGTACACATGAGTCTGGCCAGACCTTTTTTCAATGCTTTTTGTATAGAAAATCAAAACATGTGCAAGCCAGAGGTTTAATTTGTTTACTGGTGCAAATTTTATTATTTTTTTATTAATATCACAAATTTTGTAATTGGAGTCAATTTTTATCTTTTCCTGTGTAAAATACTAAAAATTAGGAACGATTGCGTAGAAAAATGTATTCTTTCCAATTTCAGAATCAAAAAGCTAATCCCAAGAAATACTTATTTTAATCAACTTTTTTCTCTATTATTCAAAAATTCTTTATGCTTTAAAAAGACACACAAGATACATAATTTTAAGTCATACACACACAAAAATATCTACTTAAAATAATATTTTTTTTACTACTTGATTGCTTTTAATAATGTTATTTTTCCCTCTATTCTCTTTATTCCATAAAATGCAACAAAAACGACAACTAAATGAAACGATACCATACCCAACCATCCATCCGTACTTGCACTATACAGGGCCTTGCTGAATCAATGGTCAGTGTTTATCGTTCAGCAATGAAAATATTTTTACCAACTCCTGCCAAATCCCATTATACGTTTTCGTTACGTGATATAACCCGTGTGTTTCAGGGTGTTGTTTTGGTGCCAGCAAAACGTTTACACGATCCAGAAAAACTTGGCCGTCTGTGGGCTCATGAAACGTATCGTGTTTTTTATGACCGGTATGTATACAACAAATCTATTTATATGTTTTTGTATGTGTGTGCATAGAAGAGACAGAGTGTGAAGAAATAGTTGAATTTATACACTTACTTTATTCTATATTGTATATGGATGTGTGAATGCACTGAAAATAATTAAGGCTATATTTTGCGAAAGGAACTGTAAAAGCTAGATTTTTTGTAATATTAACAAAAATTTTGTAAATAATATGAAAAAAGGTTATTAGACAAGTGTTGCCACTTCTGAACTAAAGAGCTACACAACTGTGCGGTCCAAATTGTTTTTAAACTTTTATATGGATTCAGAAACTTTATTTATCCAAAAAAAAATCTGGTGTACTCTTATTTCAAGCGAACCAAAATATGGTACAGGGCGCCATATTGTAAAGATTTTGTAAAAATGATTATAATATAACAATATTATTGTGGTTATTTTGTTGAACTGTTCATGGTTTGATATTCTAAGTAGGCTAAAGTTCATCAAATTTAATTTTTATTAAATTATTTTTATGAAGAAAGGAATTTTACAACATGAAATTAATTAAAATTTATTGATAATTTTTCATTCTTGACTGAAGCTGGGCTCGAACCCAGGTTACCCTTACATGTTTCAATCGCAACCGCTCGATCTCTTCAGAGAGGTTTGCCATTTAACACTCACATCGACGACTGCTGGCAGTCAATAGTCAAACATCAATCTTTAAACCAAATTGTATTTAACACTTGGTAGATAGGAATTTGCTTTTTGAATGATTATCCATTTTAATTGATTTACATGTTCTTCCTTACTTCTGTTTTTCGTACTTTTTGTCAAGAATTCTTCTTGAAGTCAAAAGTATATTTTTTTTTTTTTTTTTTCATTTTGTTGTCCTTCTTTTTCTTGTTGACCTTTCTGAACACAACTTGAAGGGCAAATGTAAACATAGAGCTTGTGCCTTAGCTTTTTAACAATAGTATTGTGGTTATTTTATTAAACTGTTCATGGTTTTTTAATCCAAATTTTTGATATATTAATTAGGTTTAAGTTCATCAAATTTAATTTTCATTAATTTATTTTAATGAAGAAAGGAATTTTACAACATGAAATCAATTTAAATTTATTGATAATTTTTCATTCTTGACTGAAGCTGGGCTCGAACCCAGGCGTTTTAAAAATAATCTCAAAAGGTTTATGTTTGGGGGTTTTGTTCTAAATACAATTACAACTATCCATGAGCTTTCCAAAGCTTAACAAAGCAAGAAAGAGTGGTATATTCGGCTGTTCCGAATCTTATATACCCTTCACCATTGTGCGAGCAGAATACAGAGCAAGCCCAGCTAGCATTTTGTATCATAATCTAATTATTTAGGAATCAGCTTCACGAGCAAAATACCCGTATATGAGCTCATTTTTCAATCATAAGTGATACTCTCGTTGTGAGAAAATGGTACCCTACAGATGAATCACCTCAAAGAATCATATGTGATACAATTTTCTGATTCCTTTTTGATCATTTCAATGTTCGTTTTTATAATCATTATTGAACCGTTTTTGTTTCATTTTTCAATCGTAAATAGAGTTTTTTTTTCCCGGACTTTTTCGATTCCCGGGAAAGCGGGAAATTTTTTCAAATAAAAACAAAATAAAAATTGAGGTACTCAAGATATAAGATCAAAAAGTTAATTAATAAAATACTTTAAAGAAATATATAACATTTTTTAATGGCTTAGGAAATAACTTTCTGACACACTCAAAGCGCTTTGCAAGTCGTCAAAAAGTATATTCTTGATTTTATTAACTAATACCATGTTTCCGAAAAATTTCGTTCATTTTTTACCGAGGTTGGACAAATAGTTAAATAGTTGTAGCATGCTTCGGATTCACAATCAGAAGCAATTTTTTCTTTTTTATAAACAACGTTTATATCAGTCAAATGTATGTCAAGGTTGATGCAAAAATAGCATCAACCAGCAAACCTTTTCATTTCAATAGGTCCATTTGTAATCTTTAGGACAATGTGTTTTTCAAGTTGTATGTTGTAGTATCTAACACGAGTTTCCAAAATGTTATTTTATTTCGGTTTCCCCGCATTTCACGGGTATAAAAACCAACACAAATTGAAATTGAAATTGGGAATTTGTGTTTATCACCTAATAAACATATCGCTCCTTCATTGCATCATAGTCATATCTCAAAATTTGAAGTAACTTTAGCAAAGTTTTCCTTCCTACCTTCTCGTATTATATCTCAAACTGAACCGAAGTTATAGCCAAATATATCTTTAAATCGGTACATTTTGAAAACTTTAATCGCATTTTGCCAAGATCGTTTGTTTTTGTAGATATGACTATGTTGCAATAAAGGAGCGATAGGTTTAGGTATCTCCTATTTTTAAGACTTGTTCATGGACAATGAAACTTTATACTACCTGCATCTTATTTTAAATTAATGTACTTTATTAACTCTTCACTTCACTAAATGTAGTAATTATCAACTGTTGCACTGCCTATTCTGCTTTTAGTAGATTTATTGCATCAGGAGACATTGATTTAAATACATGTACTCACTTCTTGTAATTAATCTAATCCACTACCCATCCAAAGATGCTAATTTTTAGAGAGTAGAAAACTAAATTTCAAAGTATAAATAGCTATTATAAGGAATTTTTTATTTCCCGGGATCCCGCAAGAAAAATCCCGGGAAAACGGGAAATAAAATAATTGAAATTCCCGGGAATTTCCGGGACGGGAAATCCCGGGAAAAACCCCTAATCGTAAATTATATCGTATTTGATTATATTTCATATAATTTTTTAATTGTCATGTTTTTTATTTTTTTTTTCGGTTAAGCACCCTTATGGCTTTTGATTATTCAAACCAGCTTTATTTTGTTACGAAAGTAATCGAATTTTGGCAAAGAAGAGAAAAAACCATTTGCACTAACATTTATGTATGTTCATAAATTGCTAATAATTTTTGGGCTTTTTATTTGCTTGGCTGACACGAAAGTTGCTATTTTTATTTTTTTGATTTGACAAAACAAATACATAAAAATCATTATTTTATCATATCACTGAATCATATATGAATTCTTTTTCTATCGCTCAAGTGATAAATCAGTTTTTAATCATCAAAACTGATCTGAAAAGGCTCACTTAGGTGATTTTTACAAAAAATAATCACCCAAATGCTAGCTGGGACTAGATAAAAACTAAATAATTTTAACACATACATACATATATACCAAATTAAAATTAAATTTAAAAAGCGAAAACTTATAAATTTGTTTTAAAATCGTTTTTAGAACATAAAAAAAATTAAAAAAAAAATGTTCTCTTTGAAAAACCAAGATTCGAATCAGAGGACTCACAGTTTCTTACCTTAACAAACCCCCTAGACAACTAAACCATGAAGGAACGCTGTTTAAATGAATTATCGCCCGTTTACGGCGAGTTGTAAATTTGAAATTTGAGCCAAATGTGTCTCTCGCTAAATCAATCCACTTAGACGGTAGCTTGGGAATTTCGAATGTTCTTTTACCTCATATCTCCTAAACTAAAAGAGATACCAAAAATTTTAAACTCATTTTTATTCATTAAAAAAAATAAACGGACAGGTTTTTGGTACTTTTTTGAAATTCGACCCTTTTCGGGAGTAAACGGCTAAAACTTGTATTTAGGAACTTTTTTTGTCACCCCATCTATCTTTTAAACCAATAATTATGACCAATTCATTTGACATGAAACAAGAATAATATTATGGTGTACGTTTCTGCCCTATACTCGCGAGTATAGAAATATTCGAATTGATCATCTCTAATTTATAGCTAACACAGAAAAAATTGTCACCAAATTTTTTTTAATTAATTCAATAATGCTGTTTTAAACAATTTTTTTAATTGTTCCAATTAATTTGCCTTAATTGAAAACAAAAATTATACTGTTTGTGTTTATATTTGCAAATATGAAAACATACACACAAACTTCCAAATATTTTAAAGTCTCAAACAATTTTTTAATTGTTTCAATTAACTGTGTTGATTGAAACAAATATTTTGACTTGTGTTTACGTTTTATATAGCCTCTTTTACTGGTGGTCAAATTTCAATTAAACCTATTGATTGAAACTAAACAGCAAGAAAAGCTCAAACTTACAAATGTGTTAATTGATATGATCAATTTTTTTGCAGGCGGAAAATCAGTAAATAATTTAATTAATAGTACAAATTTCTAACAAATACGTTAATTAAAGTTGGTTTTTCATTTTTTCTGTGAATGCTAAGCTCCGGGTAATTAATACATTAGAGGAAAAAAGGCTTAGTAGTTAAGGAGTCTATAAGAAGCAGAAAGCCAACGAATTTCGGTTTTAAATATGTACAAAAAGGCTTAATTCCAAAACGCCTTTTGTAAAGTTGAAACCAGTACGAATTCGTTAGTTTGCGTTCACTGTACGCATTCGTGGTTCATGTTTCCTAGAATGTGCAATAGTTTGTTTAAAAGTAAAGCTATATTTTTTTTCGGTGTGGCGATTTCTAAGCATTTATCCCAGCAAACACTAGTTTAACTTTAAAGTAATTTGAGTTTGTTTTCTTTAATTTCATATGTTAGATTAAACCTTTCTTGGAATACTATTGAAAAATTAAGAAAATAGTTCACCTTCTTGTTGAAAATGCTATTTTTTCCAAATTAAATTAAATTATTAAAATTATTAAAAAAAAAAATCGTTTTAAATTTGATATGAACTTCAGTGTTGCTTGAAAGTTGCAATAGCTGGTTGGTTGTGTAGGTAACAAATGTATGTATGAAAGTAAGTGTTTTTTTTTTTAAATTTTAATTGTGTGTCTATGTGTTGATAGCTATTTATGAGAGTGTTTGAGAGTAGGTGTGTTTTTGTGTGTGCGCTAAGTGTATTATAAATGTATGTATGTGTTGGCATTTATAGATTGTATATCGTAGTAAAAACAAGCAATAACAAAAAATATAGACAATGAAAACGAAACATATAAAAACAGAACAGGGACAATAACTAGTTTAATAGCTGATGGTGCTGGTGTGGTAGCCAAAGTTGATATCTACATAAAAATAGACATACGAGGGTTGGCAAACCACTGATAACTTTCAAGGGAAATTAAGCTGTATTATGCAGTGTTCGAAAAAAAAGCAGAACATTATTTAGCGTTCGCCTCAAACACCCAGGAACGATATCTATTTTTTAAGTGTTTGTGTAGACGAGCACAACCCTTAGTACCGTTCGAAACTATTTTCAAGAAAGAGCCAAACATTATATAGTGTTCTGTTCTTCGTTAAAAACAGAACAATTGTAGTGATACTGTAGAGAAACCCTATATTTTAATGTTCTATAATATTTCTTTTTTAAAATTCATAAAGAAATGAACAAACAAAATACTTTAGCAACGACCGCAGTACGAAGAGGTAGTGTGTTTATTGTGTATATGTTCTGTTTGTGTAAAATTATTTTGCTGGCTTTTTGTTTTTTTTTTCGTATGTGTATTTTGTTTTTGTAAAAAATTTTGGTTTTTTTTACAAGCCAAAAGGGCGCAACGCAGAACAGAACACAATAAAGTTTGTGTTTCAAAAAAAAAACCGAAATAAATGTTCTAATCATTTTGTGGAGTTGGATAAGAACAGTATTATTTTTGTGTTCGAAAGATGACAAACAGGGAAACGTTATTTTTTAATGATTTTCTACACAAACTCATTAAGCGTTTGTGTTTTTCACAAATCTACCGAACCGAACACTAAGGAGCGATATCTAGTGTTCAATTTCGAACACTGGTATTATAACCACAAAGCATACAGAGACGAAAAAAGTGACGTATGAAAAATGCCTAAATCATTTGCGAGGGCAGCTTTCGAAAAAAGAGAAAGAAAACATTTCTTGGTAGTGAAGTGGCAATGTGTAAAAACAGGCCGCTACTATCAACACAAATTGCGTCATCAAAACAAATAATGCAAAAAGGGCAGCTTTCGAAGAAAAAGACAGAAAAAATACAATATTTTCTGTCTCGTGACGCCTCTGTGTGCTCTGTGTTTATGACAAAAAAAATCTACGCACACACAGAAAAATATATCAACGTTAATTTAAAATTGCGCAATGTTGACACTACTACGTGATAGAAGACCATAAAATAAAAGACCAGTGTCTCCCAGCTTTTTAAATCTTATATGTTCTTAATTTTTCTTCTGTATGGCAAAAGCTACAACTTTGTCTGAGAGGGTAAATCAAAATTCCGAACGTGTTGCAAGATATGAGCCTGAGAAAATGATCACTTTCTTGCAAAAATGACACCGAGTCCCCAAATCTTTGGCGGCCCATTAAAGAAAAATGCATAACTTTGGGCAAAACTGCGAGACACTGGTCTTTTATTTTTTGGTCTTCGATCACGTACTGGTGTCCATATATGGTTATAGAAAGCATAGTATCTCGATGTTGAAGTAAAGAAAAAAGCAAATAAATTTAAAAAATTTTCGGAAAATTTTTGACTTTTGCTGCTACCTAAACGGTGTTAAAAATCATTCATAGGAAGTGCATATGCTCTAAAAAGTTGTTAATTGAGATCTTAGGTAAATTTTTGTTGTTGATTGTTTCCTTGAATTCTTAACGGTTTGCTATCTATGGACCTGAACAGGGAAAAAAAAGTAAAAACAAATCGAATTTTCGAAAGTTTTTTGCGATTTTGATCTTCAAGATGAATTTTTTTGATTTTATATGTTCACAGTTTTTGTTCCTTATGGCAAGAGCTACAACTTTGTCTCAGAGGGTAAATTAAAATTCCGAACAGTTTGCAAGCTATGAGCCTGAGAAAATGATAATTTTTTTGCAAAAATGACACCGAGGCCCCAAATCTTTGGGGGCCCATAAAAAAAGTGCATGACTTTGGGCAAAACAGGGAGACACGGGTCTTTTTTTGTCTTTTATTACGTTGTGGTGTCCGTATATGGTCGTGTTGCACTGTGTTATAGTTATTTGAAAAGAAAATAATGTTGTTCGCAAGTTATTGTAAAATCATATTGAATTAACATGAAGTAGCTATGAAACAAAATCACTACCGTAAAATGTAATATCAACCTTGTTTTCAAGGATTTTACATTGATTTTTTTTCTGTGTGCAATAAGTACAATTTCTATCGGATTCTGAAAATGTCGCTTACAAATTACTGGCCACTGAAGGAACTCAAATGCTTTAATAAAAGGAAATTTTCGATTTTATTTCTTCCGGATGTTTTTAGAAGCATCCCCCTCTGCGTTGCAGAGTCGGGGAATATTAGTACAGATGTTTAGTATCGCGGCTGACCAGATTCTATTTTTGCATTAAGGAAGCCCGAATCACAGAGGTCGATTTTAAAGGTGTTATACTTCGGGTTGATACCCGCGAAAGTTCGTAAACTGTTACTTCTAGAGCGGAAAAGTGGAAATCTCTGACCACCCATTTTTGAAACCAAAACTTTCCTTCAAAAACTCCACAAGAAACTGCAAACTTTAAATCACTTTATAAGCTGCATGTTTTATAAAGAAGCGGGAGAAAATCAGATTTTTTTTTAATCCTTTTTTCCTTAGAAATCGATATTTTTCGCGGGAAAAAAGGAATTTTCTCTTGTAAAAAACTTTTCACCCTCGTATATTTGCATTTACATCTTCATATATAGATTTATTTTTAAAGCAATGAATTGTGTTATTTATAAGCTTTTGGCTTTTATTTTTACTCTTGTTGAGTTTATGTCTTTGTGTGTGTGTAGGTGAGTGCGTTTTACATTCTGCTCTATTGTCCGTTTTATAATTGTTGTATTTAATTGTTCTTTTGTGTTTAACATTTTATAATTTTTAACTTAAAAAAAAAACATGAACATACAAAAAATAAATTTTACACATAATCTCACATGTACTCACACTTTTAAATTGTTTTATATGCGAATTCATGTACCCAGCGGGAAAACTCAGAAGACCTTCTTACTTCAGGCCTTTTTAAAGGCCTGCTTAAAAGATTTTGTGATTCAATTTCTATTCTTATCTAACTGCTAAAGAAGGCCTCATAGAAGTCCTCGGCTCTTTCGTATAAAAGATAAGATGTACCTTCCACACTCGCTTCTATGAGAAGGGAGTATAAAAGGAGTAACATTTTTTGTATTGTTTTTTTGCACAAGCAAAAGCAAAATCAATTTTTTTTTTGGTCCCGTTACCCTTCTTATGTACCTGCTGAAGAAGCGAGAGCGGAAGGCCTTCTCCGCAATGACAACGTGTGTAAAAAAGATATGAGTATGGAATGGAGCAAGAAGGCCTTGTACATCCAAAAGAAGGGGTACAGAGGCCTTCTAGAAGGCCTTCCTACTCCTTCTTTTTCCCGCTGGGTAGTAACACACACACACTTGTATTTTGCTACTTTCAATTGCCGTTAAATAAAAGAGGCATTTAAATGTCATAAGCTCCCATTAAAATTAGAGTGAGTATGTGTGTTGTGTTGTATGAGTGGTAAATGACAATAGGATTTATGGCTGGAGTTACAACAGGAGCTGCGGCACAATTATTTTATTTCACACATACGTACGTACATAAAAATACCTGTGTGTGTGAGAAAATTCGCACCTTTAAATTGTTCTATGGTTAGTTTGTTTTCTTTTTTTATGAAAATTTTTATATTTCAACATTTTTATTGGCGTTAATTTGTCTTTACAGCTTTTTAATCTGTTAATTTTTTTCCTAGGACAAATGTTATTTTTGTCCTTTTGAAATTGTTAGACTTTATTCGCAATTATGAATATAAAAACTTCTATTGTGCAACGAAATCAAATGTCATTTTAACAAGCTCCCATTATGTTTATAGAAAAAAAAAACAGATATAATAAAATAACACAAAGAACATTGCAATATGAGTGTAATCTAAGAACAAAGAATAATTAAATCAGTGACCTCTTGTAATAACGTGATAAATAAATAAAAACTAATTATTCCAGATCTTTGTTTAATCGATAAATAGCAAATCCCTAAAAAAACACCCAAATTAAACTGGTCTGCATAAAACTCGGCCCTAAGTCAGCTTTTTCTCAATCCGAAATATAAAGGATAACAGTTAGTCCTTAAGTCTACAAACTCAATAGAAATTTAATAATAATTGGTATCAAAAAAAAAATTATCTAGCCCTGTCATTTTTTCAGCTAATTCTTATGTAAAATTACCTCCAAAATAACCTCCGTTTTCCCTCCATAAGGCTCATATTTGGCAGCAAGATGTCAGTTTACATAAAAACGAGCTGAATTGGTGTCAGGGTGCAATTCTGTTTTTAACAGACCTTTGTTTTTAAATCTCTTTTAGGTTTATTGACAAAAAGGGAAACATGTCCTTAACTAATATTTCGGAGAAAAAGCTGAAGTTTTCCATTTACCTAACTCAAAATTAATCTTTCAAAATCATATCAATAAATCATTTTAAATATCGTTTTTTTTCAACGTTTCAGATTAATCGACCAACAAGACCGTGACCAACTTTTGCAAATGTGTACACATGCCTGTAAGACACATTTACGTTTCTCCCTCGAATCTGCTTTTTCGGAACGTTTGGAAAGTCCTAGTGCAAAATTAACCGATGATGATTTAAGAAATTTGTTCTTTGGCAACTATTTGGAACCAGATGCTGAGCCAAAAATCTACGATGAATGCGAAAACTATAATAAATTGGAAAAATTAATGCATTACTATCTGCGTGACTATAATGGGTTATCAAGTGCACCAATGGATTTGGTTTTATTTCGTTTTGCCATTGAGCACATATCGAGGTAAGTAATAAAACTACACGGGACAACAACAACAAAAAAGCTATTACTTTATGAGATTTGTTTTTGTGCATTGGAAATGTGTTTGTTTATCTATCTGTCTTATGTGTTATTTATCGTTATGGCAAGCAATAACTATAAATGGTGTATGAACATTTGTATGTACGAGGATCGTCCGGTAGTTGAATTTCGACCACTTGACATTTAAAGTTAAAAAAAAAATATAACTTTACTAGCCTATTTCCGATGTGCATTTGTACGAAAGAGACAATTCTTTCGCACATCCGAAAAAGGCAGAATATGTTCATATGCTATCCGATTCTTTCTTCAAACTAGGGCTAGTGAATTTTAAGAAAAATAACAAAAAAAAAGTATTTGTTTTTTTTTATTTCGCTTTAAAATCATAAAAAATTTTAGCAAAAAAATATATATAAAATAGATGACTACATCGAAAAAAGGACGGTGTTGAAACCAGTTTTAAAAATAAACATTAAATATCGTTCCTTAGTGTTTGGTTCGGTAGATTTTTTGAAATAGCAAACGCTAATAGTGTTTGTGTAGTGAATCAAACAATCGAACGAAAAAATAATGCTGTACTTATCAAACTTAACAAAAAGATGAGAACATTTAATTGCGTTCTGTTTTTTTTTTTACAACAAACTTCGTTGTGTTCGGTTCTGCACATTAATGTTCGTTCGTTTCAGTTGTACTTAGCACCCTTTTGGCTGGTAAAAATAACAAAATGTTTGTGCAAAAACAAAATACATACTAAAGCTGTTCGTGCTGCGGTCGTTGCAAAATTTTTTTGGTTCACTTTTTAACAATGTAAAAAAAGAAACATTAAAATATAATGTTTGTCTACAATAAAACTACAATTGTTCGGTTTTTTTTAACGAAGAACAAAACTTTATATAATATTCTTTACTTTCAATTTAAAAGATTTTGTTATTCGTGCTTAATTCCCAGTTTTTATTCTTGATAAAAACACTTGAAATTTATTGTTGAGGGGATAAGCTATTCCTATGCGCATTTCACTGGTTGCTTAGGCCAGATCATTAGGAAACTTCATCCATAAAGTTTTTAGAAAAACTAAAGATATTAAACCAAATAAAACTGTTAAGCGTATAAGAATCATAAGTAACAGTTCTACTTGTAACAATATCAAAGTTTAAACAAAAACATCAACAATAAGCAACCAGTGAAATGCGCATAGGAATAGCTTATCCCATTAACAATAAATTTCAAGTATTTTTATCAAGAATAAAAACTGGGAATTAAGCACGAATAACAAAATCTTTTAAATTAAAATTTTGTATTCCCAAAAATTACTTTTGATATTTCTTTACTTTCTTGAAAATTGTTACGAACGCTATAAAGGATTGTGTTCGTATACGCAAACACTAAACAAATAGGTATCGTTTCTGGTTGTGTAAGCCGTATGTTAAATAATGTTCTGGTTATTTTCGAACACTGGTAGAAACACAACCCATTTTAAGAGAACAACAACAAAGCACATGTTCTCTTTCTACAGACCAATTTGTTTGTTCATACTTGTCGCACTGCGTCCTCTGAAGTCAGTCAACTCAAAATTTACATATGTTCACTTTTTTCAAGAAAACGATAAACAGTGGTCAATCTACCCACTGTAGATCACTCTTGATCGCAGATCAGTTTCCCTTGTATTTTGCAAAAAAAAAAAAATCTCGTCTTGTGAAAAACGAGTAGGGTAGAAGGGGGATCATAAGAGCTATATTAAAATTACCATAGGAACTTTATTTTTAGCTTCAAACTAAAATATGTCCACCACAACCATGTTTTTTCTTTGCGTGTATGTAGTGTTTAAAACACTTCAGTGAAAATTAAAAGAAAAATCTTTTTCTTCGACTCTTTCATTTTTCTTTCAACAAACACCAACTATTGCTTTTACGTCTGATTCATTTAAAATAAACAGTCGCAGTTAAATCAAAAGAAAAAAAATTAAAAGTTGCACAGTGTACAACGTACACAACTAAAGGCCCAACCAGAATGTGCATAAACAAACTAAAGCTACTGTCAAAAAGAAAACAAAAAAGCCTCTCAAATGCTTTTAAAATAGCAAAAAGTAAATAAAAAAAACATTGATTCCGTACGGAATGAACGATTAGTTTCGCATTTTGCCTAAGCAAATGACAGTTTTATAGAACTTAACATAAAGTTTCGTTAAGTTCAATATCGTTTTACACATATGATTTACATGTATTTGCTCAGTTGCTTAAGTCACGTTATTCACATTCTGGTTGGGCCTTAAGTACTTCGGCAATCGGCATGCTCGAAAGTTTTTGGTTTGACTGACAGACTTTTAACAAATTCCGAAGTGAATGCAGAAAATATGTTGTGTGTGTGTTTTTTCGTGCCAACGATGTGTGAAAATGGTGAACTATTCTGGTCGATATGGGGAATTTTTCATAAATTTTTAATTTTCACTTAGAATTATGAAGTTTTAAACGTTTAAATTACACACAGTTTTAAACTAAAAACAAAATGAAATGTTTGTTCGAATTGTTTACTATAGTGCTGTTTTATTTAGACACAACGTTTAATGCTTGTATTAATAAAAATGAAAATAAATTTAATAAAGATTTACTAAACAAATATTGTATGAAAAGAAAAAGAAAGACAAAAAATGAAAAAACAAAAAATATGTACTTTGGACTTCAAGAAAAATTCTTGACAAAAAGTACGAAAAAACAGAAGTAAGGAAGAACATGTAAAATCAATTAAAATGGATAATCATTCAAAAAAGCAAACTTCGATCTACCAAAGGTTAAAAATAAAATTTGGTTTAAGGATTGATGTTTGACTATTGACGTCAGCAGTCGTCGATGGCTGCGAGTGTAAAACGGCAAATCCATCTGAGGAGATCGAGTGGTTGCGATCGAAACATGTCATGGTAACCTGCCGGCCCGAGTTCGAGCCCCGGCCACGGTCAAGAATGAAAGATTATCAATAACGATTTTAATTGATTTTCATGTTGTAAAATTCCTTTCTTCATAAAAATAATTTAATGAAAATTAAATTTAATGAACTTAAGCCTAATTAAAAATAATAAAAATTTGGATAAAAAACCATAAATAGTTCAACAAAATAACCACAATACTAATTATTGGAAATTTTCCTTAATAAACGTTTGTTAAATTTAACAATCGTTTATGAATACAGGGGGAAAGTATTTTACAGTGTTGTACCGTTTTCAAAATAATGAAAACGTCTTGACTGCGACTGTTTAAGTATTAAGAATCCGAAGTGAAAGCAACAGATTGTGTTTGGCCAAAAATTAAGAAGTCGAAGAGAATGCACAATTTTATGACTTTTACTACTTTTATTGCAGTTTTTTAAACACTGGTTCTATGTGCTATCAACATCAAATATAAATCTGAGTCATTTTGACAAAACATCTTAAGTCGGGAAAAGATACCGAAAAAGTTTAAAAAAAAAAAACTTGGTTAAAAAATAAATTTATTTAATAATAATACCCAGCTAGCATAGGCTGTTTGTAAGACGATTATGTTTACTATACAGCTCCTAACAGAATCTTCTGATGATTATCTGACGAGTAACAAAAACAAAAACATTACATTTTTTTTACTTATTACTTTTTTATTAATTTTTTGACATGCTTGTCTTTTAATCTTGGAATGAACAATTACTGAGTTACCTTAACAACTGCGTTTTTGAAATATGAAAATTCTATTGCCAATACAATTTCAATAAAACAAACCGGCATAAGGATCTGTAAAAAAGGATTTTTGCGACTGTATGGTGTTGATTTCGCACCTTAAGGTTTGAAAAGTAGAAGTTTGGACATGAAAAATACGCTTGATGCTCTTATTTAGGTACCTCAGTTATATCGCTGAGCATTTCACGAATTTTAAAATAATCCCTACATGATTCTCATACGACTCTTGGCATAATTTTTAAGGACTCGTTAGATAATCTATACATGCATCATAAACGATTCTCTTAATAATTAATATAAGCGTCTTTGGCTGCGTTATGGAAGAATCTCTCATATGAATCAGCACGTGTAACAGTTTCTTCCGTGCGAGGAATCGTCTTAAATTAAAAAATGAGCTCGTCGACGATCAAAAACAGTCTTTGTGAGATTCCCAGTAGACTCCTAGACGATTGAAAATGCTAGCTGGGTATGAACCAAAATTAAAAAAAAAAAAATTCGTTTATAATATAAAATTTTAAAAACGTAAAAAAAAATGTTTTTTGAATGAAAATTCGTATTATTAACAAAATTTTTTTTAAATTTTTAAATTTGACTTAAGATTTTTTTTTGTCCAAATGCAACAGAAATATATTGGCTGACAAATGAGCCCCAAGTAGAGTTTTAAGACTTAGTTAAATGTTTTTTTATTATCTTTTTTATAACAAGAAAGATTAATTTCTTCGAATAACAAAAACTTTAAAAAAAATATCACAAAAACACTTACGGCAAAATATTTTTGCTGGGTGCGCTGAAACAATTAATCATGTCAGCTGTCTTTGATAGGGAAGCAAGATCCGTAAATGACTGAGATATGAAAAATCAACGATAAACACGATAAGCTGGTTTTAAAGATAACTGGTGCTGGCAGATGCGCCCCTATAAAGAAAAATAGATTTTTGTCTCGACTGATAACTTATAAATTTTGAGCCAAACCTCTTTAGAAGGAAATGGTGCGATGTGTATTTTTGAAAAAACCCATATCGCGATGTTGAATTTGAATAAAACACAAATTATTTAGGAAATTATTGTCATTTCTTGTAATTAAAAATCGAATTTTATTCATATTGTCATTTCTTTTTATTATGATAATATTGGTATGGTTCAATTATGTATGGAACAAAATATCGGCCAAATGGCCGCCACGACCTCGGCGGCACACCTCCATCCGATGGTCCAAATTTTCGGTGACGCTGAGGCATAATTGAGGTTCTATGCCGTTAATGCGCCGAATTATCTCATCCTTTAGCTCTTAAATTGCTGCTGGCTTATCGACGTACACCTTTTCTTTCAAATAACCCCAAAGAAGGAAGTCCAACGGTGTCAAATAATGCGATCTTGGCGTCCAATTGACATGGCCACCACGTGAGGTAACACGGCCATTGAATTTGTCGCGCAAAAGAGACATTGTTTTGTTAGCTGTGTGGCAAGTGGCACCATCCTGTTGAAATCACATATCGTTCACATCCACACGCAGAGAAAAAACATGCTTAAATATGATCACCTCCAACAAAACTATTATTAAAAAAAGTTTAAAACATATTATGTTTAATATAACCATATTATGGTTGAATTAGTACTCCATCAAGAAACCACAGCCATATTATGGTTGCCTCTAAACATGGTATGGTTAAAAATTACAATAATTTGTTTTAAAATTAACAATAGTATTTTCCTCTTTTCCAAGAGCAACATGCTATGGTTGAAAACCAACCATGCTATTATAAGTGTTAAACATGTTTTAGTTATTTTTAACCATATCATGTTCGGAGGCAACCATGATATGGTTTTGGCTTCTTGATGGAGGACTAATTCAACCATAATATGGTTGTCGGTGACAATAATATTTTTAAATGAATCATAATATGTTTAAAATATTCTTTAAAAATAGTTTTGTTGGAGGTGACCATATTTAAACATGTTTTTTCTCTGGGTGCATATTTTCCAATTCGGGCCATAAAAAGTTCGTTATCATCTCACGATAGCGAACACCATTCACAGTAACTGCCTGACCGGCCTCATTTTGGAAAAAAAAACGGCCCGATGATGCCGCCAGCCCATAAACCGCACCAAACAGTCACTCTTTGTGGGTGCATTGGTTTTTCGACAATCACTCTTGGATTATCATTCACCCAAATGCGGCAACTATGCTTATTGACGAATCCACTGAAATGAAAATGTGCGTTATCACTGAAGATGATTTTCTTCGAAAATTGTTCATCCACTGTAGCCATTTTTTGCCACCATTATGATCATTGGCGAAGTTTGGAATGGTAAAGGGGCTTTAGTTCTTGAGTCAATGGCACCTTGTAAGCGTGTAAATGCAACTGTTTATGCAAAATGTTCATCAACGACGAGCGTGAGAGGTGCAATTGTTGAGCACGACGACGAGTTGAGGTGGACGGCTCTTCAGCTACACTATCGCGATCAGCAACAATATTTTCTGCAGTACGAGCTGTACGAGCATGCACTGGTGTTTTCACATCTCCTACAGACCCGGTTTGCTCAAATTTTTGCACGATTTTTTCGATTGTACGCACATTTGGACGATTAAATTGACCGAAAAAATTACGAAGTGCACGATATGCATTTTGATTTGAACGCCCATTTTCATAATAAACCTGAATAACTTCAATGCGTTGCTCGATTGTGTATCTTTCCATGGTTCAAATTGAATTAGTCTGAAATTGAGATATGGCAAATGAAATGCAGAAAAAAACTTGACGTTTAGATGTGGTTCACATTCAACATCGGCCCTTAAAACTTAACCACCCGTTATATTGCATTTTGCTGTTGCTTTTCAAGCAAAAGTTTTTTTACTCAGAATTTTGAAAACGTATTTTATATTCTGCATATCTACACACAAATACCTGTGAAACCATATACATTTTCTGAATATCGTTTGGACGATGAGATATAAGAAGTCCTACGACAAAAGAACGTATCCCCTTTTTATATATAAGACACACAAAATAACTGAAAGTAGAAGGTTTTGAAGCGGTAGTTAACGTAAAGTACTTTAATTAAAATTTTAGAATTATGTTTTTAAACGTTTTCTATTTTAAATAACATTTGTGAAAATTCTTTATAATTTTCCTACACCTAATTTTGGGCACACCCTTTCTACCCACTTTTTCCCCCTACATATGTTCTTATGTATTCATATCAAATGTACATAACAATTCATTTGCATCTAGATTTGTTTTCTTTTTATTCTTTGCATATTTTTTTGTGGAGTTTTTTTTTATATTTTTTACTGCAAACATTTTCCACTTTTATTTTGGTTTTCTAGAGTTTCACGAGTTTTACAAATGCCACGCGGTAATATTTTAATGGTCGGTATGGGTGGTTCTGGTCGACGTAGCTCCTGTCGTTTGGCTGCTCACATTGCTGATTGCAAATTAATGACAGTACAAGTGACAAAAACTTATACACAACAGGATTGGCGTGATGATTTAAAAAAGATATTGATGACCGCTGGATTTAACTTAAATCACACTGTATTTCTTTTCTCCGATTCACAAGTAAGTAAACAGATAGGGGAAATAAGAAATTCTATAATGAAGTATTGTTTTATATTTATTGTTGTGGTGTTGTTTGATAAGATAATTAAATATGTATTATTTAATTTAATGCTGAGGGAATGTAGGGAAATGAAATGAAATGAAATAATGAAAGCAATCATAATGTATATAACTATAACTATTCACCTATAACGAATAAGCAGTAGTGGACCTAATGGGACAGGCAAATTTTAAAATGCATTTTAAAATCTATTCAAAAACGTTCTTGTGCACGATTTTAGGTCTTTGTTCAATACGTGGCATTAAGTAAAGAAATAGAAAAATATTTTAATACAAAATGGTGGCGTTGAAAATTTATTGGTTGTATGAAAGAACGCACACTGTTTATTCCCAATATATGGCTTCATTTAAAATACATTTTCAAATAAAATGCCATCGCTAACTATGACTTACTCTTACATTTCACTCTAAAAGAAATACTAGACTTTCGAAAATACAATTGGATCAAGTAAATTATTTTATACCTAATACCTAAAGCGTATCTGGAGCTTTAACTTGGCAGATATTTAAAAGATTGCGGCCGACCAGACTTCTATTTAGTGCCAACGAATACGATGCAAAAAGGCTTTGATTTTGTTTTGATGAGTTGGCTTTGTGCTGCCCTGTTACCAAAAGTTAAAAACGATTTTCCCTCATACGACATCATCAAATTCATTTTCTTTACAACCGTTCTTTGTTTTTAGCATTAAATAACCATTTTTAAAGCTTCCAAACAAATTTCTAAAATAACAGTTCAACAAATATTTAAACAGGTTTTATGAAATTAATAATTGGCACTAAACCATATCACCAGTTACTACTGAGAACCTGTAATACTAATACTATTAACTGACATACTTAAATTATAATTCTAACAAATACATAACCCAAAACCTTTGCAAAAACCTAAATTTAATATCCTTATTAATTTACTAACTTCTACTCAATAACCTTTAGATGTATCCTCTTTCTCTTTATTACATTCGAAAATATTGTTTACTACTTAAGTTACCATGAATATTCGGTTAAACTATTTAATCACAAAATATATTCCTGGTCATTTCTGTGCTCTCTTTATAAGTTCATTTTCTAACTAATAAATCTTGAGATTTTGGTAAACTAAATACAAAAGTGGTTAAGTAACATTTTTTTTATTTTTAAGACAAACCATTTTGTAAAATATTTCTAATCATAGAAATTTTTGCAGATTTTCTCTATTAGCAGGAAATTTTTCAAAATATCTCTTTTTGGAAAATTTGGCTATTGTTTATAGGAAATTTAGGAAAATTTCACTTTTATAGAATATTTAACAAAATTTCACAAGTTATCGGATGTTTGACAAAATTTCACTGTTTATAAGAAATTCGTCAAAATTTCACTGTTT
Source organism: Pollenia griseotomentosa (assembly GCA_963931875.1). Classification (NCBI taxonomy): domain Eukaryota; kingdom Metazoa; phylum Arthropoda; class Insecta; order Diptera; family Polleniidae; genus Pollenia; species Pollenia griseotomentosa. The sequence goes on from OZ007562.1 coordinate 139,219,083, forward strand.
ATAGTAAATTTGGGAAAATTTTACTTTTATAGAATATTAAACAAAATTTCACTAGTTTTGTTTGACAAAATTTCACTAGTTATAGGACTTTTGACAAAATTTCACTATTTATGAGAAATTCGGCAAAATTTAACTGTTTACAGAAAATTTGAGAAAATTTTACTTTTATAGAATATTTAACAAAATTTCACTAGTTATAGGATGTTTGACAAAATTTCACTATATATGGGAAACTTGGCAAAATTTCCCTTGTTATAGGATGTTTGACAAAATTTTACTATTTATGAGAAATTCGGCAAAATTTCACTGTTTATAGGAAATTTGGGAAATTTCATTAGTTATAGGATTTTTGACAAAATCTCACTAGTTACAGCAGGTTTGACAAATTTTCACTGTTTATAGGAAATTTCACTTTTATAGAATATTTAACAAAATTTCACTAGTTATCGGATGTTTGACAAAATTTCACTATTTATGGGAAATTTGGCAAAATTTTACTAGTTATAGGATGTTTAACATAATATCACTATTTATGAGAAATTCGGCAAAATTTCACTGTTTATAGGAAGTTTGGGAAAATTTCCCTTTTATAGAATATTTAACAAAATTTCACTAGTTATGTTTGACAAAATTTCACTATTTATGGGAAACTTGGAAGAATTTCACTAGTTATAGGATGTTTGATAAATTTCACTATTTATAATTTCACTAGTTATAGGATTTTTGACAAAATTTCACTTGTTATAGGATTTTTGACAAAATTTCACTAGCTAGAAGATGTTTGACAAAATTTCACTATTTATGGGAAATTTAGCAAAATTTCACTAGTTATAGGATGATTGACAAAATTTCACTATTTATGGGAAATTTAGCAAAATTTCACTAGTTATAGGATGTTTGACAAAATTTCACTATTTATGAGAAATTCGGCAAAGTTTCACTGTTTATAGCAAATTTGGGAAAATTTTACTTTTATAGAATATTTAACAAAATTTCACAATTTTTTTTTTTGGAAATTTGGCAAAATTTCACTAGTTATAGGATGTTTGACAAAATTTCACTATTTATGGGAAATTTAGCAAAATTTCACTAGTTATAGGATGTTTGACAAAATTTCACTATTTATGAGAAATTCGGCAAAGTTTCCCTGTTTATAGCAAATTTGGGAAAATTTTACTTTTACAGAATATTTAACAAAATTTCACAATTTTTTTTTTTTTTTGGAAATTTGGCAAAATTTCACTAGTTATAGGATGTTTGACAAAATTTCACTATTTATGGGAAATTTAGCAAAATTTCACTAGTTATAGGATGTTTGACAAAATTTCACTATTTATGAGAAATTCGGCAAAGTTTCACTGTTTATAGCAAATTTGGGAAAATTTTACTTTTATAGAATATTTAACAAAATTTCACAATTTTTTTTTTTTTTTTGGAAATTTGGCAAAATTTCACTAGTTATAGGATGTTTGACAAAATTTCACTATTTATGGGATATTTCACCAAATTGGAAATTTTGCAATATATAACTTTTAATATTAATTCGGCAAAATTTCACTATATATGGAAAATTTGACAATACATAAATTTTAATAGGAAACTTAATAAAATTTAACATTTTATTGAGCAAAATTTCACTATTTATAGAGAGTTTGACAAAGTGTCACTATTAATAAAAAACTAATGATCACAAAATATCATTTTGTAGAAAATTTGGCTAAGATTCACTATTTATAATGGCATTTTGAAAAATGTTTGGGAAATTTGACAAAATTTCACTAGTTAAAGGATGTTTGACAAAATTTCAATATTTATAAGATATTTGGCAAAACTTCACTTGTTATAGGAAAGTTTGCAATATTTCACTAGTTATAGGAAATTTTGCAGTATTTCACTTTTTATATGATATTTGGCACAATTTCACTATATATAGAAAATTTAAGAAAATATAAATATTAATAGGAAACTTTACAAAATTTCAATATTTATAGGAAATATATTATAGGACAGCCAACCGTCGGAAATGGCGGTGATTTTTAAGCGGCAAACCGCTTTAGAAGAGATTGTGTGGTAACAATCGAAACGTCAGGGCAACCTGTCGGAAAATCCTGGGTTCGATTCCCAGCTCAGTCGTGAATAAAAAATTATCAATGAATTTTAAAAAATTTAATGTTGTGAAATTCCTTTCTTTATAAAAATAATTTAATAAAAATTAAATTCACTAAACTTTAGCCTGATTAAAATATCAAAATTTGTATAAATTTTCAAAATAAAGGGTGTTTTTTTAAGCCCGATAGAACTTGAAATTGTAAAAAATAACACAAAAAATTAAATTGTAATCAAAATTTTTTTTTATTCGAAAGATCAGGCATATGCGCACCGCGGCTGTTCTTGACGAAGCGCATTCTGGACGTCCAATTGGGCCACTTTTTCGAGCACTGCTGGCCGTATGTCACGAATAACACGAACAATGCTGGCCTCCAAGGCGTCAATTGTTGCTGGTTTATCAGGATAAACCAGTAACTTCACGTAGCCCCACAGGAAATAATCGAGAGGTGTCAAATCGCACGACCTTGGAGGCCAATTGACAGGTCCATTTCTCGAAATCAACTTATCGCCAAATTTTGATTTCAATAAGTCGATGGTTGCGTTCGCCGTATGGCACGTAGCGCCATCCTGTTGAAACCACATCTCCTCCGGATCAATGTCATCCATATTTTCAAACAAAAAATCATTGATCATGGTGCGGTAACGATCTCCATTGACCGTAACGCGAGCTCCGGCCTCATTTTTAAAGAAATAAGGTCCGATGATGCCACCAGCGTGAAAACCGCACCAAACTGTGCATTTTTCAGGATGTAATGGAGTCTGTAGGGTCTCTTGTGGATTGGTCTCGCTCCATATGCGGCAATTTTGCTTATTAACAAACCCGTTAAGCCAAAAATGAGCCTCATCGCTGAACACAATTGGCTGAACATAAGTTGCGCGAATCGACGACTGATTTTCAAAGTAAATTTGGATAATTTCGTAGCGTTGTTCAAGCGTAAGTCTATTCATGATGATTTGTCAGAGTATACTGAAAGGATAAAAAAAAATATTTCATCAAAATTTAATTTTTTGTGTTACTTTTTACAATTTAAAGTTCTATCTAGCTTAAAAAAACACCCTTTATTTAATATCCAGAAAAAAAAAATATACATAGATATCTGTGGCATTTTGTCAAAATATATTGAGTTGAGCAAAAAAGTTTTGAAAAAAACTCTGTGAAAAAATCATTTTTATCAAATAATAAAATAAACCAAAATTAAAGAAAAATTTCTTTTGAAATACAAAATTTTTGAAACGTAAACAAAAATGTTCTTTGCATGAAAATTCGTATGATTAACAAAATTCTTTTTAACTTTTTTAATTTGAGTTAAGGTGTTTTTTCAAAATACCACAGATATTATACATTTTTCAGGACTTCCGCAAAAGCATCTCTATTTCTTGCTCCGCCCAGAAGTATGCACATAACTCTGATACCAGCCCATACTTGAATAATATCAATCCATGTTATTTCTTTTCCTTCTCTAGCAACTTTTGCTTCAAATTATGTTATAGATTGTATCAGCTTGAAATGTGCGTTCCTAATAATTTGTCGCAGGTATGATGTCTTCCTTTTCTTTATAGCGGTAAAATGCTATCTTCCGCAGTGAATTTTTCTCAGTACCTCGGTATTTGATATATAGTCGGTCAAGGGTATTCTGAGCATTGGTCTCTGAGGCCAAATTACAAAGGCCTCTAATCTTTTTTATCGGACATAATTTTATGGTTCATGTCTCTAGCGCATATAGTTAAACTGAGCATAAACATGCTTTAATAAATGGTGATTTCGTTCCGAAAAGAATATTGTGACTCGAATTTGTTGTCCTTAAAATAAAAATATCGAGTCGTTTTATACGGTATCTTATTTCATTTGAACTGTCTCATTTGTCTTTGATTAAAACGCCGAGATATTTATAATTCTGAGCTCTGTCAATGCATCGTCGGCCCAAATACACTTATCAAAGTGTATTTGGGCCTTTAAGGAGGTAGTATTAAAGGCAGCGCGCTTAAGATCGAAATATTGCAAAATCAATTTGGTGACAACTTTATTTCCAGAAGGGGTCCGGTCCACTGGCCCCCAGCAAGTCTCGAAGCACTGGAAGCCAATTTCCAAGCCATACGGCCAGGTTTATTTAAAAAAGTAGTAAAAAAATTGCACTGATCGAATGGAACATGTAAATCGTAGACGCGGCAGACATATGCTGGAAATCATATTCAAAATTTATATGCCATGAAATAATCTACCAGCTTATAATAAAACAAATTTCATTCCATATATATCTGTCTTGTATTATCATTTTAAATTTTATGCAGCTAAAAAAGCACCCTGTATATTTATTTCTTATGCATAAATAGTAAAATTTTGCAAAAATTGTTATTTATCAAAAATTTTATACAAATAGAACATAAAGCCTTTTTAAATTATGCCTATCTTTTATATGCACATACATTCATACTTTTAGTCCTGCATTAGAATAATTAGAAAACAGAATCCGTATGGTTTGTGTTATATCAAGGTAATACTTCATTATTTATTGGTTATTAAATTCAGTCTTAATATTTTAGTCCATGTTACTCTTTTGAAAGTCTTCATGGCTGGTTGATGTTAAACAGACAACACTAGATTTTCTTATTAAGTTGTTTATCTGAAGTTTTGTTTGAATTAATTTAAACTGACATTTCCTTACTTGGTATTTATTATTAATAAAATTTATTTTATAATATCATTATAAGTGAAGTTGCAGCCAGTATTTGAATGTAACGTTTGCCGCATTTATTTAACATTTTGCAAGTAAAATCTGTATGTCTGTTGTACTTTGTTTCAAATATTCAAGAGTAAAAACTAAGGAATGAAATCGATATTATAATACAAAAAATTATTTTAAATAAAGGAAATTACTAAATTTGATATTGGTCGAAATTGCATAAGAACTTTATGGGACCGACAAGCTTAGTTCATTATAAACTAGTTCGTAATATCCAAAAACTCCTAACAAAAAAATTAATAATGTGTCAAGGGATACTCACATCATGAGGATTTCCAGTTAATTTAAAAAATAAACATTTAGTAAGGTAAAGTTAGCTTGCATCATAAGCTTTAAAATATTGACATACCTGAAATTAAAAGAAATTTTTTTTTTTTTTAAAAACTTAATTTTTTATTTTAATTTAGAGTTATTAAAACTTTAGAACTATATACTCTACTTAACAGCTTCACATTAAGCCAAAAAGGGCTCAAACTTACTGTCATTAGTTAATTATTAGTAAACTAAAATGATAACTGTTGCTTAACTAAAGTAGCATATTTACAATAATTGGTTCAGTAAAAATTTTAATCAGACCAAAAAATGGTAACTCTATTAAAATAATAAAAAAAATAACAGTAGTTACCCAAGCGTAAAATAATATTTTATTTGTAAAACTGTTGTTAGTAGCTAACTGATGGCTGTAAATTTGGGCCTTAGTGAGACATTATTTGTAAATTGAATCAAAACCGTGTTATATCTACCCACTTTGATTTTATGACTTTTGCAAACATTTATATGTTGAAACTGTTTCGCTGATTTTACGTAAACTATGGAAAAAAATGCAAAATGTGCAAGACTACCGCAAACACATCGAGCCCTTACCGCAAAAATAGCTTAAGCGACATGATTTTATAAAATAAAATTTCACGGTCACATAAGGTACCGTTACGGTTTTAACGCAAAAACAATATTAACTTACGCGCCAGCCTTCATACAAAATATTAATGAAATATAATAAAAAAAAACCCTTCTCCTGTAAAATTTTGTTTTTGTCGCTTAAGCTTTTTTGCGGCATAAAGGCAATATTAAGATTATGTTTGCACATCATTTTATATCGCTCATTTGCTGCAACACCGTCATAAGTCAAAAATGGCAAATTTTGACTTTATGTCACTAATGCATACACAGAAAACAAAAAAAAAATTAATTTCAATTAAAAAATTTGTGATATTAATTAAAAAATTATTAATATTTTTAATTGGGGTTAAGTTCATTAAATTTAATTTTCATTAAATTATTTCTATGAAGAAAGGAATTTTACAACATGAAAATTAATTAAAATGGTTATTGATAATCTTTCATTCTTGACCGTGGCCGGGATTCGAACCGCGGCCGGCAGGTTACCGTGACATGTTTCGATCGCAACCACTCGATCTTCTCAAATGGATTTGCCGTTTTACACTCGCAGCCATCGACGACTGCTGACGTCAATAGTCAAACATCAATCCTTAAACGAAATTGTATTTTAACCTTTGGTAGATCGAAGTTTGCTTTTTTGAATGATTATCCATTTTAATTGATTTTACATGTTCTTCTTTACTTCCTGCCGGTCGCGGTCCGAATCCCGGCCACGGTCAAGAATGAAAGATTATCAATAACAATTTTAATTAATTTTCTTGTTGTAAAATTCCTTTCTTTATAAAAATAATTTACTTAAAATTAAATTTAATGAACTTATGCCTAATTAAAAATATTAAAAATTTGGATTAAAAACCATAAATAGTTCAACAAAATAACCACAATACTAATTATAATTAAAAAATTAATTAAATTTGCACCAGTTAACAAATTAATACATACAGCCATGTCACAGAACACAATTCCGTTCGGAAACGGAATTCATTCCGTATTTTGGTGCTTCAGAAAATTAATTACGAAAAAAATTTTCGGAATGAAACCATTTCTATTTTCATGAACGGAATAGGAGTTTTCTGTATCTTAAACGGCAAATAATTATCAAAATATACTTTCTATCAATAAACAAATATGTTTTCTTTATTTATTTTTCAAAAGAAGTATATTTTAAATAATTTTTAGCAATTTATTTTACAAATATTTAAAACTCTTTCTAAAATCTTTAGCAAGAAAACAAAATTTTCGTAATGGATTTATGAAGCATTGCCATATCTCTTTTGTTGTCATATTTTGCCAAAATTTACATACCGGCAACACACAAAACAAAACAAAACTGAAAAGAACAAAGCAAAATTGGAAACAATTACATTTGTTAAACTTTTTTTTAGCCTGCATTTCCCGCATTTGGAAATGAGAGAGGATCAGAAGCATCCCTTAACTTTCGACGACTGAGTTTTTCTTGTCTATGTTGACTTCTTTTTCCTTCTAGTTCAGCAATTATTGATACGCCCGGCATATTTACTTTTTAAATTTCATAAATTTTAAAGTTGATTAATTTTTTACACATAAATAAAAACTCAAATGTAAATTTGTTTGTACAAAAATTTTGTAAACAGCGGTTTTTTGTTTTGCTAAGTGAATTTGTTGCCATATTAAATTGTAATAAATACTGATGTTGCCAAATGGGTAACATAAAAATCGCTTAAACAAAATTTTTCGGATTGATGAAAACGATTGGAATCCAAAGCACCAAAAATGATTTCGAACGGAATGGCAAATACGGAATTGACAGCATTCCGAACGGAATCTGTGACACGGCTGATAGTATCAATTTATCGTTTAATTCAATTGAATGAACGTTAAATTCACTTCTATAAATTATTAATTAAAACTGATTTTATTTTTGATTAATGCTTTAATAGGTGAAAAATTTTGCAGAATTTTTTTCTGTGTAGTAAATCAGGTGTTTTATGAAGTGGTAATTATTTCAAAGGAAAATTAAATTTGCAAACTTAACTTTTAAGGGAAAAATAATTTTTTTCAAGTGAATCAAGTGAATTAAACGTTCATTCAAGTGAATTAAACGTTTAATCAAGTGAACTAATACTTTTGCAAGCTTAAATAATTTTTTAATAAATATCACAAATTTTTTTAATTGAAATCAATTTTTTTTTTTTAGTGTTTTTCTGTACTCCAATCATAAAAATTTTTGACCTAACCAATAATTGTTTAAAAATTAAACTATATTGCTTTACCTTGCAACTGTTTGTAGTAAACAAATTTATGGTTTTAAGAATCACAAAATTATCATGTAGTTTAATTATTTAATGTTAAAATAGTTGTAGTGGAAATAGTATGCTTGCTACTTCCTAGAAGACGTAAACAGATTAACAATAACACAAACATCTCCCCATATAACTGATCGGTAATGGACTTGTACAAAATTCAGAAATCTTTAATAATCGCTTGGAAAGTGAGCTTACACATGTAGGGCTGGCTGACTTAGCGTAGCTATATTTTAAAGCCTTTCTATACAAAACAGTTTGCATAAAAAAGAAGACGTTTTTTCTTCGGCACAAAAGTTGACAGCATTTAGAATAACATCACATTTACAAACGAAAATAAATCAGAACAAAAACGAATAAAATGCCAATACACCTCTTTCTAACAAACAAAATGTTGCATGCAAAAGTTGCAGCGTTAATTGCATTATGTAAATACGGTCTTATGTATTTTTTCTATTTAAAATTTATTCAAATCCTCTTTACAATAGTCTATGCGATAAAAAAAAATCATATTAAAACCATGAAGTTACAGACTATTTTAACTGCTTTGTTTCTTTTTGTACCACCCTGTGTCTGAAGCATCCCTAGATGGAAGTAAACTGTCACCAAAGTAGTCCCGTGATAGGTCTTTTGTGGTAAAGACCGGTTCAAGTTCTTACACTTTATATGAATAAGATCTATCACTTTTACATGAGGTTGTTATTGGAGGGGGTCAATTTACACCATTTGACAAGTCACACATCTATTCTCAATGAACGTGTTCAATTTTAGTTACTACAATGTATTATTTCAATAAAACAAGTCCTAGAACTTAATTTAAGAACCAAATTGTAGAAAGTCTCAAAAAAGGTGTCACACCACCGGTTAAATAAATGATGGGTTCTCCTTTCACTGGTCATGAGTTCTTTCTTTTAGTACTTGTTGTATTTTTACAGGACCAGTCTGTTGGACCAATTGACACAAATTTTCCGCAGGGATATTTCAAGCAATAAAACCTGTTCAGCTTCATCTGATAAAACTTACAATTCTCAATAATATCATAGATTTTGTCCACTTTTTTTATTATTATTATCCAAGTTCCTAGGTGGAAAATAGGGCAACAATAAAATGTTTTAATCTTTTCTTCCTAATCATAACAATTTAATTTCACTTCACATTATATGCGCCTTTCTTAGATAGTCTTGAATTTGATAGGGTCTACCACTGCGTCGGCTTACTTGTAGGTTCCATATAAGAGCTTCTTTAGCAATAATTTCTTCAGGCCTCCTCAGTGTGTGACCTTTCCACCGCCACTTCCTGTTTTTATTTTGTTATTCATTGCACATTTCGTAAAGATGTTGGTTTGAGATTATGTTTGGCCAATTTATTCGCAATATTCTCCTAAGTCATCTGTTGACAAATGCCTGCATTCTGCCAAAGGCCCTTGCAGATGTGTTCCATGTTTCGCACTCATATAGCAGCGGAGATTTTTCATTACAATTTAATATACGTAGTTTAGTGTTGCGTTTAATCTGAGACGATTTCCATGATATTATTCTTTAATTAAAAAATTCCGGGAATTAAAACAGTCGTTAAAACTATGAATCCTAGTGCTCTGGTATAAGCGAATATTTTAAAGAATTACATTCTGAGATTGTTTATTTGCGTATGACGAATCTTATATTAAAAACATCACTCATACGTTTATACCCTCTGTACACTTCAGTGATGCATTTTGAGTTTTTTTGTTTTGGGCCAAATGGGCGATTTTAAAGGGCCAAAAAACCTTTGAAAGGGCCAAACAATGTTTTTTATATACAAACCAATGTGATTATTATCAGGCCTGTTCTGAAAATCACATTTTATGAAAGTGATTAAAATCACAAAAAAAGTGTTCTGGGCATATTATTTTGTGATTTCAAAACGTTCAGCTACGTAAACAACTTTTTGAAATCACTTTGTTATTTTTGCGACTATTGTAAGATGACCGTAATAATAAATTACTTAAATGTAATATTCAATGTGTTGTTTATTAATTATTTTATGCAATAAGCTATTTTATTTACAACAAATCTCTTAAAATTAAGAAAATTCGACGATTCGATATTTGTTTTTGGGACTATTGTTGTGATTTCAAGTTTGTTTTTATACCCACACCACAATAGTGGAGAGGGTATTATGCATTTGTGCTGATGTGTGTAACGCCTTAAAATAGTGGTGCTAGACCCACATTAAAGTATACCGATCTACTCAGAATCACTTTCAGAGTCGAACTAACGATGTCCGTCCGGCTGGCTGGCAGGCTGGCTGGCTGTCCATGTAACCTTGTGCGCAAAGTACAGGTCGCAACTTTGGAGATAACTTGATAAAATTTGGGTCATAGGTTCTTATTGGCACAATGACCAAGCCTATTGAAAATGGGCCAAATCGTAGGACCACGAGGGAAGATAGGGGGAAATTTCTTCCTCTCAGTAACTATCATACCGATTTTAATGAAATTTAAAACATGGATAGATCCATATCTATATGGACACATAAGCTATACAGTTTTAAAAAAATGGGACCACAAGGGGTGATAAGGGCAATTTTTGTCTCTCAAACCGATTTTAATGAAATTTAAAACATAGGTAGATCCATATCTATATGGACACATTAGCTATACAGTTTTTCAAAAATAGGACCACAAGGGGATGTAGGGGGCAATTTCTGCCTCTCACAAACTTTCAAACCGATTTTAATGAAGTTTTTAAACATAGAGAAATCCATATTTATATGGACACATAAGCATGATGTGTTTTTAAGTACTGTGGTGCTGGGTATCATATGGTCGGGCTTGACCGACTATACTTTCTTAATTGTTTTTAGTTGAATTAAAGATAGCTAATTTGCTAACAGCAGCATGAAAGCGAAGTCTAATATTTATTAAAAATCGTAAAAGCTGTTAAGAATCGCAGGAAAAAATCGCTTCTATCGCGAAAAATTGCAAGCTTGTAAACACAGCCCAAAATTTATTTGGAATCGCTAAATGGGTTAAAAAAAAACAAAATGTCGGAAAATAACAAAAAAAAGAAATTTGCAAAATAGCGAAAAATTTTAATATTTCAAACAAGCCATAAAATTGATAACAAGTCCCTAAAACTATAAGGAATGGCAAAAAGTCGGTAAAAATTGCTAAATAAGCGAAAATTTGCTAACAGCGGCATCTATTATTTATTAAAAATCGTTAAAGCTGTAAAGAATCAGCAAACTTAAAGGAACAAATCACTTCTATCGCGAACATGGGTAAAATTCGCAAAAAATTGCAAAATTTTAAACACACCCTAAAACTAATTTGAGATCGCTTAATCGGTTAAAAAAAACAAATTGTTGGAAAATAACATAAAAAGCGTTAAAAAATAACCTTTAATTTTGTAGAACAAACTTTTTGTGTTTGCTTGTGCTTTCGACAATCGGAAATCACACCGAAAAACACAAAAACTGTGTGATTTATAGAACACCACAAAATCACACGTGTGATTTTAAAAGCACATGTGATTTGAAATCACCTGATTTTCAGAACAGACCTGTATGTTTGTATTTAAATAAAACCAATAGTTAAACATAGTGTTTATCCATTTTTGTGTTACTTTAATATTACACACTTTATGTTTCACAAATACCATTGCTCAAAGCAACATGAAATTTTATTTTGAATATTTACCTACTTAAAGTAATTTTAATTTAAAGCAAGATTGATTTCCACATAAAAGTTACAGTTCTTACTTTAAAGGGCCAAGTATACAAAACAACTGGTTTGACAAAAACAACAGGATGTTTTAACTAATCCCGCGACTCACGGCACTGATAGACTAGCTCACTACCAGCTAGTTCTATTTTTACTGAAAGGGCCAAAATAGATTTCTACAGGGCAATCAAACGTTCAAAAGTGCCAAAAATGGCCCAATTGTGCCACGTTTTGCATCACTGATTTTATTACAAAATACATTGCGTATGACGAATTTTATAACATTAACATCACTCATACGTTTATTACCCTCTGTACCCATTTTAAAGGGAAACACTTGAAACCACTGTTCGAAAATAAAAAGGGAAACACTTGAAACCACTGTTCGAAAATAAACAGTACATTATTACACCCAAGAACAATATCTATTTTTTTAGTGATTGTGTAGACAAACACAACTCTTAATACCGTTCGTAGCTATTTTCAAGAAAGAGCCGAACATTATATAATGTTCCGTTCTTCGTCAAAAAACAGAACAATTATAGTGATACTGTAGACAAACATTATATTTTAAAGTTCTATAATGTTTCTTTTTTTACATTGATAAAGAAATGAACAAACAAAAAATTTATGCAACGACCGCAGGACGTTTGTGTGTGTATTGTGTAGTGTATATGTATTGTTTGTGTAAAGTTATTTTGCTGGCTTTCTGTTTTTTTTTTCGTGTGTGTATTTTGTTTTTGTAAAAAACGTTTGGTTTTTTTACCAGCCAAACGGGACGAACTTTATTGAGCCGAACCGAACACAGCGAAGTTTGTGGATTTAAAAAAAAACCGAACGGAATTAAATGTTCTCATCTCTTGTTGAGTTTGATAAAAAAAAGTATTATTTCTGTGTTCGAAAGATGACTAACAGGGAAACGTTATTTTTTTTTAATGATTTTCTACACACACACTATTAGCGTTTAATGATTTTCTACACAAACACTATTCCGAACCGAACACTAGTGCGCAATATTTAGTGTTTATTTTCGAACACTGCTTGAAACATCTACTGTAAAAAAAAAATTCACCATTTCTAGAAAAAAAAAGAAATTACTTTTGATAAAAAAAAAGTTTATTAAAATACTTTTTTTCTACAAAAGTGCCAAAATCGTAAAAGTAAACATCAAAATCTATTTGGAATTAATTTTGTTTAATAATATAAAAAAAATTAAACAAAAAAAGACTTGCAAAAAAGTAAAAACCTGACAAATGGTAACGCTGCTTTAAAAAAAATTCAATTTTGTCAGTGCTGCCACAATTATAAAAGAATTTGTTGCCACTTTTCAAGTAATGACACTAAAAAAATCGAAAAATGTAAAAGGGAACAAAATGATATAGTAACGTTATGCTGAGATGTTGAAAAATATTGATTTTTAGCTCCATGTATTTCTTATGGGAAAATTAACATCTCCGTAATTTAATGTCATGATGTTAAATGTTGACAAGTGTGAAAAGGCTACAACTGTAACATCTTTTTTAATAAAATTCTCTATTTTATTCATTTATTCATAAAAACAGGCCACCGACGAAGGCTACATAGAGGACATTAATGCCATATTAAATTGTGGCGATTTACCAAATCTCTATCAGGTAGAAGATAAAGCTGCTATAATGGAAAATATGATAAGTATTGCAAAACAATTGGTAAGTGATTATACTAACAAACAATATCAATAATAAATTTGTTAAAAAACCTTTTCAAAAAAAAAAAAACTCCTAGTGTTTTTATAAAATCCAAAAAAAAAAAACACAAACCAAAACTGAAATTCAATTTATTTTATTTCCGGTAAAATCAAAATTTCATTGACATGATGGATGAACTATTTGCGTATGCTTTAATGCACTGTTATTTCCTAATTTTGTGGTAACGGCAACAACTATATCACCACCACCACTGCAACATCCTGTTTCATGCAACATTATAAATACAATTACAAAACTAATACTGCTTGTATATAATGATCCTTGGGATGCTGATGACAATGATTATTACGATGATGATGATGATGATAATAACTTATAACAATTTCCATTGCTGCTGATGCTGCTGTTGTTCCACCTGATTCTTCTATATTGTTTTCTGGCGTTTAACAACAACATTATCGTTATCCTTAAAATCATTTCATATTCAATTGCAAATCATAATAATTTTGCATTAATGCGTTTTGTTTGTGTGTGTGTGTCTGTTTTGTGTCATCAATTCAATTCATTGCAAATTAAATATTCTGCAATCTCTGTAACGCCAACTTTTGCTTTACTAACAACAACCGACTACTTTTAACACGTAAATTGTAAATGACTTTAGGGTAAAAATATTGATCCCTTACCAAGTGAAATGTATTCATTCTTTATTGAGCGTATACGTGAAGGATTGCATGTTGCATTGGCATTTTCACCAATCGGCGAATCGTTCAAGGAACGTATTCGTATGTATCCATCATTGATAAACTGTTGCACAATCGATTGGTAAGTGCCCTTGGCATGAATTCTATTTTTACATTTTCCTTTGTTTTTTTTCTATTTAATGTGATTACACGTACTTTGTTCTTTTCCAATAATAAGAGACTATTATTTTTAAGTTCTTTTAACTTTATAATGATGTTGTCTATTATGAGTGGGTATTATTGTGTTTAAGAATACGCGACGGAATTTAAGGAAATTCAAGAAGGCAGATGAAATTTTTTATGTGAATTGTTTAAAAGATAAGATGAATTTCTAGACGTAGTTCAGTAAACTGTTTCACGTTTTTGGGTATTATTAGGGATATTTCATATAAATAAGTTGTTTCTTAACAGATGGTTTTATTTTTCATATACATAGTGATTAAGGGTGTTTTAATAGATTGCAGAAATATTAAGTATAAAGCAAATATTCAACAAATGAATAATTTTAGCTTTTAAAGGTATTTTACTTTCGTTTTTCTCAAAGAAAAAAAAAAAGGAATTGGAAAAATTCCTTTTTCTTGTTGCAGTTTATTTAGACAAGCTTCTATGAAACCAGTTAAATATATTGGTTTAAAACAGTGATAGGCACATTGTCGATTTCTTCGCTTTAAAGCCACAAATTTTTGTTTGCGCTACACATACACAAGGGATTGTACATTTTCCTCATAAAATCCATTTCCAATTTAAAATTTCCCGTTGCCGTACTGAGGTAATTTTATTGGTACTTTAAATCGAATATTTGTGAAGAGCAAAATCTTCAAGTTTCGTTTTGCTCGCAATATTTTTTGGAGATTTTATTTAGAATTAAATACGTACGTACTTCAGTCCCAGCGCGAAAGCGGTAAAGAGGTCTTTTAAAGGTTTTTTTGCGAACATAACCCTTCCAGCCGCAGTACAACTTTATTTCTAATTTAAATGGAGTGGCATTTGAGACCAAGGCCTCGCCTTCTCGCATCTTATTTGAAAGCTTCTAGAATGCCTTTCAACAAATAATTAATAATTATACTCTATCTTTGCATAATTGTTATTGCTTTAATGCAAAATGAGTAAATAAATTATTGTTGATGTTGAGTATTTTTTAAAAAATTCGGAAAGAATTGCTACACATTCCCATAAAACCATGGTGGAATAAGTAGGTGGCATCGTTACGGCAACAAATACAACATTACAACAAAAATGGAAATTACATCACCGTTTACGTCAAAAAATACATTTAAGAAAAACCACAGCGTGCCACTGAACGTGATGAAATAAATAAATTTTTAGCCAATTTTTATTTAATTATGATCAATATCTTATTTATTTTAATTTAAAATTATCAAAAACTTTAATAAAATACAATAATCACAGCACAAAACGTGGACTTTTTGTAAACATAAACAAAACTTTGACATAAACCTAGACAAACAATGCAAGAGCAAAAAATCGTCATCTGGCGTAGTGCTGCCACCTGTTTATTTCACCATGCATAAAACTGCTAAATAAACAATTATTAGGCCTTATTTTAGAATGAAAACTTGAATTTGTAAAATATTTTACAACAGACATTTCAAAAGACCTTTTTCGAGAAGGCAAAGTCGAATAAGAAAAAGTTCATTAGGAATGCAATTGTAGACCTTCTTAGAGGCCTGAAAAAAGAAAGAAGTTTGAATTTAACAGATAGTAGAATTGGTAAAAGTAGCGCCACCTTTGGTTGAGAACTACACACTACTTCACTACTACACAACATTTATGCCAGCAACATTACAATTGGGTCGTACGTCGTAAGAACGTAGGACGTTATGCCGTACATTTCTTAAAACATGCTCTATTTACTCACAACTGCGTCGTAGACGAATTTTGTTTCCTTATGAAAAAATTCAACAGTCCAAATTTATTTAAATTTTTGTTTATTTTTTCGTTCTTTTATTTTGTTTTCATATATTCAATTTGAAAACACAAAAATAATTTAATTTGTTCTATGGCAATGCGGTCGCAACCAGCTTATGAAATAGATTTATTTCTAAGTCGACGCACGACGTAGATAAGCGTTAACGTTTGTGCCAGCTATTGTGTTCGTTTGTATGAAATTTTAAACGTTTTAAATTGAAAACGTATTTACGTCGTCTCCTACGGAGCTATTCCACGCTGCATTGCATGGTCACATAGTCTATCGCTCATCCCCAGCAGGTAAAAAAGGGTGAGTCAAAGTTTTTCTTGGGATTCAAAAATGAATTGACAAGGTTTCGGTTAAATGTGCTAAATTCCTATTTTATACTATTGATAAACTGAAATTTATTGTTGATGGGATAAGCTATTCCTATTCGCATTTCACTGGTTGCTTGGGCCAGATCGTCAGAAAACTTCAGCCAAAGATTTTAGAGAAACTAAAGATATTATACCAATAAAACTATTAAGCGAATAAGAATTTGTTTTTACTAATCAAGGATTAAGCTGGAGATCCACACCACGCGTTCTATGCATTGTTGCGTTTGATTCTGTGCTTTTTATACGTTTTTAAATTCAAGTTACATGCGACGAGTTTTATGCGCCAAATCTTTTGTTTTGATCAACTGTTGTGGCTATCAAAAACAGCTGACTTTTTGAAGACGCATGCGACGCATACAAAAGGAGAACGTAGACCTTCTTCATGCTTTTGGTACGTCTTCGCATTCTACGCATTTTTCTGTGCAACTTGTCACATACAATTTAACTGATGCAACTTTTTTTTACAAATGCATAAAAAACACACGTGTTGACCTCCAGCTTCAGTCGGTTACCAGATCACAATAGCCTTGAACTCACTACTATAACAATTGGCATACTAGTAAATCTTGAATTACTCCATCAATAAGGCTACTGCCGGGTTAGTGGTAGTGTTGGTGGCATTCAGGGTTCTCGGCAGAGCTGCCAGATAAATTTGTTAAAAATCGTGAATTTCCTGGAAAAATAAAAAAAATCGTCTTTCTTGTTTAAAAAAATCGTCAAAAAAATCGGACAACTTATTACTTTGTCGATTTAAAAAAAAAAAAAAACATTCAAACAAAAACATAATATCAAAGTTATTTACGGGAATACAAAATTTATCATTAATACGATTTTTGTATGACGTGCTAAATTCCCAATTTTTCATATTCAGTCCAATTATGAATACAAATTCCCCGGGAGTTTTTCCCTTTTTCCATTTTTACAATTGAATTTACATAGGAAAAATGGGACTCCCGGGGAATTTTTATTCATAATTGGGCTGATTTTAATTTTGTTTTTTCTTTTTACCCACTTACAACTACAATTCGAGTCGGAAAGTACCCAACCAATTGTAGGGGGATGTAAGAAAAGAAAAACTCACTGTTTATTGTTGGTGTTTTGTTTAAGCTTTGATATTGTTACTTACAAGTAAGACTTTAAGTGTTTAAAATTCTTATTCGCTTTAGGGTTTTATTCGTATAATATTTTTAGCTTTTCTAAAATCTTAGGAAAAGGTTTCCTGATAAGCTGGCCTAAGCAACCAGTGAAACGTGCATAGAAGCTAGCTTTCCCTCAACAATAAATTTCAGTGTATTTATCAAATATGAAAAATTAGGAATTAAGCACGTCATACAGAAATCGTACTAAAAACATAATATCTTCATACCAAGCTAGCATTTTCAATCGTGTAAGAGCTACTAAGAGTCTGATAAGGAGGTTTTTGATCGTCGATGAGCGCATTTTTTAATCGCGAAGATTCCTCACACGGGAGAAACAGTAACGCGAGTGAGATTCTTTCATAACACAGCTTTTATCGTTGTGGATATCGTTTGAGATGTGGGTAAAAATGATCTGAAGAGTCTTTTAACAAGTATGAATCTTATGAGAATCATGTAGATATTATCTTACAACTTGCGAAATGCTCGATGTATAATTGTGAAAAATACGATTTATACAGAGAGACATAAAAGCATCATTCGATGATGGTTTGACGAAAGATAAACAAAGTATAACATTGTTGGTTTTGTACTCTGGAAATAGTCATTTAAATATTTTAAGAGTAACATGTTTCATCCGTACCTAAACAAAAGCGGCACGAGTTTTCTAATTGTCAAAAATTGTCATGCCTACACGATTTGGATGAAGAATCTCTAAGTGGCGCGGCGTCAACGCTTTGCAATTGGAAAATCCGATTTTGACAGCGCGTTTATTAGTGAAGTTTTTTCCTTTCAAATTTTGCTTTTCCCCATAAATGTTTTAAGGGAAAAAACCTGAAAAATGAAGCTATTTCTTATAATTTTTTTCTGTGCTGCTCTAAACATAAAAACATTTAAAGTTTTCTTTTTTTGGAAACTGGATAAATCGTTACTTTTAAGAAAAAAGTCAGCTTATCGCCACTTTGCTAATTTCGGAACAAAAAATCGTTAAAATTACGATAAATCGACAAATCTGGCAGCCCTGGTTCTTGGATTAATACTAGCACTTACTGTAAAGACATTGGCCATCGTGTCCTTATGCTCCTTTGTTGGTAGAATAGGTGGTGCTATTGAAAGGAAGGATAGTCTAGCTGAGCTGGTGGGTACATTGGCTCGGCAACACGCTTCCTTCTCTTCCCGGATCCAACGAGTACTTACCTGTAAAAAGCACAACATTAAGAGGCTTTAAGACCCAACCATAATATGCATAGCCTTGCTAAACCTACAGTCAAAAATCACCAAAAATTCAATCATATGTATTTAGGAAAAGAAAATCAAAAAACATTTGATTCCGTACGAAATGTGTGATCAGTTTCGCACTTTGTTTAAGCAAATGACAGTTTCATACAATTTAACAAGAAGTTACCTTATGTTTAAAATGGTTTGCCTCTTATGGTTTGCATGTAATCGCACATTTGCTTAAGCCAACAATTACGATTGGGCCTTTACTCTTCAACTTGTTGAGTATCCAACCAAATTCTCGTATAAAAGAAATGAAGGTTTTAAAAAAACCTATTGTGCTTTATCCGAGCGACGCTAGACTTCGCTGAGCCTACCTTAGCAACGGGGGAAAACTGTCTACCATTGGTTAAAACGCTTTAAAGATCAATGGGACATTTGCAGCCAAAATCAGGCAATGCTGCTTATGTTAAATATAAAAAAAATTATATATTCATCCCTTTTATGTAAGTCATCGTCGACGTTGACATTAGTTTTAAATTGTTGTCACATCAAGTTGACAACTACATCACTTCGACGTTAATTTAGTATTTTATAAGAATGTTGTGTCGACGTCGACTTGTTATCGAACATTTGACAAAAAAAAAAAATCCCATCTCCAAATATTTTTGTTCTTCATCATTATAGCTCACTCTCTAACGCGATTTGTAGATTTTTTTCCTAATTTTGAATTTTTTCGCGAATTTTTGCCATGTTTTCGGTATAGATATTTTTACCGTAAGCTTTCAGATTCTTTATAGCTTTAACGCTTATTAATAAATATAAGACTTGTCTATCATTCTATATGCTGTTAGCAAATTTTACCGAATTTTTGCCATTCCTTAAAGTTTACGAGACTTTTAATCAATTTTATGGCTTGTTTGAAATATTAAAAATTTTCGCTATTTTTGCCTAAATTTTTTTTTGTTATTTTCCGACATTTTGTTTTTTGCCGATTTAGCGATTTCAAATAAATTTTAGGGTTTGTTTCCAAGTTTGTAATTTTCCCGAATTTTAGCCATGTTCGCGATAGAATCGTTTTCAGTTTTCTGGTTCTTTATAGTTTTAACAATTTTTAATAAATATTAGACTTTGCGCTATCATGTCGCTGTTAGCAAATTTTGCGAATTTCCGCTAATTTTGCAGTTTTTACCGAATTTTTGCCATTTTTAATAGTTTAAGGGATTTGTAATACATTTTATGGCTTTTTTTATATATTAAAAATGTTCGCGAATTTTCGCTATTTTTCAAACTTTTCCTAATTTTGCAATTTTGGCTCTTTGAGGCGATTGTCTTAAATTAAAAATTTTCACGATTTGTTGCTGTTTTAGAGAACTTTTCCGAATTTTCGCGTTAAATTTACTAATAAAATTTGTGCCCTTAACTTCTTTTGAATTTGCATTTTTATTTAAAACGTATTTAATAAATATGCTAACATTTCATTTAAAATTTCTATAACTTTAAGTCGTTGCAAAATTTCCGGTCGCCTAAAACAGGGACAATTCTACTCGACTTGACTTAAAATTGCCTTAGAAAATATCAATTGACTGTCAATAGTAATCGATTATTGTCAATAACTACTCAGAAAATACAATTACTGTTCAGGTGCCGGCGACTTGTGTCGTTGACGACTTTCATAATAGGTGTGATTATATTTTTACATGAAAGCGTTGCCTGATACCAAGCAAATTAGCTTGGGTTACATAATAGGCCCACAAAAGCTTGAAAGTGGAAACAGAGAGAGAGAGAGAAATCGAAGAGAGACAGCCAAAAATAAAAGGTGGCGATTAAGAGGCATTTCACCCGAAAAATCCATATCAATGCTAGAATAACGTGCAAAATCATTGAAAAGACGCAACCGGGAATGTTTATTCGTTCGAAATTATTAAAACTCATTCTAAGGCAAAAGTTATACGACATATTTCGGTTTTCTGCGGCAGAAAGTGGTATACAGGCATGTTTTAAAAATCGAAATGAAGTGGAATTGAAATCGAACGAGATTTTAATTTCAATTATTTACAAAATGACTGTAGTGTTTTCTGTTTGAGCTGTTCTTGTAAAGATAATTGGTATCTAAAGAATGAAGTAAAAAAATATTTTTATGAACTTTCGTTACTGGCTCGTTTTCAAAACTTGTTCGATTTTAAATCCACTTCATTTCGATTTATAGAACATGTTCGATAATTTAGTTTTCTATATTTTTAGAAAGCTCATTAATAAATTCTTTCATTCGATTTTTTTTTTTTTTCTTTTAAAACTATCCAACAGGACATCTTATTCTTATCGCCGATTTCCTTGTTTGTGACAATTTTAAAGCACAATATTAAAATAATAAAAATATTATGTGATTTTTTTTTTAAGTTTTTGTAAATAGTACATGCAGTCAACAAAACAAACATGATTTTTTACACAAGCATACTAACTATATTTACTACACTCATAAAATTATTACAGTAACTTATTGTGGGTTATTAAATTCGTTTTTCGTAAAATTGAATAAAAATCTAGTTATTTTACAAATAATTTTATTTTTTTTACATTTATGTTTGTTATTCACAAAAAAAAAACTACCAAAAAATAATATTTTTCCGTATTTGTTTTGTTATGTAGTTTGATTTTTGTCGATTAAAATATAGTTTTTAAAAGTAAAAACTATTCAATTTTAAGGAATATGCTAATTAATAAATAAATAATTTAAAAATTACTGTAAAAATCATTTGTTTTAAATGAAATGCAAATGATCCGTTTTTTAAATGAATTTTAAGTTGTTTAAAATTAATTTTGGTTTGAATTTAACTACATAATATTTCGAGTGTAAATTTCCCTTAAGAATCAAAACATATCTTAAACAAGAAGAGACAGTTCTAATAAAAAATCAAACGAATATTATAAAGAAAAACTCTTTTTCCTTCTTATTTTTTTTCTTTCATTCTCTTTTTTTTTCTTTTCTATCTGTATCCCGGATAAGAGACATTAGTTTAATATGGTATTGCAAATGTTCTAAATCCTTTTTAGGGTAAGCAAGGATAAAAAAAGTAAGATATTTATATTTTTTAACAAAATGATAAATATGAGGTCAGAGAGAAAGAGAAAGAGAAAGGGAGAGGCAGCGAGAGAGAGTGATAAAGACTACACAGAAAAAATTATCCAAAATTTTTCACGAATTAAAGCATTAATCAAAAATATAATCAGTTTTAATTAAAAATGTAATCAAGTGAATTAAACGTTTAATCAAGTGAATTAAACGTTTAATTAATACTATTAACTGGTTTAATTGATACTATTAATTTGTTTACTGGTGCAAATTTAATTAATTTTTTAATTAGTATCACAATTTTTTTAATTGAAATCAATTTTTATTTTTTTCTGTGTATGCTAAATGAAGTTAATCTAAAACAATATTGGGTTTTGCAAATTTAATAAACCTTTCACCAAAGAAATAAATATCGTACCAAAAGCTTCAATTGGGATGGCAATAAGCCAATATATCAAAACCTGGATTTCTGAAAGGAAATAAGACTTTTTTTGTCTAGTAAATAATTTTCGTTACTAGTAATTTATCAAGCTTATTTAAGTGAAAAAAAGTTCATAAGCAACAAGGAGACTCAAAAGAGAAAAGTAACAATTACAGCCTGTTGTGCTTTTTTGCTCCGCATTATACATATGTGATCTAAATATTGAACAACGTAGGTAGGTCTTATCATCTCTGAGGTCCTCGTAAAACTTACTTCAACCAACACGCGTATAGAAGGACATCGTTTAAACAATTCTGCTACTCGAGAATACATAAAAATACATGTAAAGGGTAGGTAAGTTTTAGGTAAAGAAGTAAATTGGCTTAAAACACATCTTTTTGACAAATTCAGTTTTATAAAAGTAAGTTTTGGGAATACATAAATTTTAATTAATCAGATTTTGTTTGTTGTGCTTAATTTCCAATTTTCATTATTCAATTTTATTGATACCAACAAGTCGGTAGGCATTCGTGGCGCCATCGTGCTGAAACTACAGGTCACTAATCCCACATTAGCAAACTGCGACCACAAAAAATCTGTCACCGAAAGAGCCTGATTAAGAGTAAAAGCTGCATAAAGTTTACGAAGTGATACAGTAACGTTTTCATTATTTTAATAATAAATTTTCATAACTAAAATTCGTAATTCGAGGGTTCAGCTTTCAAAGTTTAATTTCCAAGTTGTCCAAGTTTTCACCAAATAAATGACAAATAATGATATTTCATTATCAACAGCCGATTTACTCCCCAACCCAAAATTCCTAATCCTGTACCTATGTTCTGTAAGTTTGGGGAAAACTTCTCGCATCGAAAAGATGTGAAACAAAATATTTAATAATTTCTCGAAAAGTGAGAAAAAAGTGTGTCTGTAATTCATGTCGAAAACGATCAAAATATAAATGACATAATATTCCACTGGAAGCCGATATGAAATTGCAAACGTTGAGAACGCCAGTCAAACACACCGTTAACGGCGATCAAAATTTACTAAAATTAAAAAATTTTCAACGACGGCGGCGAAAATACCACAAAATGTACAGTGCGACTTTAAGGTTCGTTGTTTACAAAATGGCTTTGAAAGCCTTCGTATATTTTTAAAAAATGTTATAAGCAAAATAATTATACAATGAAAAAATCAACCAATAATAAAATACTTATCTCTTCCTTGTTATTATTCATTGCATTTTTAATATATATTTTTTTAGTGTCAAAATTTTTCCAACCTTATTTTTATTCGTAAGCTTATTTGAGTTCAAAGCGGAAATTTCTCACGCACTTTTTATGTAAACTGGCGAGTAATTTTCTTACGTGACAGGTTTTACTGGTCGAAAATTTAAAAGACGAAGTTAAGTGAGAAAAACACATGTTTGTTTCAACTCATGGCAATTTTGTTTCATTGCTCACGTTTCAATCAAAAAGTTTCTCAACGCAAGAGTTACAGAACATTTCTTCACTAAATTTTTCACAATATTTGTTAAATTTTTTTGCTAAACCTGCTCTCTTTTCAAATAAATGTTTGCTGAATTGATAAATTTTGAATTTTTTTTAATTAAAAAGTGTGTATTGTTTCGAATTAAATTTGTTAATCTATCTTCTATCTTATATATATAAAAAGAAGTGTACACTTTGATGTCAACACTAACTGCGAAAGCGGGTCGTTCGACTTAAACGAAAACTATCACGATACTTTGGGGATAGTCTGTAGATGGTTTATGTGAAGTTTGGACGAAATCGGCCCAGTGGTTCCAAAGATATTGCATTTAGATTTTCCTATATATTATTCCCATATAAATTTCAACAAAATGGGTTTCATTATCCATATTATGATTTTTTATTGTTACCTGAAAAGTTACCAAATCGTAATGCCTAATGTGTACAATGACATTCGAAATAGATCTTAATGTATATATTTTATATCGCTAGAGGGCGCAACATAGGGCAAAACGGGTAAAAGCTCCCCCTCCCAATATTTTCTTAACTGATTAACCGATTTTCTTGAAATTTCGCAGCCAAATAGTGTTACATCTGGAAGAAACTATAGTCTATCATTTTTATTATTCAGGGCGTGAAATTGGGCAAGAGAGGCAAACGCTCCTCCTCCCTATATCTTCTTAACTAATCAACCGGTATTCTTTAAATTTTGCATGCAGATACTGTAATATCTAAAGGAACTTTAAGATATACATGTTTTTGAATTTCCAACAATTAGGGCGTAAAATGAGGCAAAAAGGGTAAAAGCTCCATCTCCCCATGTCTTCTTAATTAATTATCCGATGAAAGTTTCAAGTCTTGAAGGAACTAAAGGCTATACATTTTAACATTTACGGCGTAAACTAAAGGTAAACGGGTAAAAGCACCCCCATCCAATATCTTCTTAATTAATAAAACGATTCTTTTGATAAGTTTATGTATCTTTATTAAACGTTTTTTTCTCCGGTTATTCTACTTCGGCTTTGCAATGGTACACGATTGGTCGTTAACAAATTGATGAAAAACGTTATCGAAGCTACCTTTTTAAATGGTAAATTCCGAGACGAAAATGTTTTGCTGCCACGAACTCCGATGATTGCCACAGACGTCCCAAATTAATTCAAATTTTCTTTTAGATTGGCATTTGCAATGACAATCAATAAGTCACAACGACGTCTATTTGCGGCTTAGGTTTGGGCACACCATGTTTTTCAGACGGACAATTATAAGTGGCATGTTCTCGCGTCGGCAAGCTATCGAGCTTATTTGTGTTGGCTAAAGACGGACTGACAAAAAAAAATCGTACACGCAATTGCTCTTCTTAACATGGGGTATTCACCTGACAATTTTTTGTTATAGTAAACGTCAAACTTCATAAAAAAACGCTGAAAAAAATATTAGAGTTTTTTATATAGACTTTGACGTTTGGTATAACAAAAAATTTTCAGGTGAAGACCCCATGCAATAAAAATTGATTATCTCTGTTTGATTTTCATACTTCAGGATAAAAACTATGTACATCACTTTTTTATGTTTAACTTTTGAATATGTAACGAAAAGAAATAAATAGCTATTGTTTTTTTTTTTTCATCGCCGATTATGGTATAAAGCGCTCAAGTGAAAGAAAGAGGAATTTATTTTACTTGAAATTAGGTTTATGGCAAAACAACGTTTGCCGGGACAGCTAGTACAGTATAGATGTTAATAACAAAATCGATTAAAACTTCTAATTTATACTACTTACAAAATTATGCATTTTGCGTGTGTCCAAAAATAACTTTTTTACTTGTAATTAATGAGAAAATAATTTAGGCTGCTTTAAACAATTAAAATATCTAGTTGAGATACTAGATATTTTGGAATGCAAAGGCAATAATTATATACAAAATAAGATGATATTTGACAATGTTCTTGAAAGTTTTTCAGTGTAGTAAAGTGTCACTGGTAAAAACAGTTTTACATTGAAAATTTTTAAATTGCACACCCAACGTAGTTGAAATAAATATTGTTTTGAACTTTTGATTTAATAAATATTATCACGAACTGTAGTATTCACTTTAGTTTAACTAAGTAATAATATAGATGTAAGATAAAAGGATGTATTGAAGTAGCATAATAAAAAATTAAACGAAAATATTTTGAAACTTACAGAAACATTCTAGAACTATAAACCTGTTCGAAAACAAGTAAAAGTGGTATATACGGCTGCGTCGAATCTTTGATACCCTCCACCGAGAGTAAGAAAATTTCAGCAGTGGGCTTTTCAGGGGTTTTTTTTATAAAAACTCACAGTATTATAATTCGTAACGGTTTAAGGGGTACTAAAGAGTTTTCGGAAAGTGGGTTCTATATGCGAACAATGTTAAAATGTGGGCCAATTTCCAAACAATTTTTCAGTTTTGTTTCTAGTATAAAATTATGACAAACCATATTGTTAAATTATGGGCCAATTTCCAAACAATTTTTCAGTGTAGTTTCTAGTATAAAATTATAACAAACCATATTGTTCTACAACAGCATTATTCGTTGCGTTGTGAGGCGAGCTGAAGTATTTTCCAAAAAATTTTACAGGGTTTTTTTAGGCCCATGAGTCTGTGATAAACCAAATTTTACTGGTTACGGTTATCGGTGTACTAAGGACTTTTCCAAGATTAGGCGTTATATGGGGCCTATCGTTAGTTGTGGGCCAGTCTTTTCGAAATAAGCAGTGTTATTTTAAACCAGTGATGTCCAAAAACACAACTATGAGCATGCAGTAGAGCAGCAAAACACAAAGTTAAAATTTCGAGTAATTTGAAAAATTTGCATAGCGAGATCTTATTCAACGATATCTGAATGGCAACTTATTTGATTCTCCTTGATGAAATTTAAACAAAGCAAAAGCCGAAGGCTTGTCATCGCCATTTACACGGTTACTATTATAGTGTACGTGTGTCGACCTGGCTGCTGCAGCAGAATTTTTTGCCTTAGTCTGAACTCACATGTTACATCACTGAAAAAATTTTTTCACCAATTAAAGGATTAATCAAAAATAAAATCCGTTTTAATTAAAAATGTAATCAAATGAATTAAACGTTCAATCAAGTAAATTTTTGCTGGTGCAAATTAATAGTGTCAATTAAACGTTTAATTCACTTGATTAAATTTTTGAATTTTTGAAAATTAATACAGTCATAACCACTCCATAGACTCGCGAGCCAGTCTATAATCGTATTTTTCACACAGACACGGTCGGCAATTCACATGTATACAACAACTTTGTTCGTTTCAAAACATCAGTCTATCATCAGTCTCTGCTCAAGCTTTGTGAAAGCAACACCACGCACGCTTGTTTGGTATTGTTTTGTTTTTTTTTTTTCGTTAACAACACAAAAGCACACAGAGCAACAATGTTCAATAATTCTTGGGAACTGATGTTTTTTTTTCATAAATATTTTTTACTAGCTGGCCCGGGTACCAGGCGTTGCACGGAATCCAATAATTTAATTAAAAAAAAAAAAAAAAATATTATAATAAAAAAAAAAATTGATAAAAAAAATTGTATGGGAGGTACCACGCCTCTTTGTTCAATCTGGACCTTATATAGCCTACTTGTCCTTCTTGGTCGACAGTAATATACTGTGAAAATTTCATGAAGATCGGGTCAGTAGTTTAGACGCATATACGGAACAAAGATATATAAATTCAATTTCATATATATAGATTGTTACACAGTGTACAATGCGGCAGCGACCGCAGCTTCTGTTTGCAACCGCACACAAGCACATAACATCTTTGTGTACGTGCGTTCGGGCCTTGGTTAACACTGCTTTAATATATGAAATTTTTTTTTTTTTGTGATCTTTTGATGCTCAACTCTTGTGTTTTTAGGAGAGAAGAAAATGGAAGCCGATTGTTACGGAGATACTTGTACTCGTTCAATACACAAAGCTGCGTGTGATCATATTGGAATATTCAAAAGGTTATTGAAAAGAAGTTGAGCATTAAAAGATGAAAAGTGTAAATTCAGACTTATACTCGCGTGTATAGGAATATGGGAATTAGGCGTCACTGTTTGTGAAGAGTTTGAAGACAATCGGAATATTCTGCCCTTCTTGTTGATAGTTTTTGTAATATAAATGAAGTTTTTCCGCGGGGTTGTTCTAATTAAGCGGTTTAAGTCCGTTCCCACTGAAACAATTACGTTGGATAAAAAGTGCTGAATGGAAAAAGTGCATATTTTCAGTAGGCGAACAGACAGCCAAACTTTATGTAGGTTTTAGATTGTGTTTTTCTTAATTCTCAATTAACCCACTTGTATAACACTTCATATTTAATAACATTTTACAAATTCTTTAACTCTCAATGTTCATATCTAATCGTCCTTGCTTTAAGTTTTCTTTTTTTTTTATTTGTAAAATTTTCTTATAACACATACTCATGCAAACTAATTCAAATACACTTACATACACTAAATCACGTGTGTACTGTTTCCTTATTTAACAAGGTACATGCCATGGCCGGTAGACGCTTTAGAACGTGTTGCGGAATATTTCATTAGCTCAATGAAATTGGGTCAATCACAAGAAACAGAAGATACGGATGCCAATAAGTCACTTGAATCATACGAATCGAAAGAAAGTAGAAAAAGTTTAGAGGAAGTAGAAGAAATTGTATTGAGTGATTTGGAAAAGGAATTGGTAAAATGTGTAATGCATTTTAATCAATCCGTTGTCGATGCAAGTGAAAAGTAAGTTGGAAACAAAATAGAATTACGCTTTCAACTGTACTGAACAGATTTGAAGAATATTTCATATAGAAAATGAAATAAAATGTCTCTTTTTTTATTCCGTTTCTTTCCTTTAATGGCACTTTGTCTTTGATATTGCAGATGTTTTACAGAATTGGGTAGAAGAAATTATGTAACACCCTCTTCGTATTTGGAAATGTTAAAGGCATTTCGTACCTTTTACATAAGAAAACTTGAGGAGATAACAAAATTACGAGACAGGTAAGTGTATTTTTATTGACTCTTAATCAAAATGTTCAAAACGGTTTGTTGTCTTGTTCGCATTGTCCTTAAGATATACGACAGGTTTAGAAAAATTGGATTTTGCTGCGGGTCAAGTGGGCGAAATGCAATCAAATTTGTATGAATTGCAGCCAAAACTAAAAGTACTTTCGGAGGAAACTGAAAAAATAATGGTGAATATTGAGCGTGAAACTGCAGAGGCTGAAAAGAAGAAGGAAGTTGTGGGTGCTGATGAGGCTGCCGCTAATGAAGCTGCAGCTGCAGCTCAGGCTATAAAAGATGACTGTGAAAGTGATTTGGCCGAGGCCATACCAGCACTAGAGGCAGCCTTAGATGCTTTAAATACTTTGAAGCCAGCTGATATATTTGTAGTGAAATCTATGAAAAATCCACCTTATGGTGTTAAACTGGTACTGGAGGCGGTGTGTGTTATAAAGGGCTTAAAGCCAGACCGTAAGCCAGATGCTAGCGGTAGAATGGTAGAGGACTATTGGGGTGCTTCATTGCGTATGGTCAGCGATATGAAATTTTTGGAGTCCCTAAAAACATTTGATAAGGACAATATACCACCGGCTATTATCAAAAAGATTAGAGAGAAGTAAGAGACATTTGTATATATATATTTTTTTTTTATATTTATTATATTTCTTCTCTAAAGATATGTTGCTGATCGCGATTTTGTGCCCGAAAAAATCAAATCAGCCTCTACAGCTTGTGAGGGTTTGTGTCACTGGGTTCGTGCCATGGACGTTTACGATAAAGTCGCCCGCATTGTCATGCCTAAAAAGGCTGCCTTAGCTGAGGCCGAAAACGATTTAGCTTCTCAAATGGAAAAACTGAACTCTAAACGGGCTGAGTTGCAGGTTATTTTGGATAAGCTGCAGAAGCTAAATGATTTCTTTGCTGAGAAATCACGTCAGAAAAAGGGCCTAGAAGATGAAATAGAGAATTGTGAAAAGAAGTTGAACAGGTAAATTGCAAATCAGTTTTGTAAAAAGGTTCTCTTTGGAAGGTTTTGGGAAAAATTCGCAATGCATTTAAAACATATTCGAGGAAAATTCGTTCGGTAGAGAAAAAATACTTCTGAATAAAAATAAATAAGGGAAAACTAAGTTTTTGGAAAAAAACTTATAATAAAAACCATTGCAGGGAAAATAAGTTTTTTAATGAAAATTTGCTAAAACTTTCTAGTTAAAGAAAAAAATGCAATTCATAGGAAATTTTCAAAAATTTTGTATTTTTTTTAAAAATTTTAACGAAAAGGCAATTTATATAAAATTTTTCTATCTTTTATCATTTTTCCAAAACTTTAATTAATAATTTAAAAAAAAAATCTTATTATAGGAAATTTTGGAAAAGTTTGCTACTAAATACAAAAAAATAATTACAATTTTTTTAAAACTAATATACAGTAGTTTTCCGGTTTAACGAACCAGTACTTTGTCAGGCCTGTTCGTAAAACTGATACTATGAATCAAGAAATAACTAGAACTGTTTTATTTGTGGTTTTTTTTAAATATGTTTTGAGATCTGTATAAAATATTAAAAAAAAATTGAAAAAGGTACAATTCATTACTCTGGTAGCATTAAATCTAAAATAATTTTAATGAAAAATAAGTTCAAATTCATTTTCAATTTCCTTGAAAATTTTACATAAAAAATTTGTCGAGTGATGTTTGTTTTTTTTTTAGAACAATGCATGTATGAATGGCGTTGTCGTAAAAACCAAGAAAAAAGTTGTTTCTTCATTCTTGGAAATTCACCTTGTTTCATGGCGTTCCTATTTTTAAATCCAAAGTTTGCACTTCCTGTTACTTTTTGCACAAATCCACAACTCGCAATCCATTTTGGTAATCATCCACAATTTTTAGTTTTTCTTTAAAAAAAAGTCTCTTGTACTCATTTTACTGATCATTGCAGCATAATCAAACAAAAATGCTACATAAACAAAACCTAAAATAGGGGTACTTTTTGGTACTCACTTTGTTTTTAGTTAGAATTTACTTTTTTAAACTAAAATTATGAATCTTATTTGTTCGCTAAATTAAGCACAAAAAAATATTTTTTTGTCGCTATATAAGGTACTCAATGGAGCAAACTTGTGTGTTCGTTAAATGCGATGTTCGCCGAATCGAAGGTTCGTTAAACAGGAATACTACTGTATAGGAAATGTTTGAAATTTTCTATTAGAAAAATTTTTTCGAAAAATTTGCATTTATAGGCCATTTAAAAAAATTATATTTAAGGAAATTTTGCAGCAATTCGCTAATTTAATAAACATGCCGTAAATTCTTCTTCTTTTAATATCGAATTTAACTTCCTGTTCATCAATTTCCTTACAAAAAACTTCGTTCGCCTAACTTACATTTAAAACAAAAACAAATGATAAAATTGTGTTTTTGTTTTACATGTAATTTAAGTGAACGGGATCTTTCTGCGAAATTGATAAACACGCCATAAAAACTTTCATTTAATAGAAAACTAGCTTTAACCAGCAATATCGTGCATGTGCAAATAAGAGCAAGATTTCAAGAAAAGGGTTAATCCTTTAAAAAAATTTACAGAAGTTTTTTGTTTTCGAAAAGTAAAAAAGAAAGAACAAAGAGTACCAGCTTTTCCTCATTTTAGGCCCCCAGTACACTGTGTGTTAATGTAGGCGACAATCTGGTGAAATTTATCGAACAGAGAAAAAGTACCAATTTTATCCCGTTTTTACCCCTTAAAAGTACCAATTTTATCCCTTTAAAAGTACTCTTCATTTTAATCTGGACCTTATGCAATCTGCATATTTAAATTTATCAAAAAGAGTTATATGTGAAATTTATCGAAAAGAGAAAAAGTACCAATTTTATCCCGTTTTTACCTCTTAACAGTACCAATTTTATCCCTTAAAAAGTACTCTTCATTTTAATCTGGACCTTATGCAATCTGCATATTTAAATTTATCAAAAATAGTTAACGAACGAAAGTACCAATTTTCCCCCGATTGACCTCTAAAGTACCCTCTATTTGAAAATGGGCCATATGCTATCCATCTACCAAATTTCATCCAAATTCATTTAGTGTAATTCGCGTGGCTAAACCATAAACTAACAAGTTTCCAAACATACAAGCTTTCACATTTATAATAATAATGGGTGTTTTTAACAAAACAAGGAAATATATTTTTAATATCAATGAAACGATCTTTATTAGAAAGAAAATTTTATGAAATTAATGTTTAAATATGATTTCTACCATGTGGCCGCCACGGCTGGCGCGTACAAGGCGCAATCTGGAACACCAATTGTCTACAACTGTTTGCATTCTGCACATCATCGTTTTTGAAGATATATGGGCCAATGACTCCGCCAGCCCATAAAGCGCACCAAACAGGAATTTTCTATGGATGTAATGGTGTTTCGACAAAAGCTTGTAGGTTCTCCTCACTCCAAATGCGACAATTCTGCTAAATTACGTGCCCATTCATGCAGAAATGGGCTTCATCGGAAAATAAAATTTTGAATAGAAATTCAAAATCAATATCAATTTGTGCTTCAGCCCATTTGCCGAATTATTTTGATTACAAATTTCAGCAATTTGCACACGTTGCTCTGGTGTAAGTCGATTCATAATGAAAGTTCAAGGCAAACTTAACAAAAAGCAACTATGAGCTGTTAAATAGGTACTCAAAAAAATCAGTGATGCCAACCAAAGTGTTGACCCTCTAAAAAAACACCCTATTGTAGGATTTTTAAAAAAATTCCAATCTATGTATAAGAAATTTTCAAACGTTCTGTTGAAGAGATAGTCTACGTAAGCAAGTGGATATATTTGCTCGGCGGCACTCTCCCTTCGCTTTCAGGAGCCGTCGAGCACTTGCCTGTGGAAGAGCGCCACCTTAAATGGCTTTACTCTTTAACATGTTGAATATCCGATAACTCCTACTTTCAAAAGAGAGAGCAGACTGAGAGACTTAAATATCTCTTAACCTGCAGAAAGAGGAGTCTCATACCAAAACATTTGGAAAACACGACGAAGATCACGAGACAGTTATTTACATCCACTAAGATATCACGGGAACTAGATAAGGTTGAACGTAAATTTCATATGAAGATACTGAATTTGGAGATAAAAGAGACAAATTATAATTTAAATGATTTGAAGAGCGAGATAGGGAAAATGAGACATCTGATTGCACAGTCGGTAGGTAAGAGGGAATTTGAAGACTTTATGACGAGACAAAAATCATATAATCATAATGGAGAATAAAAAATCAAAATTGAAAATTTAAAGAAAGAAAAATTGGCGAAATGTAACCTAACAATCAATTCCGATTGGTTTGTCAATAATACAGCAATAAATATTCCTGATGATAGTAAATGGCTTCTTTCTCTCGGTTCAAAGTTTGCTTTACCAATCAACAATAAAAACTTTTGTACGATCGGATTGATAGCGAGATTTAGAACAGTGGGTACAAGCTCTCACGGATGATAGAGATACAGATATTACTAGATCAAGGATAGCAGAATTATGACCCACAAAAGGACAATAAAAAATGATGCTAGGGAAAAATTCATACTAGGCATCTATAAAGATACAAAAAGATTTTTAGAACAATATAAGAATGAAATAGTCATAACAAAGGCAGACAAGGGAAACAAAACAGTTTTAATGTACAAAAAGGATTATAACGATAGAATGAACAAATTGCTGGAGGATAAACACACTTACAAACGTATGTTGATTGATCCAACACAAAAAGGACAAACAACAAAATTATTATGGACTTATATAAGAAAGAATATATAAGTGGATATGATAAGAAAATATTGACATCAAAATATATTGGGAATATATTAAAAAACATTATACTCGACAAATTTAACATAAAAAACTCGTTAGAACTAAAATGGAATTCTTATATCATTGGACGTGGTATCGTAATTTACAAACATACCTATACACCTAGCGATAAGTAATATCATGACAAAATGGAATGTGCTACAAAATCACACAAGTACGCAATTTCTAAAAATACTTAAATTCTGCTTAAATGACCATAATTATTTTATGCATGATGGCAAATTATACCAACAGACATTCGGGATGTCAATGGGCAACCCATTATCACCGACTGTAGCCGACATTATATTGGACCACCTAATGGAACAATGTATCGATGAACTACAAATGAACAATATACGAATAAGACTGATCACAAAGTATGTGGATGATTTGTTTGCCATAGTTAAATACAAAGACGAAGACATAATATTGAAAACATTTAACTCATATCATAGCAAACTGAAATTTACTCTAGAGAGGGAGAAGGGCAATGCAATACCATATCTGGATATGAAGATATTCCGACAAAATGGCAAAATAATAACAGATTGGTATATGAAACCAATTGCTTCTGGACGCTTGATGAATTTCCACTCAACACAACCCATGAAACAGAAGATAAATACAGCAGTGAATCTAATTGACAAAGTTATAAAAATAAGCAACGTAAAATTTCAATTTAAGAATATGACAAGAATAAAGGATATTTTAATGAAAAACTATTTTCCAAAGGGGTTGATCAATTCATTACTGACTAAAGTTAAAAATAATATTTCATCAGGGGAAAAAAAGAAGAAAAAAACAAAAATGACACATCTGGCAACGCCAAATACTATAGTCTACCGTTTATTCCAAGATTAACTGAGAACAACAAACTGAGAGAGATAATAAAAGACAAACAAATAATATTCGCGCATAAATCAAACAAGACAATACATAACTTATTTACACAAACAAAAAGAAAGATTGAGTGTAGGGATCAAAGTGATGTTGTTTATCAAATTGAATGTGACGGAAATGATAATGAGGAGTGTGGAAAAATCTACATTGGTACAACAAAGAGAAATTTAGGCGTGAGAATAGACGAACATAAAGCTGATATAAAAAGAGGAAAACAATCAACTGCACTTGCACAACACTGCATTGAAAACGGACACAAGCCAAACTTTGAAAAAGTGAGAATTTTAGATAAAGAGAATAGGGAATATTAAAGATATACGTTGGAGAGCTTAAGAATACAACAAAAATCGACAAGTGCAATAAACACAAAAGAAGACAAAGACAATACAAATGCAAACTACACCATTGCAATACTTTAGTAATAATAACAACTGTGATCAAAAAGGACAAATTTTCTGTGATCATTTTTATATTTACATCATTGATGCCCAAGGTAGTAGTATTGGTGAGAGTGATGAAATAACACTGGAAGAAATCAACTTGCTATTCATTTTATTTAGTCGTCAACGAGATTGCGACGAAAGCACATGTGTGGCGGGTGTTGTCATTTTTTTTCTGTTTCTTTGTTTAACAAAAGGGAAATGTAAAATTAATGAATGTACATATTTTAGTAATACTCTTGGTGAATGTATTTATTTTAGTAATACTCTTGATGAATGTATTGATAGGTATATATATATCTATAATACATACATATATAATTTATATATGCGGACATCTGGATAGTATGATATATTTCGAAGTGTTTATAAATTTTCCCTCAATTAATCATTGTTCAATTTGCAATTAAAAAGTAATAAATCTTCTAAGTTGATACTCTTATTGCAGTTACGCAATAAAAGTATATTTCTCAAACTAGAAGAATTCAGCTTATTGCGTTTTTTTGAGCAAATATAATTCAATATAAAATGGCCTTCCTTTTTTTACAATATATAAACTTATTAAGTTAGATAAACCCATTTTTAAATTCTCCTCCACCATATCTTCATCATTTTCTTTATATTGATTTACCCATTCCTTCAACTTTTCAATAAAAATTTTCTTATAAATTTTAAATTGTTTTTCTATTTCTTCCCCCTGAAAATAATTCATGGCTTTGTGAACATCTTCAAAATGTTTTTTTAAATTATATTTCTTAGTTTTTTTAAATGTCTTATGACAAATAAGACATTGCATGTCATCAAAAGCATTTTGTAACATAAAATAATTTTCGACTGACATCATTAATAAATCGCAATAATTTCAATTTATGTGTTAACTCACAGCAGTCTCGATGACGATTAAAATGTAAAATAAGACACAGAAGTTCTGCAAGTGTAGTTTGTCTCTCCCACTCAACATGCTGATTTCCTATTGGTTGATTGACGAGCGTAAGTATACGTGTGAGTTTAATTTGCTGATATCAGCCACTACTGGGCATCTTTGATTTACATGCATTTATTTTAATATTTTAAGTTTTGTTTTGTGCTGTCCACCTTTAAAAAATACTGTGATATAATTTATAAATGATCTAAACTGACGAAAAAGATTATTGTAAGTTAATTTGTCAAAAATTACGATTATAATTATTGTTATTATTGACTACTTTTTACTTTGTATTTTTTTTATTTTATTATTAAAATCAAAACTCAATCCCTGAAGAAGTTGGAAAGAATACCAACGAAACGTCGGATTTTATTAAGAATGAAATAAATAATCTTTTATTTATACTACATTTACATTAGGCCGAAATCTTGTAGATTTGATTTAAAATCTTCTTCGAAATCTAGTGCGTTTACATTGTACTTTTTTGACATTAGCGAGATTTTGTTTTTATAACACAACAGCTGACTTAAAGTTTTTTCGTTACACACACAAACACAAAAAGAAATATACATTAAAAAATTTGCATTACCTTTTTTTTAATAATCAACGATATTTATTTTATCAATATTATTCGTGTTTTTAATTTTTTTACAATTTTTATAAAAATTTTTAATATTTTTTTTAACAATTTTTGTTTTGTTTTTTTTTTAAATGTCATTTTTTCTTGTGCAGGGAAATATTTTTTAGTGCTATATTGTAAAAACCATAGTTGCATCATTAAGTACTACTAGATTTTGAGTAGATTTCGTCGAAATCTTGTCACGAAGTAGAATTTGTTTTGTATGGGAAATCTAGTCAAAAACAACTAGATTTGGCACGAAATCTCGTAAGTACTAGATTTTGCGTAGGTGTAAATGTAGTATGTATTACATTAAATCAATGACCTTGAGAGCCTGCATATAGGAAACTATATAAACTATTTTTATTAAAACCCATATGACCTCGTTAAGCCTACCCCAGCAGTTAGAGAAAACTGTCGTTCATCTTAACACATACAACTGTATAAGCCGTAGTATGCGTACTGTACATCACCGGTTAAGAAACTTTAAAGAACAAAACCTTGACACTGAAAACGAAATAACTGTACCATTGTGATGTTTGAGTAAAGCCTGACAGCCGTCGCGTTGGCGGTAAGGATGAACATGCAAAGAACTCTGATGATGAGATACGTGGTTGTTCTCAAAACAATGTTACAAGTTCGACCCCAGTTTCAGTCCAGAATAAAAATTATCTATAAATTTGAATTTCTTTCATGCTGTAAAATTCCTTCCTTCATTAAAATAATTTAATGAAAATTTAATTTAATGAACTTAAGACTAGAAAACCATAAACAATTCAATAAATCCCAAAAAATAACCAATTTTTCTATTTTATAGACAACATTTAGAGGATTTACCTTCTTCTTGTGAATTTTGGCTTTAATTAAGCCCTAATTCAAGCATTTCCTCTTTTCTTTATTTTAGCGCTTTAATTTAGTGTTTGTTTTTTTTTTCAATATTTTCTTGTTTATTTTCTTCCTTTTAGAGCTGAAAAACTATTGGGTGGCCTAGGCGGTGAAAAGACTCGTTGGTCAGAGACAGCTCATAATCTCCATAAGTCTATAAGTAACATTGTTGGAGATGTTCTTTTGGCAGGTGGCTGCACAGCGTATCTGGGATTTTTTCCAACAGAGGTAAGTGACATGATATGTGAAACAAAATATAAACAATCAAAAGCCATAACAAACAATGGTTTGATTTTTTTAAAGAACTTTAAGGTGAAACTGATAGTTTTTATGCAGATAAAAATAGCCAAAAAATTTTGAAAAAGTGTGAATTCTTTTTCAGAAAATTGGATAAAAAAAAGTACGTCATTTCAGTCCTCTATTTTTTAAAAAGAATCTTTTTTAATATTCTGCGAAAAAAACCATCCCAAAGTAAATTACCTTAACAACATTCTAAAGAACCTTTCCAAAACAATTTTCCTATGCATTCACTTTTCAAATCTGTTAAAAGAAAAAAAAGAATTAATACAAATTCAATTTGATAACGATACACGGTCATGTCTAAAAGCATCATCCTTAAAAAAAGTCTCATATTTTCCGGGAAAAATAAAAGTTAAAATCAATATTTTTTCACCCCCCCATATAGTGCATATTGCCAATTAGTCGCTTCAAAACAATAGCAGAAGCTGGCAGCATTTGGGTTTTTTCATCAACTCGTATTTTGTTAGTTCTTGGCAGTTACGCGAACATAAATCCTTTAGCACATACACCTATTTTTAACCGACTTATCACTTGTTTCTAAACTAACATTTATGCAGATTTTTTTTTTGCTTTTAAATTGGAACTAATAGTTTTTGTATGTTTTATATTCGATATCATGTTCACCACGGTGATTGACAAGCAGGTTTTAATCCAGAGGACTATTGTGTAGTCAATCAAACTGAAATTAATTACTGTCACGCATATGACGGATGATATACGCGGCAGAAGAAAACGTAAAAATGTTATAGTCTACCAAAATATGGATGAGTTAAAGAAATGGATAACATTTTTTTTATCCATTTTAGCAATCATTTAATATTTTTAGAAAGCTTTGAGGAAATTTTATTTATTACATATTTTTAT
Organism: Pollenia griseotomentosa; assembly: GCA_963931875.1. Taxonomy (NCBI): domain Eukaryota; kingdom Metazoa; phylum Arthropoda; class Insecta; order Diptera; family Polleniidae; genus Pollenia; species Pollenia griseotomentosa. The sequence goes on from OZ007562.1 coordinate 139,257,701, forward strand.
TTATTACACATTTTTAAAAAACTTTAGCTATTTTAAAAATTTGCTATTTATAGCAGATTTTTTATAAATGTGCTAATTATGGGAAATTTTGTAAAAATTTACTAATTTTTGGATATTTTCCTAAAATTGGCTATTTTTTGTAAATTTTCCTAAAATTTTCTACTTATATGAAATTTTTTCATTATTTGCTATTTATAGAAAAGTTTCTATTATTCGCTATTAATTGAAAATTTTCTATTATTTGCTGTTTATAGGAAATAGCAAAAAAAAATTTCGCAAAAACTAACTATTTTGAGGTAATTTTAAAAAATTTGCCATTTTTGGGATATTTTCCTTAAACTTTCTATTTTTAGGAAATTTTCCTAAAGTTTTCTATTTATAAGAAATTTTTTATAATTTGCTATTTATAGAAGTTTTTTATAATTTGATATTTATAAGAAATTTTTCATAATTTCACACAATTTGCTATTTTATAGAAAATGTTCATAGAATTTTCTATTTATATGAAATTTTCATAAAATTTGCTTTCTATAGGAAATTTTCATAAAATTTGCTATTTATAGGAAATTTTCCAATCTTTACTATTAATAGAAATTTTCTAAAAATTTGCTATTTACAGGAAATTTTCATAAAATTAGCTATTTATAGCAAATTTGCAAATGCTACGTATAGGAAATTTTCCATAGTCTATTATTTGGTATTTATAAGAAATTTTCTATAATTTGCTATTTATAAGAAATTTTCCAAAATATGCTATTTATAGGAAATTTTTCAAACATTTGCTTTTTATAAGCAATTGGCTATTTAGAGAAAATCTTGGTAAAAAGTTTCAATTTCTTTGAAATGTTCATAAAATTTACTACATATTTATAGGATACTAGCTTAACCCGGTGCGCTTCGCTACACTGCTTAAACCACTTCTTCAGTTGAGAGATATTTAATATATGCATCCTATGGAAGGTTTCCCCCCTGCGCCTTCCCGCTTTATTTTTATTTTCAAAAGTGTAGTATATAATAGGAGTGACTCCTACTAAGTTTGAACATTCTTACTATAACAGTTCTTAAGATATGTGATATTAAACATTGGCGTCCTATGGGGGGTAACATTTCCCCGCTGCTATTTTATTTCAATTTTGGGGTTCAGAAGATCATACTACAAAAAGTTTAATAAAAAGAGTGCAGCGGCTCTAAATTATATTTCTATCTGCTCCTCCTCTGTCCATTTCTATATTGAAATTTAAAGTTTGCCATAATAGTAGCTTTAACCACGTTTGAAGACTCTCCCTTTAATATTTCTTGAGTTGAGCGATATTTAATATGTGCATCCTATGGGAGATATTTCCCCCCCTGCGCCTACCCGCTTTATTTTTATTTTCAAAAGTGAAGTATACCATAAGAGTGACTTCCACAAAGTTTGAACATTCTCACTATAACAGTTCTTAAGATATGCGATATTAAACATTGGCGTCCTATGGTGGGTACCACTACCCCCGCCGCTATTTTGTTTTAATTTTGGGGCTCAGAAGATCCTACTACCAAAAGTTCAACAAAATGCGTGCAGTGGCTCTTATTAATATTTCTATATATGAGGGGTACTGCTCCTCCCCCGTCTACCCCGCCCATTTGTATATTGAAATTTATAGTTTACTATAATAATAGCTTTAACCACTTTTGAAGACTCTCCCTTTAATAATTCTTCAGTTGAGCGATATTTAATATATGCATCCTATGGGAGGTATTTCCCCCCCTGCGCCTACCCGCTTTATTGTTATTTTCAAAAGTGTTGTATACCATAAGAGTGACTTCTAGAAAGTTTGAACATTCTCACTATTACAGTTCTTTAGATATGCGATATTAAACATTGGCGTCCTATGGGGGATTCCACTTCCCCCACTGCTATTTTATTTCAATTTTGGGGTTCAGAAGATCATACTACAAAAAGTTTAATAAAAAGAGTGCAGCGGCTCTAAATTATATTTCTATCTGCTCCTCCTCTGTCCATTTCTATATTGAAATTTAAAGTTTGCCATAATAGTAGCTTTAACCACGTTTGAAGACTCTCCCTTTAATATTTCTTGAGTTGAGCGATATTTAATATGTGCATCCTATGGGAGATATTTCCCCCCCTGCGCCTACCCGCTTTATTTTTATTTTCAAAAGTGAAGTATACCATAAGAGTGACTTCCACAAAGTTTGAACATTCTCACTATAACAGTTCTTAAGATATGCGATATTAAACATTGGCGTCCTATGGTGGGTACCACTACCCCCGCCGCTATTTTGTTTTAATTTTGGGGCTCAGAAGATCCTACTACCAAAAGTTCAACAAAATGCGTGCAGTGGCTCTTATTAATATTTCTATATATGAGGGGTACTGCTCCTCCCCCGTCTACCCCGCCCATTTGTATATTGAAATTTATAGTTTACTATAATAATAGCTTTAACCACTTTTGAAGACTCTCCCTTTAATAATTCTTCAGTTGAGCGATATTTAATATATGCATCCTATGGGAGGTATTTCCCCCCCTGCGCCTACCCGCTTTATTGTTATTTTCAAAAGTGTTGTATACCATAAGAGTGACTTCTAGAAAGTTTGAACATTCTCACTATTACAGTTCTTTAGATATGCGATATTAAACATTGGCGTCCTATGGGGGATTCCACTTCCCCCACTGCTATTTTATTTCAATTTTGGGGTTCAGAAGATCATACTACAAAAAGTTTAATAAAAAGAGTGCAGCGGCTCTAAATTATATTTCTATCTGCTCCTCCTCTGTCCATTTCTATATTGAAATTTAAAGTTTGCCATAATAGTAGCTTTAACCACGTTTGAAGACTCTCCCTTTAATATTTCTTGAGTTGAGCGATATTTAATATGTGCATCCTATGGGAGATATTTCCCCCCCTGCGCCTACCCGCTTTATTTTTATTTTCAAAAGTGAAGTATACCATAAGAGTGACTTCCACAAAGTTTGAACATTCTCACTATAACAGTTCTTAAGATATGCGATATTAAACATTGGCGTCCTATGGTGGGTACCACTACCCCCGCCGCTATTTTGTTTTAATTTTGGGGCTCAGAAGATCCTACTACCAAAAGTTCAACAAAATGCGTGCAGTGGCTCTTATTAATATTTCTATATATGAGGGGTACTGCTCCTCCCCCGTCTACCCCGCCCATTTGTATATTGAAATTTATAGTTTACTATAATAATAGCTTTAACCACTTTTGAAGACTCTCCCTTTAATAATTCTTCAGTTGAGCGATATTTAATATATGCATCCTATGGGAGGTATTTCCCCCCCTGCGCCTACCCGCTTTATTGTTATTTTCAAAAGTGTTGTATACCATAAGAGTGACTTCTAGAAAGTTTGAACATTCTCACTATTACAGTTCTTTAGATATGCGATATTAAACATTGGCGTCCTATGGGGGATTCCACTTCCCCCACTGCTATTTTATTTTAATTTTGGGGCTCAGAAGATCTTACTACCAAAAGTTCTGCATAATGCGTGCAGCGGATCTTAATATATGCGATAATTAATATTGGCATCCTATGGGGGATACCAATTCCCCTGCCCCTATCGAAAAAATAAGTAGCCTATTTTATTTTTAGGGCTCACGTGATGTATCTGTAAAAATTTCAGGAAAATCGGTTCAGTAGTTTAGGAGTCTATAAGCCAACAAACAAACAAACAAACAAACAAACAAACAAACAAACAAACAAACACACATACAAACATTTTTCATTTTTATATATATAGATTTTCGATAATATGTTATTTATAGGAAATTTCCAAAATTGTCTATTTATTGGAAATTTTTATAAAATTTGCTTTTTATAGGAAATTTTTAGAAAATTTGCCATTTATAGGAAATCTTTTTAAAATTAGCTACTTATAGCACATTTTCAATAATTTGCAATTTATAGCAAATTTTCTGTAATTTCTATTAATAGGAGTTTTCTACTTTTTGCTAGTTATAGAGAAATTTGCTTTTTATAGAAAATTTTCCTAAAATTTGCTATTAATAGGAAACTTTCATAAAGTTTGCTATTTATAGGAAATTTTCCTAAAATTTGCTCTTTATAGAAAATTTTCCTAAAATTTGCTATTTATGAGAAATTTTCATAAAATTAGCTATTTATGAGAAATTTTCATTAAATTTGCTACTTATAGGAAATTTTTATAAAATTTGGTATTTATACGAAATGTTCATTCAATTTGCTATTTACAGGAAATGTTCATTTAATTTGCTATTTACAGGAAATTTTCATAAAATTTGCTATTTATGGGAAATTTTCATAAAATTTGCTATTTATAGGAATTTTCATAAAATTTGCTATTTATACGAAATTTTCATTTAATTTGCTGTTTACAGGAAATTTTCATAAAATTTGCTACTCATAGGAAATTTTTATAACATTTGCCACTTATAGGAAATTTTCATAACATTTGCTATTAAAGGAAATTTTCATAAATTTTGTTATTTCTTGGAAATGTTCCTTAAAATTGCTATTAATAGGAAATTTTGCTAAAATATGCTATTTTAAGGAAATTTTTAATAATTTTCTATTTATAGGAAAATTTTTTAATTTCTATTTATAGGAAATTTTGTGCAATTTGCTATTTATAGGAAATTTTCCGTAATTTCTATTTAAAGGAAATTAGCTATAATTTGCAATTTATAAGAACTTTTCCAAAATTTACTATCTAAAGGAAATTTTCCAAAATTGGCTTTTTAAAGGAAATTTTCAAAAATTAGCTTTTTAAAGCAAATTTTGCAGAAATTTGCTGTTTAAAGAAAAATTTGTAAAAATGTTTCTTTTATTTCCTTTTTTTTATTTGTCTATACAGTATCGTGTCAACATTTTAGAGGAATGGAATGAAGTTTGTCGTCAACGTAAAATACCCTGTTCCGACAAGTTTTCCCTAGCCAACACTCTTGGCAATCCCATGCAAATTCGTGCCTGGTCTTTGGCCGGATTACCGGCAGATAATTTCTCTGTAGAAAATGCAATTATTGTTGCAAATTCAAATCGTTATTCTCTGCTCATTGATCCTCAAGGTAAAATTATATGATTATAAAAAATTTTATATTGTTATTTAACTCTGAATCCATTTAAACATATAATTGGAATAAAAAACAAAAAGTTCAAGCCAACAAGTGGATTAAAAATATGGAAAAGAAGAATGACCTTAAAGTTATAAAACAAAGTGATGCCAATTATATGCAAATACTTGAATTGGCAATTACTTATGGTAATCCAGTATTGATTGAAAATGTTGGTAAGTATTTCGTATTGCAATTGCTTATAAGCAGATTTGGAATTATATCAATTAAAGATTTTTATATTTTTTTGCTTAAGCTCATGCCATACTTAACAAATATTTTACGCCCCACACGTAACCACTATTTTTTTAAACAAAAGTTTGAATTGATTTAACATTTACTGAATCAAAAACAGTTTTACTGTTTATTAATTACATTCGAGTATGATTTTTCAAAGTAATAAAGTTTCGTTTCATCTATGTAAACTGTTGAAGAAGAATTAAATGGTTAATTAAATTAGTGTTCACGCTTTTTGGGGGTTTTCATCAAATATTTGTTAAATGTGAACATACCTAAAGGATTATACAAATATACATAAGTTAAATAAATAAACTTGTTTTAATCTCCTTCAAATTTTTAATATTAAGTATTAATTTTTATATTTATTTGTTTAAGTTTAAAGAACAATATCTTTTTACAGCATTAGTAGATATAAAATGTTTACTAATATTTTTGTTTAAGCCCAAAAAAAAATAAATTTAAATTGGCAACCCGATATTATTTTTATGCTCTTCCTCATTTAGTAGCAACTAAATTTTTCCTTTTGTAGAATTTTACAAGTCTAACAATGATAATCTTATTCTTGTGGATATTAATGTTGAATTTGTTTTTGTCTTATGCCCGTTTCCTAACAGCTAATTTCCATTAAAAATAATGTTTGTTTTGTGCAAAAAAAAAATTTTGAGGACCTTTGTAATGTGTCTTTTTTCACTTGAAGGACTCTTTAGCCAATTAAGAGGCGATCTGCTTTTTTAACTCTGTTGATCAAAAAATGCAGAAGACACTAAAAATAATAAAGAATAGTCTATTTTTAAGGAGAAATTTTGGCTTTTTTGTAAATAGAAATCTTTAGTTTTGTATTAGAGTTTTGAGCAGTATCTAAGCATGTTTTCAATACCCACAAATGCGTTATTAGCAATACAAGAAAAACGTTTATAATATATTGGCATAACGTTGTTAGATACTTTTTTTAAATTACTTTGAAGTTTATACAAACTAAATTTCCTGTACTTCTCCAACGTCTACAATGTTTTTTTTTCATTTCTAATATTTTATATAAAAAAATATATTTCAAGTTATATTAACTGCCTGTTCAACAATTTTGAACGTTAACATTCGCATAGAATTTTAAATGGAAAATATTTTTAAAACTAAGTGTTTTTCATATAAATTTTTAAACAGGGCATAAGTTATAGCTTTTCCTCGTGACTTCGTTCACGTGAAAATTAAAGTAAGCTTTAAGGAAATGGATTTATCCTATAAAAAATATACAAACATTTTATATAGTTTTCTAAATCTATACTTATTTTAGGTTAAAAAACAACGTTATAGGAATTATCATTTTCGCCAACACATACATAAAGGTTTAAGCGCACGATACTCTTGAGCAAACGACACTCAATTGTCCGTAAGAAAAGCAAGGGGCTTCTAAATATGTATATTCCGGCCACTTGACCATATTGAATCTGTATAACAAATTTGTCAAAAAGAGAAAAAGTACCAACTTTTTCGTTTTAACTTTATAAAAAGTACACTAATTTTTTATCTGGGCCATATGCTATCTCTATACCAAATTATTCCAAAAAAGAAAAAGTACCACTTATATATCCCGTTTTTACCCCTTAAAAAGTACCAATTTTATCCCTTTAAATGTATCCTATATTTTAATCCTGACCATATGCAATCAATCAATCAACATCAAGTTTAGCAAGAAGAGAAAAAGTACCAGAGTACCAATTTTTCCCCGATTTCCCTCTAAACGTACATTCTATTTGAATCTGGGCCCTATGCTATCCGTTTAACAAATTTTATCAAAACCCATAAAGCCGGTCTCGTGTGATTGAGCCACAAACTAACAAACATCTAAACAACCAAACATACAAACTTTCACATTTCTAAATAATAAAATAGAGTGTTTTACAGATATAATTTGTTTCACACGAATTTGTACCTTAAGAACCTCATTATTAATTAAAAAGTTAATTAGGGCACAGCATTTGGTCTCGCGTTTCGTTATTATGGTAGCTTCCAGAAGATTACCGCTTATTTCGATTTGAAAAAATCAATTACGAGTTAGGAGAACTGGTACCGTGTATTACGATTTTTGTACTTTTTGTTTCAAACAAAAATTAAGTTTTTTATACTTTATCGAAAATAACCAAACGCTTTTAAAATAGAAGCTCTTTATTATGAACAATTACTTTTCATCAAATTTCCCATTTACCTTTAAATACAACTGTGCGAGCATTTCGAATTAATGTACGTGGTAACCCCACTGTTCTATTTTCTCAGATAAGGTACTAGTGAGTAATAACTGACACACTGAGACTTTTTGATTTAATGTACTGCCACAGAATTCTGTTATGGCACTCATATCTCTAAAACAGAATAATAATGTAATACTTATCGTTGTTGTTAAGAGAGAGAGAAACGGACAGGTGACTGGTACTTTTTTGAAATTCGGCCCGTTTAGGGAGTAAACGTGCAAAACCTGAATTTTGGTACTTTGTTTGTCACATTGTCTATCTTTTGAAAAAACGTTCGCAACTTATCTAAGAAATACATATACAAATTCGGTACCTTTTAGAAATTCAAACATTTAAGGGGTGGAACTCGTAACTATTGTTGGTACTTTTTTACAAAGTATTTTCTTGGCCTTTTTTAATTTTTATTAGTATTGTACCTTGAAGCATTTAATTAAACACACACAGAAAACAAATTGGTTGGGAAACTGTTGCAGTAATAAAATATTGATCAAGTAGCATGATTTATTATTGCAACTATTAAAAATGTGTAGTTCTAACTGATTTTTAATTCTCTTGATTATTAAAACGATATTCCGACTGAAATATGATTCCTTCAATTCTTTTATTAGTTATGATAACTAATTAATTTAGTTCTGACAATTAGTACAAATTGTTAGAATCACAACCGAGTTTAATACAGGGCAATACTGAATATTGGTCGTTGCAATCAATAATTTGCTTTCGTCAACAAATTTTGTAATATAAATGTTAATTCATTTATTGCAGCTAATTATTGATTGTTGGAATAGGTTCAATTCGAGTAAAACAAATTAAAATATAATTATTCGAAATTCACAACCAAAAAATAGTTAAAAGCCCCGATTGCTTACTAAATTTTCTGTCAAAACATTTGATAGATGAAAATAATTTTTTATTTTATATTTAAAAATTTCAAAAGATTTTGTTATTCGTGCTTAATTCCCAGTTTTTATTATTGATAAAAACACTTGAAATTTATTGTTGATGGGATAAGCTATTCCTATGAGCATTTCACTGGTTGCTTAGGCCAGATCATCAGGAAACTTCATCCATAAAGATTTTAGAAAAACTAAAGATATTAAACCAAATAAAACTGTTAAGCGTATAAGACTTATAGCAACAGTTCTACTTGTAATAATATCAAAGTTTAAACAAAACACATCAACAATAAACAATGGGTTTATCTCATTTTACATTCCCCACTATTTAAAAAATATAAAAAATATTGCGGTCAAAAGAGGAAAATGTGCAAAAACTTAATAAAGGTATGAACATATACACGTACATATCGTTACCTTAATATAAAAAGGCCCCAACTCATCAAAAACACTTTTTACAGGAGAAGGAAAAAACTTAATAAAAGCTGAAATAATATAGCTACACAAACATTGTCAAAAAACATCTTTATTAAAATTAAACGAGGAATTCAGATTGAAATACATATGTATATATTTGTAATTTTTATAGTATATATAAAGCATTGGCTAACGTACTGTTTCGGTTCTGGTAAAAACAGCCGTCGGAATAAATGATAATATGGTGTTCTGATATGATAATATGATGTTCTGCTTATAACTTCTTTATTTTTAATCTAATTTGCTTGAAATTTTAATAGAATGTGTATTAGCAACCATTCTACAAGAATCAATAAAAAAACGGATTTCCAAAAATAATGAGTTGGGGCCTTTTTATATTAAGGTAACGATATGTATTTATGTATGTATTATTTTTTTTTTACCCTACAAATTGTATTGGACTACTTGATCCATTTTGATCCTGGGCTGGTCCAATGTAAAGCAAGTTGGACCATGTCATTATTAAAAAGAGTTTGCAGTGAAACGACATGTTTTCGTTTTTTAACGACATGTTTTCGTTTTGAAACGATTTCAAAGCTAAACCTCTGGAGTATACCATGGAGTAGTTTTAAGACTTCTCCTTTGTAATGCAAGCTGGATGGGCCCTAGGACATTGTACTGTAAAATAAGCCATTTTTTCTATTCATTGTGGTTACCTTTGGACAAGTCCTTGCCCCTTATGGGCTACATTTGACCGGTTAAAAATATATATATTGATAACGACAATCAAATCTCTTGTTATGAACACCAATTGTATTAATTCAGTTGCAGCTATCATATATTCGGGTATAAGCACAATTTTGTTTCTAATAATCATACTAACAACTAACAATATCTGTTGTTATGACTGAAAGTGTACTAAAATTCAAATGTTGCTATCAAAACTATTATGCTAAGCAAAGAAATTTTCAGTAATTGGAACCGAATTGTGTGATAGTACATGCAAGCAACGAAATTCGATTGGCGCCAAATTCGGTTGTGATCACGAATCTGTTTTCTCTGTGCATGAAAAGTCATGAGTGAATACGAAGAGGTTTTTGGTACTTTTTATGTTCTTGAACTGGTCCTTTTTGAATTTCCATTAATATTGCAACTAGAAACATCAAATATAACAAAGAAGGTCCTGGGTGTATGAGAATCTGTAAGGAGGATTTTTTTTTTTTTTTTGGTACTTTGTATTGCTCTTACTGGTGCCAACTAAATATACTGTTCAGAGCCGCTACATCTGCTACATTTAGAAAAAATTAATAAGTGTTTTAGAAGAGATCTATTAAAGCAATAGTTTTCGTACTTTAAAGAAAAAGAAAGCCACTTTAACCTGAGTACGCTGTTCGCCCTTCATTCCGCCTCCAGTTTATCTCTCCACTCGATCGCTGAATGGAAACGCGATTACTGCCACTTCGAAAATATCTAACCAATTTTGATGAAAATTTAATTGATATTTTAGAATTTTTAAAACACAGAGGGTTTATATGTTTTTCCAGGCTATGAATATAAAGGGACAAATGGACAATTTCGATTTTGATGAAATTTAAAACTTATGTAGATCGATTTACACACAATAAAACACACAGTTAATCATAGTAAATCAAAAATTCATTCTGGGCGGGCAACGTCACGGGATCGGTTAGTCGTATAAAGTAAAAAATCTTTTTTACAACCTGCGCTAAAGAAATTTTAAAGTCGATGTTGTTGTCTTAAGCAAAACAGTCATAATAAATATCCATACCCAATTTAATTAATGCGCCTAATTAAGGGTTAAATCTTAAAACTTTTTTAAATATGTATATTTATACAAAAAAATTGTGAAAGTTATGTTACTTACTTTTGAAATGGCCCTTCAAAACTTGCTATAAGTCTAATGATCATCTTTGCCCCACAATAATTTTCTTACAGAATTTATATTAATAAATATTTTTAAATAAATTGACTAACTTTTTAGCCAAATTATTGTTTGAAAAAAATACGATGTTTCTATTTCATTGACCAAAAAAAAAAACAATGGCATAAAATGGGTTAATTTAATCGTTGGTTGAGTATTTTAATACTTTTGAATTGTTGTTTGTTACAAGTATCTTTGCTAAATTTTCAAGATGAATGGATGATGAACGTGATTATGTTTATTTTTATATAAATTATTTTATTTTCTAGTTAAGCGTTTTCTTTTGGGTTTAATGTTTGTGCGTCTTCGCCTTCTATTTTGTGTTTGATGATGAGCTCAAGTGTTTTGTCCATTTGCGAGTGTGCGAGTACTTAAAAGTTTGAACTGTCCATGACACGTTCCGGCAAGCTGTCGCTGCTCATTCGTTTTGAAAAATGATCAGGGATGGAAAATAGCTTTTCTTATTTTGTAGCAACTTCAATAACAAAATTAACTTTTTAGACTATGACGGTACCAATTTTTAAATTTTTTTCCAGCCATTTGGCATAATTGACTCCCGTAGAGTTGTAGACTCTGAAAAGATTACTGCGGTTTTACTAATACATATAGAAAGAATAAAGAGAAGTTCGGTCGCATTTCTTAAATACGTTGAAACAAAGAAAGTTTCCCACTTACTAACAGAAATTTTTTGATTTTTTTTGTATGTTATAAGTTTTGCCACATCGGTTGGTGCACTACATTGGGTATTTATTGTCTTAATACCTGTTTGTAGAAATCGATAAAAAGTTGTTCTCGTACATTTATATAAAAACAAAAACTTATTTTAAAATTTTGTTTTTGGTATTAAATGTAATTTTAACGAACGTTGTGTTCCGATCAGTATTCGAAAATAAATATTCACCCTGCTTGGTAATAGATTAAAGGAAATAAGTTCACGTTCTCTTTAATTTATTACCAAGCAGTCGAATCGTATTTTAAATTCGCCAACCAAGATAAGGGTGGTTGTATACGGTTATTTAGTGTTCGGTGTACGGTACCCAACTAGCATAGGCTGTTTGTTAGACGATTATGTTTAATAAACAACTCCTAGAAGAATCTTCTGATGATTATCTGACGATTAACAAAAACAAAAAATTCTAATTTTTTTTATTTATTACTTTTTTTATAAATTTTTTGACACGCTCGTGGGTTAATCTTGGAATAAACCTTTTGCGACTCTCTGTAAGAGTCATATAACAATTACTAAATAAGAGCGTTTTTGAAATATGAAAATTCTATTGTCAATAAAATTTCAATAAAACAAACCGACCTAAGGATCTGTAAAAAAGGATTTTCCGACAGAAAAGTGTTTGCTTTCGCAACCTTAAAGGTTTGTTTTATGTAAATGGGAAGAAAATTCGAAGTCTTAACATGAAAAAGACGCGTGATGCCCCTTTTTAGGTAGCTTAGTAATAAGGCTGAGCATTTCACGAGTTGTAAAATAATCCCTACATGAGTCTCATACGACTCTTGGCATGCTTTTTAAAAGACTCGTTAGATAATCTCCAAATACATCACAAACGATTCCCTTTACGATTAATATAAGCGTCTTTCGCTGCGTTTTAGAAGAATCTCTCATACGAACCAGCACTTGTAACAGTTTCTCCCGTGCTAGGAATCGTCTACAATTATAAAATGAGCTCGTCGACGATCAAAAACACTCTTTGTGAGACTCCCAATAGACTCCTAGACGATTGAAAATGCTAGCTGGGTAGTAATATGTAAGAAACGCAAATGATAATAGTGTTTGTGTAGTTAATACCTTAAAAAACGTTTCTCTGGTTGTGATCTTCTTACACAACAAAAAAACTTTACTAATCCAACTCAACATAAAGATGAGAAAAAACATACTTCGTTGTGTTCGGTTCAGACCATTAATGTTCCATCGTTTAAGTTGTGTTCAGGGCTCTTTGGTTATTTAACACAACAAAAATATAAACAAAATACATATCGTCAGTTCATTATTGGCTTGACCTACCGACCATTTAAATATATAAATTTTAAATGCCTCCTTCCTAAATCCAAAAGGTGTTTTACGAAATGTTTTATGGTTTCTGAGATATTAAGCATTCATTTTGCTCCATATCAACTATTTTAAGGTTTGTTTAGTATTGTTTTAATCTACAGGACTCTGTTTGGCGAATGCAGAATATTTCTCATACAAAAGCGTATAAAATAAATTTCACTCCTGCTTTGCTCCATTGGCGTAAGAAAAAAAAAAGTAGTTAAAGCTAAAGCAAAACAAAATTACAACAAGATATTAAATTTTCCTCTTTCTTCGCTTCATTGTCGTAAGAAAAAATTAGTTAAAGCAAAAAAAAAATGTCAGCAACTCCATACAAAGTAGTTAGTATACGTATGCAGGTCAAATGTTCCTTTTTTTTAAATAAATTTAGAAAAGTGGCGTATGCGGCACAAAACAAAAATGTTTACTTTCAAAAAAATACAATTAACTTTTCAGTTGTTGTACCAACCGTATCAAAAAAGTTAAAAAAGTACAATTGTACCATATTTTCCATTCCTGCTACTGATATGTTATGCTCATTTATTAAGTAGTGTCTATCAGTCTGTCTTTCTGCCTGTAAGTTGTCTAGTAAGTATTTCTTTACTGGTCATTTATTTTCTAGCTGTATTAATATTTTTGTTTCCAATAATTTTTACTTTTAAGAACTTTTATTTTATCGTTTTTTTTTTTTGTTTCTTCTTTATGGTTTAATGAATGATTTCATCCATTTACAAATAACTTTCAAAGATTAATGACGTAATCAAATGAACCATAAATGATATCAGTGCTAATTGAAATGGACACACACACACACACATAGACTAATGAAAAATACAATTTTAAAGATAAAATGCTTATAACCCTGACATTAGAAAATATTCTTCCCTTAAGAGATAATATGATGATTTTCCATTTTCTAGTCTTATATTCCTTTTGTATTTCCTTACATAATTTTTTTTATTGTCGCTTTTTAAGAGTAATTATCAAACATCATGTGTAAATGTTGTGCAATTGTGTGGATGGATGAATGGCAGTTACTAAAATAGATAATTAAAATACTTCAGAATAGATACAGCTAGTCACAATAATGGCCGATTTCACCAATATATTTAAATATCAATTCATGTTTAAAATTTGTTTTTCATGTCAAATAAAAATAAAATTATATGAATTATATGTCCTTTGACTACGTGGCAAATTTTACTTAAGGATCTTGGCTTTCGTGCCTATCAGATGCAGCTTGTGTAAGAATTGAAGCCAAACGAGTATCGTTTGTGTGGAATTTTTGCTGAGTGGACTCATTTAAAACTGGCCGAAGATGAGTATTTTTTAATAAAGAACTCTGTTTGGTGATGGAGCTCATTTCTGGCTCAATGGCTACGTCAATAAGCAAAATTGCCGTATTTAAAGCGAAGCCAATTCTCAAGCCGTTAACAAACCACCACTACACCTACACAAATTGATTAGTGCGGTTTACAAGCTGGCGGCATAATTGTTTCTTACTTCTTTCAAAATAAGCAAGGAGCTGCCGTCTTGGTTAATAGCGAGCGCTATCGAGCCAAGCACACTGAATTTTTGTTTCCAACAAATAAACAGCTTAACACCAATGACATTTGGTTCCAACAAGACAGTGCAACTTGCCATGCAGCGCGCTAAATAGTCGAGTTTTTGCAAAATCAATGTGGTTACAACTTTATTTTAAGAAGTGTCTTACATTTTCATGCGATTTAACGCCTCTGGATTACTTTTAGAGTGATCGAATTTGCCATGTAACTCACAGTCGCGGCGGACACATGCCGGAAATCATTTAAAAATTAAGTGCCATGAAATTATCTACCAGATTAAAATCCAAAAAAAATCATTTTTACGATATTTTTTCTTTTTACCTAAACTTTTTCCACGAAGCTCTGCACTTGTCTGCAGGGGAAGAGTCTCTAGCGGGAATCGAACCTGCAACCCCGGCACTGATAGACTAGTTCACTACCAGCTAGCCTACCGGGGCACTCTGTCTTGTATTATATTTTTTATTTCTCATGCAGCTAAAAAAAAAACGCCTTTCATTATACTTGAAATTGTATGATCGCAGAGATCCGAATACGGAAAGGCAAGAAAAAAGAGTATGAGTTTTAGATTTTGAATCATGTTTCATGAACATAGTTTTTAGAAATACGTACATGAAATTTTACCAACTGATTTTAATAAATTTTTTAATAAATATGTTTAAACTTAAACAAACAGTAAGAAATTTTTATAGTACCAATCTTTTTAAGTAGTTTCATATCAATCAAAATTTCAGCAATATATTTTTTCTATATTTCCACTCATATTTTATATTTTATTTTCCTCTGATTACAAATGAATTTGCATAAAAATTTACTTATATTTCTTATCTTTTTTTTTTTTTTTGCCCCGTCAACCAGGTGAACGTTTGGATTCAAATTTAACGCCAATTTTAGAAAAGAATGTAATTAAGCATAAAGGTGGCTACTTCATCAAGAGTGGAGATCAAATGATTGAATATAATTCTAATTTTCGTTTATACATTACAACATGTCTAAGGAATCCTCATTATCCACCTGAAATTATGGTTATGGTAAGTAAAGCTAACAAAAAAATAACAAGAGCTAAAAACACCAGGAAAAGCGAAACCATTTCACATACTCTTCATGCTACACAACCACCTTCTCTCCTTTTTTCCTTCTATTTCTTACACAAACCACATCTTAAATAAAAAAAAAAAAAAAATTAAGCCAAAACTGAAACTAAAAACCCGTGAATGAAAAAAAGCTGCTGCTGCTAACGGCTCTTAGAGGGAATGGCTGAGAAAATGGGCTGATTCGTTAGATGGTTTCATTAGTGTGGTTGGAAAAAGCGACTAGATGTCAGCAGGGATGGTGATGATGAGGGTGTTTTGTTTTATTTTTTTGGTTGATGTTTTTGCTGCTGTTGATGGTGATGTTGAAATGAATGTAACCATCAAATGAATTTCAAATGAAATGATATCAATTCAATGATTGTAATAAAACGTATAAAACAGTTTGTACGGTTGGCAAAGTGAATACAAAAAAAAAATAACAGAAAAAAGCAAATAATATAAAACCAAGAATGGGATACTAAAAAAAAAATTTACATACATTTTGTAGCAGATGATGAAAGAATGTAGAGATTTCTTCCCTTTTTTTGGACTCACACCGCTACTGCTTTTTTTTCTTGCCTCATCTTATTTTATTTAACAATTCTATGTAGAACTGTGTGAATGTTGGTGTGTTGAAATCTGTGTAAAATTGTATGTTTTTGCAAATATGCAAATTTTATTTTTTTAAACAAAGAATAACCATTATTCTTTAGCTGTTCGTATACGTATTGTTCAGAGAAATAAAATTGTATACAGAAATGAATGTTTATATTTATCTAAAAAAAGGGTTTTTTCTAGAGAAGTGTATCAAGCTTAGAAGGATTGGTTGTTATTTTAAGTGGACGTAATAATGGTTTCTGAAAACGTGTAAGCGGATATTGCAGGCTGCCTTACTTAACGGTAGTCTTAACATCAAAGGAATGAAATATGTCTACTAACGCCGTTTTTTCAGAATAATCAACACTCAGGTGGCCATTCAAGTTTCTTAGCCGACAGAATTAGTTCACTCTACTCCTGCTTAAAAGCCAAAGTTTTTTAACACCCCTGCAAAATACAAGTACTGCTGTTTATTAGCAACACTTAGGTATATACGCCAACAGGCCAAACTCCCTCATTGATGAATGAAAAGAAGGTCTTATACTGACATTTTAGGTTCTCTCTTTCCGTGATTTTGGCTATAAACTAAAGCAACAAACTGATTTCCAAAGGAGCCACACCAACATCCAGTACAGCACGTATATGGTTCCAGAGACTACTGGACTCCATTGTACCAGATAAGAGTCTGGTCAGACGCGATCTTGATAGATCTGCCAATTTAGACGCCTTCAATCTTTCAATTTTTTAACGGGGTAACATTTTTTCTGTGCTAATTTTGCATTGTTTAAAAATAACTTTAAACTTTGCAAAATATACATAAATTTTTGGTTTTAGTTATTCGACCTTTTGATATTATAACTAGCATTTTACCATCTACTATCGTGGAGATATTTGATTGCCAAAGTTTATGTTTCTTTGTTTAAAAAAAAATGCCAACATTTTTTATCTTTTAGGTTCTCATTCACTCAGGGTCCTGCACCTTTAATTTTATGTTTCTAAGTTCAATGTAAATTTTTCTTAGTTCTATATTATAGAAAATTAAAAAAGGACCACATGCTGAACGGAAAAGTAAAAGAAGGAAATTGGATTTCGCTAATGTCTCCTTTTTGACGCTTTATTTCTCCACATTAAAGTATCAAAAGCTTCAATATTGTAGTGGGAGCCTATAATTTAGTACGTATAAAAGTACCAAAAATAGGTACGATTTGAACCCCTTAAACGTTCGGAAAAGTACCAAATTTATATTTGTATTTTCAGCTAAATTACGGATTTTTTATAAACTGTATTTATATGTTTTCGGATTAAGTCTTTTGCGACTTATTCCCCAAACGGGTCGGATTTTAAAAAAGTACCTGACACCTGTCCGCTTATTTTTCTTATGATCAACGATAAGTACTATTTTTTATGCCTTTTAGTTTTGGAGATATTCGGTTACAGAATTTAATCGTTTTAAGCAGTGTTCGAAAATAAACCGAACGTTATTTAGTGTTCGGCTCACACACCCAAAAACGATATCTGTTTTTTTAGTGTTTGTGTAGACGAACACAACCCCTAATACCGTTCGTAACTATTTTCAAGAAAGAGCAGAACATTATATAGTGTTCTGTTCTTCGTTAAAAAACAGAACAATTATAGTGATACTGTAGACAAACATTATATTTTAAAGTTCTATAATGTTTCTTTTTTTACATTGATAAAGAAATGAACAAAATTTTAGCAACGACCGCACCATTGTGTATATGTTTTGCTAGTATAAATTATTTTGCAGGATTTTTGTTTTTTTTTTTTTTTTTTTTTTTTTTGTATGTGTGTTTTGTTTTTGTAAAAAATATTTGGTGGTTTTTACCAGCCAAAAGCAACGAACATTAATGAGCTGAAGCGAAAATAATGAAGTTTGTGGTTTTAAAATAAAAAAACCCCAACGGAATTTAATGTTCTCATTTTTTTGTTGAGTTCCATAAGAACAGTTTTGTTTTTGTGTTCGAAAGATGACAAACAGGGAAACGTTATTTTTGTCAATGATGTTCTACACAAACACTATTAGCATTTGTGTTTTCCACAAATCTACCGAACTGAACACTAGGGAGCGATATTAAGTGTTTATTTTCGAACACTTTTTTTAACCCTTTTAGGAATCGAATTTTAAAAAATCCCTTCTTAGTGAATCGGTTTATCAGAAGAGGTACATGTGTACCAAATTTCATGTCTCTATCTTTAGCCGTTTTGGGTTGGCGATGATTAGTCAGAGAGTGAGTGAGTGAACAGGCATTGTATTTTTATATATAGATTTATAAACCAATAATTAAATTTAGCTCGAGGTCTGTTTTTTATATTTACTTCCCTTAACTTTAAAATTGTCGACATCCTTTGAATGTCATCTTCAGGAATGCTGAGTCAAAAAAATACAAAACAACAAGTTTGTAGATCTGTTGTGCAATAAAAAATATACATACAAACTAATTGTTGTGTTTTTTTGTGACTCGAAATTCTCAAAATTTCATCCAAATGATGTCGAAATATTGAAAAATAGAGAACACTAAAAATAAACCTCGAGCTTAACTAAATTATTTGTTTATAAATAAAAATAAAAAAAAATGTTGAAAGCTTTTTAAGATTGTTAAATTTGTTAATACTTCGTTTATTTTCGTATTATTGGATTGGAACTTAAAATGGCTGGATTAACAGGAGATGGTTTGTGTCTGTAATAATTTGAATGGCATTTTGAAGTGTAAATTTCTGGTATAAATACGCCGGATCAGAACGAGTTAAAGCCAAGAGGAAGACGATTTTGCAAAGTCCAATAAGAGCTATATACCTATCCCTCGGTTTACCCGATAGATGCGTTACTGATAAAATCGCGTAAATCTAAATGAAAAATTTTTTGTATGAGAAATCGTTTAAATCGGAAAAAAAGAACAAAAACGATTAAATTTTGTTCAGAAAATTCATCTATTTTAAAGCAAATTATTTGATTCTTTTGCATTAAAGACTTGATCAGGAGTGTATGAATTGGCAAAAAAGTAGTTATTGACTTTTGCATATTTTCAATTGTAATGTTCCGAACGTATATAGTTGAACCCAGGTTCGATTAAGTTCCAGCTGCTTCACTTTTCCTAATTCTGTTTTCCTTTTTCTCTAGACCTCATTAACGCTTCGTGAATGGAAATAAATTTAGAAACTGTTGTTACTCTGTCCCCTTTACATAGTCTATCTAAAATCTGAATTTTGGTGTCTTAAAATATTACTTTTCATTTCGCCTAGTTTTTATTAATATTTTTGACGTTTTAACGTTTACTGTGCATTCACTTTTCGAAGACTTGCTGGATGAATCACAGAAATGACGATGAGAGTGATATGTGTGACCACAGATTGCATGCAATGGAATCATATGGCTGTTAGAATCCATCAGACATTTTTGGCAGACATGTTTTTGATTTATGTAAAACCTGACTTTGGAACTTTACTGCTCCTCTAAACTCCGAGTGTACACAATGCGTCTACTAATGACGTAGACTTGGGCACCTACACGTAGTTTTCAATTTCAGTTAAAGACTGTCAGGACCATGCTTATAAGTACATGCCTTATCTAGGAACTAAAGCTATCTAGCAGCTTCTGTTGGATGGCAGCAGCACACAGGCGACTGCAGAAAATAACCATTAAAACTCCCAACCCTCGATTTGGGCTTAAACCACAGCCTTTACGTATACTCCGAAGTTTTCCAATTATACAACTAAATACCACCTTTACATTAATTATGTTAGTAATGCTCCTTTCGCTTTACCCTTTTAACCATTTTCCACTTTACTTTATGTGACCACATTTCATATCAAATTGTAATAAGTTTCTATTTTTTATATTTTTGGAAAACAAAAAATACATATTTGCTTTTTTCCAACTCAAATGTTGTGTTGATGTTAGCATTTCCTTGGTTTATATTCGTTGAAACAAAAACTGAATAGAAAATTTGTTTTGTTAAATAATTCTTTGCTCCCTGTACCCCTAAAGAAACAGACACAAACCAACAACTCTAACCAACTGCACTCAACAATTTTCTTGATTCTTTCCAAAAAAATATATTTACATACCCTCTAAACAAACACAGCGTTACACGAAAATTTTTTACACTAACTGATTTTGTATCTTCCCTCCAGTTCATTCTTTGTTTTTGCATTTTTTTTTTCCAAAATTTTAAATATACAAATTTTATTTGTTTCATTCTCGTTCTAACCGAACCAACTGAACAATCAATGGATGGCATCATGAACAGGTAACCGTTATAAATTTTATGATAACGGAACAGGGTTTACGTGAACAACTGTTGGCTACTGTTGTGGCTCATGAACGTCCCGATTTGCAAGAGAAAAAGGAACAATTGATTATTGAGTCGGCAAAAAATCGCGATGCTTTGTACACCATCGAATCAAAAATATTAGAGGTAAGCACGTTTTATTCCAATTTTTACACCACTTTACTCCCTTCATGTGGCTGTGTATGTAAGAATTTAGAAGTATGTGTGTGTGTGTATACGTTTTATTTTTTATTTAAGATTTTGCAATTGGTTTTAGTGTTTCATTGTATTTAATTTTTTTTATAACTTCATTCCAAATTCAATTATTGTTTTCTCTATTGTACTTTTGTGAACAAGTGTTTCAACATGTTTGAGCTTTAAAGAGGTGGTAGTACTAAAAGTTGTTTAAAAGTTTTTTTTTTAACAGAAAGATACATTTTCACAGATAAATCTTAAAATGGTACATACTGTAAAGATTATTACAGAAATTCTTCTAAATAAAAAGGTTATAAATAAAGCAAAAAAGTTGGATAAAAAAATATGAAAAAAAGGCATTTATTTGCTTTTTAAATTGCAGACTACAAACATAGAAAATGATTTTTACAAGTAATAGAAAAAAAGCCGATAGAGAAACTCGCGTTATCATCCCGTTATTATTGTGTCATCATAATTGAATTAATGCTTGAAGCGGGGTACACATTATCAAACTGGACTGACGAAAATAAGCGGCCACACTATCAAACAAGCGATAATTTAAGCAAAACTGTAATTCACGTTCTATAGTGTATACCCCGCTTAAGTGAAATACTGTCATCCTAAAGCTTCGTACAGACGATGGTCAGATCTTAAAATATTGTAAGCAGGCGTTGCCAACAGCAATTTGCACTTCTGCAAATACAAATGAGCTTAAAATGTTCACACAGTTGTAAGACATTTTAGCCAATTTTAATGCAGTTTAAGCAACGCTGCTTACCAATATTGTATGATCTGACCATCGTCTGCACGAAGCTTTAAGATGTTATGGAAAAGAAAGTGAATTTTCGACAACATCGTTAAAGGATCGTAAAAGTTGTGCAACTGGTTTTGATTTTTGAAAAAAAAAAATAAAAATCGTAGTTTAGAGCATAGACTATTTCAAAATAAAACATTTTCATAGATGGTCATATGAAATTCAGATAAAAACAAGTATGAAAGTATAGTCAGTCAAGTCCGATCTTATTTAAGCCAAATTTATATTAGTCCGTTAGCACTGCAACGAAATTTAGTAGATTTCATTTAATATCTTTTTTATAATCTAGTGCGTTTACATTGTATTTTTCTCTGCCAGATACTGAGTAGATTTCGTGAAAATCTAGTTACGAAGTAACTTGTGTTTTGTATGGTATAGTCAAAAATAAATAGATTTTGCTCGACATCTCGTAAGTTACTAGACTTCGTTGTAGTGTAAATGGTCTATGAATACAAACGTAATAAGATGTTGTATAAGCACAAAGACTGTATTTCGGAAAGAAGCTTGTATTGGAACTGTATGAAGTTATGGAAGGATTTATCAAAATATTAATTCACATACAAAAAGGCGTTACTAACAAAAAAAAATTATTTTACAAGAGAAGCAAAAAACTTTGTAAAATGACAGCTATAAATATGTCAGAAAAACATACATCGATAAGTCGTCCATGGAATTCTTCAAACAATTTCATTATATTTTGTTTGAAAAAATGTTGATGTACGTCGTTTTTCATTTATCAAAAGAACACCATTTTAGTTACGTCCCTTTGTGTTTTGTTTATTAAAGCTTAATTTTTGATCGCCGAAGTGTAAAATTTTTTGTTAGTTACGCCTTTTTGCATTTAAGCTAACGATATGTACATATAAGAACATGTACTTTTCACCAGTGTTCGAAAATAAACAGAACACTATTAAGCTTTCGGTTAATACACCCAGGAACGATATCTTTTTTAAGTGTTTGTGTAGACGAACACAACCCTTAATACCGTTCGTAACTATTTTCAAGAAAGAGCCCAACATTGTATATTGTTCTGTTCTTCGTTAAAAAAAAAAAAAAAACAGAACAATTGTAGTGATACTGTAGACAAACATTATACTTTTATGTTTTATAATGTTTCTTTTTTTACAGCGATAAAGAAATGAAAAAACAAAAATTTTTAGTAATGACCTCCGCACGAACAGCTTGTGTGTATTGTGTATACGTTTGTTTGTGTAAAATTATTTTGCTGGCTTTTTGTTTTTTATTTTTTATGTGTATGTTGTTTTTGTAATTTTTTATTTTTTTGGTTTATTTTTACCAGCCAAAAGAGCGCTAAGGCTAAGCACCACAAAAACGAACGAACACTAATGAGCTGAACTTAACACAATGAAGTTTGTGGTTTTTTAAGAAAACTGAACGGAACTAAATGTTCTCATCTTTTTGTTGAGTTTTATTATGATACAGTATTATTTTTGTGTATGAAAGATGGCAAACAGGGAAATATTATTTTTTTAATGATTTACTACACAAACACTATTAGCGTTTGTGTTTTTCACAAATATACCGAAACGAACACTAAGGAGCGATACTTAGTGCTTGCTTTCTAAGACTGCTTTTCACACAAGGTGACATCGTGAGATCAATTTAGAAAGCGATTCTAAGTCGTTTGGAATGCCAGAAATTTTAGAGGTAAAATCAGCAAAAAACAATAATTTTTCTTCAAAACACATTTATTAAATTTTTTATAGTTTATTTAGAAGAAGATAAAACAATTAATTTCAAAATAAACGGCCATGTTCTGAAATTTAAAATCGATGGTAATTTTAAAAGTAGTTCTGGTAAACCGTATTCATAAAAAATTAAAATGGATTTGAAATGCATTTTAAGAAAAATTGGTATGAAAATTCTGGCTTAAAACACATTCCAAACTTATTTTATTTTTTATGAATACGGCAGTAAAAGTGGTCTTCGAAGTATGAGGTTTTTAACTTTTCACACAGAAAAGTCTTAAAAATTTGCTCGATTTTAATTTCCATGATAATGTTTCTACATTAAAAATATCTATCTAAATTTAATGACTCAGGCTGAGTAAGGATTTATTACAACTTTGTTATTTAAGCTATCAAGGGTCTTATTGAAAATTTACAAGAGATCAAATACTGCAATTATTATACCCCTGACAGACATAGGATTTGTATACTATACTATCATGGTATACTACATGTGTGTCAACCTAAACTGCAATTAAATCATGAAACAAAGTGGTATATTGATGGTTTATATATTACTGTAGTATGCATACCATGGTATTGAAACTATATGTCTGTCAGGGGTATTAAAGATATTAATACTTAAGTTCATATAAATATTCAAGCACATATGCATATTATTTCGTGTAAAATCAGATGACGAATTTTTAATTTTTAAGTTATCTTTTGTGAATAAAATTTCTACTAATTAATCTATTTCCAAAGGGTTCTGCCATGAATTGTGAATATCGCTTATCAATGCAAGAAGTGGAAAAAGTACAAAAATAAGTGATAAAGTTTCAACCGAGTTAAAAAATCCGCATTTTTAAGCCAACAATCTTCAAATCTGCATTTAGGCAATTTTGGGGTATAAAATCTGCAACATGCAGATAAATTTGCACTTCTGGCATCACTGGCTCTACAATCAATATTTGGATGTTTTACACATACCAGCACGAACGCATAATACAGTCTCTGCTTTGGATGGGTGGGTACAGTGTTGTCAATCCTGGTTTCTTGTTCAGTAACTTGTTTCTTGTGTAATCAGTGTGTAATTTTATTATGAGTGCTGTTCTTCTGACATAGTATATTTATCGCTCATTTGCTGCAACGTCGCCATAACTCAAAAAAATATATTTCGAACTAAACGTGTTTAATGTTTTTAATTTGCTCGTTCTACTTAGAAAAAATAACGGCTCATTCTCTTTAACCCTCAAACACCCAAGACAGCCTACAGACGGTCATGAGAATAAATAAGTATTGAAGAAAACCTATTTATTTCACGCTGTTACGATGCAAAAAATTCTCAGTATAACGGTACCAATTGAATTGAATGATTCAGATAGTGTGGCAGAAAGAATCATTCTTGTCAGAACTTTGATGCGAAAAGACAAATAAATTTCAAACTACATATTTAAATTTCAGGTATTTGAGGGTTAAACTGGGAAAGTATAAAAGATATAAACATGAATTTTATGCACAATATTCATCACTAGATTTAATTTGTTTGAGTTATAACGACGTTGCAACCAATAAGCTATACACTCAAAATATTATGTAGTTAAATTCAAACGAAAATTCATATTAAGCAACTTAAAAATCATTTAAAAAACGGATCATTTACATTTCATTTAAAACAAATAATTTTTACATTAATTTTTAAATTTTGTATTTATAAAACCGCATATTCCTTTAAATTGAATAGTTTTTACTTTTAAAAAATATATTTTAACCGACAAAAATCAAACTACATAACAAAATAAATACGGAAAAACATTATTTTTTGGTAGTTTTTTTTTTAATAACAAACATAAATGTTAAAAAATTAAATTATTCGTAAAATAACTATATTTTTATTCAATTTTAACAGTACGGAAAACCAATTTAATAACCCACAATTAGTTACTGTAATAATTTTATAAGTGTATGTTTGCCATAAGCCTGGTTAAATTCCGACTTCTGGAAATTAAAATACGATTTGTAAAACTTCTAAGAGTGCTTTATACGACTATGTCGAAGCGTTTAATCCTTCATCTAACGTAATGCAGCGTCTTAGACCACTCACCTACTAACACACATTATCAAAAAAAAAATATATTGAGTTCTTTTTTCGTTAAAAACTATTTGTTTATTTAAACGGTAAATCATGTATGTGTTTGTTATGTGCAAACAATAGAAAAAGACAACAACATGGATTTAAGAATCCGGTTTGAAAAAACACCAAAATTTAAATCATACTTAGTCAATACTGAGGTTTGTGCTCAGTCCAACAACATATGTTTTAACATATTATTATTTTCACCTTGACAACTTATTGTTCTTATTTTGACAACTTGCCGTTGTTATTTTAACAAACCAAGTCAAAGTACGACATTCTGCTCTGTAAAATAAAATCTTATAAAAAGCTTAGCCTATATTAGAAAAATTTTAAAACACTTTAATCCATTAACTTCGCTAAGCCCATGGTATAAAAAGTACAAGGTAAGTTAATTAGAGTTGTCATTATTTACCCATGTAATGTCAAATTAATTTATTTGATTTTTGACGCTTGTTTTAAGTTTTTGGCTAAGCCTTAACATTACTTTTTTATAAATACTGCAAATGGTCTCAATTTGACAATCACAATGCTTTAGGTTTAATTGGGGAACCTTTATGATTCTTCAATATATGGTATTTTTTAAGTTGTAGATAGTTGACCTTTAGTTTTGTATTTTGTGGATTTTGGTCGGCATTGGGTAATTTTTTAGGTATTTTAACATTTTCGATCACATTTTAACAACATCTCGCTCTTAAAAAGAAGATTTTTATGTTGTTTATGGAGTATTTTTTTAAGGAACGTGTTCACAAAAGCTTTTCATCTAATTTCCAATGTGTGTTATACTATAACTCCTTGACAACGTTTTGGTATAAATTTGACAACATTTCGTTGTTATTTTAATTCCATATATTGGCGATATAGCATCGCCTATTTAAGCTTTTTAAAAATTTTAATCGAATTTCAAAGCTTAAAAACTATGTATGTGTAAGTGCATATTTTACTTATGGCGATTGACGACATTCGATATCGATCAAAACTTTTATTAAAATTGTATTGCAATTTTTATCAGCCCCCTGCTTCCTCCCAAGCGCCACAGTTGTTACTCTACTTGCGAAAGAAAAAATACATATAAAGCAGAACAAATTAATTTCAAATGCACAAAACTTTTGCAATAAAAAATCAAAAACAATAAGTTTTAACTTTTTTTAGTAGCTGGAATATTTTGTACCATATTCAATGTTATATTATCATTCTTGCTGGGGGATATAAAAACTGATTAATTTTTATTATTTTCATGTGTTCTTGACAATTCAATTAATTGAAAATTGCATTGATATGGTTTGAATTTGGTTTTATGCTCTGTGGCCAATGGTTTTTGGCATATCAAAGGAAAACACGGGAAACAAACAAATATGCCAAACTTCAAAAATATAAATATTGGTATTTGTTTTAAAAGATATGTATGAATATTTATTATAATGTTGGAGGTAACTTTTAAAATTTATTTTAAAACTAAAATCTCTGCAAAAAAGTCTTTGACTTAATTTATTGGAAAAACTTAAAAATTTCCAAAAAAAAAAAGTTAATTTAAATTGCATAAAAGAAGCAAGCGTAAAAATGTAATTATAAAATCGTTTGATTGACAGTATAATAATATTGCATCTGAATAAAAGTTTCCTGGTATATCCATCTATTTGTTGATTTGTCTTGTAACAGCATGAAAACTTAATAAAGTGTGTTATTTATTTTTCATTTTTTTCCCCCAGTTTTATTGAATCACTTTATATTTTTCTTAAAGCTTTGAACGAATATTAAAACAGTATGCATCAATTTCTGTCAAATACAGCAAATAAAGACACATGAGATACACTCGAAGAAATTTGAAAAGGGACAAGTTAAAAGGGATATAGTTGCCTACTTGCTTGCAACATACGAAAGGTTGCTATTTACATTTTGAACCTTGGCACCACTGGGTGCTTTCAGGTGACCATTTTTTTCACTCTTTGCGATGAACTCCCATCCTTGGCAACTCTGAAACGCTGGATGACGAAATAAATTATGGCTCAAGGACGAAAGTCATAAATCTTATTCAAAAACTAGGGTTGTCAGATTTTTTTTAACTCCATCGCCAAACCGGATGTCAGAAATCGCCAAACGTCAATTTTGTTCAGTTTTCGTTACATTTTATTTTCTTTTTTTTCATTAAATTTTGCATACAAGAATTCGCCGAAAGTAAATTTTGTTTTGTTTCTGTTATTTTGTTTTTTTTAATAACATAAAATGGAGATCATATATTCATTAAAAAAACCTAAAACTAAAATACACAAGTATTTTAGTTTAGTTAAGATAGTACACTTCAGTCTCATCGATTTCATTACTGGTGTTTTTTTTTTTTTTTTTTTTTTAAATATGTTTATTTAATTAAAATTGTATGTTATATATAATCAACTATAAATAAACAATAGTACATACTTATAAATGTAATATATAAATACACTGTCCCTTAAAAAGGGCACTCAAGTACAGCCAGTATTAGAATATAATTTTTTTTGGTAATATTGATTTTTTAATTTACAAATTTTATGTACTGAATAATCAAATATTCAATGGGAGAAAAAAGTTGAAAAAAAATCTCACTACAATATTTTATAAAATAAAAGATAAGGTCCTAGGTTAAAAATAAAGAAAAAACTTATTTGGTGAGCCACCAATATTTTTTATTAAATAAGTTTGATTTGTTTTTATCTGTTACGTATAAGCTAGTATCAAATCTACTGTTTTCCGTTGTTAATTGTTTACTTGTAATTGATTTTATGTTAGCTCGTCTATAGATGTGATAAACTATAGGTATGCCTGCTTCGTTTTGAATAAAACCATTTCTATCAAGAAAAATGAATGCTTCAGGTGGGACGAAGCCCTCCTGAAGGCTTTTCGATATGTAATCGTCACTAGCATAATAAGGGGCTAAGATTAAATTATTCCCGTTATATTTAGTACTTTTTAAAATGTGGTTTCTAATTAAATGGATAATAAAAATATCAATTCTGCTAACTTGAGCCTCGTTGTACAATCTTTGATTTGATATGTATTTTTTGTAATTGCCATTTGCTGATCTGTAAAGTGAGGTACAGCTTCTAAAATTCTAATTTTTTCCATATAAGATGGGGAAATGTTGTACCAAACTTGGCAACCATAAGTAAGTATAGGCCTAATTAGGGACTGATACATTAATGACTTAACCCTTGAATTCAGAAATTTTGAATAAAATAATTTTTTATACATAAAAAAGGCATTTTTAGCCTTGTTTACTTGAAGATTAATGTGGTCATTAAAATAAAGGAACTTATCCAGATGTATACCCAGATACTTTACGACTTGTTTATTTGGAATAATAATGTTATTTGTGGACTTCACGTTAAAGGATTTCCAATAACGTCTAATGTTGTTATTGCATTTTCCCACAGGGGGGCGGAAAAGTATTGTTTCGCATTTATTTAAGTTAATTTTCATGTGCCAATCTATTGTATATTTTTCAATGATATAAAAATATTTTTGTAACTTATCGTTAATTTTTTCAATTTTATTATCTGAGTGATAAATTATGATATCATCAGCAAAACCAATGATATTCTCAACTTTGTTCAAGAGTTCGTGTATAAATAAGTTAAAAAGTATTGGCGCATTTACAGTGCCCTGTTGAAGACCATTAACAATGATAAATTTCTTTTCACTAATTTTTTTTCCATCAGAAACTTGAAAAGATTTGTTATTTAGCATATTATATATTAAGCAAATTAAATGAAATGGAAATCCATAATTCAATAGCTTATAAATTAATCCGGGTATCCACACATTATCAAAGGCTTTTCAAAATCAATTAAGCAAGCCCCTGTTACTAGAGATTTGATAAAATTCCAGTGCACGTTTGAAACAGGCAGATGTACTGCATGAATTGCATGAGTGTGTTTTGACCTGCATACATATTATTAGAATTAAATAGTGACTGAATATAAAATTAACTTAAAATGATAACAGAACAAAAATAATGTTAAAAAAATTCCCAGGTTTTTTTAAATTAGTAATGATAACAAAAAATGACAAAGTGTTAAACAAAATCGCTAAAATAATATAAATGGTTAAAATAGCCAAGTAAACCGTTAGTTATATCAAAAATCCCACCGCCAAACACGTTTCACAATCGCCAGCAAGAAATCGCCATATATAACAGCCCTATCAGAAACAGTTGTTACACCAGAAAACATTAATGCTGGACGGAAACTGATATGAGAATGATACATCCTTTGACATAATCATAAAAATCACATATATGATGTTAAGGGGACATTTTTTTATCCAAATGATATGTAAGCTTACGACTCCGGATTAGTCGACACAAGCTCAATAAATTGGCGCAAACAAATTCCCAAGAAATACACAACCCAAATATGATTAATTACTGTTATTTATTGAATCCAACGATACTTTTCCTCACCATCAATTTGGCTTTCGCAGGCATCATAATACTGTACAATCTTCAGTACGGATCGTCAAAAGTCAACCGAAATGCAGCCTTTTGATTCAGTATGGCGTGAGGGCCTTATTTATTAAATGATAGCGCACAAGAGTTCCCATATTCCTAATTAAAATAAAAAATAAATTTTCGTTTACGCGTTCCTTTAATGTTTTTGTAGGTTCTTTATGTTCACAGAAAAAAAATTTGCACCAGTAAACGCATTAATCAAAAATAAAATCAGTGTTAATTAAATATTTAATCAAGTGAATTAAACGTTTAATCAAATCAATTAAACGTTTAATCAAATGTATTAAACGTTTAATTAACAATATCAATTTGCACCAGTTAACAAATTAATAATATCAATTAAACATTTAATTCACATAATTAAACGTTTAATTCACTTGATTAATCGTTTAATTCACTTGATCAAATGTTTAATTAAAATTGAATTTAATTTTTGATTAATGCGTTTACTGTGCAAAATTTTTTTTCGTGTTCTCAAAAGTTTAATACCCGCCGATTTTAATGAATGATCTTGCTCTTCACCTGTCATATACAAGTTTATCATTCAGATCTTCCACATCTTGAAAATTGCACCGTGTCAGTGTTTGCTGACGACACGCCAATATTGTGTTCATGTAAACTCTTGAAAAAAATATTATTTCACATTTGCAAAGAGACCTAGAAAAATTAACTAATTATTTTAATAAATGGAAAATAACTTTGAATGCTAATAAAACTCAAGCAATATATTTTTCAAGAAAAATCAAAGCTTGCTACATTCCCCAAAGCAACATTATTTTTTTTTAAATACAGAGCAAGGCGAATTCATACATGTGGGATGTAGTACGTTAATCTGGCAAGACTGGCATAATTTAATTCGGACTAACGGACAGACAAAAGAGTATAAATGAAAAGAAAAGAATTAAAGGGCAGTTGATATTTTAAAGTTGAAAAGTTAAGTCGATCATTTTCAAGTTGTTAAAGTCGTTCAAGTAGTTATAGCGTTTTTATGCTTGGTGATAAATTAAAAATCTAAAGTTGTTAAAAATTAAATTCGGACGGACATAGTTTAAACAAACCAACTAACCTTCCAAACACTTATATATAAATTAATAATTTATAAAATCTTAATTGAATTTTGAGTTTAATAAGAAATAAAATTTAACTGAATTTTGAATTAAATAATTATAATAAAATATCTTTTATTGGAAAATACAGCAAAAACTCGTGGTCTTTTATATTTTCCCTACATACAGGTGACATTTTCGAGTCATCTGTTTATTGTTTATTTATTTGTGTGTATGCTGAATGTCAAGCTTTGTTTAAATTTTGTTAAATTATGTAAAACTCAGTGTTACCGCCAGCAAAATTCAAAATTACACTTGAGATGAAGCAAAATTACCCGATTTAAATGAAATTACACCTAATATAAAAGAAGCAAAAACACAATAAACTCATTGAATGAAGATCAATATTAGTCAAACTGTTAAGATTCTTATTGTTTTTTTAAATTAATTTTAAATTAACAAAAATAACATTAAATACTTAAAAACAATTAATAAAACATAAAATAAAACTCCTAAAATAATGAGTTTGACTTCCACATTGGGATTCATATATCTACGAAAGGTTCAAAATGCTCATTGCCATTCCATTATAATGGGTGTTTTTTAGCCCCATAGAGCTTACGAAAGGTTAGCTGTCAAACGAACTGTCATACTGCTTTCACTTTTTGCTCAGGCACATCATCAGATTTACTTTGAAAATCAGCCATCGATTTTCGCAACTTATAGGCTACTTCATGATTAAACTAACGCAACTTATTTTTTCACAAATGAAGGCGTTGTGATGATTTAGAGAAAGTAAACTGTCAATCAGACATCAAGGCCGTGCGATGTGACACCACTTGATTGTTATCCGCGGGGCTGTGAAATCGCTGGTCTATGCTGATAAACCAGCAACAACTGACGTCTTGGAGGAAAAGAGGAACAAAATTGGACGTCTGCAATGCGTTTCGTCAAAGACAGCCTATTTGCTTGAAATCAGTTTTAAATGGTAATGGGTTGTATCAATCTGCGCTTAAATTTTTTTTTGTGTTGTGTTCCATTTTAACCTTTAACTGTGGAGGTGGTGGTAAATTTTACTCCCTCTTTATATTTTTCTAACGCACTCTCTTCTGTTGCGCTCAATCAATTTAATTCTCTTGGTATCTTATTATATCGTGATCCTTGTTATTCTCTTCTGTTTTGGCTGAGCTCGACTTAGCTCGAGCGGAGCTACGCACATGCTTGTGTAAAAATTACCACTCGTCATTATTTATATAATTTTTTCTTTGAAAATATTTTACCACCATGTCAGCGTTAGCGTAAGTTTTAAATAGAAAAAAATTTACCCCACATCAAAATGAACGTAATATTTTCATGGAATTATTTTTACCACTCGTCCGTTTTCTTGTTCTTTTTGACAGATGATGGGTATTATTAACCATTCTATTTGTACCAAATTGAAAAATTTTACACTTATCATTATTTAGACATGCAGAATTGTATTTTGTGCCATGCCCACTTATCTAATCCCGCCCACTTTTTGACTAATGTTGCATATTAGTAGCAAAGCTATTTGTTTCCAAACTTAAGCTGTTACCGCGTTTATAACTTTCTCTTACCGTTCTTTAGATATAAATTAATCTGCTTTATGCCACGCCCACTTCTCCAATCCCGGCCGTTTTTGAAGAAAGGTTGTGTATTGATAACCCAGCTATGTGTATCAAATTTGAACAAATTTTCTCTTACCGTTCATTAGATATTAAAAATGTATTTTATGCCACGCCCAATTCTCTAATTTCACCCACATTTGGTGGGATGTGTATTGCTTACCAAGATGCTTGTACCTTATTTCGAAACTCTGACTCTTGGCATTCTTCAGATACCCCAATATCTATAATGGGTCTGTTTGGGAGGAGCCACGTCCATTTCTCCAGTCCCGCCCACATGTTGTGTATTGATAACCAAGATATATCGACCAAAGTTGGAAACTTTAGTTCTTGCCGATTTGTCTGCAATGTAGTAGGCCAATGTGTATGGGATGCGGATTTTGATGAGTAAGAAACCTCCAAAATGGTTGACCTGTAGTTTCTACACATAATTACTTTTTTTTCACGATCTCTTTTATATCTTTAAAAGTATATATTTGGCTATGCAAAAATGCCCTTTAAGTTTTTTTTTTATATATTCATATTTTTTTGATAAGTATTTGATGTATCGTTTCTTTTATATTAAAAAAAGGTGTGTGAAGTAAAGTATATGTTTTGTTTAAACATATAAACAAAATTTTTGGTTTCTTTATTTTTTGTAATTAAAAATGTAGAAGTTTATTTTTCAAAAACAAATAATTATCAAAAAATATTTTTTACTAATTTTTTTTTAGTAAAATTTAGAGGGGTAAAATTTACCACCACGTCATAAGGTATGTCCCAAAATTTCACCTCCACAGTTAAAGGTTAAGTTTCATGGTCTTAAAATATACCCTTTATACCTTATTTAGTAAACAAAATACCTGCAGGGTCTTATACAACTGTCCCTTTCGTAATCCAGTTTTACAATTGTAAAGGGCGTTAATATTCTACAAACCAAAGCATTAAAAAGTTGCAAGATAAAAAAAAATTAATTATATGTTGGAATATTGGGAACATATCTACCCCCAGGCTAGTTTTTAGTTTGAATAACTTTTTTCAAAAAACTTAAGGTTCTAAATCAATGTGATAGGCATCATTATCCAAATGTAAAGGTCCATCTTTCGACATTCATTACCAAACTCTTGAAAATACATATTTAATGATTAAAGTATTTTCTTAAAAAGAAACCGAGACGGTGCATTTTTTAGCAACAATATTTAAAAAGAAATAAATGTCATCACTGAAATCGAATCTTAATTTGTTTTACAAAAAGCATAGTATTTAAAAAAGAGATAACTATTTTCACCTGAATATTTTCACACGAATACTGTTATTCTTTTCTTAACAGGAACTCTGCTGAATATTGAAAATAAAAAACTTATTTTTAAATTGATCTTCCAAGCCATAATATTTTATGAAGCGCATATGAAGCTGCCCTTTGTTCCTACTAGGAACCACAGGACATAATATATATATAATATATATGTATGCAAATAGCACCACTTGCGTATTAAAAAAATTCACATTTCACAAATTAATTATTTAAACTTTTATACAACTTTCCTTGGCACTACTCAACATTGCAACTTCATACAATTTATTGAACAAAAACTTGAACTATTTTTCACCGAAGGTAAAAGGGTAAATATAAGCTTGCCTTTTCGTTTGTAATTTGTACAATTTTGATCTTAGGCCCTTTTAAGTATTTATATTCTGAGTCCTTATGACGAGCGAAGTTTACTTAACGATGTCTGTCTGACCGTCTGTCCGTTGAAGCGGGTCTACCGAAGACCCTAGATATGATGGGAACTTGGTAATAATATATCTATGTCACATATAGTTCGGAATTCTTTGCTATTGAAATTCAGCCTGAGCGGTCCACAAATGCCTGAGATATGAGCAAAAAACCACGACTGCTTTTAATTTTACTCAAAAATCTATTGTTTTGGCTGTTTTTAATTTAATTTTTATGCATATCTAGAAAACGCCAAGAGGCAAAGTTTTTAAACTAGGTACAAGCATCTTGGTTATCAACTCACAATATCCGACAAAATGTGGGCGGGGTTGGGAAAGTGGGCTTGGCACATAGTTGATTTATTTATATCCAAAGAATGGTACTTATATAACTTTCAGTTATTATCGCACCATGGTGAAGGGTATATAAGATTCGGCATAGCCGAATAAAGCACTTTTGTTTATTATGACATTTAAACAGAAAAACGATAAAAATCTTAAAACATCCAAACATTTTCTAACTAGGAAAATATTTTTAAAAATATATTATACTAGGAAAAAGGTCTAAAAATTTCCAACTGTGGAAAGATATTAAATCAAATCTAGTTTACAACTGAAAAATCGCTTATAATCTAAAAAAATGACGCTTTGGAAACTTTACAAATTTATAAAAGCTCCATAATTTATTGGAAGATCTTATAAAAGCGAAAAACTTTCTTAAGCATTTTTTTGAAATTCATAGTTTACCCTATTCAAAAACCATCTAGTGTAGTCATTTCTTTCAATAGTCATTATGATTTTCATTTTTATGTTTTTTGAATATTTTTTTTGTTCAGTTTTTATTCTTTCACAAAAAATAAAATATACACAAGCACACACGCATATGCATTAATATCATTTTTTCCATATTTGCATGTAGAAGTTTGTATGTATGTATGTATATCTACAATTTTAATTCATCTTCTCATTTCCATGTGTCTCTTTCTCTATCTCTATGTTTATGCACACAGGTACTGTCAACGTCCGAAGGCAATGTATTGGAAGATGAAAATGCCATTAACATTTTGTCATCGAGCAAAATCTTATCGGAACAAATTCAAGAGAAACAAATTATTGCAGTCGCTACCGAGGCGGAAATTGATGAAGCGCGCCAACGTTATGTACCTGTAGCCAAACATTCGGCCATATTGTTTTTTTGCATCAGTGAATTGGCAAATATTGATCCAATGTATCAATACTCGTTGGGTTGGTTTCTCAATCTCTTTGTGAATGCCATCACGAAGGCACCCAAATCAACTGAATTAAACGAACGTTTGAAACATTTAAATAATTATTTTACGAAATCAATTTATCAGAATGTTTGCAGATCTTTATTTGAGAAAGATAAATTGGTAATATCGTTGGTCATGTGTTTAGGTATAATGGTGTCGAAGGTAAGTAGAAATTAAATGATTTGCTGGTGATTTCCAGTAATGGGTTGCACTAGTTTTCTTTTAAATTTGATAATAAAATGATTTCAAATACTACTGGCATATTGTGCAAACTATTTATAATAAATCCTTTCTCATTACTCATCATCATCTTGCCACCATCATCATTATTGAAATGAGTTTCCCATTAATGCTATTCAAATTGTTTTTTTTTTTTTTTTTGCTTTTATCCTCTACACTTGAATTCATTTAATATTACATTTGACTTTATGCCATGATATTTCATTTTCTTTATAATTTTTTCATGTATATAATTTTTTTGTTGCTGCCTTAATGCAAATGCAATTTTATGGTCCAAACTCTCTGTACAACATCTAACTAATGGTAATGCTCTTGCTGCTGTTGCTGCTGCCGCTACAATTTGCCACTGTTCGCCATTGCTCGGGCTACAACAAACACTCTCTTGACTTGAACTTGTTTTTCTTTTTTGGCTTAATTACAAAATTGCTAAAAAAAAATATCAAAAAAAAAAAACAAGGGTAAAATAAATAAATCACATTTGTTGTTCTTTTTAACGGGAGGCGTCGGATTGCAAAGTATTCCACCTAATCCAGCACCATCATGGCTTCCTGAAAAGGCTTGGTTTCAAATAGTGCTGGCCAGTAACTTGGAAGGGTAAGCAACATTGTACTTATAATTTAAAAGCAGCAGATATTAAAAAACGTATTTTTCTTCTATTTTATATGTGTGTATTTTTTAAAGTTTGTATAGAATACTTGATTTTAAATTGCATAGAAAATATTTTAAGATTTTTCAATTTTTGCACAACCAAATAATGCTGCTGCTAAAAGCATTACAAAACGATGAGATATATCCCAGGAAACATTTTTTAAGGCATATGGTGTTAAATTGACAACAAACGGGAATTTTTGAATGCATTACATTTAATTTTGGGCGTTGCAAATACCTGCTTAAAAATTATTATTTTCCTACTGTTGCCCATCTACAAATTTAATGTTATTTTGTATATAATGACTAGATCCGTTTACATGAAGACCCATTAATTAAACTTTGTACACCAGTCCAAGATCTTTTATTTTTGAGCCATAACATGTGCTTTCGCCCCGTTTCTCTTACAGTCAGCGATAAAATTGTTCACGAAATTATAAAAAATGTATGTATATCATGAAAACTATTAAAGTTTCAACTTGGAAACTTTCTAAAACTATTGTATGGCTTTCTACATTTTATAATAAAACTATGCAAACTTATTTTCAAAAGTACAGTAAGTTTTTATATTTATACTAAGTTAACATCCAAACCAAAAGTGTGAACAATATTGACCCTGTGTGAATCTTTTATAAAAATTCCAAAAAAAAATTTAAGTTTTATCTGTGGGATTTGCTTTTAAAGTAATTTAATTAATTTATTAATATTTATTAAATTTAAAAAAAAATTTAAGCAATTAAATTTTGCCTAGTTTCTTCAAGAAAGGCGGCACTTTTAAAGCAAAGCATTGTGAAAAATTTAAAAAAAAAGGAGTCTTACATCGCAAGATCACAAAAAAATACAACATTTCAGTGAGATTTGTGTGTAAAATAAAAAAAGAGTGTAGTTTGGATATAAAAAACAACAAATCTGGTCGCACAAATAAACTTTCGCCAAAAGATTTTCGCGAATCAAAGCGTCTTATTGTTACTGGTGTAGTCAATTTAGCTATTAAGGTCTGGCAAATACTGGGCATTAAGTACAATTTAGATGTAAGCACTTAAATCGTACGAAGTTGATTAAGTTCTAGTAGATTAGTAGCTAGAATAAAGAGCGACAACCCACCGTTTAGCAAAAATAAGCGGCAGTAAACATGGCTGGAGTAAAAGTGTAAGCGTAAAAGAGCGGAATAATTCCAAATATTAAAATTTTGATGATCTTATAAATGACTTGATATTGTTTTCGAGCACTCCACTAATTCAGAAGAAAAATGTGTGCCAAGTACTACATAACCATCCTTAAAGACCTGTAGATTTCAAGATTAGCCATATTCGGCTAAGAACCACGACAGGGTGATATCATTATGCAGGACAACGATCTTAAGCTTACTTCAGAAATAGCTAAAAGTAGGTTTGAAGAAAATAAAAATTCGAAAATAAATTTACCTAATTAGTCGCCAGAGTTGTATTCACTTTAGTTCTTTTGGTCCGTTCCAAAACGCCAAATTTTTTTGCTCAGAGGAACCCGCCTAACACTGCATTTAAGCTTGCCGTTAACGCTTGGAAAAATAAAGCCGAAAATGCTAAAAACTTTTGTAAAAGTATGGCAAAATCATTAAGGCAGCTTAAAAGAGCAAAGGGACAACACTCCAAACGTTACGACCCTAATACAAGAACAATCTCTAACTGCGGTCATAATTGTTCATACTCAAAACTAAATACTAATACCGTGTAAAATAGTATGAACACATATTTTTTGGAAAAGTTTTTATTTTCAAGTTCTTGAAATGTTCTGCATTTCATATAGTTAAAAAATATTAAATTATTATAAATAAACCAAAAATTTATAGCCTATTTTGCCAATAACCCTAATTTTGTGAACAATTTTGTCCCTAACTTATTTCTCCCATTTTGGCATAAATTATAATCTGCAGGAATTTATATTAAATTAAAAAAAATTTATCAAAAAGTAATTTAAATTTTTGGGAATACAAAATTTTAATTTCAAAAGATTTTGTTATTCGTGCTTAATTCCCAGTTTTTATTATTGATAAAAACACTTGAAATTTATTGTTGATGGGATAAGCTATTCCTATGCGCATTTCACTGGTTGCTTAGGCCAGATCATCAGGAAACTTCATCCATAAAGATTTTGGAAAAACTAAAGATATTAAACCAAATAAAACTGTTAAGCGTATAAGACTTATAGCAACAGTTCTACTTGTAACAATATCAAAGTTTAAACAAAACAAAACACATCAACAATTATTGTTTAAACAAAACAAAACACATCAACAATTATTGTTGATGTGTTTTGTTTAAACTTTGATATTGTTACAAGTAGAACTGTTGCTTATGATTCTTATACGCTTAACAGTTTTATTTGGTTTAATATCTTTAGTTTTTCCAAAATCTTTATGGATGAAGTTTCCTGATGATCTGGCCTAAGCAACCAGTGAAATGCGCATAGGAATAGCTTATCCCATCAACAATAAATTTCAAGTGTTTTTATCAATAATAAAAACTGGGAATTAAGCACGAATAACAAAATCTTTTGAAATTAAAATTTTGTATTCCCAAAAATTGAAACTACTTTTTGATAATAAACAGGCAAGTGCACCGCCTAAAAAAACACTTAATTGACAACATCTTTTGTAAGTTGTTGTTTGTTTTTATTTTGTTTTTCTTAACCTACTTACAACTACAGTTAATGTTGAGAGAATTTCAACTAATTGTAGTGGGGAATGTAAGATGAGATAAACCCACTGTTTATTGTTGATGTGTTTTGTTTAAACTTTGATATTATTACAAGTAGAACTGTTGCTATAAGTCTTATACGCTTAACAGTTTTATTTGGTTTAATATCTTTAGTTTTTCCAAAATCTTTATGGATGAAGTTTCCTGATGATCTGGCCTAAGCAACCAGTGAAATGCGCATAGGAATAGCTTATCCCATCAACAATAAATTTCAAGTGTTTTTATCAATAATAAAAACTGGGAATTAAGCACGAATAACAAAATCTTTTGAAATTAAAATTTTGTATTCCCAAAAATTGAAACTACTTTTTGATAATAAACAGGCAAGTGCACCGCCTAAAAAAACACTTAATTGACAACATCTTTTGTAAGTTGTTGTTTGTTTTTATTTTGTTTTTCTTAACCTACTTACAACTACAGTTAATGTTGAGAGAATTTCAACTAATTGTAGTGGGGAATGTAAGATGAGATAAACCCACTGTTTATTGTTGATGTGTTTTGTTTAAACTTTGATATTGTTACAAGTAGAACTGTTGCTATAAGTCTTATACGCTTAACAGTTTTATTTGGTTTAATATCTTTAGTTTTTC
This sequence comes from Pollenia griseotomentosa, assembly GCA_963931875.1. Taxonomy (NCBI): domain Eukaryota; kingdom Metazoa; phylum Arthropoda; class Insecta; order Diptera; family Polleniidae; genus Pollenia; species Pollenia griseotomentosa. The sequence continues at coordinate 139,297,305 of OZ007562.1, forward strand.
CAAAATCTTTATGGATGAAGTTTCCTGATGATCTGGCCTAAGCAACCAGTGAAATGCGCATAGGAATAGCTTATCCCATCAACAATAAATTTCAAGTGTTTTTATCAATAATTAAAACTGGGAATTAAGCACGAATAACAAAATCTTTTGAAATTAAAAAAAATTTAAAAAAAAAACGTAAGAGTGCTGTATTTAGCTATGCCGAATCTTATATACCCTTCTTCACGGTGCGAAAAGAACAGAAAGTTATATAAAAACAGTTCTTTAGATATAGATAAATCAATTTTGTGCCACACCCACTTATCCGATCCCGACCAGATTTTGTCGGATGTTGTCTATTGGTAACGAAAATGCTTGTACCTAATCTGTAACTTTGGCTCTATTCTTTCTACAGAGGTATCACGCCCGCTTTTTTAATACCGCCCATTTTTAGAGAGGTTGTGTATTGATAACCCGGCATTGTGTACCAAATTTGGAAAATTATTCTCTAACCATTCTTTATATATAAATTTATTTTGTGCCGATCCCACTTCTACACTCTAGCCAACATCTTGTTGGATGTTGTCTATTGATAAACTAGATGTTTGTACCAAATTTGCAAACATTGGCTTTTGCCGTTCTTCAGATAAACATAAAAAAAAAAATAAAATAAAACAACAAAAATAAAGGATTTATGGGTAAAATAAGAGGTAGTCGTGTCTTTTGTTCATATCTTGACCATTTGTGGACCGATCCGTAGCCCGTTTCTGTATTTCTCGCATCGTAAAATTTTCCGACTGAAACCAGTGAATCGGGACAGAAACAGTGAAAAATGAAACAAAAAATGGTTTTTCTCACACAAGTGTTTCTGTATCTTTTTTTTGCGAGAATTATCTGTCATTTAAATAATTTTCCAGCAATTATTGGAAGGATGCGAGAAAAAGTGGTTCTATAACAATATTTTGCGAAAAGTTTCTTTCAAGAACTGTCAAAATAAGTCACATTTGAAATTGGTGGCGAGAAAAACAAAATGTAGATATTTTGAATTTAAAATATGTTTAAATACTATTTTTTTTTAAATAAATAAAAAAATAGAAGGAATATTAATGATAAATGCATAATTTATATGATGAAAATAAACAAAAAACAATTGTTATATTTTGTTAGTTAAAATTTTTGTTAGCCTTTTCTTGTTTTGGTTTTAATCAGTGCTGCCAGATAAATTTGTGTCAAAATCGTCAATTTCCTGAGAAAAAAAAATAAAAAAGATCGTCTTTTTTGTTTTAAAAAAATTTGTTTCGACTTTTATTAAAAAATAATCAAACAAAAACATAGTTAAAGTTCATGGGCATTTAATAATTATTATTTAATAATTGAGATATAAATCTTTAATTTACCTATTCCTATAATCTTTTTCTTTTTTACCTGAAATAGACTTAGTAGAATACCTTGTAGTTAAAATTAAAAAAATCGGTTCATAAATAAACGGGTTAAAGACCCAGTAAAATCTTCGCCTACAAAATAATATGTTAAGTAATCAGAAACACATAAAAGCACTACATACAATTCTACTGAAAAACTAATGAGTTTTACAAGGGTAGTGCCAAAAAGAACAAATTCAAAAGTAAGTAATTTTTTTTATCTTAATACATCCAGAAAAAAGTAGTTATCGAAGTTCTTATGGAAGAAAGCTACTTAATAACGAGTGAAAGAAGCTATCCATTTTGAAAAAGTTTTTACTGGGAGACAAACAAATTTCTTTCTTGCCGGAATAATGGTTTTGGCACAAAAGTGTACATACCTATAAGATAAGAATATCAAATATCAATCATATTTTGTATATGGGGGATTTCATGTCAAGTGACCCAATTTTGAAATCGATGTCTTCCGATTTGGATGAAATTTGCACCAAGGTTAGTCCTATTGGATAGTAGCTTAGACACAAATTTTCAACAAGATCGGTCTAAAAGTTTCTGAGTTAGGGGGGGTCAAAATTTGACATTTTGGCCATACAGGTGTTCTTTCTTATCCATGTAACTTATTACCTATTGGTGTTAGCAAAATTTGTCCCAAGTAGCTTCGATAGCTATTTGATCCATCTTTTGAAAAAAATTTTTTTTGTTTTTTTTAAAAATTTTTTTTATTTTTTTTTTTTAAATTTAAAACTTTTTTTTATTTTTTTTTTTAGCGGGTATGTTTTTTTTTTTTTTTTTTTGTTCAAAAGAAAGCTTATGTCTTTTCCTTTAAGGTAGTTTTGGTCCCTTTTTGGGATGCGAGCGGCTTATGTATAAAAAAAAATAATTTCTAACTCTAGACAAGGGTTTTTAAATTTTTAGCATATGCAGTGTTCTTTCTCATCCATTTAACTTATTACCTATTAGTGTTAGCAGAATTTGTCCCAAGTAGCTTCGATAGCTATTTGATCAATATTCTGAAAATTTTTTTTTTTTGTTTTTTTAAAACTTTTTTTTTTAAATTTAAAATTTTTTTTTTAAATGTAAATTTTTTTTTTTTATATTTTTTTTTATCCGGAATGTTTTTTTTTTTTTTTTTTTTTTGTTCAAAAGAAAGCTTATGTCTTACCCTTTAAGGTAGTTTTGGTCGCTTTTTGGGATGCGAGTGGCTTATGTATAAAAAAAATTATTTCTAACTCTAGACGAGGGTTTTTAAATTTTTAGCATATGCACTATTTTGTGTTTAAGTGTTTCTAAAGCCTTAAAAATAAAACGTTTGCAAAGAAACTAGACAAATTAACCTTTCCGACGGTATGTTACAAACCCAATTATTATTTTATACCTTCGATACTATAATGCCCACAATATGTTAATCCCAGGAATAAAATCACTTTTTTTCTGTAGAAATGTTGACAAATTAAATTCTTTTTATTAATTTGTAATAATAATTAAATTAATATATAATTATAATAATAATAATTTCTAATAATAATAATAAAAAGATAAAGATAAATAATTTAATAAAATTTATGTAGGAAAAATTAAAAAAAGAATTATTTGTCAACATTTCTACAGAAAAAAGTGATTTTATTCCTGGGATTAACATATTGTGGGCATTATAGTATCGAAGGTATAAAATAATAATTGGGTTTGTAACATACCGTCGGAAAGGTTAATTTGTCTAGTTTCTTTGCAAACGTTTTATTTTTAAGGCTTTAGAAACACTTAAACACAAATAGGAAAAAATTCAAAATAGTGCATATGCTAAAAATTTAAAAACCCTCGTCTAGAGTTAGAAATAATTTTTTTTATACATAAGCCACTCGCATCCCAAAAAGCGACCAAAACTACCTTAAAGGGTAAGACATAAGCTTTCTTTTGAACAAAAAAAAAAAAAAAAAAAAACATTCCGGATAAAAAAAAATATAAAAAAAAAAAATTTACATTTAAAAAAAAAATTTTAAATTTAAAAAAAAAAGTTTTAAAAAAACAAAAAAAAAAATTTTCAGAATATTGATCAAATAGCTATCGAAGCTACTTGGGACAAATTCTGCTAACACTAATAGGTAATAAGTTAAATGGATGAGAAAGAACACTGCATATGCTAAAAATTGAAAAACCCTTGTCTAGAGTTAGAAATTATTTTTTTTTATACATAAGCCGCTCGCATCCCAAAAAGGGACCAAAACTACCTTAAAGGAAAAGACATAAGCTTTCTTTTGAACAAAAAAAAAAAAAAAAAAACATACCCGCTAAAAAAAAAAAATAAAAAAAAGTTTTAAATTTAAAAAAAAAAAATAAAAAAAATTTTTAAAAAAAACAAAAAAAATTTTTTTCAAAAGATGGATCAAATAGCTATCGAAGCTACTTGGGACAAATTTTGCTAACACCAATAGGTAATAAGTTACATGGATAAGAAAGAACACCTGTATGGCCAAAATGTCAAATTTTGACCCCCACTAACTCAGAAACTTTTAGACCGATCTTTTTGAAAATTTGTGTCTAAACTACTATCCAATAGGACTAACCTTGGTGCAAATTTCATCCAAATCGGAAGACATCGATTTCAAAATTGGGTCACTTGACATGAAATCCCCCATATGTATATAAGAAGTATTAAATGTTCAAAATAAGCCAAGTCGGTCCATTACTTTTCCTCGAAATTTAGCTTTTGCCGATACATTTTTTAGGGAAGAAACAAACGATTTCGAGAACAATTTTCACAATAGGGATAAATATAAAAATTTAAGCAGCCTTGTTTCTAAAGATTTTTTTTTTTCTAATAAACAAACATATAAAAATATTAACAATTATCTTATTTCGAAGACTAACAACAATTTCATTAAAAGCAAAAATAAAATCAAAAATATTTTATAAATTTGTTGTTGCTTTCTACAGACATTCATATTATTTTTTTTTTCAATTTTCAACGCCACAAAATAGAAGTGTTTGAAATTTAAAAATTCAAGATGAATTTCTATAGAAAGTAACAACAAAATTATAAAATATTTTTGATTTTGTTTTTGCTTTCGTCACTTTTTTAGAAAAAATCATCAAAACGTCACTTTGTTAATATCGGAACAAAAAATCGTCAAGATGACGATAACTCGTCAAATCTGGCATCCCTGTTTTTATTAAATTTATTTCTTATGATGACGTTTCGCTTTTATTTGACACTTAAGTACTGGAAATATTCCAGTATAAACAGAATTTGTTGTGTCTGTTTTCGCATTCAAATACAGAAACACTTTTATCTCATAAATCGAGAAACGATGGAATTTTTTGTTTCACACTTCATGTAAGAAATTTTTCGATGCGAGAAATACAGAAACGAGCTACAGGCTACGTTTCAATAGCAAACAATTCCGGAATATATGTGAAATAAATTTATAACTACCTGGTCGCCTTCATATCTGGGGTCTTCGGAAAGCCCATTTCAACGGACAGGCGGACTTCGCTCCTCATAAGGACTCTGAAATTATATACTTTATATCTGGTGTCTTCGGCAAACCCGTTTCAACGGACAGACGGACTTTTAATATATATACTTAATACACTCAAAAGAAAACTCAATCCATCCGTACTCAAATCAACCCGAAGCGGTATTAAAAGTACCATGAATATGGATTGTCTTGAATCAAGTACGGATTTTTAATCGCAAAATACTTAACTTATGCGCTTGTTTTAAGAATTATAAAGTTGATTTAATCCCGTACTTAAAAACTGAACCAATCTCAAAATGCACTTGATTCTAGTATTATAAAGTTGGTTCAATAAAATTATAAAGAACCGGCATCATTCCCGATATGGTTTTTATCAGTGTTCGAAAATAAACACTAAATATCGCTCCTTAGTGTTCGGTTCGATAGATTTGTGGAAACCACAAACGCTAATAGAGTTTGTGTAGAAAGTCATTAAAAAAAATAAAGTTTCCCTGTTTGTCATCTTTCGAACACAAAAATAATACTGTTTTCATCAAACTCAACAAAAGATGAGAAAATTTAATTCCGTACGGTTTTTTTTAAAGCCACAAGCTTCATTGTGTTCGGTTCGGCTCATTAATGTTCGTCCCTTTTGGCTGGTAAAAAAAAACCAAAATTTTTTTACAAAAACAAATACACATACGAAAAAAAGCAAAAAGTGAGCAAAATAATTTTATACAAACAATACATATACACTACACAATACACACACAAACGTCCTGCGGTCGTTGCATAAATTTTTTGTTTGTTCATTTCTTTATCAATGTAAAAAAGATACATTATAGAACATTAAAATATAATGTTTGTCTACAGTATCACTACAATTGTTCTGTTTTTAACGAAGAACAGAACACTATATAATGTTCGGCTCTTTCTTGAAAATAGTACCGAACGGTATTAAGAGTTGTGTTTGTCTACACAATAATTAAAAAAATAGATATTGTTCTTGGGTGTAATAATGTACTGTTTATTTTCGAACAGTGGTTTCAAGTGTTTCCCTTTAAAATATATGCAAGGGTACAGAGGGTAATAAACGTATAAGTGATGTTAATGTTATAAAATTCGTCATACGCAATGTATTTTGTTAAGAAATCAGTGATGCAAAAGTGGCACAATTGGGCCATTTTTGGCACTTTTGAACGTATCACTACAATTGTTCTGTTTTTTGACGAAGAACAGAACATTATATAATGTTCGGCTCTTTCTTGAAAAAAGTTACGAACGGTATTAGGGGTTGTATTCGTCTACACAATCACTAAAAACATAGACATCGCTCTTGGGTGTGTGAGCCGAACGATAAATAATAATAAATGTACTGTTTATTTTCGACCACTGGTTTTTACTTTAAAAACTTAATATTCATAACTGAAAATATAAACCAAATGAGAAGCAAGAGTTCCCAATTTTACTTTTTAAACATGAAGATAATGTGTTTTTATCCTGTTCTGTTGTTTTTGTTGTCTCTACACACAACAAGCAAATAGTTTTTTAACTACTTGTGTGGTGTTGTTGTAGTGCCTGCAACAAACTTTGATAAGTTAAATGAGGTTAAAACGCTCTCTTTGTAATTTTACTCTCAAAGTGGCACTACCAACGAAACGTTTTATCATTTTTTTTTTTTACTTGGTTTAAGAATTTTATACTTATTTCAGGAAATTGCGGGATTGATTTTCGAAAGTAGTACCATTTAGGATTGTTTTTTTAGTACGTTTTAGTGTTGTTCGTACTTGAATTTTTAAGTACGACTCGTACTTAAAGTAAATATAAAAACTTAATTCATCCCGAGTATTTTTTCTTTCTGTGTAGGGTCTTATATCAATATTGTAAAAATTACAAACAGAATAGCAAACTTATATACACCCTTTTACCTTCGGTGTAGGGTACAATAAAAGGCCATCTTTACTCGCTGGATGGCTGCCCTTGCAGGCTGGTTGATAATAAGCTATCTTGTCTAAGGCCGATGCCACAGAAGCGAAAGAAGTTTTGCTATATCGATGCTAGAAGGTGTCAGTGTGAACGCTTTATTTAACAAAGCAAATTGGTTTGTTTATAACAATTGTTTAGTGTTTTATAAGTGCTTTGGTATGAATGATGGATTCTGAAGTTGTCGTTGCAAATAATATTATCAATTAATGTTTTGTAAATAAAGGTGTACGGGTATCGGTTTTCGTTACTTCAATACTATCTTATTTAACACACAAGCTTCTTTTATTTTGATTAATTTCATTTTTATTAAATTTTAAACACAATATTACCAAATGATCACAAAGAAAAGAAATGCTAAAACCCTTTTTAAATGCACAACCAGGAAAAAGAACAGAACAGAAAAACCAAAACAAAAGGGAAGAAACTACAGCGTGCTAGAAATCATTGCACAACCTGCTTTGTAGCACAAGCTCTAACTCTGGCATCTTTTGAGCAAGTACATAAGAAAAACATAAGCAGTAGTAGACGTCACCTTTATTTAAGCTTCTCGCAGCCACTCTGAGATCAGCCTAACAAAGTGGGGGTTTAATATTGATTCCCGCCAGAGACTTTGTTCCGTTTTACTACAACACACTAAAGGAAAATGGTTTTTCTTATATTAATAAAACAAACAGAAATACTTTCTGCTATATATATAGTACTCGGCTTATGTTGACTGTAAGAGCCGTTCGCTGTTCCTAATACACTGATTTGTTTGCCAATTTTTTTTTTTTTTTTTCTTTCTTTCTAAATTCTCTTATTATTTTAATTTTCATTAAATTTCTTCCTGGGTTTTCCAAGAATTCAGTACAACAATTTAATGTTTACCAAGGGAACTCTATTCTTTTTGAAAAAAAATTCAATTAATTAAATGGATTTAAAATTTATATAACGACTTTAATTAAAGACTTGACTTAACAATTATGCATTGTAAATATGACAATAAGCTTAAAAGCAAACGAGAAAATGACAACAATTTTGTGATTTTCAAAAGATTTATTTTAGGACCGAATGGAGCAAAACAAATGAATATTGTATTGGAATTTTCACGTTCATTTCAAAATTGAATGGAAATATCACGTTCATTTCAAAACAATTTTCATTTGTTTTGCTCCATTCCAGTATACCTTTAAATTAATTAGAAATCTAAGGATAAATTGAATATTTAATTTTAAAGTTGTAAAAGCTTGAAAACCAAATATTTAATAAGTTAGAATGTTATATTCGTGTGCGCTTTATCTTCTTAGAATTTGAATTAAATTTGTTTATAATATAAAGCAATGCTCCGGAAATAAAATTCAAGTGATATTGAAATCTAAGAAATTTGGAAAACGATCTTGATTTGAAAGTTCATGAAAATATTTCATTCTCCTAAAAGCTTAAAAAAACTGATGGAAAATATCTAAGAAAAATATGGCGGCTTTTCTAAAATATTTTCCGTTACTTTTTGGGTTGAACTTACGCAAGGTTCTGTTTTAGGTAGGGTTAAAACAAATTCCACATTTTTAACAAAGTTTAACACAAAAGCTTTAATTTAATTTAAATTAATGAAATTATCAAGCCTTTTCTAAAGATCCGGTGATTTAAAACTACTTGTTTTTTTTTAAATGAAACTTGTGAAAATTTGTCTGTCGTCGAATTTTCTAAATTTTGTTTACCATTTGTTGTAAATTAAACAACTTGTTGCATAAAAACTTAACAAGCAACACACTTAGGCCCGTTTTCACGACTTAACGATAGCTAAATGTAGGAAGTTATCGAACAGATAATGAGTTTTTAATTATCACAAGTTCTCTTTAACCTTAAAGTGAAGAATAAGCTAAAGAGAGGAACGTTCTACCTTTAACTTTTGTCGTAAGGTTTAGATTTGAGATTGCCATATTATATTCACATATTTTTTATATATGGCAACTCCAATTATACGTATATTTTGTAAATGAAAAAAAAGGACGTAGTTGCCAGTTCGTATTTTTATTTTGGCAAAAATAATCGGTATTTTCTTTAGTATTGCCACTTTTTTAAAAATGTTAAGTTTATTTTATACAGAAGTTGTCAAAACGAAAAATAGTTGAAGGTAACTTTATTCCTCACTAGTGCTAAAGGTAGCGTTAACTATATCGAACTTTAAAGGTAAGTCGTGAAAACGGGCCTTAGTATTTTATTATGACGGTCATCATACAATAGTCTCAAAAATAACACAGTGAATTAAAAAATTGGATTATGTGCAGAACGTTGTGAAATCACAAAATCACCTCAATCGCGAATGTTATGGAAATATGTAATATGGGAGCAGACCTACATATCGAGTCCTAACCGCGAAAATAACGTAAGCGACATAATTTTCAATTTTCGTTTTTTTTTTTATTATTTTATTGGCAAAACTTGAATCATCTCCTAATATGTCTTCGTCACATAAAGTAACGTTACGATTTTATAGCAAGTACAATTGTTTCGTAAGCCACAAATTTCATAAAAAATCTATATATAAATCGGCAAAGGTAAAACAGTTAAGAACACTTTCCTCCTCTGTATGCCAACCGATTTGAACTAAATGCACACCATTTGAAAGGTATTCACTCACAGAAGTGCACAATATATATTTTATTAAAATCTGTTTAATATTTTCGGAGTAATAAGCGTTTAAATTTGCTACTAACACATAAGTAAATACAATTTTTCAATTATCAAATAATAAAAAATAGGGTGCTCGATTATTCGACATTTTTTAGAAACCGGTAATATTTCGACTGTATAACTACGGGAAATTAAATTTCTTTCTTTTACTTTTCCGTGCTGCATGTGATACTTTTTAAATTTTCCAATATATTTAACTTAGAAACGTAATATTATAGGTGCAGGGTTCTAAGTGAATGAAAACCCATATAATGAAAACTGTTGGTATTTTTTTGTTTTTCAGCTGGTACTCTTTGAATTTTTTGTTAATATTCGACCAACAAAGATAAAATTATACATTAAACTGGGTGAAAAAGAACATGTAAGGGGAGCTTTTTGGAACTTTTTCGTTCAACATCTGGTACTTTGATTAATTTTCGTTAAAATTAGACATAGAAAAATCAAATTAAACATGCAATGTCCTGAGTGGATGACAATCTTAAATCGAGATCTTTTGATAATTTTTTATTTTTCAATTGATATTTCTGATATTTTTCATATTGAACTTACAAAATAAAATGAACTCATGTGGAAGATAAAATATGAAGGTTGGGTTCCTCACCAAATCGATCCACTAAAGGTGCATGTAGACGACATGTTTTTTACATCTGACTTGTCAACTTTTCAAGTCACATGTAATTGTGCATGTCTGTCAAAATTGCTGTTTTACAGAAGGTTTATAATATTCGGTCACAAACGTACATGTAATTTGCTTCTGACATTGTTTTTTTCGCATAGTTATTGCAAAACCAAAATAAAAATACCGCCACGAAAATTTTTATATACGCCGTAAAATAGTTTAGCCATCTTAACATATTTTGCTTTTAATTCAAAGATACCAAATTAGGATATTATAATATAACGGTTTTTATATATATATTTACACAAATGAGGAGCCGCAGAACAAAACGTACTTTTTCGCATTTTTTGACAAATTGGTTTTTTGATATTTTTATAATATTTGGGTTAAAATCTTTAAGAAAACATCTTGTTAGCATATTTTTTTCTTTTTTTTACCAAGCAAATGGGTTCTAAAAAAATTGGTGCATAACAAAACGTACTTTTTTCATTTTTTTTTCAAAACGTGATTTTTTCATTGTTTTTGCCATTTCTTCGTGAAGTTGTTTTAATAACAAATCATTTCTTAGTATTCTTAATTTGTTTGACGTTTATTTACGTCGTTACATTTTCGTTAAAATTAACTGTTAAATAATGGTGACTATTCTTGAAAATGCGTCGAAAAAGTAAAAATTTTCAGTAAAACAAAATCAAAGTTAAAGAAATTGTTTTTGGTTTGTCATACAATTTACCGTTTTTTAAAGAGAGAGAAACGAGTCAAAATTCTCACGTTTATTTAAAAAAAAATGTATGATAAACAAAATCTATTTTTTAAACTTTACTTTTGTTTTAATGTACATTTGTATTTGTTCGACGAGTTTTCAAGAATAGCCTCCAATAATTGCAATAATTAAACTATTGTTTGGTGAATGAGTGTTAAGAAAACAATAATTAATATAATAGTATAATTAAACATGGAATAATTACAAGAATCTGTAGAAAATTTAAATATTTTTTTAAACAAAACGTACTTTTTTCATTTTTTTTTTAGCAAAACGTACTTTTTTCGATATAAAATTGGTTTGATATTAAATATCCTTGACATTTAATGTGTTGACTTACGGCAGTTTGATTCATCTTTTGGTAAGCAAAAAACTTGTTTCCATTTCCAAGTTCATACAGTTTTTTAAGGGGTCGAAAAAAATAAACCTCAATTTCCCAAAAATTTTAAATATGTGAAAAAGTACGTTTTGTTTTGCGGCTCCTCAAATTCTATTCAATGGTGGGATGACCATACATATCTCGGTATTGTAAAATATTAACTTCAGCCGGCTAATGATTCCGTCAATAGTGACCGCCACTGCCGGCTTCTTCTTTGCATAGATTTCTGATGTCAGATGGTTTGTCAGAAGAAAATAAAGCACGCTCTAATTGAAATTTTGTCAGATGACTTTGCATCTGACTTTTACTAAAGCAAAGTTAAAGAGGTAACACACGACATGTATGTATTTTGCAGTGGAAAATTTGACATGTAAGATGACAAAAACATGTCGTGTACGGTAGCCTTAAGATGGAACAAATATTTTCTATATACTATGTTTTCTTCATATATACATACCAATTTATGGTCGAATTTTGACCACTATGCGAACACTAGTTTATATAAAATAAAATAAAAAACTTTCTCCGCTAAAACTCGATTTTTGGCGCTTACGCGGATAACATTGTAAAATTCTACATGGTTGCATTGAAGAATGCATTTAAAAAAGCGAGTTGCTTTGCAACTGACGTTTTGGAACTCACCCATAACACTATGCTAGTTTAAAAAATAGAAAAGCTGGGCACTTGGCGTTTTAACCAAATTCGGGTACGCTGAATCAAGTGGTGCTAGCCGTTTTTTTTTTTTTTTTTTTGTTAGCTCTGGTTTTCGAGATATACCGTTATTTCGAAAATGGAGGAGGTTGCACAACACATATTCGCGTAACTCAAAAACGCTTTAGCTTATTAAAAAAACTTAAAAAAAAACCGAAATTCCTTTAAGAAAAGTAAAACTTTTTTCTATTTGCGCAGTCGTTTTGAAAACATAATTTTTAAAAATTTAAAAATTTTTTCTTATTAAAAATTTATAAAAAATTGGAAAATGCAGCTATGCTTCTTATTTTATGCAGACAAAACCAGCCATAAATGATTAAAACCTGTTAGCAGCTTTATAAATGATTGAGATGAAAAATAAAGTGGAGTGCGTCATAAATTTGACCCATCTAGGGGCATCCTAGGCGCTGCAGGGGCCAATTTTAAGAATTTTATTAAACTGCCATATTTGTATGGTTGAAATACTTAAATTTGGCCATGTTAAATTATAGCCCGATGCCCGCCATTTTTAATATGCTTCAGCCTTAATGAAAAGTAATTACCAAATTTCATCAAATTATCTTTAAAATTGCGAAATATAATATGCGCAGAAGGTCACATAGACAGACAATCAGCCGGCCGGCTAGCCAGGACGGACAGACATCGTTAGATCCACTCAGAAAGTGATTTTGAGTCGATCAATATACAAGATGGGTCTAGACCCAATATTTTTTAACTTACCGACATCAGTGCAAACGCACAATACAATAGAGGAGATTGGGGAGATTTTTTTTAATAATTTCATTCAAATTCAAAGGTGTTCTACAGGCGGGTTCAAACAGGTAAAAAAGTGTAATAAAAAATTGAGTTTCCAGCGAAGCAGGTTTGTAAGGGAGAAATGTAAAAGTTTCGCTTACCATCTCGCTTACGGAAAGCATGAATTTTATATAGTGAGTTCCCACTTTGAAGCAATACATTTTTGACACAAAAAGCGCTTTATTCAACGCATATAAAAAAATGGTGAACGTAGCATCAGCTTTAAGGTCCAATTAGACGTGACATAACCATGGCAAAACTGTATTACCATCACCACTGTATTACCAAAACGACATAAACATACCATACAAACCAATTCAATTTTGGTTTCAAAATTCGCCGTTACGGCTGTGGCATTATGGTTATGTCACGTCTAATTTCAGCTTTACACATTGAATGTTTTCTTACAGTTATTTTTTAGTATTGCCCCTAAGGTATACTCCCAAACTTGCTTCGTAGTAAAGGAATGCCGTGGTACTTGAAATGTTACTTTTTTTTATATAAAACTTGTTAAGAGGTCGTGCACTTACTTTGGTGCATCTCTGTAGGTCGTATTGCGTTGTGCATAATTGTGCAATTATTTTTTTAAATGTACTATTAGTGCTTCGCAAAATGATGAAATTTTTTATTGGGTTATAGAAGACACATTCCGATTCTGGAAGTAAAATCTCTTTAACCCCTTTTGACCCACAACATGTCTATTTCTTTGAATTTCAATTTTGACTAAAATATAGTACCTACTTATAGTACCAGGTATAAATGGTATGGCAATACAGCATGCAGCATTTATATCCTATCAATATAATAAGATAAAATTGCAGCCTATTGTCGATAGTAGTTTGCAAAGAATAAAAATTTCTTTTTTATCAAGTTCTAGAAAATCATATTTTTTATAAAATAACATACGCTATTTATTTTCAACAGCACGCCACGCTCACAATTACCAACACATTGACCTAAACTTTTGGCTACCTTAGTTTTGATACGTTAAATATTAAATAGCATTACAATTTTAGAAATCGGTGATAACAAATTATTGGAGTTTTAGCCAATGAAATTAAATTCTGAGCCACTGTGCGGCGTTTCGCAAATTGGTTCCGAAAAATGTGGTGTAGTTTTATTCTTCAACCAACAGTATAACATGTTTTAACTTATTTCAAACCAGTTTAAACTATTTTTTTTTCTGGAACGTTTGATTCAATGTTGCAAAATGTGACCATTTTCCCTTAAAACCTCAATAAGAATTGTAAAAATTTTTTTTACAAGTTCCAAAAAAAAAGTATGTGCTACTTATCTTTAAATAAGCCAACGTTATTTTGAAATTAGGATTTTATGATCTTGAACTTTATCCTTAAAAATTTTCTGAAAAACTTTTAAATCTAAACAAACAATAAAAACCTCTTAACCCATAAGCGGAAATCATTATTATACATAAAAATGTATCGCTTGCATACTGGCATGACTTTAACATAAATACTATCAATTATGTGTAAATGATATAAATATTTACGTAAAATTAGCAAAAATTACTTCTTTTCATACGCCAAACTTCTTTGAAGAGATAATATTTCTTTACATTTGCAAAATAGCACAAACACACAATACAATACATTCTTATATTACAACAGCGAATAAAGCCAAAGAAAATCTTTTGAATTTATGCCAAATAATGCCAACAATGTTGTTTTCTTTTCATCTTTTCTTTGCATTTTATTCCGTTTTATTTGACTCACAATACTAGTTTGAAAAACTTTTTTAAAAAGTTTGAACAAGACATTGAGTCATGGAAGAAATTTTATGATTTGTCATCACCGGAAGAAGCTGAATATCCGCCACCATACGATCATATCGATGAGATGTTGGATCTAATACTATTGAAATGCTTAAGACCGGATAAAGTTGTACCAGCGGTTAGAGTAAGTTTTTCCTTTTTTTTTTTTTTTTTTTTTTTTGATAAGATTTACTAGTTGTTGCTTTATTTGTATGTATTTTTCTTTTTTATTTAAACAGTTTATTATATATTACATGGGTTCTTTTATTGTTACTAAAGAATTAAAATAAATGATTAGGATTATCATTTTTTTGTTGCTTATTTTATTTAATGGTAATAAAGCACTGACTAAAAATTCATGCACAAGCATGTTTGTTTATTTGTTTAAGAAGTTTTGGTTAAGAAAAAATAAATACCGAAAATAATTATGGAAATGATATTCACTTTATTCACATAATTAACTTTGTAAATAAATTTGCTGAGTGAAAAAAGAACATCGTGACGTATGATTTTTATTTATTTACTAATCAAACTAAAATTAATCATACATTACGTCAGCTTATGCGCCAAAAATTACACTGTGTTACAGTAAACTTTAACTCGGTATGAATTTGTTTAGTAAATAATATATATGGTACCAATAAGGAGTTCAGCAATAAATGTTATGTATTTTGGATTCTTTCAGAATCCTAATAATTGTTACTTCTATTTAAGTATGACCATTATGTATTACATAAAAAGGTTAGCTTCAGTTACAATAAGTTTATCGAAAATCGTAATAAAATCCATCACAAAAATCTTTAAACCGCCTAAAAATCAATAAAAATCAATCAAAAAAATTTCAAAAATGGTGCAAAAAAAACTCAAAACTATTAACAACTTTTTCAAATACGTGCAAACCCTAAAGTTGAAAAAACTCGACAAAAAAATACAATTTTAATGCAAACCCAAAGCGAATTGACCAGAAGGTGGGGTCAACTTTACAACAACACTGCTTCTGTGGTCGCATTGCAAAAATATTGCTAGTAAAAAAGGTTAGTTTACATAAAAAAAATTTAAAAAAAAAAGTAAGAGTGCGATAAGAGAAGAAAGTTCTATACTACCGATCTTTATTTTAATTTGGAAGCTTTGGCTTTTGCCATTCTCCAGATATACGAAAATCTATAAACTCTTTGTAGGAGAAGTGACAAGCCTACTTCTCCGATCCCGCCCACATTTTGTCGGATGTTGCGTACTGATAATCTAGATGCTTGTACCTTTTTTGGAACCCTTTTATCTTGCCATTCTCCAGTTAAAGAGAAATCTGTAATTGTATGGGAGGTGTCACGCGCACTTATCTAATCCCGAGGTTGTGTATTAATAACCCAGCTGTGTGTACCAAATATTGACAATATTTCTCTTACCGTTCTTCAGATAAAAAGAAATATTTTGTGACACGCCCTCTTCTCCAATCCCCCCTACATTTTATGGGATGTTGTGTATTGAAAACCGATGTGTTTGTACCTAATTTGGCTCTTTTCGTTCTTCAGATATAAAGAAATTAATAATGTGTTGGTATGGGAAGTGCCGCGCCCACTTATTGAATCCCGTCCACTTTTCTGGAGAGGTTTTGTATTGATAACCCAGCTACTTGTTCAAGTTTCGAGCTTAGGCTCTTGCCGTTCTCCAGATATACAGAAAAAAATTGGAAAACAACAACAACAAGGGATTAATTTTTTTTAAATAGAGGTAGCCGTCGTTTTTTGCTTACCTCTCAGCGATTTAAGGAACGATCTGGCTGAATTTAAATAGCAAAACTATATGTGCATTTCTAACATAAATATATATTAACCAAGTCGCCATCATATCTGGGCTCTTCGGAAAAACTCATATCCACAGACGGACAGACAAACGGTCAAACCGATTTGAACTCCTCTTCTCATAAGAATCAAGAATATATATATTTATATGGTCTAAGATCAATACTGTGGAAGTTACAAGCCCTTTTAACTTCGGTGAAGGGTATAAAAAATATTTTAATAAAAAATGTA
Organism: Pollenia griseotomentosa; assembly: GCA_963931875.1. Taxonomy (NCBI): domain Eukaryota; kingdom Metazoa; phylum Arthropoda; class Insecta; order Diptera; family Polleniidae; genus Pollenia; species Pollenia griseotomentosa. The sequence goes on from OZ007562.1 coordinate 139,313,884, forward strand.
AAATGAAATGTTAAAATTAGGGATTTAACGAATATCGCTATCGCCGATATTTTACTAGCGATACGACCCACAGAGGGGTGAACAGTACCAAAAACGAGGATTAATTCAAAAATAAAGTTAGTTTTTCGTATAAGTATTTAGTACCATATAAAAGTAGATAAAATTCAACACGAATAACTGTAAAAATTGTAGACCTATGTTGTTTTCTTTTTTTGTTATACGCTGCCAAAGTTGAATAAAAATTTATAATTTGGAAATATTTGTAAAAAAGTGAAAATCAAGATATTTTAATTGGGATTTGAGAGAATATTTTCTTAGCAAACACTATTTTTTTTAAATGGATCTATCAACTTCAGGTATTTAACTAATTTGTTTATAAATTTTTGCAAAGAAAAATATTGAGGAAGTATTTTTAATTTTTTTTTTTTTAAATTGGTCAAAAAAAATTAGTTTTTTTAAGGAAATGTTGGTTTTCAACATGTTTGTGAGAATACTTGGGCCAAACTTTTTATATATTCTTAAAATATGGTATTTTAACTTACATAATCAAAAAAAATCTTGCCCGTTTTTGCCCCATTTTAAAATATTTAAGATTTTGTGAAACACAGTAACTTGTTTTTTTCTGTTTTGTTTCGTTTAAATGATTACACTACGTCACAAAATTTCAACGCAGTCGTCGAATATGAAGTCAGAATTGACAAAAGTAGAACAGTTTTCAAGATATTCCAAAATAACCGTTTTTTGTGTTTTTAAAAAAGAAGGTGTGACTGAAATGCAAATATCTTCAAAAATTTTAAACGGATTATGTATTATAAAATTTCTAAAATAACCATGGAAAAGCTACAAAAGATTTAGTAAATTATGATAAAAAACTTCATAATTTAAATTTACCACAAACAGCACTTGATTTGCTTATTCTGCTAAATATTTCCGATGTTGATGATGATAACACGAAGATTATGATTTTGATGAAGGTGAAGGAGAAGATAATTATGAAGATGATTTTTAATTCCATATTTTAGCAATGAATGTCCTTGTTTCAAAAAAAAATTTATTGTTCGAAAAAATTACATTGATTATTTTTAAGTTTTTAGTTTGTTTAATAAAACAAAATTAAAATTTTACAAAAGTTTTTTTTTATTAACTAATAAACACAGAATCCAAAAAAAAAATTGTTGTCATAAATAACAGGCTTCCCTGAATTAATCCTCGTTTTGCATATGTTTCACCCCACTGTGCGACGACACTATTTTATAGTTTTTTTGTGAACAAACAATTTAGTTTTTAATGCTTAGTTTTTGCATAACAACTAAGAGCACATTCAAAGCAGGACATAACATCAAACAGAATAATAAATTGTTTCTTTTAATTCTTAAACTGGAGGTCCACACCACGCGTCCTATGCGTATGCGCATGCTTAAGTAGAAAGTATACCTACTTCATGCTTTCGATACAGATATGAATTCTAAGCGTTTGCTTTGTAACTTGTAACAATAACGTATTAGACGCATGTTGTGAACCTGCAACTTTAGCCGTTCTACTTTTAGCATAATAGTAAAACGTTCTCTTATTGACAAATCTTTTATGTTTTTGTACGTATTAAGATTATTATTATTATTATTAGTCACGATCCCAAAAAAAGGCGACCTTAGTCAATGCCGAAACTACAGGGGTATTATGTTGCTCCCAATTCCGTCAAAAGTATTAGCCAAAATTTTACTTAATCGCGTGAATGAAAAACTGGACTCAACCATTCGCAGGCAACAGGCAGGGTTTCGATCAAACCGCTCATGTGTCGACCACATTAATACATTAAGGATAATAATAGAACAGTCCGTGGAGTTTAGAACCGCTCTCCAACTTGTATTCGTCGATTATAGCACAGCATTCGACAGCATTAACAGAGACTGTATATGGAATGCCTTAATACAGAGGGGTATTTCACCAAAGCTTATAAGACTGATAAAAGCACAATACGATGGCTTCAAGTGCAGAGTTCTGTACAATGGTCGCTTATCAGCGGAGTTCAACACTATTTCTGGTGTTCGACAGGGCTGCCTCATGTCACCTATACTATTTCTGATAGTGCTGGACGATGTTTTAACACGGGCTATAGACGGAAAAAACCGTGGTATCATTTGGAACCTCCAAAGCCAATTGGAAGATTTGGCTTATGCAGATGACATATGCCTGATATCATCAAGACATGCCGATATGCAGGATAAAATTGACAACCTTATCACCGAATCTAACAGTGTTGGCTTAAAAATTAACTCCGCAAAAACCAAAACGTTAAAAATAAATGCGACCAACCCTGACGCAAACTTTAAAGCCGGTGAGAATGCTATCGACAATGTGAACTCCTTCACCTACCTCGGGAGTGTCATTTCCCCAGATGGCAGAGCTGCAAACGATATCCATAGTAGAATATCCAAAGCACAAGGCGCTTTCTCACAGCTATGGAAAATCTGGAAGTCATCATCAATCTACACCCACACCAAATTACGTATCTTTAACTCAAATGTAAAATCTGTTCTTTTATACGGATGTGAGACCTGGCTAATGACGAAAGCACTTGAAAAGAAACTTCAAATTTTCGTAAATAAATGCCTCAGGAAAATTTTGTAGATCTGGTGTCCAAATACCATATCCAACAAATTACTTCTCGAGAAATGCAACCAAATTGAAATACAACTCGAAATTAAAAAGAGACGATGGAATTGGATTGGCCACACCCTGCGGAAATCACCAACAGAAATATGCGGACAGGCTCTAGAATGGAACCCGCAAGGTAGCAGGAAACGAGGAAAGCCAAAGCATACATGGAGACGAACTATTGAAGATGATATGACAAAAATGGGATACAATTTCAACAGGGCAAAAATCATCGCTCGAGATAGAGGAGAATGGCGAAATTACGTTGAGGCCCTATGCTCCACAGGGAGCTAAAGGATATAAGAAGAAGAAGATTATTCTGCTTATTTTTAATGATTTTTTCAAGAATAAAATCATGTTGCTACAAGGTTTAGGTTACTTTGAAGAGACCACAAAATCTATAAGCAAACTCATTGCTAAATGTTTTGACGCTATTTCGCTAGCTAACCGTCTTCGAACATTTTTAGAAAATACAATTAATGAATAAACTGAGATGCAGAATAGTTCAGAGTCTAAAAAACTGGCGACTTGAATAGCAGCAGCTTTGAATAAAAGATTTGAGGACTTGAATTTCGATACAAAGCTCGAAAATTTCAAAGACAAAAGATCGAAAAAACGTCTTATCCAGCTACTTAGCATGAGACTGCATTCGAAAAGTGTTGAAGACAGAGTCACCCCTCCGCCTCGGAAAACTCTTCAACAAATGATCTTTGGAGCTTTTGTGAAAATTTTTAAAGAAAATTTCGAGAAGGATGCCCCTCTGTCCATCCAACCCTGTAGTTCAGCTAAAGAAGAAGTCTAGATATAGGTACCTTAGATCTTCTAATTTTTCTAGAGACGCAGATCCGCTTGTTTACTGGACCAGTTAAATGTTACACCCAAAATTTAGGTTCACTCGGATCTGAGAAACATTTTACCACTTAATTCAAGTGGAGTTGCGAAATCTTTTATGTCCGCAAAAGTTGATTAATCTTAAAATTAATAATTTCAAATATTAATAGTCTATTACACTGTAATTTCGTTTAACAAAAAAAAAAATACTCTACTTTAGTTTGGTTTATTTTATGATGAATTTAAATTTAATATTCGAATCGGTATCGCCGATATTTCTTTTTAATAATCGGTTACGTATCGACAAAAGGGCTTATCGTGACATCCCTAGTTAAAATCATTAAAACAACACCAAATTGAAAATTAAATAAATAAAGTTTGAATGGAAAAAATCGCTAACATTTAAAATACAGATTTTAAAAAACTAAAATTCGCAAAATTTGGTACAATGCATTATTTAATTTATCAAAATAATGCATTAGTTTTCTAAATGCCACTAAAGTGTATGCTAATTAATGCAGTACTTTTTGCATTTTAATTAAAACACATCATGAATAGTTCATTATTATTTCAGTATCACTAGAGTAGTGCAAACATGAGTAATCCACATTTATTGCATTAGCACTAAAACACATTGTGAAAAACAATCTCAAATAAAACTTGAAAATTTCTTTAATCACATACAATCATAACAATTTTAACAAAAAATAGTGCATTTATAGTGTCAAAGTTAATGGTAATGCAATAATTGTTTATATTCATTTTTGCTTGTTACCCTTTAAATTCAGTTTTATTAATTATAAAACGTTTATTTTTTTAATGTTCGTTTTTCCTTTAATTGTATTTTCATGTTCTTGTTCTTAAAGCCTGTGCTGTTTTCCTTTTTAATATATTATTTTTTTCTTTTTAACAGAATTTCATTACACGTAACATGGACAGTTCATTTGTTGAGCCGCCTCCTTTTGATTTGAATGCATCGTTTACTGATAGTTCGCCAAAAATACCTTTAGTATTCCTGTTGTCCCCAGGCTCTGATCCCATGGCCAGTCTTTTCATGTATGCCAAGCAGCGTAATATGTACGACAAGTAAGTCAATTAACAAAATTGTTTAAAGCACATTCATGCACATATGAATATGAATATGGACATGAATACTCTTATGGGTTTTGTATACACCTTAAAGAGACTCCTGTTATCTTTTTTCTTTTCAATATGCAGCATAAATGGTCTATATCTGTGGCACTTTGACAAAACATCTTAAGTCGAGATAAGATAGCAAAAAAGCTTTTGAAAAAATCTCGGTGAAAAAATCATTTTTATCAAATAATAAAATAAACCAAAATTAAAGAAAGATTTCGTTTATAATAGAAAATTTTAAAAACGTAAACAAAAATGCTTTTCGAAGGGAAATTCGTATGATTTACAACATTTTTTTCAACTTTTTAAATTTGACTTAAGATGTTTTGTCAAAAAGGCACAGATATGTGTAAGAAGAAAAAAATTTAAGAATTGGTTTTTGTTTGGTTGTCCTGTGGTTTTGGTGCCTTTATCAATTGACCAAATTATGGAGACACGTTAAAAAAAAATTGTGAAGTTTTTCTTTTAACGGATACAAGAAAAAATGCTTGTATTTTAATGAAGAAAAAAGCAATAACAAATTAAAAAGGGAATTAACTTCAATATAATTTAAAAGTCTCACAGGGGCATAGTTCAGCTAAAAGTGGTTAAAAAAAAATTGTGAAAAAGAATAAAATATTTGGGCAAGAATTTTTTTTAAGGCTTACACTTTTTCAAAAAACAGCGTTTGCCCCAGTAAAAAATATAAAAGAGACTATAATTCGATGTTATCAAAGACATCTCCAAACTCAGGATTCTTACAGAAAATTTTTTTTGTTTAATTCCCCACGAGGCTCTACGATTGTCTGCAGGATAGAAACCAGAGTCTCTGGCGGGAATCGAACAAGCAACCCCGGGGCTGATAGACTAGCTCACTACTAGCTAGCCTACTAGGGAATTTAATATATTGTTTTACGTTTTTACTTTAGAAACTCGTGCTAATTTATTTCCATTAAATAAACCTTAAGTTATTTTATTGAAAATAAATAAACAAACACTTATTCACTCTTACAACCTCGTTTAAAAGGGCAAAACAAACCGTACAAATGGCTTGTCAAACACACCCTTTGTTTCCGTTTTGTGCTTGCCAATAAACGACGCAAACATATTTCGCACAAGCATTAATTTTTCATTTTTGCTTTGCTTTCGATGATTGCAGTAGACAAAACTGCCGTGCTTAGAAAAAAGGCATCAAAATTCACTTTCTGCCTTTTTTTAATTTTGATTTTATTCACAAAAGTTTTGTATGAATTTTGTATGAATTTTTGAAAAACAAAAATTTCGAAATTTTGATAAAAAAAATAAATTTTTTTTTCAAAAAAAAAATTATGTTTCAATAACGACTACTCATATTAGAAAAAGAGTTTTACTTTTCTGAAATGAAATTTTATTGCGGAATTTCGGTTTTTTTAGTAATTTCAATAAACTAAACCGTTTTTGAGTTACGCGAATATATGTTGAGCAACCTCCTCCATTTTCGAAATAACGGTATATCTCGAAAACCAGAGCCAATCTGAAAAAATCGCGGGCACCACTGGATTCAGCGTCCCCGAATTATGTTAAAACGCCATGTGCCCGCATTGTCACGAAAAAAAGTGTCAATTTCATGCACAGTGTAATTTTTAAAATGTATTTTTAACAAGGTGGTCTCTTAAATGCTCTTCTCCTGTCCAAACAAGGAGTCGGGGCCCATTTTTTTATTGCTGATTCTTAAAGCAAAAATTATGGGGATTTAGGAATTTAGGAGCTTCTGTAGAAAATCGGAAAATTTAATTTTCATGGGAAAATTTAAAGGTAAATTTCTAAGAAAAACTAGGAAAATTTTATTTTTCAATTAAAGCCTGATTCAATACCTTTCCAACGAGCTATCACTCGTTGCGATCGCTTTAGTAGTTTTTTTGTCACATGACAGTGGTGTACACCACAACTAAACCAGTCACTATAAAAAAAAAAAAAAAATGTAGGTACATTATTTTTTGCTGGGCAATCGATTGAGACTATTTATTTTAAAATCGGAGAGGGGTCGTCCAAAAATTTGCCAATTTTGATCGTTTTCATATGGAATTGCTCTATAACCAAATAAAAATTTAAATTTAATTTTTCTCTGATTTTCATTGCAATCATTAAACCGAAAACAAAAATTAAAAATTAATCTTTATACGAAATATGTTTGTGTTGTTTATTGGCGAACACAAACAGAAACTAAATGTGTGTTTGACAAGACATTTGTGCGGTGTATTTTGTCATTTTAAACGAGGTTGCAAGAGTCAATAAGTGTTTATTTCAGAGTTTAAAAACTGCATTCGAAACCAAAAACTGTTGAATAAAAAACAAAAATGTGTACACGACTTTACGATTTTTGAGTTGGTTTGACAGAGACTGTTTACATTTAATGAATCAGAAGTAAAAGCAACAGTTTTCTTTTTTAGGCCAATGCCAAATGAAGAAGGCGAACAAAAAGGCAGTTTTTCTACTTTGACTGCAGTTTTTTAGACGCTGGTTTGTTTATTTATAGTGCTGCGGCAAGCCTATCCGCACCCTCAACGAAAAGTCTATAAATCCCTTACATATGTCTATCGCGTTGTATAAAACATGTTTGGTGTCATCCACAACCGAAAACCAAGTAAAAAATTTTATCATTTTGCGAAGGAACATTTGAAAAAATAAGCGCACAATTATGCGCTTATCTCTTATTATCTCAACAACTTTTATAAAAAAAAAATAACATTTCAAGTGCTACGGCATTCCCTTACTACGGAACAGGTTTGTAAGGGAGAATACTTAAAAATAACGCTATCAAAACATTCAGTGTGTAAAGCTGATCTTTACATCTAACAATTTTTATATGCGCTGAATAATGTGCTTTATGTGTTAAAAATGTATTGCTTCAAAGTGGGAACTCGCCATATAAAATTCATGTCTTCCGTAAGCGCAATGGTAAGCGAAACTCGTATGTTTCTCCCTTACAAACCTGCTTCGTTGGAAGCTCCATTTTTTATTGGGAAACCAAATTTACTCATTATTAACATCCTAGTCCTTAAACTTTATTAAACAAATTTAAAAGACCAACAAAAATATCTTTGGATGGGCGGCGCAATGTCTACGTTACTTTTTGTAATATTGCATTTTCATCGGAACTTAGTGTGTTTCGAATTTCATTAGATCCGGTTAAGTGGACGTGTATGAAAAGGAAGGATTTCTTTGAATAGGCGTAGCACTGCCCACTTTTCTAGTTAGAATATTGCATTTTTACCGGAACTTTATTTGTTAACAAAGTTTCATCAGATTGGATTAAGTAAAAGTAGTTAAAAATTGCGATTACTTCGAATGGACATGGCTCTCATATTATGTGCTAAATTGCATGCCAATATTATTAATTATTTGTGCTTAACATACCAGATACATAATAATTTAATATCTGATTAATCTAATTTCTTTATAAATATTGCAATGACCCTAATTTTATTGTATGGTCTTGACGCTAAACTAGAAATTTCTAGCTTTCAAAGCAATAAAAAACAAATAAGAAAGTAGTCAGGCAAGCCCGACTATAAGACATCCTACACCACATGGATTCGTCAAAAAAAAAAAATATTTTTTGAGTTTAAGGTTCATACAAGAGTTCTTTGTGCCGAATATTTTATAGACGTCTATATCCAAAAAAGATTTTTTCGTCTTAAGGCGAGTGAGACTTATGGGAAATTCTAGACTAACCATCAGAACATTGCGGCATGAAATTGTAGCCCTTATAAAAGTTACTGTCGCCAAATGTTATACGAATTCCGGCATTTATAAGGAAGTATAACTATTTTCGGGAGTAGTATTTATACAGGAGCTATGCCCAAATAAAGACCGAACCGATTTTACTCAAAGCTGATAAAATAAAAATTGCACAAGGATATTTTAAAACAAATTTTGTTTAAATTCCAGCAAAATAAATTGGTTTATGGGCACAAAATCTTTATTCTGGACAGAAGATTATATGAACCGATTAACACTGATTTTAATAAGCTTCTTTCGTATGACAATTTAAGTATAAACCAAATTTCATCATATTATCTTTCAAGAATTTTGAAAAACTAAAGATATTGTACAAATAAAACTGTTGAGCGAATAGGAATTATAAACACCAGTTTTACTTGTAACAATAACAAAGCTTAAACAAAAAAAAAACAGCAATTAACAGTGAGTTCATCTTTTTTTACAGTCCCGACTACAATTGGTTGATTTTTTGTCAACTCTAGACGTAGTTGTAAGTGGGAAAAGATAAAACAAAAATAAAAACAAATTATTTTATTTTGCCAGTTCAGTTTTATTGCACTCCCACTTGCATATAAGTAATCAAAGTTTTTCTTGTTAGTCAAAAAATTAATTAAGTTTTATGGAAATTTTCTCAATGTAACGACAAACTGTCTGTTACTAAATGTCAACATAAATTTATTAGACCGATAAACTGTCTGTTAACAGTTTTGGGTTTCTCAATATACCGACAAAAAACATTGTTTTGAGTTGGCAACACCTCTCAAAATACATGTACAAGTTGGTAGTCAGCTGATTGAATTTATCTGCACGACAAATAAAAGGAAAATAAATAATTGCAGATGAGTGATGGTTAGTTTTGCAACAGAATAGAAGCAAATGAGACATTGAGGAAACCAAATGTCTTTAATGTGCAGTTTTTCGTTGGGAAAAAAGATAATCGTGTAATGAGAAAACGACCATTAATGTGTTAAATTCATACTTTTGTATTGACTGTAAAGCTCGAACGCAAAGGTGTTCCGAACAAAATTTTTGTCCAGACAAAATTTGTTTTATATTGAGTTTGACATTTTAGTCCCCTTTTAGACAGGCAAAGTTTACCTTGACAAAGTTTGTAGAATTCTCTTTTAAACTTTGTTTGGTGTTTAGACACACAAAGTTAAATTTGACAACGTTTTGTGTTCTTTTGTGTGAATATAGTATATAAACAGCGTTGCCAGAATAAAGATTTTTTAATATAGTAATTTAAAGGTGTTTCTCTCAAACGATGATTTTTTATTTTTAGAAATACACAGTAAATTAAATTGTATCAGCTTGCACACTTTTGTACCCAGTGTCTAGAAAACACAAAATTGCATCATTATTTCTGGGCATACAAAATATTGAAAAAGCATCTTAGATTAGCGATTGTTAATTTTTAGAATATTGATGAAAAAAAATATTTGTGAAAAGAATTATTATAAAGTTTCATATATTAAAGAAAAAAAATATCAACGGTCTAATTTATAAAAATTTCTTGTTTCAGCTTTAATGCTTACAATAGTTATCAAACACTTTTTGTTTTATAAGCCATTAATAAAAAGTCAGATTTATAAACGCTTAATAGGAGTGGATTAACAATTAAACGTTTATATTACTTTTGTATTTTTATGTTGGCAACAACATGTTATTTTAATTGTAATTTTTGTAATAGTGATGCATACAACTGGGGATTAAACAATACGAGATCATACAACGAACGAATTTTAAGTGAATTTCTGTTTTGTTTTCTATTTAAAATGAATTTCTGTTATATTTAAAATAATTTTGTGTTTTTTTTTTTTTTTTGTTAATAAAATACATACTACATATTGAAATAAAAGCGAAATATGTAAATCATTTATTAGCAACATCAAATTTTTACTGCTCAAACTCTGTTGGTTCCTCAAAAGATTATACAGCTATATGTTTAATGAATAATTTAACCAATTTTTATTATACATTTTTTATACGCAGATGATTTGAAAATAAAACCTCCTAAGTTTTAACAAAACATTTTTAGCCACATATAACTGCCAAAATATTTTAGGTTAAAATGTTTTTACCTGGAACAATATCATTTTCCTCAATAGCAATGTTGTGAAGTACTGCTAGGACGATAATCAATGTTTTCCCTTTTGCCAGATAAACCGTCCACCCATCTAACAAGCAGCGAAATCGTTGCTTCCAAGCCCCAAAGCAACGTTTAACAGTTTCTAGTGCTTATCTGTGCAGCATTATATTTGTTCTCCTTTTCATTCTGTGGTTTGGATAGTTGGTAGAATAAATAAGTCTGCAGTTTATATCCTGAGTCTCCCAACAAAATACCTTTGAACTCTCCGCTTTCAAGTTTAATAGTTGACTCATTTAAAATACGGCAGTAAATCTACAAATTGTTTTTTTTAACTTCAATTTAATTGGTTATAAGCGCTTTTTTGGTAATTGCTGAAATAAATTTATAAAGTTATAAATTTAATTTCGTCGGGAGGTTTCTGGTGGACACATTTTTACAAAAAATTAGTTTTAAATCAATTCTATATAACAATAATAGCGCCCTCTTTTTTTAACATTTAATCCCTTTTTTGATAGCTCGAATATATTAAGAGATTTTGAGTTCTAGCATTGCCTGATATCTTTAATTTTACAGTTCTCTAAACATTGTGTTGCTTCTTTCGTCACTTTTTGTGCTATGAAGCAAATTTTTGATGCAAAATTTAAAATATTATTGTTTGTAATTGCTGTGTAATTGCATGTTCCATTCAAAGCATGTAGAACAAAACATTTTTGTTCCGTGCGGCAAACAAGTAACTAACAGACGATACACTATGTGGTTTCTACTTTGTGTTTGCTTTAACAAATACTTTACCTATTTGAAAGACATTTTAAAATATAAGTGTAATGAATGGTTAAAAAAGGTTTGCAATATTTGAAATAAATCTTAATAGCTTTTTATATTTTATGCAAAAAGTTATAACGACTTTAAGTTTCAACAGAAAACATATCTAGCGACCCACATTATTTTAGCAAAAAAATCTATCGAGCAGTTTATATTTAAAATTAATTCAAACACTAGTTATCGTTTTTCTAGAGAAAAAAATTTTATGCGTATTAAACTTTTTTATTAAAATAAATAAAAAGACAAAAATGTTTAATTTTTCGTGCAATTATTAAAATTTTATTTTAACAAACATTGAAATGTCAACTTATTAAACTCTTAAAGTAGGGTAAAGGCTACAATAAATATTTCAAATTTATGATATGTTTATTAAACGTTTAATAGGCTATTAAACATTTATAAATACTCTTTTTTCGACTTTTGCTTATTAATGACTTATAAAGCTGCAATGATGCGTTTATAAATTAGACTGCAAGTATTTAGTACCAAAAGGTAAAACTAATGGAACTTAAGAAGCTTTTAATTTGAAAAATCCTCCTTCCATATTTATGCTCATTTTTAAACAAAGTAGGTATGTATATATAAGTGCTTAAGAATATCTTTTAAAAGCTGTTCCAACTCGCTGTTTATTGTATGAATGGGAATTTAGTGCATTTAAGCAAAAGCTTGTTAGCTATATTCAAAATTACTACTTGTACTTTGGGCACAAGTTTTACAAGGACAGACAACCAGCCAGCCGGAGAGACGGTCATCGTTTGACCGACTCAGAAAGTGATTCTGAAGCGATCAGTAAACTAAATGGTGGGTCTAAAACAAATATTTTACCGTGTTACACACAGCATCCCAAATACATAATACCCGCTCTAATATTATAGCGTGGGTATAAAAACATTTTAGAAACTAAAACTATTTATTTCCATATGTAAAATTTAAGTGCATTCATGTTCCATGCTCATGAACGCAATTCAGCTTATTTTAATTATTAGAAAGCCAACAATTAATTTAAATTGATGAAAATGTTTTCATTCTTAAACTTTCTAAATAATAAATTGCACATTTATTAAACATGACAGCAGTGCGATTGAATGAAAGACTTAATATGCTGACATAATTTTCATTTAATACTTCTTTAAATAAATGCCTTGGAAAATATTTGAATAGTAGACAAATATATTTTAAAATTGCTGATATGTGACAATATTTGCTAGCGTGTTATTTGTCTGGAGGTACTTTTTTAAAAACAAAAATCTTAAATTTAATTTAGTAGTATTTGCAATCATAGAGGGCCTACGTACCATCAAAACCACTGAAAACAGATGGGCTTAAGAAAATAAATTTGGAAAAACCCTTGTCCTTTTTGGAAATATTTAAACTCAAACTAAAGTCTTAAATTAAACTATTTTTTTATAACAAACAATTTTCCTCCCATTTTCATTTTATTTTTTTACCATCAAAAATGCATCTATTTCTTCTCCCTTCTCCCTTAGAACGAAAACCATTTCCCTGGGTCAAGGACAAGGACCACGTGCCGAGAAAATGATACACGAAGCCTGCCGCTACGGTCACTGGGTTGTCTTGCAAAACTGTCATGTCGCTGTCAGTTGGATGGGAGAACTGGAGCGCATTTGCAACGATACATCTCTAACCGAATCCGCCCATCCAGATTATCGTCTTTGGTGTACCTCCTATCCAAGTTCAGTGTTTCCTGTCTCGGTACTACAAAATTCTGTTAAAATGACAAATGAACCGCCTAAAGGTCTAAAGGCAAACATGCAAAGATCACTTAATTCCGATCCGCTGGTGCGCGATAAATTCTTTACAAATGCATTTGTCTATACGGAGTCGGCCAATAAGTGTTGGCTGCGTGGTGTATTTGCTCTGGTCTTTTTTCATGCAGTGGTGCAAGAACGTCGCGAATTCGGACCATTGGGTTGGAATATACCATATGAATTTAGTGAAGCGGATTTAAAGTAAGTTAAATGCTGCGGTTACTGTTTTTATGGAATGTCTGGCATTTGTGTATGTGTGTGTGTGTGAGTGACACAATATTTGTCATACTAAATGCGGTATGTTAAAAATGGTTGAAAAGCAGATTTGTATGTGTTTTTTGTTATTTTTTTTTTTTTTTTTTTGGTCTTTTGAAGGGATGTATTATTATTTTTTTTATTTTGTGTATTTTATAAATATTTCATTTTGTATTTATTTTCTGCTGTTGTGGTGGGATTTATTTTTCTTTTTTTATTTAATTCATTCATTTTCGGTTGTTGTTTGTTATTCTTGTTCTCATTTTTAATTTCAATTCATTTTGTTGACCTTTTTCATGTTTCTTTTTTTTATGCCGTTCCTTTTTTGTAGAATTTCATTGCTCCAGCTTAAGATGTTTATAGCTCAAAGTAATAGTATACCATTTCGTGGACATGTCTATCTTACGGGTGAATGTAACTATGGTGGTCGTGTTACAGATGACAAGGATCGTCGTTTAATCTTGTCATTATTGAACATGATCTATAATCCCAGTACTATTGAGGTTGACAAGTAAGTATCTATTTGTGTGATTATTTTTTGTCGGTGGATGTTGTTAAAACAAACATAACAAAAAAAAAAAAAAAATAAATAAATAAAAAAAATGGAAACATAAAAAGGAATTTTTACAAAATGTTAACAACACGTAATAGACACTGAAGCTGTATAGTGTCAGTTTTGTTTAAAATGACAGAGATGGAGGGGACAGAAAGAAAAAGTGGAAGGCGTTAAAAAATACCCACTTTTAAAAAATCAAACTCTCTCCTACACAGAAAAAATTATTGCTGAATTATTTTCAAACAAACGCTTGTTTGAAAATTTTTTTAATTTCTTCAAATTTATTTACTGATTCAATTAAAATTTTTGTTTGATTTTTATTTTAACCAACAGAAATGTTGACAACTTTTCAAAAATATAATATACGTGTTATTGGTTTCAAGTTTTCATAATTTTGTATGAAATATTTAACGCCATTTAATGTTGTCGTTTCTTTTTTGCATTTTTTTATTTGATCGTAAGCAACACTTCTTTATGTGAAATATTAGAGCAACGACACAAACACATACAGTCTATTTTTGGACGCAACATACAACAATCAGAAAGATAATAAAATAGCTTGGCGAGGTTTGTAGTAAAAAAAAAACAAAAACAATATTAGGTAAAAAACGTTTCACTGTTTTTAAACAACAACAACATTAGAAGAAATAAAATAAATTTTTGGTTGGTTTCAAAGTTGGTAAAAAAGAATGAAAAACAAAATCCCGTATTCAATTTTTTAAAAATGTTTAGTTTAATACCAACATCAAATACAAAAATAAAATCATGACGAAAAAGATGTCAAGTCGGTCTGCTGCCAAGGAACGGATACAGCAACAGTTAGTGAAGAAGAAAAACTGTGTATAAACAAGACTTGGTTCAAAAATTATTCCAACAAAAAATGTGTTTAAAGGCCAGCCGCGCCTCTCTGCTCTGCCTTCATCTACTTCTACAGTGCTTGCTTGTGTGCGCGTCATTGCTTGTGCAAAAACTTTTTTGTTTGATTCAGCAAAATTATTTGTTTGAAATTTATATGATTTTCAGTAAACTTTTTGTTTGATTCAGTTAAATTATTTGTTTGAAAAAATCGGGGTTTTTTTCAATAAACGAAATGCAAATAAATTGTTTGAATATGCAAATTTGTTTGTAGGACCGATTTCAGACAAAAGATGTTTTGATTCTACACATTTTTTGTTTGAATTGGAAAAATAATTTTTTTTGTGTATTTAAATGTTAGAATTGTTTATTGCTTTATAGGCTGAAAAAAACCTTATAGAATGAGGAGGTCTTCCGCAAGTGTCGATTAGCCTCAAAGGAATGAGGGTGGTTACAAACAAATGATGGTTGATGATTGGCTCATCAAACCTCTGTTTATATAATAATTGGCCTGTATTGCCATCAAAGCCATAGCTAACAATAAGATTAGCTTTAATAGCAACTACATTCATGTCGTTTGTCGTCGCTATGATCTCTCGTTGCATCTCAAAAATTCTGGTGGTAGAATGCGATGCCAACATTTAAAGTGGAACTTCTGCACATTTTTTAGTTATCTCTATAAAATCTGGTCTGCTCTTTAACTTTGAAAGTACAACGTCGTTGTAAATATTTTCTTCATTATTTTTTCCATGTATCTGAGAACAAAATGCAACGTTTTAGTGCTATTCGAAATTAAAATACGCAAAAAAATGTGACGCTCCACTCTTATGAGCATATGCGCAAATCCTGCGTAACGAACGCTTCATTCGCACACGTTTTCTGATTGATATAAAAATATTTTTGGTCTTTCAAAAGAGATAGCTTCAACTTATATATAGTATTTACTGACATTAATTTGAACTTACGAATGGCATATATCATAATTTCTTAGCAAGTACTTGTTGCCAAATAATGGATCACAAAGTTTTATGACGCACGCCACAAAAAGTGGAAGTAACTTTAAAAGTTGAAGTGTGTTTTCCTAATTTTTAGCGCAGTTCGCAGCATAAGGTATACAAAATCTAATTCCTAAAAGAAAGATGAACATAAGAGAATTCTTAAATCACTTCTTCGCATCCAAAAAAAGTTGTGATTTTTGGACAAAAGCCCTGAAACCTTTGAGACGCACGCCTCACAACGCACGCTACAGTTATTCCAGTAGAATATAATAAACCCAATTTTATTTATTTTAACAAAACAAATTATATTTTTATGAATTTAATTTCTTAAACTAATTTTGTAATTATTAATGAATGTATGAATGAATATAATTTTTTTTTTTAACGAAATTTATATTTTTATGAGTCTGCTGTAAGTTTTTTTTTTTTTTGGCGGGAATCGAACCCGCACCCTCGGCGCTGATAGAATAGCTCACTACCAGCTAGCCTACCGAGGCTATTTTAAGCTTAAAAAGCACCTTAAATAATGTTAAATTCATGTATAACGTTAAGAGATCAGGGGTGGGGTAGTATTTGGTAAAAATGATTGTATTAATGATCATCGAAATACATATTTTTCAAAATTAAAATGAAATTATACATCTAGTCTTATCTAGCCCTTAAAAAAATTAATTTGAAAAATGTTTGGTTGGTAAACTGTTGCTGGGATTTGCCCATATGCACAAATATGTGCTTTAACAGAATAGTGTTGCTTGCTAAAAAGTCGGCTTGAGTAATTTTTTTGGGTACTTTTACAGTAAAATTAAGTTAATGAGTAAACTGAAGCGTTGAAAATTTTTACATTTTTCACTACTTAACTCCTCTTTTATAGGTACACGATGAGATAGGAACATTTTAGGAAAATAAAAGCAAATTATTTTAATAATTAGTATTGTGGTTGGGTAATTCCACGTAAAATCGACCAAGAGTGGGACCCGAACCCTTTCGATTTGAATGATTTTTGGTTTTTAATTTTAATTTTTTTTTCAGTAATGTATATTGTTTGTAGCCCCGTGTATTTTCTTTAAAATGACATAAAAATTATCTTCGTGTGTAAAGTAGTTATCGAGATATTGAAGAAATAAACTCAACACATTCAGCTAATTCGGCGAAATTATGACATTTTGAATATGACATAACTTTCGAAAAAAAAATTTCATTCATATATGTTCCTTATAGGATAACAAAAACCCTTCTCACAAAATTTTATTCAAATCGTAAGGGGTCGGTTGCCACTCACTCTTGGTCGATTTGACATGGAATTGCCCGGTTATTTTATTGCCCTTTTATTGTTTGGAATCCAAATTTTCATATTTTGATCCGGCTAAAGTTCATCAAATTTTATTTTCATTTTATTATTTTTATGAAGAAAGGAATTTTACAACATGAAATTAATTTATTTTAAATTTATTGATAGTTTTTCATTCTTGACTGACCGGGGGACCGAACTCTCGTTCAGGGACATATCTATTTGACATGTTTCGATAGTAACCACTCCGCCATTATTTCATGTTATCTTTCCTTTTTGCTTTTTTTTTATTTTGAATGACTTTGTTAATTAATGTCTGGTAAAATTTACTCAAAAGTTCATGAATACTTGTTTGCTCTGTGTGTAATTTTTTAAGTCAGCGAAAAATTACCTTATACGAAAACCTCTACTTGATAAAAGACCAAAAAAAAGACCAGTGTCTCCCAGTTTTGCCCAACGTCATGCACTTTTTTATGGGCCCCCAAAGATTTGGGGCCTCGGTGTCATTTTTGCAAAAAAGTGATCATTTTCTCAGGCCCATATCTTGCAAACTGTTCGGAATTTTGATTTACCCTTGGAGACAAAGTTGTAGCTCTTGCCATAAAGAACAAAAATTGTGAACATATAAAAATTAAAAAAAAAACTTCATCTTTTGTTTGTTTACCTTTTGAATAATATGTTTTTCTGTTTTACTGCAAAAGTTTCTGCAGTAAATACTCAGTTAAGAACTGTCACATTGCACTCTCAATTTCTGTTCCTATTTACTGTGTTTAGAGTAACCGAACTTAATTTAGTAAAATGCAGTAAGGTTCTGTAAAACATATAAAAAAATTTTGGGTACTCGAACGCACCTAATGCTTTTTGATGAAATTAATCCGTTTCTAGTTCGTTTTTTTAAATAGTGACTTTAATCCATCGCTTTAACATAAATTGTATATAAAAACAGACAATAATTATAAAAGAATTATAAAAGAATCTTTTTAAATAAAGAAGGACTCCCTCCTAGACCACATCCCTGTCATTTTGTTTTTTATCTCCATAGCCATAGAAATAAAAACAAAAATCCATACAAACATGAATACATTCCTTAAGACAGAAGAAAATAAAACTGTCATATCATTGTTTCTTGTATGTTTCACGACCTTTAATGTAAAATGAAAAATAAAACATGGAAATAATTCATTTCCTTCAACGTCGTCATCTGCCCTATTCCTAGAAGTAAAAGAACATAAGTGAAAAAGCAGAAGACATAAAATTTTGAATAAGCAATACTAGAAGTGAAAATACTGATACCATTTATATTAATCTACACTTGTAAAAGTTGCTCCAAACTTTTTCATATGAGGATGAATTTAGTTAAATTTTAATAAATTCAATTAAACACGAATTGGCTCAAAGTTTTTACCAAACCGGAAATCGTCAGCTTTATAAGTATATGGCCGAGAATTTTTTAAAACAAAAAAAGGCCCTTATAACAACACTAGAGATTTACATGTGAACCTACCGGCTAGGCCTAATCTCTTGGTGTTCTTAACCATTTGGCTGACCGGGAGACAAACAATGAGTTAACTAACCGAACCTTTGTGTGACCATTACCATCGCATACAGGCAATTTTAGCTTATAGCACGGCAGAAATATACGCTCATTCCTTGTTAAGGAGCAAGAGCTATCTAGCCTTCGCTACTTTGGAATATGATAGGAGCATATCTTGAATAGCAACCACACATAGGGAGATCTGCCATCAGGCCGAACTTTCTTACAAGTTGTCGAAAATCAGCCCTCGACTATCCCTTCCTGCGACTTTGAGTTAAAACCACAAAACTCCGGAATAACCTACAAAATTATTGGAAGCCACTCAAGCAGCAATTTTAAAAATTTTGCCAGAAGCAGAATTCATCTGAAAGTAAGGAAATCGGGTAACATTGGAGTTGAAGCCGAGAGACGATAACAAGCGAATTTCATGATCGAAATGCTGCTTGATGTCGTTATGTTTATGTCGTAAAGGAAGTAAATTTTGTACGAACCATCACTGTCATTAAAAAAAGGATCCATTATGACAACTCGAAGCACACCAGCCAAATCAACATCGAAGCCAAATATCCATGACACCAAGAAAATGTTCTACATTTTATTGAACCAGAAGGATGTCCTCTATTGTGAAATGTTAAAATCGGCCCAGGTGATCTCAAGCGACCTGTCTCGGAAACAACTTATTAAAAAGCGCCCGGAGCTTCGTAGCAAAAATTAGGGCGTAATATTTCACCATGGGCAACGTTCGCTTATACATTGCAAGATCAGTCAAAAACTATTTAAAAAAGTGGTAAGGAAGTATTTACTGACTCACCTTATAGAACAAGCCTTCCCTCGTCCAATCACTACTGGCTTTGATATCATTTTTTCCTTAATAGGCCTGATTGCATTTCCTTTGCGCCTCTTTCTTGTTTATCCTTAATTCTTTGGCTTTTGTAGCAATTTAAATACATATAAATTTTATATTCTCTCTCATATAAATTCCTTGTATAGTCAATTTTTTACAGATTTCATTTTTATTCCCTTTCATTTACATTCATATGAACATTTTTCTTTTCTTTAGTTACGCTTTATCACAATCTGGCACATATCGAGTACCTTTGAATCCAACACGTGTCAATGCTTTGGATTACATAGCTGAATTTCCTTTAAGTCCTCATCCTGAAGTTTATGGTTTACACGAAAATGCCGATATAAATCGCAATAACAAGGAAACAAATAGTGTAAGATTTTTCTTAAACAAGTGACAACATGACACAAGTAAAAAAATTGTTTAAATTGATGTAAAATCTAAAATTTGTTTTCTATTTTTTTTTTTTTTTTTTTTGTTTAGCTAATACAAGGCGTTTTAAAAACCCAAACGGATTTAATGGCTTCTGTCAAGTCGGGTGGAGGAGCAGGCGTTGATGCTAAAATAGATCCAGCTTTTCAAATTTGTAAAGATATTTTGAAGCGATTGCCGAACGCTTTTAATCTGACGGAGGTTACCGAGAAATATCCTGTAGTTTATACGAATTCCATGAACACTGTCCTGAGACAGGAATTGATAAGGTAACGAATTGGAAAGATAATTAAAAGGAAAAATTTTTATTTATTTTTTAATAATGACACGTGTGACAAATTTTAATTTTTTTAGGCATTAATCTTCAGTTTGCCTAAACAAAAATATGTCCTTTAAAAAATATGTTGTGAAGCCCTTAATTTTAACTTATACACTTACTAATTTTTAAATTCTCTTTTTAATAAATGTTTTTAAAAAATTCTTACAACTTTTTTTTTAACTTATATTTAATTTTTAAACTTTTTTTTTAGATTTAATCGCTTATTGGATTATATACGCAAAAGTCTGATTAATGTTCAGAAAGCTATACAGGGACAAATAGCCATGATACCCGAATTGGAAAGAACCCATCGCTCGATGATTATTGGTAAATTACCAGATGATTGGCTTAAGAAAAGTTATCCCTCATTGAAACCTTTAGGCAGTTATATTACGGATTTTCTAGCCAGGTGTGTGTTTTCATCTTTCTATGCATTTTTGTTTTACATTAAATATCAAACCGGCGATTTAATTCCTTATCGGTAATGCGTTGGACTAAGCAACCTAATGACTTTTTTATTTTAAAGCGCTTGCTGTCAACATTAGTATAAAAGTTTTTCTTAGGCACAAAACTCACAAAAAAAAAATTTATAATAATTTAACTTGACTTTTATAACCGGACAATTTGTGCGGTAATCGAAAAAATATTAACAATTAACGCAAGCAAATTTAAACAACTAAATTTAATAACAACAAATAAGCGGCTTTTTTAGCTGAATAAGAAATAAGAATGATAATACAAGACAGAAATATTGATGGGTAGGTAAGGTACCCTGTTCAACATTTCACGTGAAATGTTTTTGTCAACATTTTTTACAACTGCGAAATAATGTAAGCTGCACTTATTTCACGTGGAATTTTAAGCAAGAGCAAAAAAGTATAAGCTAAAATAAGAAATTTGAAATTTAAATATCACAACCGGCAACAGTTTTTCATCCATTTTTAATTTATTTTTTACTTAATTTTTTATAAAAAAAAAAAATAATTTTTAGTAAAATTCATGTGGGGTTTGTTTACATACGCAAAACAATGTCGCTTACTTTCAAGGAATAAAAACGTCAAATTGTGCAAACTCGCAAGATAGGTTACATTGATGTATGTCAAAACTTTCATGTGAAATAATCAATTTTGATCAACATTTTTTACAAATTTTAACAGAGTTTGAACTAGGCTTAACACAGGAAAAAAATAAAAATTAATTTCAATTAAAAAATTTTTTATTTTAATTAAAAAATTAATTAAATTTGCAACAGTAAGCAAATAATTAGTATCAATTAAACGTTTAATTAATTCACTTGATTAAAAATTCAATTCACTTGATTAAATTTTTAATTAAAACTATTTTTTTTATTAATGCTTTAATTGCTGAAAAATGTTGGAGATTTTTCTGTGAATCTGGTAGACTATTTCATGGCATTTATTTTTAAATATGATTTCCTGCTATGTCTGCCGCGGCTACAAGTTACATGGTCTATTGGACCAGTCGATGTTTTTACTACTTTTTCCAATAAATCTAGCCGTATGGCTTCAATGGTGGCTTGAATATTGCCTTCCAATGTTTTAAGAGTTGCTGGTTTTTCGACATAAACCACAAACTTAACATAGCCCCATAGTCCAGAGGCGTTAAGTCACACGAACATGAGGACCAGTGAAAAGGACCACTTCTGGAAATAAAGTAGTCAACAAATTGATTTTGTAATTAATCGCTGTATGGCAAGTTGCGCCGTCTTGGTTGAAACGAAATGACGTTCATATTTAGCTGATTAGTTTTTGAAACAAAACTTTAGTCACTACGATTGCGCTCGCTATTTATCGTAAAGGCAAATCCTTGCTAATTTCGAGGGAAATAATGACCGATGACCGCTTTAAACAGTCAATTTTAATTGATGTAATAGTGTTCACGTCATGGGGATTGTCTTCGCTCCAAATATAGCAATTTTGCTTATTAACGTAGCCATTTAACAATATGTTACCTGCGGCCAGTTTCAAATGAGCAAATATGCAACGGAACCGACAATCATTTGGCTTCAATTCTTGCACAAGCTATTTTTTATTGGAACATAAGCCAAGACAGTTACGTAAAATTTTCCACGCAATCGAAGGACAAAGGCCAACAAGTCAAGAAGGAATCGACATTTCGGAGTCTTCTTTAAAACTTCGGGATTCAGCAGCAATATTCTCTTCGGTACGCACATTTCTTGGTTTAGTTGATGGTTTTGAATCGAGAATAGTAAAATAAGTCCGAAACGATCAATTACTTGTCCGTAAATTGGACGAATGACTACTTAACAACTATTGAAATGCGCATAAAAACTAGCTTATTCTCAAACAAAAAATTTCAGTGTTTTTATCCAGGATAAAAATTGTGAATAAATCAAGACAAACAAAATCTTATTAATCAATAATAAATTTTTTCAGAAATCGGTCATGTTTTAATCTATTATTCCGTTTGTGGCTTACTGCAGTTTATTTAAAAAAAAACTGCTACAGTGATAGTTTCCGTTTGGTAGGTTAGGTTAGGTTAAATGGGCAGCCGTCACGACGACGACTCACTTGGGTCCTTATAGCGGTCCCTTTTTGATACCCCTAGCCAGTGACAGGAGTCAGCCAGTACCCACCAGACTATTCTTCAGAGGTCACTGCAGCCTCGAACCACCCCGACTCCCTGCAGAAAAGGGAGATGGACTTCAGTCCCACATTGGACAAATCGTCCAGACATGGCAATTATGGTCTCCCAAAATACCTAAACCTAATGCTCCCCAGACCGGGGCATTGGCAGAGAAAGTGAAACACCGTCTCCTCCTCATCATGACAACTCCTACAGTAGTCATTATACGCAAGACCCATCCTCCTAGCAGGGGTCCCTACCACCCAGTGACCCGTAATGACCGATATCACTGTTCTCATCCGGTCCCTACCGAGACCGAGTAGTACGCGCGTTCTCAACGCGTCATAGCCAGGCCATAGAGCCCTGGCCATCAAGCAGGTATGCTCCCCCTGCCATCTGCCCTGAGCCCTTCTGTACGACTCCCTTCTGATGAGAGTCTTGCATAGCCCGCTGCAAGTGCCAATCAGGCCGTCGACGAACATGTCGTCCAAGAGACAGCCCCGTTTGGCCAGACCGTCCGCAGTTTGGTTACCCAGGCATCCACTGTGCCCTGGTACCCATGTCGGCGTTTACTGGAATGTTTCGCGATCTCATTTAGAGACATCCGGCATTCCACCGCTAACAAAGATGTCGTAAAGACACCAGCCAGAGCTGCAATGGCAGCCTTGCTGTCCGTAAATATACATATATCCCTCAGCCAGTTTGCCGCCCGCTTTATGGCAGAGATTTCCGCCTGCAGCACACTCCAGCCATCTGGCAGCCATCCTATCGCCCATCCTGGAACCATCGGTGTAGACCCGTAGGATCGGTTCCAGAGATCGCGTATTATCGAGCAGGTCATCATCATTATCATGATGAACTGTGAACAGAGCACCGAAAAAGGGTTCCGGAGTGCAATAGTCCAGCCCCGCCAGGTCATATGATGCGCCAAGCATGACCCTGGCATGACCTTAGTTCCGCGTAGACCATAGGCCCAGGTGTATAAGGCCACAATGGCCCTATCAACCCTCGTACGAACGTTGAGTTCCGTTTGGTATCCCCTATCTAAAATCGAACAAACACAAAGTACACAACGATTGATCATCACTCTTAAGCTTTTGAATCCCCCCAATATGTCTTCTGGTTGGTAAATTTTTATTAACACTGATTCGCACCAAGTGAACATTGTTTTTCTGAACAGCAGTACATTTAAAAGTACATTTTTCAAAAAAAAAAAAATAAAAAAAATATTTTCCTTATGCGTTTCATAATTAAAACAATGTAAAGGAAGAAGTAAAAAATCATTCATGTTCACATATTGAAGAAAATTTCCTTAACGTTATACGATTTTCGTATTTTCTTTTATTTCACTGATTTTGCAGCCATTTGTTTTTTGGATGCTCAAAATATTTGTTTTCTTATTCTTTATCTCAAGTGTTAAGTTTTTCAAAGGAAAAGTTGTTTAAATTCCGTTTGGAATACAAAGAACAAGGAGAAAAGTGTGCGTACAAATTAATAAAAAAAAATTAACAAAGAAGAAACGGGAAAACTTCATATTTTTAAACACTTTTTGCAATAGCTGCACTTTGCGGTAACGCAGAAGGACGATGGGGACAATAAATTTTATGATTGAATTTTTATTAAGATTTTTTTAATGCTGAATATCTTTGTATGATAAATCAGTATTCTTTTTGAAAGTTTTAAAAGTTTTTTAGGTCAGTGCTTAAAATTGTAGCATTTTACTAACAATGGTATTGCTACAACTATAACTACTGCTCGCCGATATTCTGTAGCAAAAGCATTAAAACTTTGTTTAATTATTATTACTACTGCTAAGTTTTGAAATATTAAAATTTTAAAAGCAGCAATTTTAATTAAGCTCAAACTACAAATAAAGCAGTAATATAAAAATGAAATCACTGGCTACCTTTTTATTGTAGTTAGTTCTTTTTTACCTATATTTCTATAGTTTTACTTTTAAGTACAAGAATATGTTGCTCTATTGCTACACCATACTCTATAAAGTAGCTACTTTTACTGCTACTTAATTGCTGTATCTTTTCTTATCTTAACTCTACTACTGTTTTTGTAAGCTCCTTCAATTTTAGACTATAATTACAAATACTGCAGCAATCGAAATTTTAAAACGCAGCTACTCTTAAAATTATATCTTTTTAGAAGTAAAAAATTGTTTATCTAAATTATTGGGTCTAGTATTTTAAAATCTGGTTTAAATTTTTAAGTTAAAGAAAAACGATGCAAGTCATTTTGACCTAAATTTTATTTAATTCTTTTTTAAAAGTTTAAAAAGCTTTTTTGACCTGAATTCGAATTAACAGAAAAACCACTTTTATTAAATCTTGAACTTTTTAACCGCTGACTAACAAAATATTGAATCTGCAATATAAAAATATTTTGATATACATAGATTCTGTATCAAAATATTTCTTTATAACTATTAAAAGCTTTTTAATCTATAAAATAAAAAAACAGCTTTCTGGGAAATAATTTTAGATATATGTAGACTTTTGCATTAAAGATTATAGCTTTAGAATCTAATTTAGTTAAGCTGAAAAGCTTTTTAAGCTTTATTATCCAAATATTTTTAATAGACGAACGATTTACTTTCCATACCACGACGAATTCGTCGACAAGACAAATTAAGTGCATAGAACAACTTTTTAACAGATCTATGATATTTTTGAAGTCCTTGGACGGCAGATTATATAAGCATTCGCAGCGCGGACCCCGATGTCGATCGATAACTTAAGCGAGCGACAGCAAGTCACTTATTATGGTTCTCTTAAACGGCCCACTAAACATCGACTTGTCGGTCGACTGGTTTTAAGTTTCTTACGTAATTCATTTGTTTGACTGCATTGCCACATAAGCAATTACATAAATAAAACGCTAGTTTGGAAATAAAAATCGACAAAACATATAAATTAAGCCATTAAAATAGAACTCTGACTACATACAAAGCAAAATAGAATACAAAGGAAAACAAAAAATATAGAATAGAATTGTATGAAAAATAATTTAAAAACCTAAATAATTTTATCAGTGGTGGTGTTTTAAAAATATATAAAAAAAATTTAAGTGCTTGTGTGCAAAAAAAAAATTTGTTAAATATTTTAACAAAATGCCTCTGTCGATAACTACAACACAAGGGACTGATTATGACAGTTGTGGTCGCATAATATTTATTAATTTAGTTAAAGCTGTTACGTTATGGGTCGCTTGCATCGTCGATCGACTTGTGGTGCTGAAAATTAAATTAAATAGCACCAATTCGTCTTAAATTTGTTTGTACAGATGCATACATCTTTTGTTGTTGTTGTATTTTTAATATATATTTACAAGACCAACAAGATGTACAAGGTCTTAAATATTAAACCGTGGATTCCGCTATTATTTACTAAAATAATAAAGAAATTTAAAAAAAAAAACAGTCACCCTGTCCAAATTTATTTTTCGTTCGTCTGCGTAAGAATTACACTGATAGAAAAGACGTCATAACGCTAATATTTTTTGACATCAGTACTATGACAAGTGTCTTCGTTTTTGGCCCCATGACACATTTCATCTTTGTGATGTCAACCTTAACATCGCTTGGGTAAATTGCCATCAGGGTCAAAAAAATGTTATGAATAGGATGTGCGGTGTGCTATTTGCTTTAAGAGAGGCATTAATTAATTTTTTCATGCCTTCTGATCTACCTGGTTTTTCCACAGTTTGTAACAAACAATCTAATTATCAAGTACCGAAAATATAAGGCTTTTATCATTATTACTTTTTTGTCCAGAGACATTCAAAGTTGACCTAAGTGAATGTGTTTGAAATGACATTATATTTGTACTTTCTATCGCTTCATGTTTTGAAAAAACACTCGTGTAATGACACTATAATGAATTTTTTTATACAGTTGGATGTTTTAAGTGATATATGGGCATTTCCCCAGAATGGTCTACCAGGACGAAAAAATAAAATGTTGATAATCTTTGTCTTTTATTGTTTATTATTATAAAAAAAAGTCTATGTTGTTATAAAAGAATGGTTTCATAGCATATCTCAGCAGTTTTACTTGAGAAAATTGCACTGGAAAATTTTATATTTTCTTATATTTTCTACTTCTAAAGACATTTTTATATACTTATTTTATATGCAAAAAATATGTTATGTTTACACTCTTTCTTTATAATCTCTCCATTACAATCAGTTGTAAAAGGAGTATTAAGTTTTCTTGTTAAGGAAATTTAAGGATATTTATGGGAAAATGCATGATGATAATAATAAAAAAAAAACATATGAAAAAATCGTACGTTCGCGACCGGTACATAAGCTAATTAAACAAAAACCAAGAGAGATATTTTATTTTGTAAATGCTGGATGGAGACCTACATTAATACACTTTCGAAATAAATTAACCACTTTTGAATATTCCTTTCCATTACGCAGATTTTTACATTTCACTACTGTCATCCAAAGTTGACTTCTATTTTGCGTACGTTCGAGACCACATGTTTACAACTATTATTATGAAAACTTAAACTCGATGAAACCCATCTTTTGCACTAAACATAGAGCTACCCAAATGCTATCGAATCGCAAAAAAATTCTAGGAAAAGTTTTCTTTTCTATATTTTTTGCATACGAAAGCGTACGAACGTACGTTCGTGACCCCAGGAAATGCCCATATGTATATGCAAAAAAAAAATTAAAAAAAAAATTGTTTACTATTATAAATTGTCCAAAAATATTTTTTTTTTCAACTTCTATCTAACTTGGCTTGTATATGTATATTAATCTCCAACGACCTCCAGCGCGAGACTTATATCAAATTAAAGCTTGAAGTCTCCGCTAACGATTTTCAAAAATTTATCGGCCTATTTTTGCCCCTAAGCAATGTTATTGCGCATGCAATAAAAGCTTTTTTTTTTTTGCTTGCTTGCAATGTTGTTTTGTTGTAAAAAAAACACACAAAGAACATACTCAAGTTTAAAAATATGTACTTTATAATAAAATAACATAGAAATTATTGCACTTAGTAGCAGCGTTTAAAAAACTGCAGTCAAAGTAGAAAAACTGCCATTCCTTCCACTTCTTTATTTGTCATTGGCCAAAAAAAAAAAAAAAACTGTTGCTCTTTCTTCTGATTCAATAAACAGTCGCTGGCTGTCAAACCAAATATTTAAATATGGACAATCTGCAGTTTTTTTATTTCGAAATTTATGATCTTTTATTAGATTGTGATAAGAACATTGATGAAGTTTGCGATATTATTGGAATATATATTGGAAAATATGTATTGTTTTGGTGTAGATCTTCCAGAATATGAAGAAGCAATTTATTCTAATGAAGTCAAACGTCGTCGCCAAACGTCAAACGTCGTCTAAAGCTTTTGAATTTTGCCAATCTTTTTCTAAGAGGAGTAAAGTACAGCAGTTATGTGATTGATAGTAATTCGGCAGAACTAATTAATTTCAATAGTTGCAAAAAAAATCAATAAGGATGAAAAATTTTCAAAAATGTTTAGTCCAGAAAAAGCACTTAGCCTCATTATTGTTGCTTGTTTCTCAAAACATCAGTATCAAACGTTAAGATGGAGTGCTAAAGAAATTAGATCTGTTACTTTCCCCCCATATCATCAAGTTCTTGGTGTAAAAAATTTAAGCGTGTGTTAACAAAAAAATATTGCATTTTATGTGGTCATTTTGTAAGAGAGGTAAGCGTGGTTGTTAGCCGATTTTGCTAATTTTTTCACCATTGGTTAATATAATGCAATCAGCAAAAAATTGTGACTCTACAAAGGTTTTTAGCTTTTGTGTTTTTTTTTCATATTTCCGATATTTTTTTATCACAACTAAATATTAGTTTATACCAAAATTTAAGGCTCTATATTTACGGTCTAATTTATAAAAATTTCTTGTTTCAGCTTTAATGCTTACAATAGTTATCAAACACTTTTTGTTTTATAAGCCATTAATAAAAAGTCAGATTTATAAACGCTTAATAGGAGTGGATTAACAATTAAACGTTTATATTACTTTTGTATTTTTATGTTGGCAACAACATGTTATTTTAATTGTAATTTTTGTAATAGTGATGCATACAACTGGGGATTAAACAATACGAGATCATACAACGAACGAATTTTAAGTGAATTTCTGTTTTGTTTTCAATTTAAAATGAATTTTTGTTTTTTAAAACATAATATTTTAAATAATTTTCTGTTTTTTTTTTTTTTTTGTTAATAAAATACATACTACATATTGAAATAGAAGCGAAATATGTAAATTATTTTTTAGCAATATCAAATTTTTACTGCTCAAACTCTGTTGGTTCCACAAAAGATTATACAGCTTTATGTTTAATGAATAATTTAACCAATTTTTATTATACATTTTTTATACGCAGATGATTTGAAAATAAAACCTCCTAAGTTTTAACAGAACATTTTTAGCCACATATAACTGCCAAAATATTTTAGGTTAAAATGTTTTTACCTGGAACAATATCATTTTCCTCAATAGCAATGTTGTGAAGTACTGCTAGGGCGATAATCAATGTTTTCCCTTTTACCAAATAAACCGTCAACCCATCTAACAAGCAGCGAAATCGTTGCTTCCAAGCCCCAAAGCAACGTTTAACAGAGTTTCTAGTGCTTATCTGTGCAGCATTATATTTGTTCTCCTTTTCATTCTGTGGTTTGGATAGTGGGTAGAATAAATAAGTCTGCAGTTTATATCCTGAGTCTCCCAACAAAATACCTTTGAACTCTCCGCTTTCAAGTTTAATAGTTGACTCATTTAAAATACGGCAGTAAATCTACAAATTGTTTTTTTTAACTTCAATTTAATTGGTTATAAGCGCTTTTTTGGTAATTGCTGAAATAAATTTATAAAGTTATAAATTTAATTTCGTCGGGAGGTTTCTGGTGGACACATTTTTACAAAAAATTAGTTTTAAATCAATTCTATATAACAATAATAGCGCCCTCTTTTTTTAACATTTAATCCCTTTTTTGATAGCTCGAATATATTAAGAGATTTTGAGTTCTAGCATTGCCTGATATCTTTAATTTTACAGTTCTCTAAACATTGTTTTGCTTCTTTCGTCACTTTTTGTGCTATGAAGCAAATTTTTGATGCAAAATTTAAAATATTATTGTTTGTAATTGCTGTGCTGCATGTTCCATTCAAAGCATGTAGAACAAAACATTTTTGTTCCGTGCGGCAAACAAGTAACTAACAGACGATACACTATGTGGTTTCTACTTTGTGTTTGCTTTAACAAATACTTTACCTATTTGAAAGAGATTTTAAAATATAAGTGTAATGAATGGTTAAAAAAGGTTTGCAATATTTGAAATAAATCTTAATAGCTTTTTATATTTTATGCAAAAAGTTATAACGACTTTAAGTTTCAACAGAAAACATATCTAGCGACCCACATTATTTTAGCAAAAAAATCTATCGAGCAGTTTATATTTAAAATTAATTCAAACACTAGTTATCGTTTTTCTAGAGAAAAAAATTTTATGCGTATTAAACTTTTTTATTAAAATAAATAAAAAGACAAAAATGTTTAATTTTTCGTGCAATTATTAAAATTTTATTTTAACAAACATTGAAATGTCAACTTATTAAACTCTTAAAGTAGGGTAAATGCTACAATAAATATTTCAAATTTATGATATGTTTATTAAACGTTTAATAGGCTATTAAACATTTATAAATACTCTTTTTTCGACTTTTGCTTATTAATGACTTATAAAGCTGCAATGATGCGTTTATAAATTAGACTGTTAATATTTAATGCCACCAATCGTATGAAGCTGAACCACTGTGCACCGGCATCACAGAAATGTCGAATCGGAGTCAGTGCGATGACTAAGTCACATCGGATAAAGGACTCATAATGCTACGCATTGAGTCATTAAGATGGACTTAAGTCAAAGTTAGAGAATATTACTACCTGTTTTAAGAAAACGTAAACAAGTGAGTGAGTGAGAAATTATATTGAAAACAAAAACAAATTTTCGTTTTTATTATCACAGTGCTCGTTGAATGCAGACGTGTTTTTTTTAACTCGGCATACGGTTTTTGTTTTCTTTTAACGTACTTAAATAAGTTGTTATAAAATCATAATATTATTTATTAAATAAATAATATAATATCAGCGAATTGGACGCTTAAAAATAATTTTTAATTTGTGAACATAAACGTCAATAATTAAAATAATAAAAGTTATAATTTAATAAACAAATGTATGTATAAACATACATACATAAACATACAAACATACATTTTAAGCAAAAACATTTCTTGTTTTTGTTTATTCTTCTTTTTTATTATCGGGGTTTTTAACAACAAATAACAAGAAGAGCACAATTAAACAAACTGTAAAATAAAAAAAAAAACTTATGAATGCGTACAATGCAAAAACAATTAAACATAATGAAAGAAATGCATATGTTACAGTGAGTGTTGACGAAACAAAAGTAGAAACAAAAAAAAGAATCGATGATAGCAATTACCTAACGGCTAAACCTATTACTCGAACGCGTTCCCTCTCACCTTCTTTGTTTACAAATACGGTCGATCGTATTACAATAACAAGTTTGTTAACTGCAGGCGCTGCCGCAGAGCCAAAAAAAAACTTTAATAAGTGATGATACGGTTAACCCCAAAACAGCCGCTATGGACAACTCAGTAACTCAAGGAAAAATTTCTCAAAAGCCTACAGTACAAGTTGGTATGGACAGGTACATAACAGTGCTCAAACGGGGACGCAGCCCTACCTCTGCAGCAGTTGCTTCGGCCTCAAAAGTACCAACTTTTGATAAAATAAATACTCAAAATCGTTTTGCAATTCTGGAGGATGAATCCTCTGAAGCACCAAACGTCATAAAATCATCAAAGCCTCCCCCGATATATCTTAGGGAACAAAATTCAAATGAGCTCATAAAGAGTTTGATATCAGTGATAGGTGAAAATTCGTTTTACGTAGCGGCTATCAAGCGTGGTAGTATAAACGAGACTAAAATTCAAGTCAATCATGAGAATGACTTTCGCAAAGTAATAAACAACTTTGAAGCACTAAAAAAAAAAACTTTTATACATACCAACTGAAAAGCAGTAAAGGTCTTCAGGTAGTGATTAAGGGTATTGACTCATGTGTGGACCCAGAAGAGGTCAAAACATTCCTAGAAGAAAAAGGCTTCAAGGTAAAACATGTAGTAAACATAAAAAATAGAGAAAAAATTCCCCAACCACTTTTTCGAGTAGAGTTTGAACCCGGCGACGTTAAGCTTAAAAAAAATGAAACGCATCCCATCTATGATTTAAAATACATTCTGTACAGAAAGGTTACTATAGAGGAGCCGCACAAAAGAGGTGGTCCCGTTCAATGTTTGAACTGCCAAGAATTTGGCCATACTAAGGCATACTGCTATTTACCCCTGTTTGCGTAGTATGTGGTGAGCTACACGGTACAGTTCTTTGCGATAAGTCTAAAACCGACCCCAACGTAAAAAATGCAGCAACTGTGGTGGTAATCACACTGCCAATTATAGAGGATGCCCTGTATATACTATCGTCAAGCAGTCGGTTGGACCGAAAACTAATCCCCCTCAAATGCAGGTAACGAATCAAGTAAACAGTAATGATCTTCAGGCTCCGCAGCCTAGTAGTAACAGAACCTCTTATGCTAACGTTCTAAAATCAAACAATGTACCAATGCAAGGCGCTTCGTCAAGTAATGACGAAACTCCAGTTTCTAATCTAAGTCGTCTAGAAAAAACCATGGAAACATTAGTGCAAACAGTAAATAATTTTACAAACACAATGGGTAATATGATGCAGGAAATTCTTAGAATGCAATCGATGTTATTGCAAGCTATTCTTAACAAGCCATGAACTGTTTAAAAATTTGTTTTTGGAACGCAAACGGCATCCGCCAACATAAAAATGAATTAGAATACTTTCTTAAAAATAAACAAATTGATGTCATGATGGTTTCTGAAACTCATTTGACCTCAAGAAATACGTTTAAAATTAATGGTTATACTCTATATGATACCAAGGACCCTCGAGATAGAGCTTGTGGAGGTTCTGCTATATTAATAAAAAACCGAATTAAACACTACCCAATGTGTGATCATCGTGAAGATTATCCCCAAGCTACGAACATTTGTGTCGAAGAGCTAAATCGAAGCATAGTTATTTCATCTCTATATTCACCACCTAGATTTGCAATATCAGAAAGCCAATATTACAAATATTATAAGTCACTGGGGCCCTGTTTCCTGGCTGCTGGCGATTACAACGCAAAACATACCTTCTGGGGGTCACGACTTATAACACCAAAGGGTCGTGTTTTGTTTAATACAATCTCTAAAATGAATTTAAATGTTGTCGCGAGCGGCCAACCAACATATTGGCCTGCTGATCCGCAAAAAATTCCAGATGTCATCGATTTTGGCGTGGTTAAAAACATCCCCACAGAAACGATTTACGTTGAAGCTTCCATAGAATTATCCTCTGATCACACACCTACAATTGTTACTATAAAAAACACCAATAGAATTGAATCTCCCTCTGGTCACATAGCGACGTCAGCTACACATATAAATTGGATAAAATATAAAAAATATCTCAGTACCCATTGCACAGAAAATATTCCGCTTAGCACACCGGAGTATATAGATCGCTCTATTGTCAATTTTGACAGTTTTCTAAAACTAGCTGTTCAACATTCCAGCATTGCCCCCAAAAACACCAAAAATAATAAAATATATTCCTCAGATGTCGAGCGTCTCTTGTCTGAAAAAAGGAGAGCTCGTAGAGAGTGGCAATTGCACAGATCCCCTCAACTTAAGAACTTACTAAAAGACTGTACAAAAAGGCTGAGAAAGTTACTGCAGACTCAGAAAACGGCTTCTCTGGAAAAATATCTTAAGGAACTTGATGCAACTCCACAATCAGACTACTCATTATGGCGTGCAGCTAGAAACCTCAAAAGGCCAGTTGTCGCTAATCCGCCATTAAGAAACTTGAATGGAAGTTGGGCAAGAAATGATGTTGAAAAAGGAAATCTGTTTGTTAATCATTTAAAACACGTATTTACCCCTAACATATCTCACGATATGGCGGTCGAGTTACCACCTGTTGCTGCTAGAGCAGCTGTTCCCCTAAGATTTGAGATAAGAGAAATCGAAAAGGCTATTTGTGATTTAAACCCCAAGAAGGCTCCTGGTTTTGATAAGATCAGCAACAAAATGCTTTTGGAGCTACCCAGCATAGCAAGGAGAATTATTCTTTTAATTTTTAATGCTATTTTACGCCTGGAATACTATCCTCAAAAGTGGAAGGTTTCCTTAGTCATCATGATACCTAAGCCAGGAAAGGATCACACAAAAGTTGAGTCATATAGGCCTATAAGTTTACTTTCAAATATATCAAAGCTGTTTGAGAAGCTGTTAGCGTCAAAATTAACCCCAATTCTAAATGAAAACAGATGTATTCCTAACCACCAATTCGGCTTTAGAAAAGAACACAGCACAATTGAGCAAACCCATCGTATAGTAAACGCAATAAGAAAAGCCTTTGAAGAAAGAAAATATTGTTCCGCTCTCTTCATCGATGTTTCTCAAGCTTTTGACAAAGTCTGGCATGAAGGCTTATTACATAAATTGAAGCTAAACTTACCAGTAAACACACACAAGCTGTTAGAAAGCTACTTAGTCGGTCGAAAGTTTATTATTAAAGAAGGTGATTATTTAAGCTCTCCTCAACCAATTGAAGCTGGAGTCCCTCAGGGAAGCATCCTAGGCCCACTTTTATACTTAATATATACTTCGGATATGCCAATAAACAACTACACCCAAACTTCAACATTTGCTGATGACACAGCTTTTCTAAGCGTGCACGAAAACAGTCAAGAAGCATCTCGATACCTACAGGATCATATATTTCAACTCGAACTGTGGCTGAAGCAATGGAGGATAAAGGTCAATGAGCAAAAATGCGTACATGTAACATTTACCTTGCGTCGGGAAACATGCCCCCCTATTAAAATCAATAATCATTTAGTGCCTCAAAATTCGCATGTAAAATACCTCGGTATTCATCTAGATCGCCGTTTAACGTGGAAAAGCCATATAGAGGCAAAATTATCTCAAATGAAACTAAAAGCCATCCAAATTCATTGGCTTATTGGAAGAAACTCTGTCCTAAGTCTCGACTGCAAACTTTTACTTTACAACTCCATCTTAAAGCCAATCTGGTGCTACGGTATTCAACTATGGGGCACTGCCTCGGCCTCTAATATCGAAAAAATTCAAAGGCGCCAAAATAAACTTCTTCGAATAATCACAGCTGCCCCTTGGTATGTTAAAAACTCAAATATTCACAAGGATCTCAATGTTCCTTTAGTAAAAACTATGATTACAAAATATGCAGTAAAATATTTAAAAAGGCTTGAACAACACCCAAATCCACTAGCTCGAAATATTTTAAACCATGGCGGCCACACTCGCTTAAGAAGAAGAGACACTGCAGCACTTACCCAATTAGATGAGCGATAAACACCTATATAAGTGAACAGAACCCGTGATGAAGAAAATTTTTGTCTGGCACTGGCAGGACGTAAAATAACGTATTAGGTTAAGATTTGATTAATTATTGTTAGTTCATATTTAAAATATGAAGATTCAATAAAAAATAATGAGAAAAAAAAAAAAAAAAAAAAAAAAAAACTCACTTGTTTACGTTTTCTAAAAACTAGCAGTTAATATTTACTTTTAGCCGTTACACATGTTTGTTTCACTTTTGTTGTATTCCGCCGTTTTTTTTCAGAACAACTCTGAATTATAAGACATCAGCAGCATGCTTGATTTGGTTTACGAATCATTCTACTTTAAAAATTTTATGTATATAGAGGGTGCCATTACAAAAAAAATTAAGCTTAACCTGCATTCTGATTAACTAATATTACTGCCTTCACTTTAATACTGTTCCATTAATGTTGTTAGTTTGGGATTACTCAACTTTATTACTTGTTTTCTTTTGTTTTTTTTTTTTTAGATTGGAATTCTTTCAAAACTGGATAGATAATGGAGAACCGAATGTTTACTGGCTATCGGGTTTCTATTTTACACAATCATTTATGACGGGAGTTTTGCAAAACTATTCAAGAAAAAATCGTTTTCAAATCGATATGGTGCGTATAGAGTTTGAAGTAACTAAATATGAAATGGAAGCAGATGAAACACCAGAGTTAGGGGCATATATAAGGGTAAGGAAAACAAACAAAATATTTCAACTATAAAAAGGAATTTCCTTTTATTAGAAGTTTCATCTTTGATATAAAACACTTAACAAATAAAACACTTTTTAAAAACACAAATGCTCTCACTCAAGGATAAACTGGCAAATAATGAGGACATGAAAGCGATTAAAGTAATAATAAAAAATACACATATTTTGAAATTAATTTATTTTAAATAAAAGTCTTGTTTTAGTGTTTAATAAAAATCCAATTTGTTGCTGCTTTCCTTTACTTTCAGGGCCTATTCCTCGAAGGCTGTCGCTGGAATCGTTCTTTGCATGCAGTTGATGAATCCTTTTCAAAGATTCTTTTCGATACGATACCCGTCGTTTGTCTAATGCCAACAATGAAAATAGAAGGGCAACAGCAGCAACAACAACAAAAGTCCCGTGTGCCACAAGATGATGGCAGCAGCGATAAACAAATCTACGAGTGTCCTGTGTATAAAACAAGTGAAAGGCGTGGTATTCTCTCCACCACTGGCCACTCTACGAACTTTGTAATGTACATGGATTTACCGTGTACAAGAAATCAAATGCATTGGATTAATCGTGGTGCTGCTTCGCTGTGTCAATTAGATGATTAATTTTGCTTGAATGAGTTGAATAGAATAGAATAGAATACAAAAGAATGTTTCTTTCGTCTGCTATTCATTAAATATATTTTTTTTTTTAATATTTTGGTAACATTTAATTATCTTTTCAACATTATTTTGAGACTGATGTATATTTTTTAAGGATTTTATTTTATTTTTTTTTTTTTTATTGCAAAGATAATAAATTTAACGTGGGGAATTTTACAACAAATATTTAAGCCTTATTTAAAGAGGGATTCGTTTTTATGTTTTTTAACAAGTTTTCCAAAAATTTTCAATAGAAACTTTTCGTAATATTTCTATTGTACAGCCATAATATATTTATTATTTTTCTTTTTGTCATATACAGTGGCGCAGAAAAGTATACATACTTCCAGGTTATCTTAATTTCGGGTATGATAAGCTACCAGAAAATAACTTTTTTTACTAAATAAAGAGAATGGGTGATTTTTTAAGAGCTATAGGAAAGTTTCAAAAAAAACATAAAATTCAGAAAAATGCATGAATGAATATTTGAATCGATAGTACAGTCCATATTATTTAATGTTTGAAGATTATTTCATGCAAATGTTGACCATGACTGAGCCTCAAATGGTCCATCCGCTTAGTCCAATTTTGGCATACTCTTTCCAACATTTCGGCCGGTATCTCATGAATAAATCCTTCAATGTTGTCTTCCAATGCGTCAATTGAAGCGGGCATGTGTGTATAGACATGAGCTTTAACATAGCCCCACAAAAAATAGTCTAAAGGCGTTAAATCGCACGATCTAGGCGGCCAATTGACCGGTCCCGAACGTGAAATAAAATGTTCACCGAACTCGCCTCTCAATAAGTCCATTGTTAAGCGTGCTGTGTGGCATGTGGCACCGTCTTGTTGAAACTAGATGTCATGCAAGTCAAGCTCTGGCATTTTGGGAAAAAAAAAAGTTGGATATCATCTCACGGTAGCGCTCACCATTCACAGCTACGTTACGATTCGCATAATCTTTGAAGAAGTACGGTCCAATGATGCCACCAGCCCATAAACCGCACCAAACTGTGACTTTTTCTGGATGCATTGGTAGCTCTTGCAATGCTTCTGGCTGATCTTCACTCCAAAATCGACAATTCTGCTAATTAACGTACCCATTGAGCCAAAAATCAGCTTCGTCGCTGAACACAATTTTTCGATAAAAAAGTGGTTCTTCGGCCAACTTTCTTTGATAATAAAATTCAATAATTTGCAAGCGTTGTTCGTTTGTAAGACGATTCATGGTTAAATTATAGACCAAACTGAAGATGTTTGACAGTGAAACAAAACACGAAACGTGCGTCAGCTGTTTAAACCAGTGTTGCCAAAAAGATAATAGCTAAAAAACCACCCGATATAAGCTGGTATGTAGACTTTTGTGTGCCACTGTATATACTTCGCCTTTAATTACAGCAGATGTCTAAAAACAATACTGTATTTTTTGCGTATGTGGTTATAATTAACCGCTTTTATGCATCACAGCTATATGTATAAGCATTTATGAACCACCATTTAATACAATTTTAATGAATTGATTTCAAAAAATTCTAACTTGAATCAATTGCAAACAAAAAAACTTTACAAAAATTATTCAATCAAAAATAAATTTGCAAAAGTTTAGTTAAATTTAAAAAACTTCGAATGAAAGTAACTTATCGTTTATTTCATGTTTAAACTTCTCATTTTTATACAGTTTTTAAGAAACAAACCTGTAGAAGGCGAATTCAACAATACCCGGTGGACAAATCTTATTTGGCAGATTGCTAGGTCGGTTTTTTTATTGAAAATGTATGTGCAATGGAATTTTCATGTTTAAAACCTGCTTAATACTTTTTTTAGGTAGCCTAGTAAAATAGGATTTGTCATGATGTCATAAGAAAATTAAGCGAGTTTTTCTATAAGCAGTACATGCGCATGGGCGAAGTTTTATAGATGCATTTCTCTTTGCAAAGCACCAAAAGAAGTGCAGATAAATTATAGGCATTTCCATGAGAATGTTAATGACGACTCAAAAAATAAAAATCCTTGAAATTTTTTTTAAAATATGATTGACAGGAAAAACAAACTTTACTCAAACTTTACTATGCAGAGGTACTTTTAGCTTAATACAATTTCAAAAGAGCAAAAAATAAAAGTTTAAACTGACTGTCTCTTTTATTAATTTTAAAAAACCAGTTCAATTTTCACTTTTTTGTGAATTTTGTGATTTTTTGTGAATTCAGATATTGGCAACGTTATAAAAATACTTTAAAATTAATGTTACAACAACAATGAAAAACGTTCGATTATGTTTTTATTTTGATGCTATTCTAATGTCACGTACGTGGCGCAAAAACATAATTTTTCTACGTAATTTGTATTTGATCAGTTGCAATTGTTTGAAAATAAAAGTTCAAAGCAAAAGATATTTGTCGCAAACAAATATTGATCCTTTTTTTTAAATGGTATAATAAAAATTGTATAAGCTTGTCACGTACGACATTTTAAGTACCACAAATACAACTAAATATATATGTAATCTTAATTTGCTAGTATTTAGATTAAATTTAGTTTAGTTAGGAATCGGTACATATTTGACCGAACGGCAACTTTACTTGCAAGCCCCAAATAGGGGTTTGTTAGTCTCGATAAATGCTTCAAGAAATTCCAGAAGAGAAGGAGTTAAAATTGTATATGTTGCATAGCGTTTTTGGGCGACCATCAGAGAGTTTTATGCTTTGATTTCTAGTCATATAAATCTTAATTTGAACTTATTTAAATTAAATATGTATCACAATTCGAAGCAGTCTTAAGAATCATTCATCACAAAATTTTCAAGAGTAATTTCTGGTATTAAAAAACCTAAATTTCACCACATTCCAATACAGAAGGGAAATTTGTTTTAACGTTTTATTTCTCGGACATATGGTAAATAATTTACCGATTATCATTAAAATTGAATGGTGTTATTGCTGGCCATATTAAGTTATATTGGACTAAATTGTACTTCAATATCTATACCGTTTTAGGCATATTTAAAAGCTTTTCGAGGACTATTTATGGGCCCTATGGTAAATTATGGACCGATCTGCACGAAAATTAACAGTTTGACTGATAATCTTATAAAACTTTGGCAAACTTAATTTAATTACAGTTTACCGTGTTCCAAACTGTTTCCTAATAGTTCGCTTTATAATGGCCGATTTTGAATTATGGACCGATCTTTACGAAATTTTACAGGGTGATTTCCAGTCTTGCAAAATTAAGACAGACCATTTTATTATATTTAATCAATTAATTGATTCAATTAAGTACTTTTTACCCCCAATTTCACTAAGTTCAGTTAAAACTAACTATTATTTTAACTTCCAGTTAACAATATGTTTTGACAGCTATAACTGATAGTTAATTATAACTGAACGTGTTGAAATTCGAGGTTAGTCTTATAAGACTAAAAAAACACACGACCGAATTTTATGAAGATCGGTCAAAAAAGTACTTTTGGAAACGCCTATAACTGAAAGAATTTTAATATTGTGTGGTCAGGTTTTTTTTAATGGTTCAAAGATTTTATATTTCATATAAATACCACCTTGGAAATATTTTCACTCTCAGTAGAGGGTATCATAGATTCGGTACAGCCAAATAAAGCATTTTTAACTGTTTTTTATACTCATATATATTTTTTTTTAGCAAATTTTAACAATTATTTACCTCTTCCGCAATTAAAGAAAAAAAAAAAAAAACTATAATAAATTAAAAACTATCGCAAATAAAATAAAAATAAATTAAAAAAAAAAAAGATAAGTAAAGTGTATTTATTTCTTAGAAGGTGTTGAATAAACAATAACAAATCGATTTGATTTATAAAAATCAAGCGATGGACAGACAACCAGACCATCAGACAAATATTTTATTAGAATTGAAAAAAAAGTTAAGCTGGAAACCACTATCATGTGCGTGTGTTAATAAAACAAGTTTAACAATACAAATACAAATGTTTGCTCAGTTGGCTCAGAGAGATCACCTTTCAAAGATCACTAAACCGGGTCTCCCTCAAGTACTTTTGCTGAATTAAAATTGATTAATCACTTGCGCGTTAAAAACAAAAACACTTGAAAATAATTCGCGTTTACGCAATAAAAATTTATTGATTGAAAATACAAGAATAAAATTTATAAAAGCCGCACAACAAGTTTGGAATGCGTCTTTTTTAAACGTTATTTTAGAATAATATTGCGCGCAATATTATATCATATCATTTTAAGGGGCCATTTTTGTCCTTTTTTTAACATTCCCACAAAAGTATACTAAAATGGCATTTTAGAGGGTTAAAATGTTCCACGAATAAATTCTGCATTTTATTTCACTAGGGGTGTTCTAAGACCAAAAAATCGTGCAATATTCGCTGAACATTTGTGGGAAGTTTAAAAAAGCACAAAAATTACCCCTTAAAATTAATGTTAGAGGGTTAATATATCCTAAGAAAAGAATCGCCATATAATTCTACTGAAGATATCTAAAATAGTATTTTAGCTCAGAATTACATTTAGTATATTTTTTTTTTTTTTTGCTTATACCAAAAGCCTTTTCAAAATATTCAAAAAATTTAGGGGCCGATATTTCGGGAACCCGAGCTAACTTTTCAAAACCTTTGGCAGCTTTGCTCTACCAATAGTCTAGTTTAATTTCGCGTTGCAAGTATTTAGGCTGGCTGCGATGACCCGAATTTTGTTGCACTGTGGTATTTAAATCGTGAAGAGGAGTCACAGGAGACTCATATATGATATCATTGGTTTTCATGTTAATTATATTTTAACAAAAATTTTGTATTCCCAAAAATTCCTTTGATATTAAATTTGCAAGTGCACGGCATAAAACAATAAAGCAATTTGTTTTTGTTTTTTCTGAACCCACATACAACTACAATTAATGTTGGGAGAATTCCAACCAATTGTAGTGGAAAATGCAAGAAAAAAACTCACTGTTTAAGCTTTGATATCGTTGCAAATAAGTCTTTTGTAGTGTTTGCAATTCTCATTCACTCTGCAGTTTTGTTTTCTTATATCTTTGGCTTTTCT
Source organism: Pollenia griseotomentosa (assembly GCA_963931875.1). Lineage (NCBI taxonomy): Eukaryota > Metazoa > Arthropoda > Insecta > Diptera > Polleniidae > Pollenia > Pollenia griseotomentosa. The sequence goes on from OZ007562.1 coordinate 139,355,597, forward strand.
AAAAAAAAATTTCAGAAGGTTTCCTGATGATCTGGCCTAAGCATCCAACAATAAATTTCAGTGTATTTACCAAGAATAAAAATTGGGAATTAAGCACACAAACAATATATCTGTGGCATTTTGACAAAACACCTTAAGTCGAGATAAGATAGCAAAAAAGTTTTAAAAAAAAAAACTCGGGGAAAAAAATCATTTTTATTAAAAAATAATATAAACCAAAATTAAAGAACAATTTTTTCTACAATACAAAATTTTAAAAACATAAACGAAAATGTTTTTTGAATGAAAATTCCTATGATAAACAACATTTTTTTTTTCAACTTTTTAAATTTGACTTAAGATCAAAGTTTTTCCTGGGATTCAATAATTTTCCAATTAAAAAGGTTCCGTTCAAATGTGCTACATTCCCATTTCATACTATTGATTAACTGAAATTTATTGTTGAAGGGATAAGCTATTCCTATGCGATTTTCACTGGTTGCTTAGGCCAGATCGTCAGGAAACTTCATCCAAAGATTTTAGAAAAACTAAAGATATTACACATATAAAACTGTTAAGCGAATAAGAATTATAAGCCACAGTTTTACTTGTAACAATATCAAATCTTAAACAAAAACAACAACAATAAACAGTGAGTTTATCTTTTCTTACAGTCCCGGCTACAATTGGTTGATTTTTTGTCAACTCTAAATATAGTTGTAAGTGGGAAAAGAAAAAACAAAAACAAAAACAAATTACCTTATTTTATTTTGCCAGTTCAGATGTTTTGTCAAAATGCCACAGATATTATTTATTATCAATAAAAATATCAAAAATTTATAAAGATATACTCCACGACGATCCACTACACACTTGTTTTTATTTTATTGTTATTACAATTTTGGAGAGGGTATTATGCATTTGTGCTGATGTTTGTAAAGCCTTAAAATATCGTCCTAGACCTTTAAGTTTACCGATCGGCTCAGAATCACTTTCTGTATTAACGATGTCCGTCCGGCTGGCTATACACGTAAACCTTATGCGCAAAGAAAAGTTCGCAACTTTGGAAATAATTTGATGGAATTTGGTACGTAGGTTCTAATTGGCACATTGACACACAAGCCTTTTGAAAATGGGCCGAATCTGTTCATAGTTTTACATAACACCCATACATGCTTCTTTCCGGAATAGGGTATTTATGCCCATAAACCATCTTATTATGGTGGTATTTAGATTGAATTTGGTCAAAACTTTTTTTATTGTAATCAAAATCATCTTACCAAATTTGATTGGATTCGGTCCATATTTGACCATAGCTCCTATACGAATTTTTTAATGCCATAACTTCCTTATAAATGTTGGTACTCACATAAATTGGCGATAATAACTTTAAGCTGCTATCCTAAAATCTCATATAGATGAAGGTAACTAAATAACAAACAACTTTTGCATGAATCTTAACCTCATAACATAATTTTGTTTAGACGAGTCAACGATTGCCCTTGGGTCCCAAATAGGTTACACTAGCAAAAATTGTTTTTATATACTGTGGTGTAGGGTATCATATGGTCGGGCTTGACCGATGATACTTTCTTACTTCTTTTCAATTGATACCGAAAATTAACTGTTATTATTGCACCAACAAAAACGACAAGGAGTATTGTATTGACAGCATTCAAATATTACAACAACAAAAGTTATTCAAATTGCTATATGTATGCAGATGTCTAACATACCCACAAACATTTGAAATTTTTGCTAAAAAAAAGGCCTATAAACCAATTTAGAAACGTACGCACATTTAAAACATAAAAACACCAAACTCAATCTTTAGCTCTAAAAGGCCAAATTGATAAAAAAAAAATCGAATACAATAGAATTAATGAATACTCGTACAATAACAATCATTTAATCATAAAAAATTTAAAAACAAAAAAATTTTTTGAAGTTAATAAAATTTAATATTTATAGTTAAATTTTTAAAATAGTTAATGTTGTTTTTTTGCAAAAAATTATACAATAATTTGTTAAGAGCTTTAAATAATTTGTTTAATATGAGTTTATTGTAGATTTTCAAAACAAATAGATTTTTTTTTTATTAAAGAAACATATTTTTTTAATAGACGCTTAGGTAGTACTTTATATACCCTATACCTACCGAACAGTATACTAATTGACTCCGAATCTTTTTCGCAGTCGGTTAAACTGGCTAGTCAACTAAGGGGCTGTCCACGCCAAGTACATCGTATCCATTTTGGTGGTTTTCTGGTATTTTCTTGGTGCTATTTTGCTTACCAAATACCCGAAATTTTTTTAAATACCCGTTTTGGAAAAGCGAGTATTTTTTTATTTTAATCTACGCACAGTAAATGTCATATGTAAGCATTATTGTTCTTTAATCGTAATTAATCCGTCCGGCTGGCTCCATGTAAACCTGCGATCGGCAAAATCAGAGCGCCGCGTTTTTTTTATTCTCTTTTATTACGTACGTTTGCACACACATTAAAGACAATTTAACAACATTAACAACAACATCCCAGCTGGAACAAGAAGGAGCACGGATGTCTTCTAGAGGGCCTCTGTACTCCTTTGTTACACACGTTGTCATTGAGGAGTAGGCCCTCCGCTCTCGCTTCTTTATCAGGTACATACAAATGGTAACGGGATCAAAAAAAGTAATTATTTTGCTTTTGCTTGTGCAAAAAAACAATAATAAAAATGTTACTCCTTCTCTACTTCATTCTCATAGAAGCGAGTGTGGAAGGTGTATCTTATCTGTTACGCCAAAGAGCAGAGGCATTCTTAAGCAGTTAGATAATAAAAGTAATTTTATCAAAACAATTTTTAAGCAGGCCTTTTAAAAGGCCTGAAGGAAGAAGGTCTTCTGAGTTTTACCGCTGGCATATGTAAAATTCATTCATCGCATACAATCGCAAAATGTAAAAGTATAGGTTACCGATCGCAGATGTAAACTTTCTGCCCAAAGTGTAGGTGGCAATTTCGGAGAAATTGTTCGGTACATAGGTTCTAATTGCAACGGGGACTTAGCTTAACAAAAATGGTGAGAATTGGTCCATAAATTTACATTACCCCCATATGCAAGTTTCTTCTTTTCGGAATAAAGTCTTTTAAGATTAAAAATTGTCTAAATTTTTTTTTGTGCAGTTTATATAAAAGCTAAATTTTTGTAAAATTGATATTTAACCATAGCTCAAATACAAATACTAGTCCCGGAAGTTGCTTTAATGCCATAGCTTGCTTTTAAATATTGGTATTGATACTGATATGATTTGACGACAATAACTTTTATAATAGCTTCTATGTAATAAACAAACTCTTCTTGTATTTCCCGAATTGACCAGAGGTCCGATAAAAGCCTCCTCCCTAAAATCACGAAGAATAATCATAAACATGAAGATAAAGAGTGGTGCAACCATAACATACGATTTTAGTTGTGAGTCACACCTTAACGTCAAGTTTTTTGCCAAACTTAATTAAACATTTCCTAGTTTAAGTAATTGACAAATTCAACCAGGATAAGATTAAGATTGTTGAAGCCTTTTACAAAAATGGACGTTCAAAGCAAAATGCATTAGAAACATTACAGTTGATTTTTGATGGTTAAAATTTGTTTTAGCTAAATGTTTTAGCTAAATTGGCTAAAATTATTGAGGTAGAATAACATTATTGGATTCCACAAAATCAGTGAATTAAATTTTAATGGCTTTTTCCAATATTTTACTTACACTCGGCAATAAGCTTATAGGACGGTATGAAAATAGACAATCAGATTGCTTACCGGGTTTTTTGAATTTGGATAAGTTCAGCCTCATAAACCTATGGCGAAGAAAGCAGATCTTTCGACAGGAATTAATTATGATTGTTAAAAATTTAATGTCCATGTTATGAAGTGCTTTAAGGCATCTATTATAAATGTTGTCTATGCCAGGGTTAAAAAAGACTTTATGCCAAAGATTATCGCCGAAATGTCATCTCATATATTGCAAAAGTGCTCATAACAGCTTTATGCTTCATTTATTTTTCATTCATTCCAGATTGCATCAACATCAAAAAGCTTTGATATTTTGAGGTTGCATTGAAATAGATTGCATGTTGATTGCTCTGTCTGTACCCAGCATTATGTTTAAATATTGTTCCTTCTATAGTAATATTGGAATTTTTTTCTCAGAAATCTGACTTTTTTTTCACTCTTTATAAAAACAAAACTGTCATTGCAAAATTTATTTTACTAAAAAAATCCAATTCATTATTTTTATCACTCTTTTTTCGTTTTAATGTTTTTTTTTTATTTTTTTTTTTTTTTTATTTCGGCACTCAATCATAAAACATTTTTTCACTCAAACTATTCGCATTAGTATTTGATTATTCTTTTTCTAAGCAAATTAAACAGCCAAATTGCCAATTTCAGTTCAAAGCTGCAAAGAACGTACTTGAACTTGAATTTGAAGACAAAAGAGCAGCGGTTCGCAATATAAAGACATTAATTTCCGGCAGTAATTGAAACTGTCAAATCATCATCAGTTGAATAGAAAATTATACATACATACATAGACAAACAAAACTTTTTTTGATAAACTATTTGGAATGAAGAGTAACAACCGGTTTAAATTACAAACGTTATTTTATTAAAATATTGAGCTTAAACTAGAGTATAAATAGTAATCGATATGAGCTCCAGTTATCATACCACAAATATACTTTAATTCTTCTACATCACCAACAGTGACATCAATAATTATGGTGAGTTTGAGATAGACAATTTGCAATATGGATTAACACCGCAAATCTCAATATTTCATTCATTGAAATTTTTATTATTGAAAATATTTTTTTATTTTAGAAAGTTTTTGTCGTACTTCTTGCAGTGGCAGCAGCTGCTTCAGCAGCTTCTTTAGCCAATAATTATCTACCATCGGTGGCTGATAATAGCATGCCTGCCCAGGAATATATTTCTCCGGAGACTGGCGAGGAACCTGCTACATTAGCTGATGATGGTTATCATTACAAAATTGTACGCAAATTAAAATTAAGACTGCGTCGTGATGTCAATGAACTTCCGTCCAGTGAATATTTGCCTACACTAGTTGAAAATCAAGAAGAATTATCCGTAGAACAACCTATTTCTGAAGAAATTGTCGCTGTAAAGGAAGCTCCTGAAGAGAAAACTGAATTGGCTGATGATGGTTACCGCTACCAAACGGTACGTCGTTTAAAGTACCGTCACCGCCGTGATGTCAACGAATTGCCTGCTAACGAATACTTGCCCTCTACTGAGGTTGCTGAAGAAGTTGCTGTTACTGAACCTGTTTCGGAAGAAGTTGCCGTTACTGATGCCGCTCCTGAAGAAAATACGAAATTGGCTGAAGATGGTTATCGCTACAAAAACGTTCGTCGCTTAAAGTACCGTCATCGTCGTGACGTTAATGAATTGCCTACGAACGAATACTTGCCTCCTACCGAGGTTGCTGAAGCAGTTGCTGTTACTGAACCTGTTTCCGAAGAAATCGCTGTTGTTAATGCCGCTCCTGAGGAAAATACGGAATTGTCTGAGGATGGTTATCGCTACAAAACCGTTCGTCGCTTAAAGTACCGTCACCGCAGAGATGTCAATGAATTGCCAGCCAACGAATACTTGCCTCCTACTGAGGTTGCTGAAGATGTTGCTGTTTTTGAACCTGTTTCCGAAGAAGTGGCCGTTGCTGATGCCGCTCCTGAAGAAAATACCGAATTGGCTGAAGATGGTTACCGCTACAAAACCGTTCGTCGCTTGAAGTACCGTCATCGTAGAGATGTCAATGAATTGCCTACCAACGAATACTTGCCGCCTACTGAGGTTGCTGAAGAAGTTTCTGAACCTGTTTCCGAAGAAATCGCTGTTGTTAATGCCGCTCCTGAAGAAAATACGGAATTGGCTGAGGATGGTTATCGCTACAAAACCGTTCGTCGCTTAAAGTACCGTCACCGCAGAGATGTCAATGAATTGCCAGCCAACGAATACTTGCCTCCCACTGAGGTTGCTGAAGATGTTGCTGTTTTTGAACCTGTTTCCGAAGAAGTGGCCGTTGCTGATGCCGCTCCTGAAGAAAATACCGAATTGGCTGAGGATGGTTATCGCTACAAAACCGTTCGTCGCTTAAAGTACCGTCACCGCAGAGATGTCAATGAATTGCCAGCCAACGAATACTTGCCGCCTACTGAGGTTTCTGAAGCAGTTGCTGTTACTGAACCTGTTTCCGAAGAAGTTGCCGTCGCTGATGCCACTCCTGAAGAAAAGACCGAATTGGCTGAAGATGGTTACCGCTACAAAACCGTTCGTCGCTTGAAGTACCGTCATCGTAGAGATGTCAATGAATTGCCAGCCAACGAATACTTGCCTCCTACCGAGGTTTCTGAAGCAGTTGCTGTTACTGAACCTGTTTCCGAAGAAGTTGCCGTCGCTGATGCCACTTCTGAAGAAAATACGGAATTGGCTGAAGATGGTTATCGCTACAAAACCGTTCGTCGCTTAAAGTACCGTCACCGCAGAGATGTCAATGAATTGCCAGCCAACGAATACTTGCCTCCTACTGAGATTGCCGAAGTAGTTACTATTACTGAACCTGCTTCCGAAGAAATCGCTGTTGTTAATGCCGCTCCTGAAGAAAATACTGAATTAACTGAAGATGGTTATCGTTACAAGACCATTCGTCGCTTAAAATACCGTCAGCGTCGTGATGTCAACGAATTGCCCGCCAACGAGTACTTGCCTAACGAAATTGCTCAAGAATTCGTTGCCGATTCAGTTAACGATGTACAAGCCCATGAAGAAACAGCCGTAATAGCTGATGATGGTTACAGGTACAAGACTGTACGTAGACTTAAATTCAGACGTCATTAAGTAGTTCAAATGATTTTGTTAGAGACTCAGTTATTTAGTATTATTAGGAACTGATAACCCGATTATGTATTAATTTATAAGTATAAAACAATTTAAAATTAAAAAAAAAAAAATACTGGACTTTTAAATTTGATAGTCTTGTGGAATAGGGAATAGAATGCACTCCAACTTTCCCATAATGAATTTGCATTGAATCATAGAAGTACTTGATTAGTGTCCATATGGAATAACAGCTCAAGTCGAGTTAAAGGTAACATGACTCATTTCCTTTTATTCCTCTTAATCTTACTGTTGTTTCATAAAAAATTTAATTTTAAATTAAAATGCTATACAATTAATAACAAAGAGCCTGCAGCTAAACCCTAAATCAAAATTCCCTGGTTTTGGACAAAATAAAATGTAAAATAATTAGGTGGTTTTGGATTGCATTGAACTTTTCAACGTTTTTCGGTTTTTCATTCGAACATTATTTCATCAAAGTCCTTAAAAGGCAGGCTTAGTGAAAAATTCATTGTAGGGGAATTTATTAAAAGAAAATCAAACTACAATCAAATTCAAACGAAAAAGCAGTGTTTTTAAAATCAATTCATAAAAGGAAGAGAGAGTTACGCTAAAGAAGTTCTTTATAGAGAAGTTTTACTGTACAAAAGTATTCCAATTTCGTCTTAATCATTTTTAAACTTATATATTAAAAAGTTCAAACTTTATTATTTAAACGCAAAATTGTCTACGATTGTTGTACCAGTGTAAAGTAAAACATTTTTTTTAAAATAACGTTATTTTAAATAATTTGCGCTGTTTTATCTACCAACAGCAAAACATTAAAAGCTTTTATTATTTGCTATTCGATTATAAATGAAAAAAGTTTTTTATTAATTTTTATCTTATCATTAATGTTAGATAAGAATTGAGACATATTTGTTAGATAAGAAAAGTGTTATACTTTAATTTTTCGTAGTTTCTCTAACAATTTTTCACAATCAGTATTCAGACAACTTTTAAACAGTTTATAACGTTGAAAATAACGAACGATTTTTAATTCTTTTCCAATAAAAATAAAAAGAGTTGCAAAATGAAATTAATGAAAAATACTTCAACATATTTGGTGATGTTTATAAGTAAGATTTTTTTTTAATTTCAAACTTCAAGCATAAAAGTTATTAATACTTCAATAATTAACGAACTATTAATATTTTTTTTATCATTTTGTGTGAATATCTTTTTGTTTGTTACAAAATCGTGTTATAGATAAGAAAAAGTCTACACTTTATGCTTGACTTACTAAAATACTTGTGTTTTTTTTTTTTTTTTTTTTTTTTTTTGTTATTGTTAAAATACAAGTTACTAAACTGATAAGATTCTTACTCATTCATAACAGGTTGTATTTTATGTGGCGTCATTGATGATTCAGTTTTAAAGAAATTGAGGAATTCTTGATAAAAATGCCAAAAGGAAAATCTTATACATTTTTTCTTATAAAGCTTTTCTGATGAATTAATTTTAGTCCCATAGTGCAAAAAAAATTATTTTAACGGCCAATTTCACCAAGTTCAGTAAAAGCTAAATATTTTATATATAATTAGTTAATGCTAACTGAACTTTGTGAAATTGGCCTTAAGAAATGTAAAGTGATGTTACGAATATAAATAAATAATAATATTCACGAACACGAATATCTTCGCCGAATAAGAATATCCAATCTAAAAGTAAGCGCCACGAAACACCTGAATTCCATCACTGATCATTTTTAAATTTGTATACTTACATTCCCATTTTGTATCATAATCGAATCTTTTAGAAATCAACCTCAGGAGCAAAATAACTGCAGATGAACTAATTTTTTGATAATAAATGAAACTCTCGTTGTAAGAAAATGGTATTCTACCGATGATTAACCTCAAGAAATCATTTTTAATACAATTTTCTAATTCTTTTTGATCATATGAATTAATCATATGTGAATCCCATTTCAATCGCTTCAGTGATATATTAATTTTAAATTTCAAATATTTGGTAATCATTATTTCAGCATATGAATGAATCATATGTAAATAGTTTCAATCACTCCATTGATATCTCAGTTTTTAGTCATCAAAAGTGATCCGAGAAGAATCATTTAGGTGATTTCGTTTACTTATACAAGAGAATATCAACATTAACAACTCTAAAAAAAAATAAATAACCATTGAATAAATGTCAAATAAGTTCATGGAAAAACACTATTATTTAAAATTCAGTGTTGCCAGTTGAAGAAAAAGAAAAACATTTGGGAAAGGTAAAAAAAAAACAAAAATAACTATGAAGAGTAAAAACAACAAAATTAGGAAGTTCATTAATATAAAAATAACAAAAAAACCAAATTTGACTTTGGTTTCAACGTAAATTAACAGAATGTTTTTAAAAACAAAATGAAAACAGAAACAACTTGCTTTATTGCTCTCGCAAAAATAAAGCAAGTGCACGGCTTAAAAAAAAACTAAACTATTGCAGCATGCCTTATTTTTGCGAGAGCAATAAAGCAAGTTGTTATTGTATTCATTTTGTTTTTTCTTAACCTACTTACAACCAGGGTTGCCGAACTTGGTCTTTTCCGACCTTATTTGGTCCGATATTTTTGGTTTGGTCGGATGGTAGGCCAAGCTTAATTGTGGTCGGTTTTAGGAAATGTACAACATATATTTATTTTAACAAATTTAGAACATTGGTCGCAAAGCAAACAAGTGCAAATCTATTATCTTTTTTTACCAATTACGTTAGTAGCAAGTTACTTTAACGGTGTTAGTTTTATAAAGAATAGTTTTGTAACCTTATTCGAGCTTACCAAGTCAGATACCGTTTAATTTTTCTTTTCAAAAGCTTTTCATAACCAAACAATATTCCTTTCAGAAATTTGATGGGATTGGCAACAAACGGCGCTAACGCCATGACTGGTAATTTTGGTAAGCCTAAACTTTCTTTAGGCTAGTTTACACTATCTGACAAGTCTTACGTATTCCATAATACCTTGTGAGATAGAAATCTAATGAGTTTTGTAGTGACTGTCAAAAAATCTTGTTTAACATGACAGTTTTTGTTCACACCATCACACAAAATATTAACACTCACACATAAAATAAAATGCAACCCTGATCCAATGAAAAGTATTATTGTTTAGAAATTTTTCAAAAAACGATGAAGTCGTATGGGATGTCAAACTCGTTTTCATAATACTTGTCATTTTCATCACACATGCATTCACACTATCAGACATTTACATACTACTTGAGTTTTTGAAATGTTTTAATACAAAGTATAATAGTGTAAACTAGCCTTTAGCAATGCAAAAAGTACTAAGCTTCGTTCACAATAGGCAGCAACATTTTCACTGGTGTTCAAAATATATTAACAACTCACAACCTTTGCATTAAGAAACCGTTTGCAAATTTTTCGAACAACAATAATATGCATTTATTATTATTTTTTACAACATTTTGTTAAAATTTTCATTAAAAACTAAATAAAATTATTATAAATGTCATTTTCAATTTCATACAAATTGTTGCTGAAGTACAAGGCGAATTAACTACAGGTGGTGTCGAAACGGCATCTGAGTTCGAGCTTATTTGTTTTGGATTGTTAGTGTTTTGCTAATAATGGTTGACATTTCGAGCTAATGGCACTAACAATGTAATGCAGAAAACCCATGTTGCTTCTGCTGTTTTTGGATTGTTGTAGTTCCGACACCACCTGCAGTTGAATTCGCCTTGCTGAAGTAGAAGTTTTTTTTTAAGTTGAGTCTACTTCTACTTCAACAACAATTTGTATGAAATTGTATTTTTTATGAAGATTTACTTGTTTTTAAATATTTCAAAAATTTGGTCGGTTTCAAAGGATTTTCGTAGGTTTTGCAAACAGTTTTGGTGGGATAATAATTTTTCAAACGGCAACCCTGCTTACAAATACAATTAATATTGGAAGAATTCCAACCAATTGTGGTGGGAAATGTAAGAAGAGATAAACTCACTGTTTGTTGTTGTTGTTTTTGTTAAAGCTTTGATATGGTTACAAGTAAGACTTTTGCTTATATGTAATTCTTATACGCTTAACAGTTTTTACTTGTTTAATATCTTTAGTTTTTCTAAGCAACCAGTGAAATACGCATAGGAATAGCTTATCCCTTCTACAATAAATTTCAGTGTTTTTATCAATAATAAATATTGGGAATTAGACACGACTTAAGCTACGGTCACACTTAATAAACATTTGACCAAATAAGCATAACCACTACTTTTGTTAATATAACGTGAGATTTAACATAGTCTTAACATCAAAAAATAAAACTAATTATACTTCTAGACATAGCAAAAAACTGTTTTATGTAAGATGTGGTATTATAATTAAAATAAATATTGAAATTAAAGAGAATTTTATTTTAGTTTGCCTGTTGGTCACGTTTTTCTCGTCAAATATTTGACAAGTGTGATTAACAAAGTCTTATTAAATGTTGTATTCCCAAAAATTACTTTAATTTAGTTTTATTTTCAAAAACATTCGCTTACTTCAAAAAAATTTGTCAGCAATGTGTTTTGCTTGGACGTACATAAAAAAAGTACATAGTTAGCAAAAAAAAATCAAAATGTCATCGTACTTGACATTTGTACGCCTTCAGATGAATAAAGCTTTTGCAAAAATATGAGTAACTTAAAAATTTTTTTAATATTATGTTTCATTACATATTTTTCCTTCATAATCCGTAATTGGAAAAAAAATTTTTTTTATGGTTTTATAATGAACAAAATGTAATATCGTTCGTGACATACCGTACGTGCCAGATTTTTCTCTTATAGTATTTACAAGGCATGGAATAGATTTTTTGTAAATATATGTATATAAAAACTTAAAACAAACAAGTTAGACATCGTCAAGCCCGACCATATGATATCCTGCACCTTTATTTAAAAAAAAAATTTTTTGAGAGTGTACTCTATGTGGGACCCATGCATAATCACTATCGCCAGAACAGAATTATGCCATGAAGTTAAGAATTCTTTAAAAGTAATTTGTGCTGAATATTATTTAGTTATCTTCCTCTACATGAGATTGGTTTGCCTCTAACCGTTTTAAGGAAGGGGGTATATATGGGACCTATGATACATTTTTGACCTACCAGCACAATATTTTGTCATGGCATAGTACCTACCGTAAAAGTCACTGTCGCCAATTGTTATGTGAAAACCAATATTTATTAAGAAGTTATGGCATTAAAAGCTATTTTCAGGAGTAGTACTTGTATGGGAGCTATGGTCAAATATGGACCGATTCCAATAAAATTTGGTAAGATGATTTTGATTGTAATAAAATAAGGTTTGACCAAATTTTAACTACATACCAACATAATAAGATGATAAATTTTAGTACTTACAATATCGTACGTGACGAACTTAAAAAGCTTATAAAATTTTTATTATACCAAATTTTTTTGCAACAAATATTTTGCTTTGAACTTTTATTTTGAAACACCTAAGTCTAATCAATTTTAAATGGCAAAGACAAATAATGTTTTTTCACCACGAACGTGACATTAGAATAGCATCCAAAGCAAACACAAAAATATACCGCTAATCAAACTATATATTTGGTCTTTTCTCATGGATCTTGTTCAGTGTTGTTGTTACATTAATTTTAAAGCATAATTCCAGGGTTTCCAGTATCTGTATTTAATCGGCAGAAAATTTAAAATTGTTCATTGCAGTTACTAAAAATTAATCAATGAGAAAGTGAGTTTAAACATGGTGAAATTACTACAAGGTGGAGCACTAGGTGTTGTTGTACAACAATACAACAAAAACAGGCAAATTTGTTTGTGTAATAAACTCCGTGCTGTCAAAAATTATGTGCAACAATGTTGCCATTGTTTGTCTTTTCCGACAACATTTGGTCGGATAATTTTCGCTTGGTAGGATGGTAGGCTAAACCTTAGGGCAATGTTACACGTTTAATAAATACATATATATCAAAATCGAAAAAACTTAAGATTAAAGCTATTTTAAGATATTAAAGTGGTCATTTTATATGCTAAAGGATCATAGAAATCAATATACGTATAAACACTGCACAATGAGAATGAAAATATTGAAGTGGAATGCTATTTCTTGAAAGGCGAATAGAAACAGAAAGCTAAACATTACGAAGTAGGAATTCTGAAACAATTTCGTTATTAAACAAATTGTGCACTAAGGAGAAATTTAATTTATCATATTACTACGTTTATCATTCTATGTGAATTTTTTTTTTTTAATATTCATCGAAGAACCCATAAAGTATATATATTCTGGGTCTTCTAAGTCGATTTAGCCGTTTGGGTTACAAATTGTTTCTAGTTCTTCAAAGATGTTTTTATTAGAAAAAGAGTTAAGCTCCCAAATGTGAAACTACCTCCCTAAAAACTAATATAAATTTGTAGAGGAATGCACTGATTGTCATTAAATTTCAACAAAAACCTTTTTATGACCCCAAATATGGTGAAGGTCGGTCCATAATTTACTTACGGCTCCATGTTAACTCAAAACTTGAAAATTTTCAGTAAAAGCAAAACAAATTTTAATTTTATATTAAAGGTATATAAAAAATAAGTTTTAAACTAACAGCTATAACTGGTAAGTTAATTATAACTAAACTTGCTTAAATGTATCAAAAATAGAAAACTGGTCGAGTCCAAAGGATTTTGGTTAATAAGTTTGGTCGAATAGAAAATTTTCAGTGGCAACGCTGATCTGCAACAAATAAAAGAAAAATTTTATGAAAAAATTACTAAGAGATTCATACTTAAAATTTTAATGTTTTTTGAATTAAAAACAATTGTTTTTCCACTTTTTTTCACTACAATTGCATTATCTTTTCCATTCTCTCCAAAAAGCTCAAGACTTGACGAGTCAAACATAGCGTGTGTGAACCGGCACTCATTGAACAACGTCTGTGTGTTTACGAAGGGAAACTAAATGTGTTTGCTAGTAGCATGAATATAACAACAGTTTGTTCAGTAAGCTCAATTTTATTCGAACACCAACTTGAGAGGATACGCATTTCAGTATGTTTATGAATGAAGCTGTTCAAGCAGCCCTTTATTCTGTAAACAACAGTGTGACCAGATCTTAAATTTTTAGAGCTAAATCTGGCATTGCGGTTCAAATAATTTTACCATGAAATTTTATTGGAAGCTTAGAACATTTAAGTGACTTATTTTTAACAATATTGAAATAAAAGGTAATATTTAAACAGCGGAGCAGATTTTGGGAAAACATCAAATATAAATATTTAGTGCCACGCCCACTTCTCCAATCCATTTCCGTTTTTAAATAAAGCAGCTATGTGCGGAAAATTTGGACACTTTTCCACCTACCTATTTTGTACCACGGCCACTTCCCCAATCCCGCCCAGATTTTGTCAGATGTTGTCTCTTGATAACCAAGATATTTGCAGCAACTTTGGAAACTCTTGCCGTTCTACAGATCAACATAAACCTATATTATCTACTTATATATAGTATGGGAGGTGCCCCAGCTACGTAAAACTTCAAATTAATATATAGACTGTAGCACCACCTGGATCATCAGTAGTATACTGTAAAAGCTTAATAATGACCGGTTCAGCGGTTATAAAGATAACCTCCTACAAACAAACATACATCCTTTTTTTATATAAGTATAGATTTTTTCTGTAAATATGAGTGGTAGTTTCCCATAACTACTAGTTTGTCGTAGAAACTTTGCAACATTTTTTTTTTATTAAATGTTTTCCATTTTTTATGGATTTCTTTTTTTCGGGTTAAATAAACATGTATGTGTTAGCAAGCAGAATGGGTTTGTGTGCGTCTAACAACATGCCACTAATTAAGATTTGTTTAATTAGAGCTTAACATTTTGCAATAATAAAAATGCCATAGAAAAAAATTATACAAAAATATAAAAAGAAGATACAAATACAGGGGCAGCGTTTAATTGAAAGTAGAAATTTATGTAAGGGACCTATACAATGGGGTCTTAGTTCATATTAGAACACACTCTGTCTTCACAAGTAGTGATTATGTTAATGAACTCACGCCTTGCGGAAAAACGATTTTGTTATTTCATTCAACCAATTTAGACCAGATATTCTTATTATGAGTCCATAAGTTTTTGCCCAGTGTTAAGTACTTTCTCAAAATACACACCAAATGCCTAAAAATTGTGACGAAAAGCGGTTCAATTTAAGTTCTTTATAATTTAAAATCATCTTTATATCCGTCCTTATGGCCATAATTGCCCAGAGTTTTTTTCAAAAATTTATGCGACAAAAAACTTGGAAAAATCTTTAAATTTTACAAATCAACATACTAAGGAAAATTGTATTTTCTTGGTAAAAATAGTCAGTGGCGTATTAAAAACACAAACTCCCTTCTATTGTGAATAAAAAAGTAAACAGTTCGTCCCTTCGAAATTAAACTTTTCCTGATGCATCTTTTGGAGAAAAAGGAACCAATTCCAATGGAAATTTTCTTAACGATTATAACCCCAATCGTGATCGCATATTCGATGTTCGCTTAAAACGAATAAATTATATTATTTTCAGATTGGATCTTCTGGCCCTAACTCAGCAGTTGGGACCCTTTGGGCCTCCCCAAATAGTTGGCCGCGCTTCACATACGTTTTCTTGCGTTTCGTGTTGTCGGGTTGTTCATTTCTCATCGCTACTAGTTAGTTCATACACAGTTGATACACCCAAGCATGAAAAAATACATGCTTTAACAAGTGTGGCAAACAATTTCCTGCTACTTGCGAACGTTTCCAAGTTGCTGCTAAAGTGGCTTTCAATGGTTTTGCTACTTTTATTCCTAGTTTGAAAACAATATTCATGGAGTAACCTCGACAGTCGTCGTATTTCGTATTGAAATCACCACTTTTACAAGACCATCGGCACTTAATACTGAACTCCGAAGCGACTACTAGCGCTTCGGGCTATCCTAATGGATCCAAAGAGTGGATGGCGCTCGAGCATCGTTTTTGACATGCAATATTATATTACAACCAATGTTATACACAGAAAAAAACAAAAATTGATTTCAATTTAAAGGTTCGTAGTTAAAAAATAATTTAAATTTGCACAAGTAAACAAATTAGTAATATCAACTAGCTGTCCCGGCAAACGTTGTTTTGCCACAAACCTAATTTCAAGTAAAATAAATTCCTCTTTCTTTCACTTGAGCGCTTTATACCATAATCGGCGATGAAAAAAAAACAATAGCTATTTATTTCTTTTCGTTACATATTCAAAAGTTAAACATAAAAAAGTGATGTATTTTTTATCCTGAAGTATGCAAATCAAACAGAGATAATCAATTTTTATTGAATGGGGTCTCCACCTGAAAATTTTTTGTTATACCAAACGTCAAAGTCTATATAAAAAACTCTGGCATTGTAAATGTCTATCTAAAAGGAAATTTGAATTAATTTGGGACGTCTGTGGCAATCATCGGAGTTCGTGGCAGCAAAACATTTTCGTCTCGGAATTTACCATTCAAAAAGGTAGCTTCGATAACGTTTTTCATCAATTTGTTAACGACCAATCGTCCGTCTACCATTGCAAAGCCGAAGTAGAATAACCGGAGAAAAAAAACGTTTAATAAAGATACATAAACTTATCAAAAGAATCGTTTAATTAATTAAGAAGATATTGGATGGGGGTGCTTTTATCCGTTTACCTTTTTTTTACGCCGTAAATGTTAAAATGTATAGCCTTTAATTTCTTCAAGACATGAAACTTTCATCGGATAATTAATTAAGAAGACATGGGGAGATGGAGCTTTTACCCTTTTTGCCCTATTTTACGCCCTAATTGTTGGAAATTCAAAAACATGTATATCTTAAAGTTCCTTTAGATATTACAGTATCTGCATGCCAAATTTAAAGAATACCGGTTGATTAGTTAAGAAGATATAGGGAGGGGGAGCGTTTGCCTCTCTTGCCCAATTTCACGCCCTGAATAATAAAAATTATAGGCTATAGTTCCTTCCAGATGTATCACTATTTGCCTGCGAAATTTCAAGAAAATCTGTTAATCAGTTAAGAAAATATTGGGATTGGGAGCTTTTACCCGTTTTGCCCTATGTTACGCCCTCTAGCGATATAAAACATATACATTAAGATCTATTCCGAATGTCATTGTACACATTAGGCATTACGATTTGGAACTTTTCAGGTAACAATAAAAAATCATAATATGGATAATGAAACCCATTTTGTTCAAATTTATATGGGAGTAATATATAGAAAATTCTAAATGCAATATCTCTGGAACCACCGGGCCGATTTCGTCCAAACTTCACATAAACCATCTACAGACTATCCCCAAAGTATCGTGATAGTTTTCGTTGAAGTCGAACGACCTGCTTTCGCAGTTAGTGGTGACATCAAAGTGTACACTTCTTTATATATATATATAGATTAAATATTTTTTGATATTTATTTACAACATTCTTTGCAGTAATATTGTTAATATAAGTAAACGTTTAAAACTTGATTAAATTTTTAATTAAAACTGATTTTATTTTTGATTAACGGTTTAATTAAAAAAAAAAAGTTGTCGAAAATGTATTTCTGTGTACAGAACTACCTTGCTTTTAAATGAATCCTGCTACTTGCAATTTATCATCATCGAAATCTTTTGGGTTCGCACGAGATGCCAAACAAAACGACAATTTTGACATTTCTCTTTTACCTACATCTTTCGTTTTCTTTCTTTCATATGACCGGTACTGCCAGATTGATAATTTATGAAATTTGGTTATTGGGAAATAATGTATGGTAGCGTCGCCATAAAATAAATAACTGTTAATTATAAATTATAAAGAAATAAGGTGTAAAAAGCAAACCAAAGTTAGTGTGTTTGTTATAAATTAAGTTAAGTATGTAGAATAAAGATTTGATACAAAACTTAATTTCAAAATATAAAGAATAAGGACATCTTTATAATGTGCGAGTGAAACTTTAAAAATCTTTGTTAGAGGTAACAGCTGAATTAAAAAAATTAATAAAGATATAACAGTGGAAATTAACTCTTTGAGGTCTCAGTATTTGCAAGAGCTGCAGTAAACGAAGTGGGATAAGCTTAGAAGAAGTTTACGAACCAAAACTGTTTTTTTAAAATCACATACATTGTCCTTTTTTTATTCGGTAAATTACTTGCATTCTCATAGCAGTCTAGCAAATTCAAAATTATTGCTATAGTTTCAGCAGCATCTAGATCTTACAGCCATTTCAGTTAAGTCAACAATATCTTCAATAATTTCTTTTTTAGAAAGCAGATTTAAGAAGTGAAACCAAAAGAGAACGCAGGCAGCGTCGCGGCGACATGTCCCTCCATGAAAACTCGCTCTTAGTAATTCAAAAATTAAATGGATGCTGTATAAATTGCCACAACTGTTTGAATTCAAAGAGAAGTAGTTAAAAATGAATAAAAGAAAAAGGAATAAAGGAATTACATTTGATTTCTAAAAAAATTTTATTGACAGCAAATTATGTAACGCAAGACCACTCAAGCAGCTTAATAAATTTGAATCAAATAGGCTACTAAAATTTACGGTTGCCTTTATTTTGCAATCAAATGAATAGAATCTTTAAATAAAGAAAAATTTATTTTTTTATTACTATATTTAAAACGTATTTTTTGTTGCTTTTCGCAAGTTTTATCAAATAATTATTATTGCTTAACCATTGCGAAGCTGCCAGATTATCTTTAGCATGTTAATTTTTTTGTTTAACAGCAATTTTTGTTAGGTGTAGACATGGCCTTAAGAAAGAATCGCCAATCATATTAAAAGCGTCAGCAAATCGCCATTAGGAAAAAATGTATCCGCTCTGACTTAAATACCCCGAATCTATTTTCAATTCTACATAAATTTAATCATGCGAAATAAAGTGTTTCGCGTACTTTATTGTTCTCATAAATTACCCGAAATAACAAACAATAATTTATTATAAAGTACGGTTGGCAGCCCTACCTTTAATACTCTGACTTAAGTGAAAATTCCCTGCAAATAATGCGACTAGTCCATACACGCATGTACAGTGTAGCCCATAAGGAACGAGGACTAGTCTAAAAGTAACCCAAACGTATGGAAAAACATGGTTTATTTAACATTACGATGTCCTAGGGCAGGACCATATAACCCAGCTTTGGATTACATAGGAGTAGTTTTAAAACTACTCCATGCTATACTCAAGAGGATTAGTTTTGAAGTCGTTCAAAAACGAAAACATATCGTTAAAAAACGAAGACATGTCGTCTTACTACAAACACTTTTCAACAATGACATGGTCCATGCTTGCATTACATTGGACCTGTCCATGGAGTAGTCCATTTTATCAAAATGGAGCAGGTAGTCCAATATTATTTGCAAGGTTTAGCCATTTTTTGTTATAACAATATTTAAAAGACAAAAAATGGCGAAACAAGAGTTTTATGCAATTTCTTAAATCTCCAAAAATTTACAAAAAGTTTCTTACAAAAAATTTGAGAATAAAAAATAAACTAAATTTTTTATGGCTCACCAAGAAAAAAAGTGGCTAAATCTAACCACGAAGTTGCTAAATTAGCAACACTGCTCAAAGCTAAGCCTCTGTAAAATTCCATTTCCTGTCTTTTAACTTCTCTTACAACTCTGCTCAAATTATAGCAAAAAACATATTTCTAACTTTGCTTGAATGCGAATAAAATGAAAAATATGGTCTCGTTTCCATGTTTGCATTAACTACTCCATATGGACCCCATTATGCTGATGTGGCATGATACGTGCATTTTGCTTATTTAGTCGTATCCGTGCACCTTATATTTAAATATCATTAAAAACTTTTTGCCCTGTTTTGGTTACAAAACAAACAAAAAAAAAACAAATCCCTTTAGTTTTTTTTTTACATGTGTTAACATTTTTTTTTTTTAATTTTTACTTTTTTTTAGTTTTATTTGCCTGCTGCACCCAGGAAACGGAAGCATTACGTCGGGTATTGCGTGGCCGTAGAACTTTTACGCGCAGTTATTTCTGTAAGTATACAAAATACGACGAATACAAGTTAATTATGATTATTTTATATTTTACGTTTTTTCCTTTCATTTTAAATTTGTAAATTTTTTTTTGTGCTGTATTACCCCTAACAACAGGATTGAATGAAAAGGATTCTGTTTCATCATCTCTGCATTGTTTTTACATTTTTTTTTTTTTTTGTAATTTTCATTGTTTTTAGCGTTCTGAATGATGGTTATTGTTAACGACAACTGGGTGTTTGTTATTTGAATACGCGTTTCCACACAGTGGCCGAGTTAAAAATAACAAAAAAAAAAACTACACAAACAATTTTTTACGGAAAAGTTAAGCCCTTGTAGATATTAACTTTCAACGAAAATTATATTTGTTTTATGAGTTACACAGAGAAACATGCTGTAAGCGAAATATTTGGCATAATCATTCTTAATTATATTTACAGAAAAATGTATTCTCAAGTTAACAGATTTTCATTTAATCAAATGTAGAATTTTGTTTATTAGCCGACGAATACGATTGCAACGAATTAAAGGTGCTTTATGTGATTTTTATAATAAAAGTGCTTAATTGATTAAGTAGTTCTTATTAGAACTATTGTGGTTAGAATGCCAACGTAAAATCGCCATATCCGCAGTGGGCTTTTAATATATTTTTGCATAAAAAAAACTTTTTTTGTAAAAACATGGGCGGAGCAGCTCAAAATATGCTTTTTTTAAGTCATATGGCTACGTAGAGTAGCAGGAAAACCCAGAAGGGATAAGATCAGATATGATACTATTAAAAACATTCTGAAAGTTGCAGAACTCGATACACAAATAGAAACAAGTAAATTGAGATGATATGGGCATGTAATGAGGATGTAAGACTCTAGAATACCGAGAGTGTTTTCCAGACATAACCAAGTGAAGTGCGGCAAAAAGGACAAAGACGAGAATCCTGGTGGGATAATATGGCAGCTACTTTTACAAAACATATTATTAATGCCTACAATGCAAAAAACATTGCTCAGAATCGAGGCCACAATCAAGGACTTTGTCATAGCTCTACACTGCAAGGTAAAAGAGGTCAGGAATTAGCAGATAAAGTAACTAAAAAAAACTTTAAGAGATTAGTTAGCTATAGCAGGATCTGCAAAACCAATTGCTGAATTTTTTAATCAGTTGCAACAGCTCTCAGTACTATTAAAAACAAAATGTCAAATGTCGTTTTTGATAGACATGGTGCCCAGCATGGATGAGAAACGTTTTTCATAACTATAAACCGGTCTATCGACAATCAGAAAACCTGGTGCCCAGCAGGGCTGCCAGATAAATTTGTGATAAAATCGTCAATTTCCTGAGAAAAAATAAAAAAATCGTCTTTCTCGTTTTGAAATATCGTCAAAAAATCGGACAACTCAAAATGTTGTTTTTTTTAAAAAATTTTTGTTCCATTTTTACCCAGCTAGAATTTAAAATCGTGGAATAGCTACTGTAAGTCTCATAAAGAGCGCATTTTTAAATTGTAGAAGATTCCTCACACAGAAGAAACTGTAACACAAGCTGATTCCTCTGTGAGATTCTTCCATAAAACAGCGAAAGACGCTTACTTTAATCATTATTGGAAAAGTGTGAGATGTGGGTGAATATTATCTAACGAGTCTTACAAAAAGCATGTCAAAAATCGTAAAATACTCATGTAGATATTATCTTACAACTCGTGATATGCTGAAAATATGATTAATACACAGAGCCGCAAAAGGTTCATTCGATGATGGTTTGACAAAAGATAAACAAAGTTTAACTTTGTCGTTTTGCACTAAAGATTTTCTGAATATGTACTTGCATGTTAAACATTCCAAGATTAAAAAACGAAAGTGCCAGAATATGTATAAAAAGTAATGATAAAAAGGAATTTTTTTATTGTTTCTCGTCAGATCATTATCAGAAGACCGCTCCACGAGTGGCTGAGTTATTAGCAAATGACCACAATTGCTTTTAATTTTGACCCATAAATTTCTAATTTTTACCTACGTATAAGCCTACACTTTTTGATGTCTTCTTATAATTTTAGTAGAATATTGATAGTGAAAATTAACAAAATCGGTTAATAAGTGACTTTTTTTTCTTTATAAGGAGTATTATATCTTAAAAAAAGAGCCAGTTGATCCTTTATTTCACTTGGTACTCATTCTCGAATTTAAGGAATTGGTACGATTTGTAATACAGTTGTAAAGGGTGTATAAGATTCGCTGCAGTCGTATATTGCACTTTACCTTGTTGTTTTATTTAAATTGGCTCGACTCAAAATGTCCTCTTCATTGGCAGAAAACTGCGGTAACGGTTTAATGTTTTGATCCCATTAAGAACTGCATTAAAAAATCACGCCCATTGTGAATAAAATTGAAAAGCAAAAGCATAATGCAAAAATTTAACAGTTTTTTTCCTATGAAATTTTGCCTTTCCCTATAAATTTTTTAGAGAAAAGAAAACTTAAAAATTTAAGCTGTCTTGTTTACAAATTTTTTTTGTGCGGCTTATATCTTAACATAGGTATTAAAACATTTAAAATTTTCTTTTTTTGGTGACGGAAAAAAATCGTCACTTTTTAGGAAAATAACAGCAAATCGGCACTTTGCTAATATCGAAACAAAAAATCGTCAAAATGACGATAAATCGTCAAATATGGCAGCCCTGGTGCCCAGCCTTAATGATAAGCGTTTGTCGCAACTATATTATAAATTCTAACCGGTCACTGGGCGATCCGGAAACATACAAGCAGATTGGCAATTTCCATTAATGTACATCACTAGAGGTGCCACGAACCAAAAAAATATTTTAATAATTTAATTCTGAATTATAAGCACTTGACACGGCGCTAAAATGAGATTATTCCAGATGCGCTTAGATGAGATTATTTCAGATGGCATAATTAATCAATAAAATGCGAGAGGATGGATCCAGGATTTACATAAAGTCATGTATCCATCCTATCGCTTTCTTCTAGAATAAAATTAAGGTACATTAATCCTATGGAGTGGTGTGGTTTTGTTAAAACTTGGTTAAAAACTCTTCTTAGTTGATTGTTTGTTTCATCACAGGCTGCCACAATAACCAACACACCCAGGGCCCCTGGAATTTTAGTATGGACACAAAATTTATATTTTAATCTAAGAATTCGAAAATGAAAAATTGCGACCTAAGAACAAGAGGGTTTTAACTTACATATTGTTTTGTTATAAAAATCAAATATGTAATATATTTTTTCTGAAGCTCCGGAACGACATAAAGAGCAAGTTATTAACTGATTTATCGGATATATTATAAAGAAGTACGCTTTTAATAATCGTCCTAATTGGCTAATAAATGACCGAAACCTTGTTTAATCCGCTGATTCTATCAATATTCTAAAAACAATTACAAATTGTCATTAAAAATAACTGCGCTAGTTAAAATCGGATTCTTTAATAGAATTTGTTTGTCAAATAAAAACTGAAGAAAGCAGCACGCGCGCCTTTGTCATTATCTTGTCAGGGCTATCAAGCATCTGTTTAAAGTACTTAATAAAAAAAATGTCAAGATCAAGGCAAACCAATTCTGGACACCCTGCTCTGATGTAAAGCGTTTTTCTGTGCGAACGTGTTGTATCGAACGAAATGGTAGTCGGACAAATAAATATGTTTTGATTTTTTGCATTTTACATTGATTAATAGTTTTCTTATTTTTATAATTAAAAGGTAATGATTTTCCCTTTTACTAAAGTAAGGTATTGAAATCTGGCTTCGGATACTAAAGTTTTTCTGCGTGGCGGCCTGCGGCCGCGCTTAAGGGTTTTCTCCTCCAGTAGAACACGGCAGGTGGCTTCGCTGAATAAAGTTTTCCTGCGTGCGTCACAATAATAAAAAAATGACTTTTCCCGGAAACACTAAAGTAAAGTAACAATATTCTGGAAAAATATGACTTTATCTCACATTTGTGAAAAAAAAATATGGCTATATCTCTCATTTCGCAAAATTTTAAATATGACCTTATCTCTCAATGATTGTCCAATAAGGCTATTATGGCTTTATCTCCCATTCAATTGAGCAATAAAGCCATCATGGCCTTATTTCGCATGACTTTAAAGCACCCCCCCCCCCCCCCCCCCGTTTAGTAGCTGGAGCTGTTTAGCCTAGCAGTGGATCACTTCAAAGCGGCTTCTGTTGAATAGCAACAGCACCGAGGAATGATTTCAACATCGCAGCAGGTGCTTATTCCAAGGCGCTGCCCTACGATTAATGACACCCATATTAGCCACAGCCACTACTCCCAGAAAGTATTCGAAGTATTCAAAGATGGAGAAGACAATCTTCCGAATCCTCGGGATTGAGGAAGCCTATCTAACGGAGACCTCTCCAATAGTGCGACCGGTGTGTAACCACCGGTGTCTACCTGTGGCCCCAGATGACAATGAGACTTAAGAAATCGGAAAACTTCAAAAGCCATGTCATTTCGAATGCTTTTCCGCATGCTAGGTCCGATGAAAGAATAGCGACACAAGGGGTTTGTTAGAACTCCATAGAAGTACGATTATAAAACAGCAAATATAATCTTCCGATACCTCCCGGCAGCTTCTCTATGTGCTTGTCCACTCTTGTCAGTTATTCATTTATGAAAATATTGAATGCTTGAAGATCTCTGCAATGAACTGATTTACCCCGGGGGATGAATCACCAAAAGGTGAAATATGCTTAAGATGATCCCTACATACCCCAGGGTAGACCAGAAGGAGTAAGAACTGGAATATAAGAAGGGTGAAACCAAACTTAAAACCCGCTTTTTTCACCATAGTTTTTGAATGATCTGGCAACACATCGCCGAGCTTTTTTATATGATCGGTTTTTATATCTTCATGTTTGATCGCATATTCTAAGCCATTTTTAGCGAATAATCGCTTCAATTGCATCAATTGAAATCAGGCCGATTTTGTTCAAAATGGCAAACAAGTTAGTTAAGACAAAAACCATGTGTAAACGATTCGCCTTCTTTTGTGAATCCTGCAATTTTAAGTTAAACAGCCAATAGTTTATCGGGTTTTTATGGCCAATTTTATAATAAATTTACTTATTTTTTTTAAATGGATAGATCATAAGTTACTAAATAAATGAAATAAATGACCAACGGCAGCTTTTAAAAATAACAAACATATTATATACCCTTTTCAACTGTGGATATAGTTCTACCTGGGTATAATCAAGACCCGTATCCCAAAAACCTTTCATGTATTGGAACATTGTAATTTCGAACATTTAACAAAAACATTTAAAAGGTACAACCAATTTTAAATAATTTTAACAATAGCTAATAATAGTTGGTTTTCCATTCGTTTAATATTTATTAATTTATAAATTGTATGCCCAAAATTTATTTATATTCACTTCAGAGAATTTTTATATTGTTTCTAACAACAACAAAAATGATGAAACGAAAAGAATCCTTTAAGCAATCCTTTGACAATTATAAATAAATTTGTTTATATTTAAACCAGGGACCGGAAATAAGAGTTATTTTTAAATTTTTGAAGAAATAAATCATACATAAATGAACATCGTAGAAAACTTTTAATTACACCATCATGATTTTTAGGCGAAATGCATCCAACATATTGCATGATATTTAAATTTTTGATTTTTATTTTAACAATCAAAAATAAGAGTTATTTTTGATTTTTATTTTTTTAAATGAAAAATAAGAGTTATTTTTGATTTTTATTTTTTTAAATGAAAAATAAAAGTTATTTTTGATTTTTATATTTTTAAATGAAAAATAAAAGTTATTTTTGATTTTTATATTTTTATATCAATAATAAAAATCAATTTACATATACAATTTGCATTGCAATTAATAAATTAAAAACAACAATAAGATTACGCTAATAATAACAACAACAAGAATGAAAGAACAAATAATAGCGTTATTTCAAGTTCAAGGGCAATGCACAGCGTAATTTAGAAACTTTGTTACACACATTTTGTTGTTATTATAACTGTGTACTTTATTTTTACTTTAATACGTAACAAAGATTAATAAACATATTACCTACCTATGTCACAAATTTTGAATTGATTTTTATTATTGATATAAAAATATAAAAATCAAAAATAACTTTTATTTTTCATTTAAAAATATAAAAATCAAAAATAACTTTTATTTTTCATTTAAAAATATAAAAATCAAAAATAACTTTTATTTTTCATTTAAAAAAATAAAAATCAAAAATAACTCTTATTTTCTATCTAAAAATATAAAAATCAAAAATAACTCTTATTTCTTGATTTTTTTGATAAAAGTCATAACTGTTACGGTCCCTGATTTAAACACATGCATAAATAAATTGCATTTTATAATTTTTTATTTCTCCCACTTCCAAACTTGTAGCTGGCTTGGCTATACCCGGTTGGGCACTTGTAACAGTTATTGCTCTTAGTGAACTTTTGCTCGGTGTCATACTCTATTTTGTAATGTACAAATTTATACTAACGAAAGATGTTGAACAGACCACAAATACATACGCACCAGCATCTACAACATCGGGACATGAAGTCTAAGATGAACCGACAAACAACAAAAACATAAAGAAGTTCATGATATAGATGATAGAAGATAAGAAGACGAAGGGAAAATGAAAAAACGGCAACAAAACTAAACTATTTTATATAAAAACGTTTTTAAGTACCAACGACATAAAAACAACAAATAACGTGGTTTAAACTCCAATACTTTTTTTTTCTTTCCGATGTTGTTGTTTCTATTATTTTAATTGGTCACAATAACAACGTTGAATAAAAAACAAATACAAAATACAACAAAAAAAAAAAGAACTTAAAAAACCAATATGAAGATACTTATAAAGAAGTAACAACTATTGTATGAAAAGCAGCTTAACATAGAGAGAATGCACCCAAACTCCACAAGAATAACAACAGACAGTGTTGCCGGAAATTTTATTCAAAACAAGCATGAAACAAAGACAACAAGATAGTGCATTTAAATTTAAGCAAGTAAGAGTGCTATATTCGGCTATGCCGAATCTTATATACCCTTCGCCATGATGAGATAAGAACAAAATGTTATATACATAAATAACGTTCTTTAGATAGGTATAAATAAATATTAATTGAGCCACGCGAACTTTTCATTTCGTCATGCCGAAGAATATAAAAAAAACAACAAATTTATATATTTACCTAAGCCCATTTCCTCTTTTGCCAAAGCTGATGTTTAAAATTCGTTTTATAATCTTAAAATCGTATTTTAGAACATAAAACAATTAAATAAAAAAAAAATGGGAATTATTTCCTTTCGTAGGTTACTTTATTTTATATTCAACATTTTTTTTATTTTTAGAATTTATTCTATGAGCTAAATTTCAGTTATGTATTTTATAAAGCTTTTTTGTAATAGTTATATTCCAAAGTATATTTATACCAAGTACATGCAACTCTACAACAAAACTACAATACAAAAAACAACAGGCATTTTGTTTGTGTAAAAACTTCCGAGCTTGTCAAAAATAAATTAATACATACACATCAGGGATGATAAAGTCAGTACAATTGTACATTTTTCAGTTCTGTTAGCATTACAAAAGTACTTAAAACTACAACTTAAGTACTATTTTAAAATTCAGGAAGGGTTGGAAATTTAAAACATGAAATTAATGAACTAATGTTTGCAGATATCAGAGAATCGCCAAAGGTATATTGTCTATAACACATTCGCCAAGGATCTGATATTTTCATACCAATGTTAGCTGTTTGGTCCCGGCGCTGCTCGGGATTTTCTAAATAAAAAAAAAATAAATACTGGAGAATTTTGTTAATAGCTTGACCCCAGCGCTATCTACCGGGTCAACATTTTATCAGGAAACTTATTTTTGTTTATTAATAATATTTTGTGAATTTCAGCCAAATCGTACAGTAAATTAAAAAAATGTTAATTTAAGAGAAGCTTCAGACTAAACTGATTTATTGTAAAATGGCGTTTAGCGATATACCAAATTCAAAATTATGTATGAAGTTATAGTACAATTAATTAGTTATATATATACGACGATTTTTTGTTATTCAAATAACAAATATAGTAAAAAATATTTTTTGATTTTTAGTACAATTTAGGGTCGAAAACACAAAATTTTTTACTGAATTACGTACAATTTTAAAAAAGTAATATATCATTCCTGATACACATAAATATGTATATAAATGTGTTTAAAAATGTAAACAAACATATCGTCACCTTCAATGCAAACGGCTGTACCTACACTTTTAATTTTTTTACAAAAAACTTAAGTTTTTTCACTTTCTTTATATTTAGTTTTTATGTTAGTTTCGTACTTTGGCTTGATTTTTTCTGAAACAAGAGGGCGCACCAACACTTACATAAGTCATTTTTAAATGTGCAATCAATAATGCCACAAATAATAATTCATTTTGTTATTTATACTTTGACAAAAAAAGGAAAAGAATTTATGTTATTAATTTTTTAACTAAAAAAACAAATGTTTTTAAATACAGACGGAATTGTAAATGAAAATAAAATTAATAAATTTTATAAATAAAAAATTTAAGTTTACATGAGCTGGGCAGATATTTTTAGATCCAGTCAAAAATTTATTGTTTAATGATCGGTATTTCAAATATTTTTAAATGTTACACAAATAAGCAATAATGCACAATAACATGGAGAGGGTTTGTTTGCGGTTTAGGTTAAAAAAGCTGAAGTAGATTTGTCAGTGTTTCCAACAGTATGTTTTTTTTAAAGAGTAAAGTCTTTTTGCATTTAAAAATATATATATGCACTTGTAGTTACGTTCGTTTAAATTTCTTTTATAATACTGCCATTTTTACCGGAGACTTTTACATATTTTTACATCGTTATCCAATTACCAACCGGGTGGTACTCCGCATGTGATAAAAAAACTGGTGGTCAAACGAATTTTTTTCATGTTTTGTTAAAGAACTTTACAATTTGTTCAGTGAAAAAAAATTGGCTTAAATCTAGTCTGGCGACACACACCCAAATAAAGAAAGTACCAAGGGTAATAGAAAATTTAAAACTAAGAAGAAAAAATTAAATAAAAACATTGGCGCAAACGCTTAGTTTTCGAGTTATGGACGTTTTTAGTTTTCATAGAAATATTTAATTTGGCGAAGTGCAATTTAAGGGGCTACGAAAAAATATAAAAAATATGCCACCCGATTCAGAATAAAAAAAAAGAAAAAAAACGCTGGAAAGAATTCCTTAGCACATCGGAAAAAATTAAAAAATTTATTAATTTTTTTTATAAGTTTTGTATATAGTACATATGTACTAATTTTTATTTAAATATTTCCATAAAAAATAAAACATCTTTAAAAAAAAAAAAAAAATAATAAATAAATAAAAAATTTAAATTTATACACTTAGTACACAAAAACTGTAATGTGAGCTTAAGAGTTCAAAATTTTTAAATATATACTATATATCTAGAAAGATTTAGTCAAAACCTTCAAAATGATACCAATATTGGCCATATACTTTTAGAAATGTAGTGGAAAAATTACATATTTCTATGAAAACTAAAACCGTCTATAACTCGAAAACTAAGCGTTTGCGACAATTTTTTTATTTAAGTTTTTCTTGTTATTTTCCAATTTTCTATCACCCTAGTTACTTTTTTTTATTTGGGTGTGCGTCGCTAAGCTAGATTTGTTCCTAAAAATTTATTTTTAACCGAAGCAAATTTAAAGAAATTATTTTACAAATAAAACAGAAATGGTCACTCGGGTGGGTATTGGTAACGCGAAGGTTAATAAAACAATCCATGATCAATCAGAAACTCGATTTCGAATTCTTGTGCAGTTTCGTCGTTT
Organism: Pollenia griseotomentosa; assembly: GCA_963931875.1. Taxonomy (NCBI): domain Eukaryota; kingdom Metazoa; phylum Arthropoda; class Insecta; order Diptera; family Polleniidae; genus Pollenia; species Pollenia griseotomentosa. The sequence continues at coordinate 139,385,396 of OZ007562.1, forward strand.
GCATTTAAGGTGACGATATTTAGAAAAAAAAATTAAATAAAAATGTAAACAAATTTTGACACTATCGAAAATATAAACAACTGAACAGCTGATCACTTGCATGTACTTGGTATAAATATACTTTGTTATATTCCTTAAATTTTTAGGAATGACTTTTATATACACTACTAGATTATTATATTGTATTTTCTTGTTACATTTTACCTTAGAATTTTAGAATGAAAAAAATTATTTTTGGGATTCGAACTGGCAATATCATCTCAGTCTCAGGAGAGAACTTAACACCTCGGCTACGAATGATTTTACTGAAGAAGCGTTAAATTTAAATATATTGAGTCTATGAGTTTGTTTCTTTATTTGAGTGGCATATCATATACATGCATTAATGTGTATGCGTAAAATTAAACACATTACAAATAAAATCCACCACTTGTAGTGAGGGGTATAAAAAAACAACAAAAAAAAACACATTACCAACACTGTATTACCATAGCCACTGTATGACCGTAGAAACCAAAATTGAATTGGTTTGTATGTATGTTTATGTCGTTTTGGTAATACAGTGTTGGTATGGTAATGTCACGTCTAATTGGACCTTTAAAGGAAAAAATTTGAGGCAGTCGTGGTTTTTAACTCATATCTTACTTTAAGACTTAAAGTAACATATAACCTGTCTTCTGTAATCTACTACCAAATTCGACTTACGGTGTAACCGATAACGAGAACCGCAATAAGGCTGAACCAGCCTTAAAAAAACATGATCACACAAACACGTGTATTTATGAAGTGTGCTGAATGTTTGTTTACATTTAAATCTCTTTACTATAGTGACGTAAAAATTACGTCAAAGCAAGATTAAAAAGTTAACGGACTTGCGCAATGCGCTATATTTTTTTTTTATGCAACATATATATAATTTCCTACACCACAGTATTAGCGGGCAAATTTTCGAGAGTGGACCATATTTAGGACAGTTATCCGCCAAAGATTCATATACAAGTAAAAATTGTCATGACAGTAGCAGCCATTAAAAAACTAATCAAAAGTAAATTTTACGTAAATACCAATAAAGAAGTTATTGCACTTAAAGCTTTTTTCCGAAGCGGTATTTGTATGGAAGCTATCGCCAAATATGGATCTACTATTGAGGTATGGGTATAAATATGTGCGCAGTTAATAACAAATACGATTTTTCCTTAAACATCATAAACAACTTTACCATTCATAAAGTTGTTCAATGTTTTCTAAATAAATTCAAAAATTTGTAATTTAATAATTCTTATAAGTAAGATTTAACAGATCTTAACAGAACTGCGTCAAGTTTACATTTTCCATACATTTTAACATAAAAGTTGATTGTAGCAGGGCTGTGGAGTCGGAGTTGGGCTTTTTGTACCGGAGTCGAATTCGGAGTCGAAGTACCCATAAAAACTCGCGACTCCGACTCCAACATTTTTCAACATTAAATTTTTTTTAATATTTTTCAAAATAAAAAAATTATTTAGTTTAATTTCTTCGACCTTTTTATTATTATTTCTTCATTTTTGGTTTTTTTAATTTTAAACAAAATTTTATGAAACAACAAAATTTTCAATTATGAAAAATAATAAAAATTATACACAGGAAACAAAAAATGTTCTATTCCATTTTTATAAACTTACTGCATTTCCTATCTTATTCTTATTAATTAAATGTCTGTAATTTTGATTAATAATAAATATTATTTATATAAAAGTCGCATTGAGCTTGAACATTTAATGTGAAAAAAAAAAATTTAAAGGATCTGCTTTAAAAATTTTGAAGTCATAAAATAAAGTCCAGTCTACTTTACATAAGAAGGTGAGTTGCAAAGCTCGTTCGTTTCAAAAAATTAAAAAAATTGAGATAATAATTGATTTTGAGAGATCTTTAAGCACTTAATAAGGATAGATATATAGATTGTATCGAACCATGAATTTTTCTATGATGAAATGGAGTCCAATTTGGGAATTAGAAATGCAAATTTGTAAAAAGTTTGCTTTGACGTATTTGATTCTCATAAATCGTATATTGAAAAATATTTTCGTAGCAATGTTCATATATGTGAATGAAATCTGCTGTAGCTCCTGTCGTGAAAACACTAAATTAACTACATTTTAAATTCCAACCTTTAAAGTGAATGATAGTAGAAAAAAAGGAAAAGGAACTCGGAAAAATACATTATATGGTTCCAGATATAACTTCCATCAGTGTGAGTGTTAACCCCAAAATTGATTTGAAAATACTTTTATCTACTCAATTTGGGGAATATTGGAGCGAAAATAAAGGCTTACAATTTTATATTTTCTTAGACAATAATAATATTGATTATTGAACGGAAATACCTTTGCTTACAAAATTGGACTTGGTGTTCTTCGTTCCATGATGGTATTGGTACTGCTCAATCCCTTGAGACAAACAGCACCAAGTCCAAAAACAAAAGGTCTGCTATTTCCTATTGCTATTTAATACAAGGCTTACAACAATTTTGATACCATACTATTCTCTTCAAAATGTGCTATACAAATTATACAAGTAACAACGGCTCATCTGTATGTTTAAATAAAAATATATTTAATTTTCCTGAGAATGATTAACAAAGTTGATCGAAATATTTGACTAAACAAATAAAATAAAACCAAAATGGCAGTGTTTTAATTTATCTTTATTAAAAACAAATATTCACAATTTACAAAAAAGGACTCCTGATCTTTTTTGCCTCTACAAATTCAGTGGTAAACAACACTAAGTACACTTGAAGCCCTTTACGTATAAGCAAGTTGGACTTGGTGTATAAAAAACATATTTTGAAAAAGATATGAATTCGGGTAGTTTATCTCTCCCCTACAGAACTATTGTTAAATTAAAAATAACATACTTAGTTTTAATGATTAATTTTCCTGGTGGGCTTTAAACGCTACTTTTATGAAGATTTAGAATGATGGTGGGCTTCTGTCAAATAAATAATTGTGAAATTGAAGGCTCAGTATTGGCTGTTTTACAGTATTGCCCGCATGCGATAAAAAATTAACATGACGTGATAGCCCAATTTTGATGTCAGATTCGAATTCAGCGCACACAGATTAGTTTAACATGCTTCGTTTCTGCAGCCAATTTTTTTTTTTTTTTAATTTGTAGGATTTTTGGCTGAAGTTAAACACGCAATTCTGTTTAAACCAGTGTTCGAAAATAAACTCTAAATATCGCTTCTTAGTGTTCGGCTCGGTAGATTTGTGGGAAACACAAACGCTAAAAGTGTTTGTGTAGAAAATCATTAGAAAATAACGTTTCCCTGTTTGTCATCTTTCGAACACAAAAAAAATACTGGTTTTATCAAACTAAACAAAAGATGAGAACATTTAATTATTTAATGAAAAAAACACATACTTCATAGTGTTAGGTTCGGTTCTTTAATGTTCGTCGCTTTTGGCTGGTAAAAAAACCAAAATTTTTTTACAAAAACAAAATATGTACACATAAAAAAACAAAAAGCCAGCAAAATAATTTTTCACAAACAAAACATATTCACAGTTCACACACAAGCTGTTCGTGCTGCGGTCGTTGCTAAAATTTTTTGTTTGTTCATTTCTTTATCAATGTAAAACAAGGAACATTATAGAACATTAAAATATAATATATGTCTATAGACAAATATTTGTGTATAGACTGTATACAGTATCACTACAATTGTTCTTTTTTTAACGAAGAACAGAACACTATATAATGTTCGCTCTTTCTTGAAAATAGTTACGAACGGTATTCTTTTTCCGTCTATCGCATACTTCCTTTTCTCTACTTTTCACTTCTTCTTATTCTATCTCATATTTTTTTGAAGGGATTCACAATGGACTGTATTGGTCTCCGAGTGGAGGTGTGCCCATGGGCGCACAACCCTTCTTAACCTAACCTAACCTAACCTACGAACGGTATTTAGGGTTGTTTTCGTCTACACAATCACTTAAAAAATAGTGTCGGGTGTGTGAGCCGAACGCTAAATAATGTACTGTTTATTTTCGAACACTGGTTTAAGCACTAATGTAAATATAAAAATTTTTTGGAATAAATCAATAAAAAACTGTTTATCAAGAATGTTTTTTTTTTTTTTTTGTTTTGAAATTTTAAGAATTTCGATTTTTACAAGATAATTTAAGCACCATTCGTTGCACCAAAATTGTTGCAAAATGACAACAAAATGATTTTTTTTTTCTAATATGGAAAAGCACCTAAAATTATAAAAACTAACAATATCAGCTCGATTTTTGTATTAAAATAACGAAAATACCTTCACATAGAGATCCTTTTATATGTTTGCCAACACTGGCAACTTATAACCAACTAACAAGTGCAGCAGAATAACAATAACAACAACCACTGTGTTTACTTTTAATTTACAACAAAAATACTACAACAAAAACAGAAACAACAAGAATAAGCAAAACTTTGTCAACATTTTATCTAATTTTTATTTTATTTTTAGAAAAGTTTTAAAAAATTTTTCTCATTATTTAATTTTTTTTATCTGCAGTGTTATTAAAAAAAAGACATAATAAAAGATTTTAAAAAATGTATTTGTAGTATTTTTACTTGTTACTGTCGTGGAGGTACAAATAATTGAGAAAATACACTTGAAAAAATAAACGCTAAGTTTGCTAAATAAAAAATCGTTACAAAGAAATAAAAACCAGGCATAAGTGCCATATTTGCCAAGGCCGAAAAATTACGAAAATAAAAACAAAGAAAAAATAATAATTAAAATAGTTACAAGGAATTCAAACCCTTCGGCCATTTTTGGCCACCCTGTTGTGTAAAGATATACTAAGTTTGTCAATCCGTGTAAAACTTTGTTTATTTGTATTCAAGACACGACCCCATAAAGTATATATCGCTCTTTTATTGCAACATAGTCATATCTCAAAAAAAATCAAACTTAGCAAAATGCGATCAAAGTTTTCAAAATGTACCTTTATATACAGATTTAATAAAATATATTTTGCTATAACTTCGGTTAAGTTTAAGATATAATGCTGATTTTTGTTTTACATAAATATAAGGAAGGAACTCTTTTGCTTTAGTAACTTAAAATGTTTGATTTTTTGAGATATGACCATTAGTGTGTCCCACCTTCTGAAACTGATTTTTCGAATTTATTGCAGGGCATAGAGCTACATCGTATGAACCCCAACAAATGATTTTTAAGCAAATCAAACGCAAAAATTTGATTCTTAATTGTTTGTTGGGTATGAGTAATAACATCAGAAACTGGGTGCAAAGCTGAAAACCGGTACAACTAAGGAACGGTAAGAGCGAATTCAAAAATATTTGTTTCTAAATTATTGAGAATAAATTGATACTTCAAACTGCATTGCTGGTTTGTTTCATTTTCATAATAAAAATTTTAAGAGTTATAAAGCGTTATTTATGATAAATGAGCAAATGCATTGCAAAAACTTTTAGTTTTTGTACACCAAAATAAAGCTTGGCCTTTTTTCTTTAAAATCATTTCCTTTAAAGTGAAGAAAATCGTGGTTTTTGACAAAGTTGTTACGAAAACTTAAAAAAAGACCGGCAGGCCCGATTTTCGGCAAAATTCGACTTTAACGACCTCTTAACATCTTCCGAAAAATCTGAAAAAATCTCAAAAATACTTTCCCTATACCCTGAACCAAAAAGGTACGTGGAGACAACGAAAATGTACGTTAAGCAAACGAAAAATTTATTAACTTTCGTCCAATGAATTTGTTCGTTGTAACAATGAATGGCCATAAACAGAACATTGTCTCAATGAACTATTTTTTTAATTTCCCCTCGCAAAATTATACCACCTGTACGACCCCTGTTAATTTACGACTGTAACCCACTAAAAAATTAAAAAGACTCATAGTTCAAATGTGTTTATTTATACTTTATTTATATTTTTTCCTATTGTACAAAAATGTGTGAAATTTATTGTAGTACATATATTTATGTATGTATACATACATATAAGATATATACATACATATAGTTTATTTAAAATTTTTACAAAGTTCTTTAAAAATTTTATAGTAAACTCGTTTGGTTTTCAATGGAACTTGATGCTTCCTTTGTTAATTTGGACGTCAATGAACCACTTGAAGCTGATCTAAATAAGCTATCAGCAAACCCACCGCACTTAATTTTATTTTACACAGATAGCAATTATTTTTCTGAATCGAATTTAACTCACTCATGTCCTTTTTCAGTTTTGTTTAATTTGAGATAGTGTTTTTTACAGACACGACAATATTTTTAATTTTACACCGCATTTTTGTATTTGTTTAAATAATATTTTAAAAAGAACCAGTTTAAATAGAATAACTACCCTGTAGAAAGTCAAACATATTTTTAAATAACTTCAAACTGGTTTTTTTAAAACCACTCATTATTATAACATAGGCATGTCATAGGCTGTAGTCAATTGGTTATCTTTCCATGACTTTTAAATTGACTACTAATTACTTATTTTTCAACCAATTTGTAGTTTATTCATAGTTTAGTCGGTTTATAATGAATTATTTAAATTTTAAATAATTTTTGTCAAAAAATATACATATGTATACATATACATACATACATATGTACATACAGTGCACTCGCGATAATATGAACTAATTAAAACACAGCCAGTTCACTTTTACAAGATTGTTCATATTTGCGAATGGCATTTAATTTCCTCTCAAAAACGTTTTTTCCATAAACATAAAAGTTTCTAATGCCAAAGTTTTTTTTTATTTATTGTTCATTGCGTTTAAAAAACTATTGATTTAAAGAAAAACAAACTTAAAGTAATGCGACAAAGTCTGTGATTTTCTTTCGTTCAATCAGCTTAAAAACGCCCCGCTCTTTTAAAAATCTCCAGCTATTTGCCGTGTCCGCTAACAGTGATCTTTTTGTATTTCTTTTTCAAAAACCATCGGTGCATGCATTTTCCATTTTTTGGGTATTCGGAAGACCGCACATTTTTCTTTTTCCAAGTCAAATAAACGTACTGTTAGAACTTTAAAAAAAAAAACAAATTTATTCGCTAAATTAAAAATACCTTTTTCCTAAATGGCCTTAATTTTCTGATTTTTCTTTTTTAAGTTGAAAACGTATGCTTTTTTAATTCATATACAGTAGTTTTTGGTTAATTGAGCCCCGCTTAATTGAGTTTCCCGTTTTATTGCACTAAAAACCATGGAACGAAATCATTCAGTATAACAGTCTATGTAAAAATACCCGTTTAGTTGAGTTCCGTTTACTTGCGTCACCCGCTTAATTATTTCGCAAAATAAGACCACATTGCGAAAAACAAAAGCAAATGTTTCGGTTAATTGTTTCCCTCTACTTAATGTGTTTTTGCTCCACAAAAATCAAGAAAGTCATGTTTCATGTTTCAGTTTTATAAATAAATGCTATATAAAATAAATAAAGAAATGAGTTACATTTTCTATCTACACATGGGTGTTTCGCTTTATTGCACATCTTGCTCAATTAAGCGATTTTCGTTTTAATTGCGTCGGCGACTCAATTAACCGAGTACTGCTTAATTGAGTTCCCGTTTAATTGCGTCAAAAGTCGTGCATTTTTAGAAACTCAATTAAGCGGAAATAATGTATAAGAAATTTTCACGTTAAAATTATATTTTAAAATGAAAATATATAAAATTCCATGTAAATGTGAGAACTTACTAAAAAGTGTATGTAAAACATTTTGATTAACAACTGAAGACAATTTTAAAGCGATATCTAGGGAAATCCCCAAGTTATTATGCAGTTGAATCAAAATTGATTATGATTTTAACAATGTGACAGTAGATAAAAAACGTGAAAAATACAACTGTAAGTTGTTCAAATTTTAAAGCTTTTGCACAAGTTCATATTTTAGAGTAGTCAATGGAAGAAAATAAGTGTTCATATTTTGGGGTGTTCATAAATTAGGGTGTTCATATTATCGCGAGTGCACTGTATATCTATATTTATGTATTTTTATATAGAAATAATTTTTTAAGAAAATTTTGCATCAAACAGATTTGAATTGCTTAAATTTTTTATTTTTACAAAAAATGCTAAACTAACACTGTTTTAAAAACCAATTTAACAAACGTTACGTTACACCCATGAAACTTTTTTAACTTCAACTTACGAGTTCTTTGAGCCGACAAATCAAATGTAAATTTTATGCGTGGGGATAACAATCTATTAAGGTTTCGTAAACTGAACGAACACTATATTCATTTTAACGCACAAGTTCGGAATAACAGCCCAACGAACACTTCATTATTGTTAACGTTCGAGTTTATAAAATGAATGGGCATTTGTGCTAACAAGACTTAAGAAATGATTCGTGACCTTAAAGAACATTTGATTTACATTGTGTCATTGAACAGTACTTTATTTTTAATACCTGGTTAATTTTATTTTTTATTATATTAACGAATAAATCATTGAGGCAAAGAAAACTATTTTAATAATCGTTGTGCGTTACACTGAACCAAAAATCCAATGAAAATGTACGTTAAGGGTCCCATAGACACATACTGCTCATGCTCATGCAATCAGCATGTGTTTGTAAATTTGAAATTTTTATTTATGTATGCGTCAATAAGACAATGCAGTATGAAAAATCAAAATAGGTTTTATTTTGAAACGAACTGATACTGCTGACAGTTGTTAAAATGAACAATAAAATAAATAAATAAATTTTTTGATATATTTTTCTTTTCAATTTTAATTAAAACAAATTTAAAATAGTTTTTGAGAAAAAAACGTGTGAAGAAAATAGGGGTTTTCTTAGGTGTATACACAGAAAAAAATTTTGCCCCAGTAAACGGATTAATCAAAAATAAAATCAGTTTTAATTAAAAGTTTAATCAAGTGAATTAAACGTTTAATCAAGTGAATTAAACGTTTAATCAAGTGTATTAAACGTTTAATTGACAAGATTAATTTGCAACAGCAAACAAATGAATAATATCAATTAAACGTTTAATTCACCTGATTAAACGTTTAATTCACTTGATTAAACGTTTAATTCACTTGATTATACTTTTAATTAAAACTGATTTTATTTTTGATTAATCCGTTTACTGGGGCAAAATTTTTTTCTGTGTAGTAAAATATCAATCAGACACGTATACAAAGGATTCATCGGCAGTAGCTGTCAGCAGTATGTGTCTATGGGCCCCTTTAAGCAAACGAAATTACGTTTATTAAAATATTTTCGTTGGCTTAACGAAATATTCGTTAATATAATGAAAAAATACCTAAATTTTCATTATATAAGCGATATATTCTTGGTCCTTGAGTAGTTCTTAGTTGATTTAGCCATGTCCGTTTGTCTGTCCGACTGTTGAAATCACGCTCACTTTTGGCCGGCTCAAAAGAAAAGAACAGTATTAATGCAAATTCTTTTCAGTTCTCCTAAGCAGCTTGAGATTAAATTTAAGCACAAACAGTTCATTAGGAAAAGAGCTATAAATCCAAATGTAAAACAACTTTCCAAAAAAAATGTATAATTTTGTTACAAAAAGAATGCACGGATTGACATAAGATTTTGCATAAATGCGATTTATATGACTAAGTCTCGTGATGATCGGTCCATAATCTACCATAGGCCATGCATGTATAAAGCCCACTTGAGGAAAACACTTTAGTACGCCTAAAACTGTAACAAATAAAGTTTGGTCTGTCATAGTTTTATATGCTTAATTTCGTAAACATTGGTCCATAATTTACTTTAGACCCCATATAAAGGTCACTTTAAAACTGTAACAAATAATGCAATTGTAGCAGAATTCGGTCTGTAAAAGTTTCATAAGTCTAGAAATCGCTCAACTAAATTTTGTGAAGATTGGTATTTAATTGGCCATAGGTCCCATAAAAAGCTTACTCCTTAAATATTCTAACTCTCGGTGGAGGGTATTAAGGATTTGGCAAAGCTGAACTCTTAGGCTTGGTTTTTGAGATCTTAGTTAAACAAAGTTTAGCTTATTTGAAAACATATTTGTGCCGCTATTACCAATCTTATATATTTTAAATAATTTTGACGGAACCGCTAAGTTTTGCTAAAAATGTTGGTCTTTAATGTAATAGTAAGACAAAAAACAAGTTAGAGTGCTATATTCGGCTGTGCCGAATCTTTGATACCCTCCACCGACAGTTCGAATGTTTAAGGAGTAATATCTGTATGATGTCTTTTTATTATTATTATCTTAAACTGTGACGATTTGTTATTAATTATGGTTTTAGGAGACTAAACTGTTTTCCGGGAGTAGGGCATATATATGGGGCCTAGGGTAAATTATGTACCGATCTTCACGAAATTTCACAGTATCATTTATAGTCCTATAAAATTGTGACGAGCCAAAATTTGTTATGCTTGCATTATTTTTTACGGTTTTAGGCGTACTAAACTGTTTTCCGGGAGTAGTGTTTATATGGGGCTTAGTCGAATAAACCGGACTTGTGCAAAATCTTATGTCATTCCGTGCATTTTTGCATCATTTATGTTAGTTTTTGTAACAAAATTATCAAGTTTTTGAAGGTGGTGGTTCCACATTTTGATTCATAGCTCTGGTCCTACTGAACCGATTTTGCTGAAATTCAATCCCAAACTGCTTAGGATAACTACAAGCAATTTGACACCTAGTTTGTTTATATCTTTTAAGTTTTTCGAAAGTGAGCGTGTTTTCAACAGACGGACAGACGGACAGACAGACGGACATGGCTAAATCGACTTAGAATTACTCAAGCAGCCAGAATATATATACTTTATAGGGTCTGAGATGAATAATAAAAAAGTTTCACACGGAATGACAAACTTAGTATACCCTCTTCACAACTAATTGTGGTGGAGGGTATAAAAACACAATTTGCAGGAAAAATCCGAGTTTCAGACTATGTTAAATTAATTTTAAACATAATTGACATCTAAAAAACTCGGCCTTACTAGTTAAAAGGTAAAAACGTTATAATGTAATAATGTGGACTACAGTGATTTTCAAATATTAGCTGGGATCTGCCAAATTGTTCAAGCGAAAACAGAAAATGAGACTGGTCAAACATAAGACTGGTTGTGGTGATCGAAATCTCTCCATGATATCACACTTTTGCTAGCGAAATTGCGCGTATGTAAGTAATGTGGCCAATATGTTTCAATGAAAAGATTCAATACAGTCGATCAAACAAAAATTTTGTTAAGTAATCACATTTTTTTTTTATCCGTGTAATCGCAATTTTAAAAGCACTACTTAACTCATACAAAGATTCGCCCTGTTTCTCACATTCCCAATAACCCTAGCACAAGTTTTATATGAAGATAAATAGCTTCTAGTTTTCGTACATTCCCCTTTATTTTTACAAGGTGACGCAAAAGTTAAGTTATGAATTAATTAGTAAAGAAATTTTATATTTACACGTTGTTAGGTACGCTAGTTAGCGGTAAGACAATCTATTAAGCCCTTCCCAACAAACACGAGGTCAAACCTTTGATATGAAATGGCTTTATCATTTGACATCAAACAAAATTCTCAAACTTTTTTCAATCGTTTGATTTTAACTTTTAAATTCAAATTGATAATGATTTGAAAATAAACATTTGACATAAAATGTTTTATCAATTTGATGTGAAATAGATATCAAATGTTAAATTCAAATCAAAACTAAACTTGGCAATACTAAAGCAAAAAATTAATGTAAACATTAAAAATGGCGATTAAAGTTTAATTTTTACTTCGTGGTTAAATAAATGTGTTTTAGAAGTGAACGAATTATTTCTTGTGAAAAATTAAATTATTTGTAAGTAATTACAATGATTAAGAATAAAAATTAAAACAAATTAAACGGAAAAGTGAAGAAATTATAAGTTTGTTGTATGATCGCTGTGCTCCTCCTCAAAATAAAAGTGAGCCAATTATTTAATCTTTGAAAGAATTAGGGGACGGAAAAAAACTTTATTTCATCTTTTAGCTGTGGGGCCGAATGTTTATCTCACAGTTTATTTAAATAAATAATGAATTGAAATAACAAAATAAAATATTTTTTTTATGTTCCACATTGTATTATAATCCACATTTGAAAAACATTTGAGAATTACGTTTGAAAGCAAGTTGATAATAAAGGCATTTTTCAATTTGAAAATAATTTCCCCTTTTTGTGGAGAACGCTATGATTTTCAAATGATTTTTAAATCATTATCAAACGTTTGTCGTTTGAGTAAACGTTTGATTTCAAATCGTTTTCAATTTGAAATCAAACCTCCGTGTTTGTTGGGCTATGACACTACATTTTTCATTCATTTATTGATATAGAATAGATAGAAAGAAACAGTTAATGTTAGAAAGAGCAAACTATAAAATATGTAAAAAAATTTTTTTACTTTTTTTTTCTCTTGTTATGGTTTTGTTTCAGGGATGGCGTTAAGAATTTAAAAAATTGTACCAACAACCTTTAAAAATTGTACTTTTTTACCCTAATTGTATTAAAAGATTTTTTTAGTTGAAATTAATTTTATTTATGTTCATAAAAAATACCAAAAAAGGTATTATAAATCTTAGTTTAAAAAGTATCAACAAAAATGTACAATTGAAACAACTTAGCCATCCCTGTTTTGTTTATTTTATTAAATGTTGCCAACTTTTTGTTTATGAGAAACCTAAAAACAAAAAGCGGTAAATCGCTGAATTTGTCCATAAACCGCTGATTCAGCAACACTTTAATATTTCAAGCTTGAAATGTCAATTTTAAGTTAAACAATGTTACATTTTTTTTGATTTATTGATAACTTTAGTAAAATTTTTGAGAGTTTGCCCTTTATCTTAATACAGTTTAACTTTTTGCACTTGGTAAATTTTTGTATTACATTATATTTGTACTGTTCACCAAAACTTGAACAATGCATTAAAAATGTAGTGTCATAAGGGCTTAAGGGCTATAGTGAGAGGGCTATAGCTTCAATTCCCGTCGGAACCGCTGGTCTGTTTCACTACAACTAGATTTATGTCTACGTTACTATTGCTCCGTTATTTAATACAGTTTATAATTACGTCTTTTTGAAATTAATTTAAAAATAACAACTTAGGAAATTTACGATGGAAAAAAATTTCTGTGATCAAGCTCGTGCGGTTATAAAGTAAGAAAACCCTGAAACTTTAACCAGGCAACGCACTGCGGCTGAAAATGGAATTTCATCGGCCAAAAGTCCAATTTTTGGTTATCGCCGATTTCAAAAATTTTATTGCCATTCGATAGCAAACATATTAGAAATAAGGCATCCAAAAAACTGGATTAAAATATTGGTAATTGTGGGTGTGGCATGCATGTTGTTTTTGAAAAAATTAAATTTTTGTAAATATGATCAGAACTTAATTATGATTTCTCGCAAACTGTTATGAATACTCGGTCGAATTTTTTTTTTGTTATATTAGTAGGAAAATAGTTTTTAAGAAATGGTTCATTACATCTCTATATCATTAATATTTAATGTGTTGTTCAAAGTTTCCCCAGGTTCTAGATTTTGGTTAAATCCAAAGTTCAGAAGAGAACTTGTCAGGGTCAATAGTGGTTAAAGTGATTTTAGTACCTTTAGAAAGCTGAAAGTGTCCTGTTTAACCCCATATATACTTCTGCAACTGTTTGGAACTGTATATTGAAAACTTTTTTCATTTTAATTAGTGTTTTTCATACGAGAAAAAATCCCGGGATCCCGCACATTTTTGGGAAAAAAATCTCGGGAAATATGTGCGGGAATTCCCAGGATTTTTTCAACTGAATTATGGCAATTTTACTGCTAATATAATTGTAAATAAGTTGTGTCATGAAATATATCTTAGCCGTTGGGCAAAAAGGTCATAAGTCAAAAAAACGCAGTTTGAGTTTTTGATTTTTTTAAATCACTTTAGTCTAGCACAAGTGCTTCTAATCGTTATCATCTGCCCTTCGGAAAAAAGTCTTTGAAATGCACCAAATAAATATTTTTCAATTTAACATAACGAAATACTACAGTTTCTGACTTTTTGCCAAACACCAAAAATATGTCAATTCATATCCGATAAAAAAAGGCAATGTTTAATGTTTTGAAATTTCGAAAGAAGAAGAGTAAAATGAACAGAATCTTTAATTTGTTTAAAGGCCCAGATTTATTTTATAAAAACGAAAAAAGTTGTTCGCATTTGCCTCAAAAAATTAAATGGTTTATATGCAGAGCAGCTGCATACAAGATTTTTTTGAATTAGATTCTGTAAAATAGCGTCTTCAACTGACAATTTTTTGTCATACCAAACGTCAAAGTCTATATAAAAAAAACTCGAAAATTTTTGTCAGCGTTTTTTTAATATGAAGTTTGACGTTTGGTATGACAAAAAATTGTCAGGTAAAGACGCTATGTAAGATATGATGACAAAAGTTATTAATTAAGACTATAAAGCTGCGATCTGCAAACAATTCTCTTTTATTACGTACGTGTGCACACACATTGGAGAGAATTAAACAACCATAACAAAAACATAAGTAAAATTTATACAACGCATACAATCGCAAAATGTAATAGTATAGGTTGCCTATCGCAGCTATAAAGGCAAACATCAGTAGAAAAGAAACGCGTTTTCCATTGAAATCTTCTTGATAAAAATTAGAAAACGGCTTTTAAACGAATTTGTAAATGCTTATTCTGAAAATCTGCACTTTTGAACAGGAAGATCTTAAAGTGCTTTTAAGAACAAAATAAATTAAATGATATTTTGCATCGATTTGTATCGAGCGGAAATTCCCGGGATCCCGGGAAATTAAAAAATAAATCCCGCTTTCCCGGGAAAAGAAAAACTCTAATTTTAAGGAAATTACTCGCAACATTTGCTTGCTCTTTTTATTTTACTGAAATATACACAATGGCTAACAAACGTTTTGTTTTAAAAAATAATTCTGCAACGGATGCAATTCTTGAATCTGTCAAAGTTGGGCAGCTTTTGAGTTTATTTAAAGCAAGACGGGTCCATAGAGGGTCGTGAGGGTGACTTGTGGTCTTTGGAAATTGGTAGCCTCGGATATATAAAGGGTGGTTAAATTTCAAGGGCCGATGTTGATTTTGAATAAAACACAAACTATTTAGGAAATTATTGTAATTTTATTTTATTATGATATATTGGTATTACTCAATTATGTATGGAACAAAATATCGGCCAAATGGGCGCCGCGACCACGGCGGCACACCTCCATCCGATGGTCCAAATTTTCGATGACCCTGAGGCATAATGGAGGTTCTATGCCGTTAATGTGCCGAATTATCTCATCCTTTAGCTCTTGAATTGTTGCTGGCTTATCGACGTACACCTTTTCTTTCAAATAACCCCAAAGAAAAAAGTCCAACGGTGTCAAATCACATGATCTTGGCGGCCAATTGACATCGCCATTACGTGAGATAACACGGCCATTGAATTTGTTGCGCAAAAGAGCCATTGTTTCGTTAGCTGTGTGGCAAGTGGAACCGTCCTGCTGAAACCACATATCGTCCACATCCATATCTTCCAATTCGGGCCATAAAAAGTTCGTTATCATCTCACGATAGCGAACACCATTCACAGTAACTGCCTGACCGGCCTCATTTTGGAAAAAATACAGGCCGCCAGCCCATAAACCGCACCAAACAGTCACTCTTTGTGGGTGCATTGGTTTTTCGACAATCACTCTTGGATTATTATTCGCCCAAATGCGGAAATTCTGCTTATCGACAAATCCACTAAGGTGAAAATGTGCCTCATCACTGAAGATGATTTTCTTCGAAATTTATCATCCATTTTCATAATAAGTCTGGATAGCTTTAACACGTTGTTGGATTGTGTATCTCTCCATGGTTCAAATTGAGTAAGTCTGAAATAGAGAAATGTCAAATAAAATTCGGAAAAAAGCTTGGCGTTTAGGTGTGGTTCACATTCAACATCGGCCCTTACAATTTAGCCACCCTTTAGAAGTTTTTAAAAAATTCGCCAAGAATATATGGTACATATTTATGGATTGCAAAAAATTAGACTTAAGCTGACTTGAAAAAATGCTTTAATGTTAAGTTATCTCCTTTGCCTTTTGAGATATTCGGATAAAACGGATTTTTTGAGCTGATTTTTTTACAATTTTTCTAGTTTTTTAATCGGGTAGATTATTTCTAATATCAAATTGTTATCAATAGTGGGTTAACCATTTTTATATTGGTAGCAAAGCAGGCTTAAAGCAATGGCATGTTGCATTTTTAAATGCTTATATATTTAACATTTGAGTTGATATATTTCTTCAAATTCTAACAGCCTAATTTATAAAAAAATAAAACCGGTTAATAAGGGGTTAATAAAATGGATTTTCATACAAAATCCGTTTAATAAACCCTTTATTAACAGGTTTTATTTTTTATAAATAAGGCTGTAAGAATTTAAACCTGCAGTAAAAAGTAGCTTTTGTATTTTTTGTCAGTTAATTCGAAAAACTGTTTTCGCTTTATTGCCAAAATTCACCTAAATTCAATCACTGAAAAACTACTTATTATTTACATATTTACTAGGGTATTCATTCGGTTAACCGTCAATCGGTTAACCGATTAATTACTACCCGATTAACTGATCGGTTAATTTCAAATTGGCTTTTTTCGATTAACGATTAATCCGGTTAATTTCAGTCGATTAACCGATGTAATAAAATTTTTAATTTTTTGTAGTAATATAACATATTTTTTTGTGTTTTAAATTATTTGTTTTAACTCATATACAAAAGGTATGTGTTTAAAAATATTTTTTCATACAAACAAAGGTGTTCTGTGATCTTCATTTCAACCCATTTTCCGCCGACCGATTTCAATGTTCAATTAACAGGAATGTGGCGAAAAATGGGTTAAATGTTTGATTGCCGACACCTTTTTTTTGTTTCACGTACTTTTTATATGTATGTGTTTAGTTATTTGTTTCTTCTCATACCTTCTAATAGCAGTGTTTTAACAAAATTAACCGAAACAACTAGAAGTGTTAAACATTTTTAAAAATTAAAACAGGACTCTAAAGGCATTATGAAATATTTTATATGTTTAGAGCAATCCTGAAAAAGGACTGAGAAATTACATATTCATCTACGATAAGTGAAAGAATTTTTTCTAAGTCAAGTTTTGACGATATGACTGTTGTGGGCTTCCGCTAATAACTTATATTTCTACTGTGCAGTTATGAGGAATCAAGGAGCGCTGCATTAAAATTTGTATTTTGCTTGAAACACAACAATATTTATTTTAAGCAATTGAAAAATTTTATTTAGGACAATATGACGATATGACTTGATAGCACACCTTGTAAATTCCCCAATTATGTATTAATTGAAAAATGCATATTACATATTTATGAATTGTTTTTTTGTTTGCTCGTTTTAGTTCAAGAATTGTAATGTTGGGTATGTTATTGTTTTTTTACTAATAAACTCCAAAAAGTAAATAATTAATGCATTTCTATACATATATTGAAATTACTTAATTTATGAAAAGAACTTTATTAATCGGTTAACCGATCAAAAACAAAATTAACCGATTATTGACCGATTAAACCAAAACCTCGGTTAATTAATCGAGCGATTAACCGATT
Source organism: Pollenia griseotomentosa (assembly GCA_963931875.1). NCBI lineage: Eukaryota > Metazoa > Arthropoda > Insecta > Diptera > Polleniidae > Pollenia > Pollenia griseotomentosa. The sequence continues at coordinate 139,403,013 of OZ007562.1, forward strand.
AAAGCAAAAGGTCGATTAAATGAATACCCTAATATTTACAGTGTTGTATAAAAGTTGTAGCATGATAGGGATGCCACATGTATTTTTCTATAAGTATAGTGGTTTATTCTAAGCGAATGTATATCAGTATAAAGGTAATAAATATGAATTCTCATTTTGAGTATTTCACCAAAAGATGTTCATTTGATGATAAAACAATATTTTCTCCAGAAATAAATTAAAATGCTTATATTTTTCTAAAGAAAATGTTATGAGTATGCTTAAAGAAGCAAGTTTTAGTGAATTTGGCATTTGTTTTTCCCACATGCCCTATAAAAAAAAACAAATTTTTCAAACAAAAAAATGTATTTAAGTTCAAAATTCTAGAAATGCAACACACCGATTTTAATTAAATTAGAACAGTAATGCTTAATAGTTCCATAATTTTGTGGAAAATTCTGATCAATATCGAGTGGTAAACAGTGGTAGTTTTTCCATTTTTGTATAATAAAAATCTTTTTTTTAAAAAACATTTTTCTGGGATTGGAGATTTGCGGTATTTCTAAATCAAAAATGGGGATGCTTTTAAGTCCATTGTTTTAAGATCTCTTCGGTCTACATAACTTCAAAATTTCACTGTGATATCTTTATCTATGCCTGATTCATGGGATGCCAAACATTAAAATTATTATTTCTATAGTGTAAATGAATGAAAGGGCTTTCATACTGTAAATCTGATATGAATAAAGATATCATAATGAAATTTGCCAGCTATGTAGATTAAAATGTTCTTAAAACAGCGTAATAAAAAAACATCCCCCTTTTGAATAGAAATATAGCATAATTCTCAATCTCAATCAAAAGCATTTTTTTACTAAATGCTAAAAAAACATCAAAAGTTCAACTTTGACCTTAAATTTCTCAACAACTACTAGACCGATTTAATCTGTAAAAAAGCTCAAGAAGTTTTCTCTCGAGCAAAAAAACTGGAATTGTCTCTATCGGTTAAAAAGTTACAGATTTTTGGCCGATGAAAAACGATTTTCAGCCACTTACCACATTATTTTTAATTGCTTAACACGCTTAAGGCAAATACCCATTCCAGAGTTTCTTCAAAACATAATGTAAATATACATATACAAGCTAACGTTTCTAATGCTCCACCCTGTACTTTTATTCCCACTCTTTTACCAGTCAGATTAAATATTTTTACTTCCATTTACTCTCTTTGTCGATTTTCCAAATAAAAATTGCAAAAAACATGTAACAAAATTATTTTTTAATTTTTTCTTTTTTCTCTTAATTTAAAACAAACAAAATTTTAACTCTTCAGTCTTTTTTCTTTCGTAAAAGAAAAACGTAAAAAAAAACTTAATTTCATTTTTTTCATTTTTGTTTAATTTGTTTTTCATATTCTTTTGCCCCAAAACTTTTCACTTTGTAAATGTTTAATTAAGAAACCCTTAACCTTATGGGGTTCATAACAATGGCGTATATTGTAGAATATAAAAACTATCGCAGAATCTTGTTCTATATGAGTTCAAATAAGAGGACGGACATACAAATTTCTATTATATTGTTTACTTTTAGTTTTTATTACTTTTTTTTAGTTTTTATTTTTTGTTAGTTGAACTCTTTGTATAAGAGATTTTAAAGGAATTAATTCCACTACGAAGAGGATTTGATTATCAACATGTTGATTGTCTTAGATTTGATTCTCCGAGCAGTTCGCATTGTTTTGTTGCATTTTTAAGACCCTTCCTCCCACTGTTGCTTTGTTTTTCAAGTAATTTAAACATTTTCGAGCAACTTATTTAAATTTCCATATTTGCTATTGTTCTGTTAAAAAGTTTTCATTTGTTATAAAATCGCTACATACGTGAGTCCTTTGACTTTGTGTGCATGGGTAAATTAAAAAAAAAAAAATTCTAATAAAATTTTTATTAAGGAAAATATTTAAAAGTACAAAGGTGAAAAAGCCAGAGTAAATTCGCAGAAAACTTGTTTAAATTGGCCTCGATAGAAAGCTATGCTGGCGAGTAAAGGGCAGTGTTGCCAACTCCTTTACATAACTACAGAGTATAGAGACAAATTTTCGAATTTGTACCTAATTTGGGACCCATGGCTAATCATGGTCCCGGAAAAACATTATCTTGAACCGAACATTACCTAATTATCAACTACGCGTTTAACGTCTTATTTTGTGGAAACCGCACATTGATGAAAATTTAATTTGATTAACTTAAAGCCGGTCACTCAGGTACAGCTCTAACTGTCAGTTTCAACTGTTCAGCTATAACTGTCAGTTAAAACTGTTTAACTGAGAAATATATAAAATTTTTATATTTTTAACTTACAGTTTCAACTGAAGTAAACGTGTTGAGCGAGAGTACGTATCAAGTCGCGTGAACAGAGCCAAGTGATAGTTGATTTTATTGCAATATAATTGAGGAAATCTAATGGTTTTTCACTTATTTATTTTAATAAACTAATGTGGAAAGATAAATTTCGTTGTAATAACCACTTCTTGCACCACTGTTTTTACGCTGTTTATTTTTTTTTTTTTATTATTGTAAAATTACAAAAAGTACACCGAGAGCAGCCAAACCGTCCCGCTCGTTCGAACTGAAAAGTTATAACTGACAGTGAGTGGCCGGCTTAATATTGATTTAAGAATAGAAATCAAATTTGGATTAAAACCAAACTAATTCTTGTAAAGCTGTAGCACGAGCTCTGTATATGTTAAATTTGTCCTTCAAGTTGTATAAAAGGTCAACAGAAAAAGAACAAAATAAAAAGGAAAACATAATAAACAAATGTACTTAGGACTTCAAGAAAAGTTCTTGACAATACTACGAAAAAAGAAGTGATAATTAATTACAGCAAATTTTCGATCCACCAAAAATACCATTGGTTTAAAGATTGATGTTTGACTATAGACCGCCAGCCGTGGCAATGGCAGAAATGGTAAAACGGCAAATAATATTGATGATAATAACGTGGTTGTTCTCCAGATATGTAAATTAAACAAAACGAATGTTTTAGATCAACTGAGATAGAGGCCAACCAACTAAAGTAGCAAAAGTCTTTTTATTTGAGGGATTCACAAGGTAGTCATAAAGTTGTAAAGTCATATGTCTTAAAATAATTTCAAGAAATATATATGACTGCTGTAGAAAACCGCTTAATTAAGATTGCAATAAAATAAGTTTGGACCAAATTTCGATTTAAATACAACATAATAAGATAATACATTTAATGGCATTTGTAGTACAATTGTTGTACAATTTCGTACGTGACAACTTTTAAAACCTTAGAAAATATTCATTATACCAACTTGAAAAGAATTAAGATCAATATTTGTTTGCGACAAATATCTTGCTTTGAACTTTTATTTTGAAACACTTGCGACTGATAAAATACGTGACATTAGACCAAAAAAAAATACCGCTAATCGAACTATATATTTGGTCCTTCTGCGTTGATCTTGTTCATTGTTGTTGTAACATTATTTTAAAGTATAATTGCAATATTATCAATAACTAAAAATAATTATCTGCAATTTCTTGAAATTTATGCAAGAGATAGTCAGTTTAAATTTTTTTTAGCTTTTTAAAAATTGTAATAAGCCATAAGTACCTTCGCATAGCAAAGTTTGAGTGTTTTTCCCTTTCGACCATATTTTTAAAAAAAAGTTCAAAGGTTTTTATTTTTTTTAAATCGTGGTTGACATTCTCATGGAAATGCCCATTTACAACAAAAATTTTTACTTTTTGTAACATGGGCAGTTGGCGTGTCCTTGGTGCAATTATTTTCAAAGCCTTTATTTTTTTCTTAAATAATTTAAATGTAACTACTGTACGAAATTTCAGAAGTCTGCGCCAACTGCTTCTGGTCGCCTTTTAACAACTTGGCGCATATTAACTCTAAAACAGCTAACTAAGTACGTCACGACTTACGTTTGACGATATGGACCTCCTCATATATTCTCATATACAATATGATTCTAAGTGGAAAATAAACATGAAAGGTAGTTTGCTACACTCTCTATTAAAGAGCTTTCCACCGCTTTTCGCTTTATGGACTCCTTAACAGTTTATTTACAGTATTAAATTTCAAATACTTTTGCTGATAATTTTTGTCAGAAGTAACCGCAAATTTGTGTCTTTAACCCCAAAATAAACTTAACTTCGTAATAGTTTTTTTTTTATTGACAAAAATTCTTGCTGCAAATCTTAAGTACAATTCCATTTGTTGGTCAGTGTGCAAATTATGTTTTCTTTCCTTCCTATTTATTACATGGAAATGAGGATGTAAATATGTTGTACTTTACTGGCAAAATGGCAGTAAAAATCCTCACTTATATGAAAGAAGAGAAACCAGGCAAAAAAAAAAAAGCTAGAAGGAGTTTAAAGTGAAAATTTTACACATGTTTAAAACCAATTGAAACATTTCCGTTTACAAAACAAACCCAATAAAGCTGCAATAACTTCTGGTTACAGTTTTTTTCTATTGTTGCTATTTTTAGGAAGTGCTACACTCAAAGAAATTCTGTTTGTTATTACAATATTTTCATTTAAAGTAAAGAGAATATTTTAAAATTATTTGAATTCATAAGACCTTTTAACAATTTTTCTCTTGTTACTCAACCTCTTACACTGATTTTTCTTAGTAAAAAAATGAAAATATAATTCTTTAATTTAATCTCTTACACATTTGCTTTAAAAGCTTATGATTATAATTATTTTTTTTTTTAAATGTTTTTCTTGAGTGTCATCATGTGCATATTTTGCGGATACAAGAAAAGGATATAATATTATTGTTGGTGAAGAGGATACTCAAGTGCTGATGATTGTTTAGACTACAATGTCAACGAGAGTGCGATAAGCTGTCGGTTAAAGTGACAACATTTACAGTGACAAGTATAAGTGAGATTAAAACATATTAATAATCATTAACATACCATTTTTTGTAATTTAATTTGTAATGACACTAACGTAGCAGCGGAGGACTGGCACACAATGAAAACTTTAATCACGGATATTTTATCAAGACCGAGACAGTTTTATTTATTTAATTTTAATTGAAGATTTTTTTTATTTTATTTTGATGACACACAACACAAAAAATTTAATTAAAACAAATTAAAAAAACAAAGTAAGAGCTTGATATAACCCAATTTACACTGAACCAAAAATCCAATGAAAATGTACCTTAAGCAAACGAATTAAGTTTATTAAAATATTTTCGTTGGCTCAACGAATTATTCGTTAATCTAATGAAAAATTAGGTATTATTTTCATTATATTAACGAATAATTCGTTGAGCCAACGAAAATATTTTAATAAACGTAATTTCGTTTGCTTAACGTAAATTTTCATTGGATTTTTGGTTCAGTGTACTTTTAACGGAAACAAATGATATAGGACAAAGCTCGTAAGAAAACCAGTACTATATCAACTTTGTTATCAGTATAAAGCACAAAGTATTAAATTTTACTTGGCCTTAAGTACCGGTCGATGTTTGAGTGATTTAAAATACAATACTTTTTTTGTTAACTTTTTAAGGAAAATTTTGTCGTTTTTGTTTGGCTTGCGATGTCGTGGTAGTATTCATCAAAACTTTCCTAGTTCAAAGTTGACTGATATCTTGGGTAATATTAACTTAGAGAGCACCAGACGAAAGACATACTATTTTTTAATTGTTTAATTTATTTCTTGTTAGAACAAAATGAACTGATATGCCACTTTTTTTAACTTGTACATAAAAGTTGAATTGAGCTGCCACATCATATAATGTTTTTGAATTTATAATACAACAATAGTTTTTTTTTGCTGAATAATTAAATAAAAAAATAAATATGATTAAAAATTATAAGATCACTTTCCTTTTTTTTTTTTTCTTTAATCCAATGAAAAATTTCATTACGGGAATGAAATTTTACAGAAATAATGGAGCAATTTCATTACCACTACGAAATGGAGTTTCGTAATTTGGTAAGCTTTTTCATTAAATAAATGACAACTTAATATCTCTTACAAAAGAAAAATTCAACTAATTGTTATACATTATTTCAATAGATGTATTTAAATTAAAATAAACTATTTATTAATGTATTCAAATATTTTTCAGTTAATTAAAAACAGTATAACTTTTTATTTTCCATAAAAAATGTCACTAAATCAATGAAAACAAGATAAAGTTCTCTTACTTTAAAATACCTATAACTAGAAAATATTTTCTTACTATAACTGTTGTAAAAATATATTTTTAATTCCATTTTAGGCGATAGACATGAAAATATGTACATATATGAAAAAAAATTTAAATTTCAATGTTTCATACCATCAATGAAAAAATTCATAACGATAACTGAATTTAGCTAAATGTAAGTAATAGGGTCAAAACATACAACGATAAAGAAAAATACAAGAGCAAACAATTCTCACATTCTTGTTTCTTTAATTGTTAATTTAAACACAAAATTTACGTAGTAGTACAAGCCAGCATAATGAAAAGAAGCAAGATGAAGGTCGTCCCGGGCTGGAAAATGAATTAAATACAATTTACTAAAAGGTAAGCTTATACAAGTAGAACATAACATGATGTAACAGAAATATATAAACGAAATAAAATGAATATAACTTGATCATTTGAAACAGGAAAAAAAATTAAATTCATAACAACTCAAAACGCACAATGAAATGACTGAAATAAATAAACATAAATATATATATTGTCATAAAAATGACTAAATTTAATCAGTAATTTAAAGAATTTATGTCATTAAAACTTTTATCGATTTTATGAAACATTTCATTAACTGGGGGAAAATGTAACATTCTTCATTAATCCATTGAAACGTTATATAGGTTGAATTTTAATGTAATTTTTCATTGGATTAATGTCAAAATCCATTGGATCTGTGAAGAAAATTCTTTCAGTGTAGAAAACAATTCAATATAAGTAGTCTGCTAATTGTGCTGCCATTTTGTATACATGTTAACATCTGTAAACCATATGGTAGCTTTGTTTTTCCGGACAAATTTTCCGATATTGGTGGATTCTTCTGCAGAACACTCTTAGTAAAAAAAATTATTCTGCGGACTTGAATACTGTTCGGGGCGCATGAACAAATCCGCCTTAAGCCCCTTTTACACTGTTCTACAAAACTTAAGATTTTTGCTCCCACAAAACTATTTTTGGTCTGACTGTCAAAAGATCGAATAGAAAATCGTTTTAACAACATTTTGCGTCTACATCTTCAAATAAAAAAAAGATCTTTGTAGAATATAAACAGCTGTTAAATATAAAAAACATTTAGGAGCGCTTTATTTCCTTAGCGGGAGCTTAACAAATATTAAAAAATAAATAAGAGTGAGATGCTAACAATATAAAATATCATATTTTTTTAATATTTAATCATTTTTATTCTGATGCTGGCGGCTAATTACTTAAAAACTGTTTTTATTATTTTCATCAAGGTTGGGAATGTTGATACGAATGCAATTTTTTCTTCTGCATACCTTATTTAGTTTTTACAATAAATATGATTGAATTATTTAAAATTTTAAAGCAATTAAAATTTATATTTATTTTTATCAGTTTGCATTTTTATACCCAATAAAAAATTTAGCTTCTAACGAAGCAGGTTTGTAAGGGAGAGTTGCGCTTACCATCTCGCTTACGGAAGGCCTGAACTTTATATGGTGAGTTCTCACTTTGAAGCAATACAAACCTGCTTAGTAGTAAGGGAATGCCGTGGCACTTGAAATTTTTTTTTTTCCTTTTTTAAACTTGCTAAGAGTTCCTTTACTTACTTTACTGCATCTATGTATTATGTCTTTTTGCGTAGCGCATAATTTTGCGCTTATTTTTTTAAATTAAACATTTGCAAAATGTAAAAATTTTTTATTGGGTAAGAAAAAAATAATAAACACTTTTAAACAAAATTAAAATTTTCCATCCCTGACTTTCATCTTGTGCTTTTGTAAAAATACAACTCTGATAAAATTAAAAATCGAATCGTTAAGAAAATATTCAAAAAATGGTGAGAGGCTGTCAAATTTCTTTACTTGGAGGCAACACGATCAAATTTTGCCTTTCAGTTCCTTTCCATTTTGCAATACACTCTCACTTTTTTACTTACACACTCACACTTTTTAAATTGACCACGAGATTGCATATCATTTCACCTTTCCATTTGTTTAGCAACTTTACGTTCAATTTAACAACTGATTACAAGTTTGTCTTTAAAAATTGCTTTCTTGATGACATCTTGAAAGTAAATTGCTTCTAAATTGCGTGCAGCCTACGTCACAGCTTTCAATTATTGGAAATTTTGACAAACAGTATATGTAAAAGACTATCAAAGAAAACTTGATGGGGTGACTGCAGGTTTACGTATTTCTTGACATTTCATAACAAATCGTTTTTACACTCTTATACATTTTTAATTTATGTAAGTTTTGGCATGTCGTAAGACTCAGTATTATAGTATAAAAGAGCCTTAAGCAATTTTAAAATGTTTAATAGAAACTACAGAACACGATTTAATATTAAACCTGGAAATTGTTAAGTCCTCATATTTCTACCAGTTATATTCATCACTGTACACTTTACAGTAATAAAACCAATAACAACTTGAAAATGCAAATAAGTGTGTAAGTGGAAAAATCTTTTGTGACAATATGCAACTTACCCAATACACAAAAAAAAAGCAACAAATACACTCCCAGCTAGCATTTGGAGTATCATTTTTTTAAAAACGCCGAACGGAGTCTTCTACGATTACCATTGATGACTGAGAACTGATTTATCGTTTGCGCGTATGAAAAAAGAATCAAAACTAATTCGCTTTTACAGGAAAAAAATCGCAAATTAATTAAAAATAATTTTTTAAAGTGGCTGTTTAAAACTTTATTTTGAAATAAGCTGTGCGAAAAGCTAGACGTTTAACAGGAATTGTTGTATAATGAAACAATTACCGTATTCACAAGACACCTTGTATCGTTGTATCGATTGAATGTTGTATTAATTTACACAGTTCACTGTTGTTTTTTTACAACGATACAAGCCGTTTTGTGCATACGGCAATTATTTTGCTAAGTTGTAAACGAAGCAACCAAAATATTTGCAATCTTTAAAATTTTCGTTTAGTAATTAAAAACGAATCGTTTTGTTAAGTTTCAAAATCCATTAAATAGAGTTAAAAGTATGTATTTAGAGGAAAAGGTAAGTATTTTGTGTAAAAAAAGGCGTCATTTTGAGTGTTCATTGTGAAACATTAGTACAATATTAATTAAGAAAAAGTATTGATCATACTTAGCATTAATCTTTTCTTATGTTTTTGGCATTCTATACATAGATTTCGTGCCAAAAAGAACTATTAATTTTTTAAAGCCAATTTTGGATAACATGTATTAAAGTAAAGCGCATTTTTAGCAAAAGCATTTCAAAGCGATCGTAGCAAATAGTAGCCTTCTTAATTCGTCATTTCGAACTTTTTTGGCTGAACTTTGTGGTCTGTGTCTTTCGGGTCAAAATCATCACTTCTGAAAATTACAAAATATCGCTAGCATGTTAAAATCGATGAAACATATTTAGGTTAAGCCCAATAGAAAAATGTATCATTTTGCGAAGTATTTATGGTACATTTATTTATATAAGCAAACAAATATGGTCTACGCAATAAGACATAGGCAGTAAATTAAGTGAAGGAATTCTTGACAGGTTTTATAAAAGAAAAAATAACATTTAAAGTGCTACGCCATTTCCTTACTACGAAGCAGGTTTGTTATGGTAAGCGAAACTTTTACATTTCTCCCTTACAAATCTCTTCGTTTGAAGTTTAATTTTTTATTGGAAGCTTTGCTTAGCACTTAATAAGTTTTTTTTAAATCAAAAAAAAATATAATTCGGCATTTTCGAAGCAAAAAAAAAATACAACTACAGGGGTTTACCCTCTAAAACAAAAACGATATCGATTTTTTAGTGTTTGTGTACTAATACACAACCCTTACACCGCTCATAACTTTTTTTACGTAAGTAACAAACATAATGTAGTGATCTGCTTATCGTAATGTAGTGATACATTATCTTTTAATGCTCTTTAGGCCCGTTTTCACGACTTACCTACAAAGTTCGATATAGTTAACGGTACCTTTGCACTTGTGAGGAATAAAGTTACCTTCAACTATTTTTCGTTTTCACAACTTCTGTATAAAATAAACTTAACATTTTTGTAAATAATACTAAAGAAAATACCAATTATTTTTGCCAAAATAAAAATACGAACTGGCAACTACGTACTTTTTATTACATTTCAATATATAAAAAATATGTGAATATAATAAGGCAATCTCAAATTTAAACCTTACGACAAAAGTTAAAGGTAGAACGTTCCTCTCTTTAGCTTATCCTTCACTTTTAGATTAAAGGGAACTTGTGATAATTAAAAGCTCATTATACACAGAAAAAAATAAAAATTGATTTCAATTAAAAAATTTGTGATATTAATTAAAAAATTAATTAAATTTGCACCAGTAAACAAGTTAATAGCATCAATTAAACCAGTTAATAGTATTAAATAAACGTTTAATTCACTTGATTAAATTTTTAATTCAAATTGATTATACTTTTTATTAATGCTTTAATTGGTGAACAATTTTGGAGAATTTTTTCTGTGTACACATTACTATGTTCTACATTTCGCTCGTACGTACCGTTTAGTACTTTAAGATATGTATGTACATTAGACCGTACTTTAAAAAAAAAAGTACAGGATTTTAATTGTGTACGAAGATCACAAGCAAGGAAACGTTTTTTTTTTTAAGTATTTACTACACAAACACTATTTCTAACGTACAGAATACTAAAATACTGTATTTTATACTTTATTAAATTATTTAAGCTTAAAGTCACTTAAAATTAAATAAATAGGTTGATGTAAAGGATAATTATAAATAGGTATTTGTCTTTGATTGTTTATGAAATAAATTTCAGATGGCATAGCTTTTAATAAATTTAAAATTTTGTTTTCCTTTTTTGTTTGTTTGTCTTTTTGTTTAAAGTTTGTAGAATGGAATTTTAAATTTATTATGATAATTTTGTTTTTTGAAATTTTAAAATTTATTTTTCCATATTTTATTTTTCCATTTATTGTCAAATTTTATTTTATTTTAAAAAATTTCCTGAAGAAGATTTCCAACGGAAATCGAAATATCGAATAAAAACATTTTAATTAATTTTTTAAAAAAGTGACCTTAAGCTTAAATAATTTAATAAAGTATAAAATTTAATAAAAAAGGTCGAAGAAAAAGGATTATAATTTACTAAAATACTGTATATAATGTTTACATTCGAACACTGCTTTAAAATGTTAGAAAAGCTAAAAAAAGGCACAAACGATTTGTAGATGATACATTATCTGTTGTAAATTCCGCATTTTTAATTTATACGCCCAATTAAAAGTGAAACATTTAAAATAAGACTTAAAAAAGCAAAAGGCTGATAAACGATCAAAAATTAGTCAAAAATCTCCTTAAAATATTGGATATAATAAATGTATGACTCTTTATTATTATATTATTCATCCGACAAAATAATTTTGTATATCCTCAGAAGAGTCATTTATGATAAGTTTTTGCACAAAATGTTTGCTTTGCTAAAACAAACCTGCAAACAAACTAAAAATATGCATTTCATAAAACACACACTCACATACAAAACCGACACATGTATTTCGCAAATTTTTCAAGATGATGAGCTCTACAACAACTGTGCAGAGTTTTGCATTTGGGGGGGTGAAAAGGGATCAGCAAGAAAATACATATTTTTAAGTCAAAGCATTTACCACATTTACTGAGAATAAAAAACTCACACACACACACACACTCGCACATAAACCATGCTCCTTTTTCAAGCGCAAAATTCCAACAATAGCTAAGTTTGAGTCCTTTTATCTCTCTATATGTATGAATCCTCTTCAACCAGATAGACATATATACATAAACATAAACGTGCACATCTGTACTGGAATATAAGAATGCATGTGTGTTTGTAGAGAAAGTGATTTATTGTTAAAAATTTGTAAGGATTTATTACTAAACTTTTCAAGTATGCACTGTTGTGTTGGTGTGAGTGTGCGTGTGTGTGTATTTGTATGTGATTGTATGCTTATTTTTGTGTGCTTGTGTATCCATGCCTCCTGGTTGATTTAAATTGACAATCTTACTTTTGATTGCTCAAAAATGTTGTAGTTGTAATCTTTCTTCAAGTATTAGATTTATCTAAACGATGGCTTTTGTCTGCTTTATGTCAATTTGAAATCGGCTTAAATAGCGCCCTGCTGTATTGACAAAACTGCTGTATTTTTTTGTGTTATTCTTTTGTTGTTCATCTATTTTGAAGTTTATTCTCGTTGAAACGTCCAGTCAGAATAGTGATGGGTATACTGGAGTTTATGAAAAGGTTTGTAATGACTTTTCTCAGAAAACAATTTTTGGATTAAATATTTAGCCACAAATTGATCAATTAAAAAAATAAATAAAAAATCATTGATGAAAGGAAGTAATAACCCATCTGTTTTTTTTTTTTTTAATAAAAATGTTCAGTCTAGTAAACGGGACTAAGCAAATCAGTTTTCTTCTATGATTTTAAACTTCTATAGTTGCTCCGGATGTTAAGCACACCAAAAGCGATGATTGTATAAATCACCTCCAAGTCGACCATTTTCATTCATTTTAATATTTCTTGGCTTAGCTGCTTTATATGATTGTTACGAATATAAAAAGGGTTTTTTCCAGTTCAACTTAATTCAGTTTATTTTCCCATTAACTGAACGGACAGACAAAGATTACAAGAAGACAATTTATTTTATTTTTGTCCTAAATATTCAGATATTTAGTAGTTGACATGGATACATAAGAACTGCTTATAATACAAGAAAATAGAAGAAATAACAAATAAATGACATAAAGAAAACGATTTAAATTCGCAAGGAAGACACTTAAGCCAAAATAGAATGTGAAATTCTAAGTGAATGTCCCATTGAGAAACGTGTGTTCGAAATCTTAGCACAAGCGTTTAAAAAGTATTTATTTAAATGGAGAGTGAGGTCGTTTAAAGATTTTTATGCAAAATTTAAGCAATTTTTTAAAAAATATTAATACATATCAACATTAATTAGCGGCTGGATTTAACTTTTAAGATTTAAACTTAAATTGTTAGTTTTATCCCTAGGGAAAAGGGAACTAGCACCAAACTTGTCACGTGACAGTTCCAAAGTGGTAGGGACAGGTTCTAGTTCTAAAACTTTAAATGTAAGGGGCTTGACACTATAACATGGCGATGCCGTAGCAGGGGGTGAATTGGTACCTTTTTGACACTTTGTAACAGGTCATTGAAATAACCTAAATTGGCACATTCAATTTCGATTTAAATAATGTCTGTCGCAGATATTGTCCCGTGTGAACCATGTTAAAATAATAGATCCCCTTTATATAAAGCAATAGAACCAGAGAGAATCAGCCACAATCCGCAAAAAATCCAGTAACAAGACTACTTTTGTGTCAATTACCTTACCTTTCCTCTAGAGTAACTACACTTTAGAAACATTATCACCAGTTATGTTTTCTGTTCTGTTTTTACGTACCAAAATTCGATTCTTTTAATTATAACACTGTGTTCACTGGTCACAGGAGTGCATTATGCACAATTGATAAAAATTTTCCGCAGGGATTCTTTAATTGTCTAAAGATAAATTTCCTTCGCTGAATATCTATTAAGTTATAGACAAGCTCGCTACCAACTAGCCTACCGGGGCACTCAGAACAACGATTTAACGACATCGCCGAAATATTTGCTCTAAAATCTGTTCAGCATTTTAGCGATCGAGATTAAGCTTGAGCAAGGGAATTAAAGATTTAGGCTACAGGAATATTCCCCAAGAAAAATTTTTTGGGAATTTATCGCACAGACGTCTTTAAATTCCCGGTAATTTTAGATCAGACAATTTTGAGAATGCATTTGCAAAGTCGCCAACATTTATTTGTACAGATTTGACCTGTTTCACCTTGATGCAGAAGTTAAGTGACGAAGGGTATAGAGGCGCTTGCGAAGTTGAAAGGGTTATAAGAAATAAATAAAAATAAAATTTTTCATTTTTTCGAATTTATTCTATGAGCTAAATTTCAGTTATGTATTTTATAAAGCTTTTTTGTAATAGTTCTATTCCTTCAATTTTTCAGAAATGACTTTATACACTACCAGAAGGAATAGAACTATTACAAAAAAGCTTTATAAAATACATAACTGAAATTTAGCTCATAGAATAAATTCGAAAAAATGAAAAATGTTGAATATAATGTAAAGTAACCTTCGGAAGGAAATAATTCCCAGTTTCTAAAAATAAAATTTTTAACTAAAAACAAAACACATGAAAAAGGATTTCAAAGAACAACAAGAGATATAACTTGTAAAATTTTTAAAATAAAAATGTGTCTGAGAGGCACATGTTGGCTGGATTAGGGTTAAGGCATCCATCGTTTTCGTTAAAAAATGTATTTTACCGGCATTGCTCCAAAAACAAATTTTTTTCAACTTTTTATGTTTTCTAGAATTTTAATAATTTTAATATTTAAAGCATACTTTATGGGTGATTGATAAAAATATTTTAATAAAAAAGCGTAAAAGTTGATAACAAAACCAGTGTTGCCACGACCAAAAAAAAATGTTAACCAAAATGTTAAAATAAAGTAGTCAAAAGTACTATTTTATTCGCACTTCAGTTTAAAATTGTGTGTCTAAAGAAGAAAAGTGCTTGTTTGTATCTTGTAGGCTGGCTCATAAACCGCTGGACCGATTTTTTTTTAAAGTTTTGACATATCGCACAGCAAGACTTTAAAAGTTTTACTTGTAAGAGCTCTTTATAAAAAAGGTTGAAAGCTCTAGCTCAAAAAGTTTTTTAAATTGACGATATTAAGTGTTAACTTTGTATAGGAGGTGCCACTTCCACTTAAAATTTCGAAAAATTCTATAGCCTATTTTTCTTTCCAGACCATTGGTAATATACTGTCAAAACTTTACACTATTTCTTCTTTAGACACAGGATTTTAAAACTGAAGTGCGAACAGAATAGTACTTTTGATACAAAATAATTTTGGTGACTTTTTTCGCTTTTGGTTACTTTATTTTTACATTTTGGTTACAAATTTTTTTTGGTCGTGCTAACGCTGCTTGTATCGCTGGACATAATGAGTTGGGCAAAAAAGTTCACCACATACATAATAAAACAATAAAAAATTGATCTTACAAACCTTCGTTACCCTACGTTTCCACATGCAAGTAGTGCAGACGTATTATCAACGAAAAATCGAGGAAACAGCCGATTGGCTGAAAGTACAAAAATTGTGTGAATGTTAGTGAAAGTGGATTAGTGTGAGTGGATTGAGTTTTTCGAACTTGCACTTGCATGTGGAAACTGGGGGTAAGGGAGACATATAAAAGTTTCACTTCCAGCTCGTTTACAGAAGGCATGAATTTCTTATGGCAAGTTCCTACTTTGAAGCAATACATTTTTGACACAAAAAGCGCTTTATTGAACTTATATAAAAACTGGTTTGTAAATAATCAGTTTTACACACTCAATTTTTTGTTGCTACAGATTTTTTTTATATCGACAGGTCAATTCCAAAATACGCTATGTCGACATGTTCTAAATTTTTACGTTTTTGAATTGAGTATTCTTCGACTAAAATTCTTTCAAATTTTGGTGTTGATCGGTTTATTTAATCCAAAGTTATGAACAAAAAAGTAACTTAGGCTACGGTCACACTTATTAAATATTTGATCAAAAAAGCGTAACCCCTACTTTTGTTGATAGTTAGTGAGATTTA
Organism: Pollenia griseotomentosa; assembly: GCA_963931875.1. Taxonomy (NCBI): domain Eukaryota; kingdom Metazoa; phylum Arthropoda; class Insecta; order Diptera; family Polleniidae; genus Pollenia; species Pollenia griseotomentosa. The sequence continues at coordinate 139,418,888 of OZ007562.1, forward strand.
AAATGGTCTTAATATTACAAAATAAACTAATTATACTACCCCCCTTAGCAAAAAAACAGTTTTTTGTAAGATGTGGTATTTTAATCAAAATAAATATTGATATTAAGGGAAATGATTTTTTAGTTTGGTTGTTGGTCCCGTTTTTTTTCAAATATTTGATAAGTGTGACCGTAGCTTTAGTATTACTGAATGTTGTATCGCCCGTAAACTTTAAAAGCTTCTTTTGCAAAACTCACTTTTTCGAAGTAGCATGTTTTGGAATTGAGCTGACGATATTATTCTTTACAAAAAGCCTTCGCCGTTAAAGAATGGCGTGTCCATTAAAAAGTTATTTTATTTTAAAAAATTTGTTAAAGGTTATTTCAATTACCTAAATGCATTTCTGTATGACTTATTCGGAAGCGCATTTTATGAGTTTACTTTTTAAAATGTACCTTTAGTGCTTCGCAAAATAAGAAAATATTTAATTAAGTTGTAAGACCTTTTTTGGAATACGTTTCAATAATGTGGGATCCACAATACTTTATAATGATCACAGTAACCCTACTAGATCTGTACAAAAACAGTTTATGATTTCTGAAATGAATCTTAATACCTATCTATGACTGTAGAATAAAATTAATTAAATTACCGCCCTTGAAAAGCCGTCGAACAATGCTAAATATTGCGTTCGTCTTTCACATAATTAATAAAAATGTTGCACTCGAGTTTCCGATCAATAACACTGGTTTACAGCCAAAAAATACCAAGAACGCCACATACCTAAATAAGTTAATTGGGACCTCCTGAACACGAAAAGCGCTGTAATTTTTTTTTCTAAGTACCGTTTTTTAGATAAGGCTACTTTTGTGTTTTTCGGTGTATGGTCCCACTTAAACCCTTGTTTTTTTTTACCAAATAGTTTATTTTTAGTTACCAACACTTTAAGCGTAATTTGAAAAAAATTTAAGCTGGTATATTTGATGGACCGAAATTACACTTCTTATTCAGTCATTTGGATATTTTCCCCACGAACTTAGGCTCCGAAAGTGATGAACAAGGTGAAAGATTTCACCAGGAAATGGAAGAAATCGAGAGACGATACAAAGGCTGGTGGGATGAACAAATCACGGCGGGCTATTGTTGGTTCCTCATTCGCGAAGATCCATCCGAAAGAAAATGCAAAAGTTCAAGACGCTCGTCATTTTAATTTAAATTTTTGGAATTTACGCCGAATATAGTGTGTGAGCAATGAAGATGAAAATATTGTCGTTCCACAAAGTCCTTAATAAAAACTTTATTTTTTTCAAATTACGCTTAAAATGTTGGTAATTAAATAAACTATTTGGTAAAAAAGTAAAACATTACAGATCTTTACTATAACGTAGAAAAAAAAACAAAATAAAAATAAAAAACTTTCAAAAGATTTTGTTATTCGTGCTTAATTCCCAGTTTTTATTACTGATAAAAACACTTGAAATTTATTGTTGATGGGATAAGCTATTCCTATGCGCATTTCACTGGTTGCTTAGGCCAGATCATCAGGAAACTTCATCCATAACGTTTTAGAAAAACTAAAGATATTAAACCAAATAAAACTGTTAAGCGTATAAGACTTATAGCAACAGTTCTACTTGTAATAATATCAAAGCTTAAACAAAACACATCAACAATAAACAGTGGGTTTATCTCATCTTACATTCCCCACTACAATTAGTTGAAATTCTCTCAACATTAATTGTAGTTGTAAGTAGGTTAAGAAAAACAAAATAAAAACAACAACAACAACTTTACAAAAGATGTTGACAATTAATTAATGTTGAGAGAATTTCAACTAATTGTAGTGGGGAATGTAAGATGAGATAAACCCACTGTTTATTGTTGATGTGTTTTGTTTAAGCTTTGATATTATTACAAGTAGAACTGTTGCTATAAGTCTTATACGCTTAACAGTTTTATTTGGTTTAATATGTTTAGTTTTTCTAAAACGTTATGGATGAAGTTTCCTGATGATCTGGCCTAAGCAACCAGTGAAATGCGCATAGGAATAGCTTATCCCATCAACAATAAATTTCAAGTGTTTTTATCAGTAATAAAAACTGGGAATTAAGCACGAATAACAAAATCTTTTGAAATTAAAATTTTGTATTCCCAAAAATTGAAATTACTTTTTGATAATAAACAGGCAGTGCACGGCCTAAAAAAACACTTAATTGTCAACATCTTTTGTAAAGTTGTTGTTGTTGTTTTTATTTTGTTTTTCTTAACCTACTTACAACTACAATTAATGTTGAGAGACTTTCAACTAATTGTAGTGGGGAATGTAAGATGAGATAAACCCACTATTTATTGTTGATGTGTTTTGTTTAAGCTTTGATATTATTACAAGTAGAACTGTTGCTATAAGTCTTATACGCTTAACAGTTTTATTTGGTTTAATATCTTTAGTTTTTCTAAAATCTTCATGGATGAAGTTTCCTGATGATCTGGCCTAAGCAACCAGTGAAATGCGCATAGGAATAGCTTATCCCATCAACAATAAATTTCAAGTGTTTTTATCAATAATAAAAACTGGGAATTAAGCACGAATAACAAAATCTTTTGAAATTAAAATTTTGTATTCCCAAAAATTGAAATTACTTTTTGATAAAAAATAAAAAACTTTGAAACAAACGTAAAAAATATTCAAATTTTGAACTTCAATTCAATTACCATTCCAACGATATGCCATTTATCTCCATCGGATTTTTTGGTTGGGCTCCACAAGGGTTTGAGTGGGACCATACACCGAAAAACACAAAAGAACCATTATCTAAAAAAAAAACGGTACTTAGAAAAAAAATTACAGCGTTTTTCGTGTTCAGGAAGTCCCAATTAACTTATCTAGGCATGTGGCGTTCTTGGTATTTTTCCAAATTAAAAATTTGTAAAGCAGTTTAATATTTGCTTTAATATTCCCCAACGCTCAACACAACAATATAAAACTAAAATTCTTACAGTTCTTCAGCAGTAACATGGTCCAATTTGTAGGTCTGCACAAAACGCCTGCTGACTTTTTGCAGAGTTGTGTTTTTGTCATCCAATTGTTTTTGTAGAAATTTTTTTTTCACATCTTTATCATGTTTTAAGCAAACAAAATGCGAGTTGTTTTTCCTATTGTTGCATTGTTGTAGTTTTGCGCATACCTACTAATTGGACCATGAGCAGTTATTACTCAAATGCGGATCCTATTAGGAGAGTATGTTAGGATATTTCAACGTTATTAAATGAAATATTTTTGTTCCTCAAAATAAATAGTGTATGTATGTATGTAGCTATTCCTGGTAATCTTTATTAACTTCTCTGCTTATGAACTCATCACAGACGAGTATCATATTCTGCTGAACAAAAGGAACAGACAGTTGCTTCTCTTTTCAGGTTGCCATCAATTTGTGCAAGAAAGTATGGCAAAGCATTTAAAAGCGAATAATTATCACATTTCTGCACTTTGGCCCATTTCAACGGATAAATTATTTTAAAATTACGTTGGTTTTCCAACAAATTCATTAATTGTGATTGATTTGTATTATCATAAGTTTTTTTTTCTCCTCGAAATTGTCTTTTTATGCCGAAGGCAAAATTTTCTACTTTGTTAAATTTCAATTTTATTTTTCTTATTTCTTTAATTAAAAATTCTATTTACTTTGTGGTACTCAAATGTTTGCCTTCAAATGAGTTTTTGTACTTGACTGAATTTTTGGTATTTGTGCGAGTTGCTGGGGCTGTTCTTAAAGATTCGCAGGCAGCTTTAGATTTCGTCCAACTGCTCTACTTAGTTTTCATTACCACAGTGCTAATTGTTTGTTAATATTTAATGTATTTTTTTTTAATTCGAGTGTGTTATTTTGCATTATGCAGAGTAAATTGTACCATTAAAATACACTTTTGGGTTGAGTGTTTATTAATTATGTAATCTTGTGATTTTTAAAGCAAAAATATTAATTTTAAGTTTTAAAGCGAAAAAGTATGATGATTAGTCAGTGCGCTATTCTCATGTAAAGTTACAAAAAAAAAAAGGAAAAAAGGTACCAGAAGTAAAAACAAATATTTGGGAATTTAGCACATTTAAATGAAACCTTGTTAATGAATTTTTGACTCCCAAGAAAAACTTTGATAACAAATATGCAAGTGGCAGTGCATTAAAACTGAACTGGCAAAATAAAACAAAGTAATTTATTTTTATTTTTGTTTTTTTTACCGACTTACAACTACTTACATTTAGAGTTAAAAAAAAAACAACCAATTGAAGGTTGTAAGAAAATATAAATTCCCGACTGTTTATTGTTGTTGTTTTTGTTTAAGTTAAACTAGAGTGCTTATAATTCTTATTCGCTTAACAGTTTTATTTGTATATAAATTTAGTTTTTCTAAAATCTTTGGGTAAATTTGACTGCTGATCTGGCCTTAGAAACCAGTGAAATGCATAGGAAAAGCTTATCCCACCAGCAAAAAGTTTCAGTTTATCAATAGTACGAATTGGGAATTCAGCACATTTGAATGAAGCCTTGATAATGAATTTTTGACTCCCAAGAAAAACTTTTAAAAATAAAAAAATAAACTAGTACAGAAAAACTTCATTGGAAAAAATTACTGATGAAAATAAAAACATTTTTTTAAATGTATACCACTTGAAATAGGACATACTTTTGTGTCGAAAACAGAACTTTTTTGAAAACGTGCTACTAGAATAAAATTTACCTGAAAAAAAAACGTTCTTGAAAGAGGTACTTTTTAAAAAAGACATTTTTTTCAATGTATTAAAAAAGTGTTGATCCTTCCGTCCATCCGTCGGGTTGTTAAATACCCGTACTAAAAATTGGAATATTTAAGGCTGACAAACTGTCTGACTACCTACATGCAGTTATAACCGAAAACACGTACATACCTGAAATAAAACAAAATTTAAATTAGAGCTGAAAAACTATATTAAAGGTACTTTTTCAAAAATGATTTTTTTTAATAGGTACATTCAAAGAATTACTTTGAAAGCAAAAACAGAGTCATAAATATTTTATAATTTTGTTGTTGCTTTCTACAGAAATTCATATACCGTTTTAAAACTTTTGACGCCACACCTTGTGAGGCTTTGAAATTTTAAAAGTGAGGTGTTTGAAATTTAAGAAGTGAATAAAAGTGAAAAAGCAATGTGAATTTCTGTAGAAAGAAACAACAAAATTAAAAAAATATTTTTTATTTTTGCTTTCAATGTAATTCTTTGGCGTTGCATTGCGTTTTAC